>OY720643.1:34393183-34999139 GCA_963169105.1 Ceriagrion tenellum | reverse complement strand
GAACTTTCTTATGACAAGGCGAATTTATGATGATGTTTCGTATCCTTTCGGTGAATTTATTTGCGTCCGAATGCGTTACTGTGAACTAAGTTACTTTTAAAATGAGTGGTGGTATTGTCTACGAACGTTTAAAATAACTAAAGGATAGGAAAAAGCATACTACTCTCCCAGGAATACAAACAGAAAGAAGTAGTTCTCAGATTTCACCTCATCAGCCCAGAACATTCCAATCAAACGCCATAAGTTTCATGCATGGGTTTGGAGGCCAGCTACCTTAAGTCTGTGTTAAAGCAACGAGCAATCTTGGAGGACTCTTGAGGATCCCTAGAGTTTTCCCCGTGTCTTTACAAAGCTTCACCAATACTAATCCATTCAAAATCGGAATGTATGAAGGACGCATTATATTGATTTGGGAAATAATGTGCCTTTAATAAGAGCTTACTTTCCCCTTGTGTTGCGAGCGATACCTTTTCTGCCATAGATAATGTTTTGAACGCCAGGCGTTTAACTCACAGGAAAGAAGTGGTATTTGACTTCTCTTACGCCCTTAAAAGTATTCGACGGGGGCTTCCAATTTTTTCGAAGCGCGACGAGCCTTTTCTTTCTGGTGCAGCAAGTATTTGAAACCTGTGCGTTATTCACAACAACAAACCACCCCGACCATCACCACCCGGAACTTGGCCAAGGTTTACTGATGACTACTTCATTGAGACGAGCGTCGATAGACGAACAAGCAGAGCGGACACCGCAAGCAGACATACTGTTCAAAGTTTTAGCGGCCTCTCCCAAAATTCTTGGAGGAAAAAAAGATCTCATTAGTCTTTAAGTATGCCTCATTTTTCTCCCAGGCGGAGGAATCGGATAGTAGGTTTGTAAAAGGCAAAAACATTAGTCGAAAAATTACCCGAAGAGGTGTTGCGCCTTCGACTTTCACCCACTGAACTTTTATTTGGTGTTTAAAAGTTAAAAAAAAAACAATTTCTAACTACTATCAAACGAAATTCATTAAATTCATGTCCGCTATAATAAGAACTATGTTTAATCAAATGTATATCAATATTCATTTTTCGTCCGCAACTAGGAATACTTACGAGTTCACAAATGTCAAAAATCTAGGAGATGGTTCAAAACAAATCATGTAACATAGATGGAGCGGGCTGCTCGTAGCGCAGCGTTCATTATGAGAAAAATAAGAGAAACAAACGTTTTTCTACCCTCTCAAACGAAACAATCCCAAATTAAGATGCATTGAGGAAAATCGTGGAGGAAGAATGGGAAATGAACCCAGTAAGATGATACCAAAATGTGGGCAACTCCATGTTACAAAGACTTGGTCAGGAAATCGAGAATGGAGGGGGATGCATTGATTATTAGGCTAATAAACATCCACATTCTTTATGCAAATACCAGCATATTTCTCGATGTTCCTTTGCTGTGATTATGTGCACACATAGCTCAAATTGAGAGAATTATTTTTAAATTCACTCGTTCTAAATAAAGCATTATAGTGTCCCTTTTCAACATCCGTTAAAATACATTACCACTAAGAAATGAAAATATGACCCTGTAAAAAGTCTGTTAATATCTTCATGTGGGGGCACTCACAACTTTAACTTCCATTGAAGCAATAATATTGCGACGCATTTGAAGAGGAAAAGATTCTTTAGCAACGTAGCAATCGTATAATCTTTGATGGTGCACATTCCTAATTTGCACTCCATTGGCTACTCTGTGGATTTATGAGGAGTATACAAATGACCATAGGGAAAATATCTAATTACTGCTTAGTCACTACATGGAAAAGATGATTTTGAGTATTTTATCACTTTCACAGGGGAAGATAGGAGATGCATTTTTGTCGGAGTATTACTAAGGCGTGGGTATAAAAATGCTCCTCATAAAATTTAACTGCGTAATTTTAGCCAAACATTTTTCACTGCGAATATGTCAAATGGTATTTGAGTGATTCATTAATTTACCTTATCCTCTAAGTATTATTCTCCATCTTCTAAGTTGAACTGTTGAACTACACGGTTAATGTATTGCTCATAGCAAACCTAGAAAGCAATGCTGGGAAAGCTTCAAATACTGTTTTCAAGATATTTTGAAAAAAATTCCACACTTGTTTGGTCTCTCACTCAGATAAGTAATCGGTATTTACAATTTCGGCAGATAGAACCAAACTCTAATTCCTAATAAAAATAATTGCCCTCTTTACTAAATCATTTCAAAGTAATTTAAAGGTGAATGTAGCATCAGGTAAGGTCACTAAATCGAGTAACTGACACAACCAGAGATCCGGTCTATACCCTCCTTCATGAATAGCTTTTCATTGAGTGGTAAACTGGCGAATGAGTGGATATGAGCATCACACGACAGACAGGACGTAGAAATCAAGTGGGGCCGAGTACCCGAGAATGGGAAGTAAACATCTCATTCGACGACCAAGGAGACCGCTCTGATTCTTTTACAAAGCCCGAATATACGTAAAACTCACACACTCATGGTTGAGGTCAATATCCATGCCCTGGGCCTTCCGTGGATTCCTGCGAAGTTTTGGCTGCAATAAAGTCACATCGCGTAGATTAATTATAAAGGCAGTAAAAGAGGCCACGCCAGGATTTGAACCCCGGGCATTCTTGGCCGCAGACGAACACTCTCCCTCTAGGCTACTTCATCGATCAAGCGAAATTCGCGTCCAGTGGTTCTTACTATACAACGAAAAAAGGGAATTCTAATGTTTCCTTTAAAAACTGGACCAAATAAAATGTTCTGGATTTTTGAAAGTAGTTTTCAGAAAGTAAATAATATTACGTTAGAAGTAAATAAGAAATTTAAGTGTTTGAGATGACCTGGATGCACGAGGGCGGAAACTTACGTAGGGTTTCAAGGTATTGGAAATTCTCGTAAAGAAAACTTTTCTCCGCATGGAAACCATTCTATTCAACCAGATTTCCCATACTTTTACTTGAAATTCACAGGATAATACGCCCAAGTGTTAATTGTAATGCATCATATTTCTCGGAATTAGTTTGAGGTCTATTAAAACGATGTTCATCCACAGCTATTCCCTGCACGAGGAAATACGTTTTATTGTCAGTGAATTTGATCTGGAGAGTAAAACATTTTTATGTCCCAACAAACAATGCTTTCATCGTATTGTTTCTTAAGTTTCAATCAAGAACATTTTTTTGAACGGTCCAAAGCTAAAAAAAATATGGTAAGCATCTCTACATAATCAACTACGACTTCGGAACCTCGACTGGGTGCGGGTTGAAGCAAGCTCATCACGTTTACAACTCCTAGACGATCTCGCGAACCTAAACCTTATTAGTATGACTATTTACATGACGCGTAAAATCGTTATCCATTCATAGAGAGTTTGAATATTCCCGGTTTCCATATGCTGTCTCATTGTTGTCAAGTTGCCGAAGGAAAAGCGATTTCAATTAGTTCCCGTGTACGCCGCATTTAAACGCCAATGACTTTTGCGTTAATTTTTTCCGCCACTGTACATGCGGCTTGCGTCCTGGTTGTCGTGAATAAAAAAAACTTGCCTAAATGCGTCTAAGAATGTAACGCTATAAGATTACACATGTTTAAAGGAAATAAGAACGTGCTTCATATCATATTTCTTCGCCATAAGAATAGGAAAAGGAACATATGAGAACAAGAGAGCCACTGGATTCTTTTGGCATTTGTGAAGAGGATCGGATTGTTACGGCTGGAAACCAGCTTCAAGCAGTGCCTCTTGCTTCGTACAATCGGAAATAATATTCTTAACTAAGGTGATACGGGGGAGCTGATAAACCAAGGAGAATTAGCGGTGTAAATGCATTAATTTGATTTCTTTGAAACACAAACCAAAATATTTAGACGTCAAGTTCCTTTAATCAGTCTGGGTCCAAACCCTACGATTGCGCCGAAGGGTCTCAGTCTAAAAGAGTGATCCTGCTGGCTTTCCAATCCGAGGGAGCCAGTTCGGACCCTTGCGGTGAGTTTCCAGAGGAGTTCACTGGTGATCTCTGCGGTGAGTTTCCGTGTATAACATAATGGGTGTTATACACGGAAAAGTCAAAGTGTACATTTGTATATGAAAGAGCATTCACACTAACTTTGTGAAACGATTAATACCCTTCTTCAGGGTAGAAAAACAATGGTAAATTTCCTCACTTCTATTGACTAGAAGCCAGGCACTTTGCAAGTTACAAGAAACATCAAATGGGGGCAAACTGGTGCCTTGCGATATACGAATAGGCTAACGCTACCTCTTGGTTTCCTTTCCCACAGTTATCTACAGTGGAACCGCTCTTAATGATCACTCCTATCAAGCTCTCAAAGACCATTTGTTTAGAGGAACCGTCGGTGGTCGATTAATTCACGTTTAACTCTATGTGCACATCAAATTAATAATTATAATGTATTCTACCAGTAAAGGAATGTTTTGCTGAATGTCAGAGAATCTTCTCCCGGTTTTCTACACTTTCAGGGACCTATCCCTCTCTAGTTTATCCTTTTTCGCCTCAGCATACGATATAGCCTTCTTCATCCTGTCCATGAAACCTATTCTATTTCTTTCTCTTCCCCGCTTGCCCAAAATTCTTCCCTCCATCACACTCTTGAGCTTTCCTTCACCCCATGTTACATCCTTCAGCCACCTATTCTGCCGATCTCAAATTTCATTTAAATGTTTCCTTTCCATCACCCGCCACCTCAAGCACGCATTCGTTAGTCTTCCTTTCCGTCTACCTAACCTTCTCCAGCCTTCCCCACACCAATATCTCGAATGCCTGCAGCCTATTCTCGTCCTCCTTTCTCAGGATCCATGTTTCTGCCCCATACAACGCTACGCTCCATATCAAATTAATATGCATGGACATTTTCCAGGAGCAACTATATTATGAGAAAATAATCGCCACCTGTGTACGTTTTAACAATCCCGTCGCTTGAAGAGTTTTTCCATTTTTTTCCAATTGGCATCATTCTCCAAGAAACTGAACCCCAATCGAACGACCACCCTTCTTAACGACCATGTTTCCGCGGAATCATCGGTGGTCGAAAAATATAGGTATCACTGTAATTACTACCGATTGGTAATTTTGAAAGCGACCTCAGCTATAAATCGCCACGCTAAATAATAACTGCTTTCACCACTACATATTGCCCGCAACTTGAGTACGTACCGCGAATGTCTTAAAGGGCATTATTTTAAGAAAAATTACCTTTTCGCAAATCGCTAGGCTCAGAAATCTAAAGGACTGTATGCATCATCTTTAAGTTCATCGTATTTAAGTTATGAACATCGTCATTAAGTTATACCGCACCTTACGGGGAGATACAGAGCTCGCTCTTCAAGTTGTTCGCTAATTAGCCAGGCAATGATGATTTAAAAAAATGATACCATCGCATCACGGACGCTCAAAATATGATTATTGTAATTTTTAAAATAAAAAAAACATATGGATATGATAAACTCTGAGTTGCACTCGTGATGACACACAAAGGTCTAATGAGCGTGTCCCCAACGGAAAATTCAAATTGCCAAGACTCTGGAAATAGGAATCACGTCACAATAAAATAACCTGTAATTGGGTAATGAATAACTTTTGTACTGGATTTCTGTTTTCGAAACTCCCTGTTCAGTACCCGTTCAATCTGTTTAAGGGCCACGCTCGCAAACTTCATCAACGCAAAAATAAAAACGTATTCATAATTTTTTCACTTCTTTACGGGACGCACAAGGTAACAATGGACGATGGCTGTGACCGTTAAAATTTTTTTTAAAAATTTTGGTTGCACCAGGCAGAACAAAAGAGCATAAATATGGACAAAATGGAATGGAAAGGAAATAATTAGCATTGCCATAGGAAGGAAGGGAGCAGCACACTGAATGAGAACCAAAACAGAAAAGGAGAACGCACAATTGCAGGCAAATATAGAAGTCGACAGCCAGACTTGCGATAACAAGTTGGGAGGGAAGGTATTTTTCCGCTGTCCCACTAATATAATTTGGCCACGTTCCAAACTGTTTATGCATTAGCCATGAGCTTTCTTTTTTATTATTATTCTACCGGTTAAGGTAGGTTATTTTGAATGTCCGAGAATCTCCTCCCGGTATTCTACAGGGGTCTATCTCGCTCTAGTACATCCTTTTTTGCCTCAGCATACGATCTATTCTTCTTCATCATGTCCAAGAAAACCTGTTCTCTTTCTTCCTCTTCCCAGCTTGCCCAACATCCTTCCCTCTATCACCTTCTTCAGCAAACTATCACCCCTTATTACATCCTCCAGCCACCTACTCTGCTTATCTAGGTACTGATATATACGCTTCCTTAGATCGCCAAAAAAACTCATGATGCCTACTAATAGGTTAATTAAAAAAATTTCCCACAAGGAAAACTCTTGACGAGTTAATTTAGCATATTTATCAGTAAAAGCTATCTTGAATAATGCTCCAAGAATAAAGACATCTCATGTTATGTGGGCTTTTCTGTGCGAGAAATCATTGACTGATCAAGTTCAAGCCCCTGAAAGATTTTCAGGCCAAATCATGTATAGTATCAGATAGGAAACTTCATGGAGGAAGAATTCATTTACGGCTGTAATTATATGATAAAATACTCTTTAGATACTGCTTTAGATAAAATACTCTTTAGATTTAGATGGTTTCAGGCTCAACTATGCGGAAGTGGATTTTCACAAATGAAAAAAAATCAAGTAAACCAAGTTATTTTTTCATTTGTACTCTTTAGATGATGAGATTTGGAGTGAACTGCGTGAGAATTTTACTTTTCTAGCGTCCCGTTTTGTCTTTCTGGTCAATAATTAAAGATAATTCAAATCAAGCTATCGCTGTGCATCGGTATTGCTTGCGGTAAACACAGAAATAGGTTAAACACGAGCTATCGGCCTTCAATATTGCAACGATAATAGGTTTTATGGACGGAATGAAGAAGGGCAAGGCGTACTCTGAGATGAGGAAAAAAATTACTAGAGGTAGTTAGGTAGTACTTTGTTAGACAGGGCCCGGCACATGAAAAAATCCCAAAAATCTGTGTAACGAAGTTCATTAAAATCTATCTTCAATCGGTAGATCACTTTGATGGATGAATGTGTACCAATGTGTATAGTGTATCAGGTTCAGAAATTAATTATTACCTGAAGAAGTAAACAGAAAGCAGGTCGGCGAAGGTTCAGGCTTTAATTAAATGTTATCACGGTCCGCGGAAAACAAGAAGTTGGTATTTAAAATGAAACAACCTGAAAAATTAATATAGTGCCGAAATAATAAGACCGAAGATAGAAGAATATAGATAGAAGTAATTGAGTGAAGAGAAAATATACTGAAAACATAGAAAAAATGAGAGATAGAGAGATAATTATGAATCACTTGTTTTCTTTATTTACTCAAACAAAAAGGGGAAGATGTTATGCATTTCATTTATGTATATTAATAGTTAATTAAGTTGGTTTAGGTTGTTTTTAATATCTAAGTTAATTTGGTTTACTTTAGTATGTTAATTTAATTATGTTTTATCTGTTTCTATTGATGTCTTTAGTCGAGAGAGACCGGAGGTTATTAATAAAGCAGTGAACCAAGAGGCAAGTCACTTAGGACTTATTATTAAAACTAATTGTAAAACTGTTGTTTTACTGCCAATTTCAAGATTAGGACCATATTAAAAACAGCTAATGCATGTTTAAATACCAAGAAAGATAAATTTCGTAAAAAGGGAAGTGGGCGTTTGATGAAGTTGAAATAACGTGATTTTTACCGATGTTCCAAAAATAATTTTCTCAGAACATGAGATGTTTCCATGAATATCCTTATGAAAGATTGAAAGTCAAGAAATGTCGACTAAAAGACCTCTAGAGATACTAATATTGGCGAAAAATGTGGATAGCGTGGCCTGAGGTGTACCGGAGCGGCCCACCGAGGCGGCATTTAGGAAGGAGATTGAGCGTAAGAGGGAGACAAAGAGCAAAGTACAAGAGGGAATGAGGCGAATGAGAGGAGGGATGAGGAAATGAAAAGAAGAATGAGGGGGCGGAATAAAATAAAGACGGGGACAAGGGGGCATTTTCGGGACAATGACTTACGGTGATGGAGAGACATAGAAAGAGTAGGACAGGGGTTTGTCGGCTGTCAATTATTAATTTTTGCCTCGTTAAGTTGACAATGGGGGACTTGGCCACCCTTAAGAGGGTGGCGGGTGGTGAATTATGAGCCAATTCTCCTCAGGGACAAGTATCGGACCCTCACCTTAAAGTTTCCGAAAGGAGAGAGAAACCCTGGGAGGTGAGATATTACGGTAGATTTTTCTCGAAATGTTGCCAAAGAGGTCTTTGTGTCGTAATTATGCATCTCTGATCGAGTTCCTACACCTTCCCACCCCACTACCCACTGCTTAGTTTTATTCCTTTCTATAAGTAATACCTGATTTAACACATACACTCTCCTATCACCCAATCTAATAAGGCATGAGGTGGATGACTTCTCCAGAGTCACAATCTCGTCCCACTTACAGGGGTAATTCACTCATTTATTTACTCACTTTTCATTCACATGAATTCATTCACTTTTCCGTACTTTCCAACTTTCCAATATTTTCTTTCCTATCGTCCTTCAGCCTACACCAGCAGAAAATGGTCAGTTATTATCACACTCGCGATTTTCTTCAATATGTGTAGTTTTATCTTTACGAGCATATATTTTCCCCATTGTTCTTGAAAAAAGAATTATAAAAATCTAAGTAATATCCAATCATTGCATTTACAAATGATATGGTACACGAAGTAACTCGCAAGGGTGCATTTACACCAAGGGTTGAAATCCGCCGTGAAAAAAACATTTGACTTGACCGGGATCCGAACCTGGATCTCCCAATTGCCAGGTGGGTTAGCTAGTTACACTATAGCTCTTAAGAGTAACTGACTAACACACCTAACCGGCAGTTAGGAGATCCGGGTTCGAATCCCGGTCAAGTCAAATGATTTTTTCACGACGAATTTCGACCCTTGGTGTATATTATAATCAAGCTTACTTCTAAAGCGTAAAAATGGCATTACTTCACAACGCAGAACGGGAACTTCTCGCGACAGCAAGCACTGTTTCACGTTACACCAGTTTACGAAACTCTATTGCCACTTAGTTGCTCAGAAAAGAAACTCACTGTATTTCCTCGGCTTTCTTACCCTTCATTTTCTTATCCTCCTGACTTTTATACCCGGCCCGATGTGGCCACTTCCTTCGGTGATCTCCTTTTCAGCATCTAATACCACAGCCCTATGTCTTAATTATAAGGAATTGTGAACCCCATTAAGCGTTGCCATTAAGGTTTCCTCAGGTCACCTTTAAGCACTCAGGTCGCCTACACACTGGCTCAAACCGAAATACATCTACATACTATCCTGCGAGCCGCCGCATGGGCGTGTGGCAGAGGGCGTTAGGAAAGAAGTAAATATTTAAGGTTTTGGGAGGTGAAATGGTGACGTGTATTATGGGAATGTATTTAGTGGAGCTCAGTTTTTATTGTGGTCGCTAATTATGCAAGGAAAGAACGAGTTTTTGTACCTATCTGTTAGGTAACGTACCTCTTATATTTTATCGCTTCTGTCAGGCCGAGAGATGTTTTATTTGTTAAATGAGAGAGAAAAATGCTTTCTTAAAAAATTATTTATTTCTTGCTATTCTTTCAATTAGAAAAGCAGGTAACATGAGCACCTAAGGAAATTCTATGGCATGAAGTTTCGCGGAATATGCGCAAACAATATATCAGTAAATATTTGGAATTTTAAAAAAATAATCCTCGAGATTTCTGAATAAGAACATGGTATATGCAAAGATTCCGAAATGGTTCCGAACGGTCTTCACACTTTGAACCTTTCCTCTTGTACGAGATAGACACATTTTTCGCGTCAAAGTAAGCAATATAAATTGAAGTTAGCACATCCGTCACGCAAAGGAAATTTCCGCCGTACTCTTTTTCCAACCTCCAACTCTCTCCCTCTCTCTCCAACAAATTCTCTTCGCCGCAACACACGACCTCTTCAACTTTCTCCCTTCTAACCTCGCCTTCCCCCTCCGAACCCTTGAAAGGGTTCCCTCCCCCCTCATCTCTTCCCTTAACCCTCTCCCTTCCTCTCCCTCTCTCTTAGCATACACGCACCGGGCACGAAAACTCTACAACCAGCCGAACCCTCATCCGCCCTTCCCGCTCTCCTACAGGAACCCCCGTGGCTCGTGTGCAAACAGCACTCTGCCCTTGCTCGGCGGCTGCGTCACAGACCCTTTCCGTGGAACGCACCACCCCATCCAACCACCCCCCCACAGCACCGCGACCACTTTCAAACCACCCTCTCTCCCTTTCAACCCCCTCGGAAGCCACACCCTTATTAACTAACTCACGTTGCAACCCTCTCCTTACCTCAAGCTTGAGCTCAAAAAACCTTGAGTTTGTGAAAAAAATTACACTCACCCTCACTCAAAAAGAGTAAAATTCTTTCAAGATGCGTCGCTTGTATTTCCCCTGCGATTTTTCGGTGTGTGTCATAAGACATTGCAATGGCGAAATTAAAATAGATATTTATTGCATTCAACAATGGTACAAATATATTGGCAACAACATGAATTGGGATACTTAGGTAACCTTAAAAGGTTATTACCTGCTTAGCGATTACCTTCTTAAACAAACAAAAACACACATTGCTCTCGAAAAGAGTAAAACTAAAAATATACATTGGTCAAAGAAATTACCCTTGATACCCCGACTCACAAACTAGTGAAGTCAACAATAGCCTTGGAAGTGTTATATAAGGATATACAAAACAATCAATGCAATAAAAAATTGTTACAAGTATGGCAACCTTTCACGACCGTCACTTATACAATAATGCACGGAAATAAAGAAAAAAACACGATGACTATTACATGGAGAGCAATTTTAAGAGGTGCAGGAAAATCTACTATGTAGAAAGAGGAGAATAGGTTTCAGATGTATACGAGATAGGGGTATTGAGGAGAATGGAGAAAATGCGTTGGGCGGATGAAGAGACAGACAAGGGAGTGACTCGTAGGTTAGGTGAGAAGATTAGGAAGAGGAATAATAAGTGGCTGGAACGAGTAATGAGAGGCAAAGAGATGAGGAAGGCTACGTGATACAGTGGGAGGATGCTGGGGAAAAGGGCACGGGGAGAAGGGTTAGTGCTACTATGAACAGGATAAAGAGGACACATCTGAGACATAGGACGGATCCGAGCTAAATAAGGAAACAGGTCACAAATAACAGGAACTTTAGCTTTAAGTAATATAATGAGCTGATTCAAATACAAATCGCTCAAGGAACTCAGTTTATAGAGCCTTCGGTCGGTCCTAATTTATTGCGCCATGGTCGGCTAACGTAGGCGGTAAACCTTGGAGCATCCTAGGTGCTTCTGATTTAACGCGGTCGATGTCTCTTGGCTGTATCTTCCGAAATTGCGCTAACGTTAGCAAATCTGCATTAAGTGAAGGCACCTTTCTGTGTGGTTTCATTTTGGCCGCAAGTTCTTACATTTCTTGTTTGAAAAATCATATTCAATCTTCCATCTCGAACTATCTCTGCCAGTAGGTAAGTAAGTAAATAACTTATTATCACTCTGGGTACAGGCCCTTAAGAGCAAAAATACAAACTTTTGCATACATACAAACATGTTCATTTGTGACATAAAAAGAAAAATAAAACAGTAAATGTATACATAGGTTTCAACAAAAATGCTATTAGAAATATGGAAAAAAAATCATAAATTTTACTTTTAAAATTTTCGATTGATTTAATGCCTTTAACATTTACTGGCAATGAATTCCATATTTTAGTTGATGTGACAAAAAATGAATCACTAAATTTGGTGGTGCAATAAGCAGGATAATAAAGCATTAAGGGGTTGCTTCTAGTTATGAGCCTACGAGAACTAGGTACAGACTTAAAAAATTGAGACAGAGAGTCAGGCTCCTTGAATGAGAACAGGTGATGCAAGAACACACTACAAATACAATCGTCTATTTTTAACGATTAGTCACTTTCATTGATCTCTGTAGGGGGAAACATGATCTTAGGTTGAAGGATGATTGGTAGGTCATCTCTAATAAATAATATATTATAATAATGCTCACTACGGTCATCCTTCCTTTGTTAGAGCCTGGAAATGTCGTCGCATTAAGCCACCATTTTCTTTTGAGATCTGTGGTCCGAGGAAGATTTTTCCAGCTCCCACAAATGAGCACGTTCGTTTGTACAGATAATGTATTCCTAAGGCTTAGTATAATATGACAAAAAAATCTGCCGAGAATTTGGTGCCCCCTCGACCTTGGGCACGTGAAAGTATTCTCAAGAAAGCAACGCTCATGAGGAAAGGTGTTGAGGGTGTACCAAATGAGTGATGATGGCTTCGTTGGAGGAAAAAAACACAACTTACGTGTGAAAGAGAGGACGCCATTTTGTACATTAACCGAGGGCGGCATAGGATTTTATCCACTTTTATGCCCTGGAGAAATAAAAAATAACGTCCACGCCAAAGCCAAATGGGCTCAGTATTAAAAAATTCTAAAAAAAAAAGTTTCAGAAAATAAATACTGGAAATCAAAGCTGCAAATGTGAGAAAAAAGGTTGGGGACAGGAGCTGTAGTGATATATGCGCACCCATCGCTCAGCCAGCCACCCAAAAATTCGTTCTTGGTTTATCCGAACCCCCTTACCGCAAGAATGTTGTATACTTTCTCTCGACACGCCGCTGAAGGTTATTTTTCCTAAAAAAAATGGTAGGAGTATGGTGAAAAATAAGCGGATTCTGTTTTCGCATTATCGTGGCCTCCAAGAATTGACCTCGAAGGAGGCGTTTTCAGTGTTACATAGCATATTGATCGAATCGGTCACTGGCATTAGTAGCGTTAGATATTATTATACATATATACATCGGTGAAGGTATATTTTTCATCGAAGAGAGTAAAACCTCCTTCAGACTAGTGAAAGCACGTATCTCCCAACACGATTTTTAGTCCCGTCATCAAATCCCAAATTTTTTGACCGCTTCTATCCCTAGCGCGGTTCTCCTACAAATGTCCGGGTTGATAAACCCTTATGTCTCCAACCTAAAGCTCATGCATTTAGCTAAATTGAATGTAAATTAAAAATAATTAAACATGGAATAGTTTCATCGCTTGCTGCACCGAAGAAATGAGTGGATACTCAACTTAAATGCAATAGAAACTTCGCCAAATGATAAATGCATTTTTTTTAAAGGCGATAGACAGGTGATATGAGACAATCAGAGCGGACCGCGGGACCCTGGTGGAAAAAAAGGTTAGATCTATAAAAGTCCTCCTTGGTCATTAAGATTCCAAAAATTCTATGATACATAGAATACCAAAAATGACAGATTTCATTGGCGAAGGTTCGGAGGAAATGATGCAAGAATTAATGAAAGCAAACTTCCGATGGTTAACGTACCGCCACACATTACCAGGAACAGTTCCGTCGAAAACGGTTCATTTGTAACTAAATTCACAATATTTTGTTTTTGATAAAAAATGTTCAATTTTCAATCAAGCGTATTCCTTTTTTGCTCCTTCTATTAGGACCAAATAGTGGCAACAAAATATAAAAATAATAAAATAATGCGGC
The DNA here is from genome assembly GCA_963169105.1 of Ceriagrion tenellum. Taxonomy (NCBI): domain Eukaryota; kingdom Metazoa; phylum Arthropoda; class Insecta; order Odonata; family Coenagrionidae; genus Ceriagrion; species Ceriagrion tenellum. The sequence continues at coordinate 34,985,481 of OY720643.1, read as the reverse complement.
CGTGACGATGTTTACGACTGCATTTTAAAAACTGGGAACGAGGAATTCCCTTTATAACAAGCAAATTCTATATTTTATCAGTTGATTAAGGAGGCTTTACATAGCTACAGCATTAGTAAAAGCAAACACCAAATTCAACTTAATTTATCGGTTTGAAAAAATTAATCTGCTTCCTCTGGTGATATGTATGACAATAATAAGTGAATGTATACGATACGCAGGTTATTAGGCTAAAATATGTTATACGGTCACTTTTTTCTCCCATTGGAGTTGACAGCTATGACATTTAAATTGAACAACCACGCTTAAAATTCAATTCGTTCAGTAATTTCCAATAAATGAAATCCTTATACCCCTATATTTCACATGTATTTAATTCCTAGAGAGTTTTCACACATTTTCAACAATTTTTCGCGAAAATGGCACGTGTACTAGATTGATAGCTCTATTTTTTTGTTTCTGTCTCACCCATTATCACATTTCACGCCATGTAATTTTCAAGCTCAATTAGAGAATAAAACAGCGTGGTGATAATGAATTTGCTGGTCACTTCAAACAGGGGGCACATTTTTATATACGAGAACAGAATTTTACTCAAACATTATTTAAGCCATTTAAGTGAGAAAAATCCTAAAATAAGTTAACAAATATCCTATCTGCAGTGAGTAGATAGCGTTCAATGATGACCGTGTGCGTGCGTTTTGGTCTTGGGAAGGGACTTTTAAGGGATAAACATGCGCCGTTAGCTCAGCCAGCTAACCACCCCCACACACACAATTCGTCCCCGCGCTCCCTGAAAACCCTTTACCCCGCGAGCGCGCCCTCTGGTCCTCCAGCCTAAAAGATCCTTGACTGAAACCCTGCCGCCATGCACCGATGAACTGGGGGCAAAGAATATCACGAGGGTCGGGGAAGTGTGCTGTAGAGATGTGAGAGGGTGGAGGGAGGGGGTTAAAGGGAGGAGAGAATAGGTATGAAGGGGGTAGGGGGTAGTTGCGTGGGTGCTTGAGTGGCTGTTCGACTCCCCCCCCCTTCCCAACCCTCCCTCTGCCATACCCCTCGCACACGGGAATATCACGGCAGAAATTTTCAACCGCCACCCCTTATCCAGCCGGAGGGTGCGATGGAAACGATTTGGCACCCTCTGCCACACCCCTCACGGCCTACCCGCCTCGCCTCCTCCCCCTTGTCGGCACCCGACACAACGGGAAACCGCATCCCCTGCCACGTCCCCCATCCACGTCACTCAAACCCTACCTATCGCCCATTTTCCTCTTACACCACGGAAGGGCGAAATACATCGATGCATCCGCTGCACTTTGAAAATACAAACGGCAATACGCAGAAAAAAATTGATATTATATGGCGATGAGTTTCAGCACAACCATAGAGTAAACAGCATATCCCTCTTTGATTCGATACCGGATACGATATGTGATTAGATGCGCTAGGGAGCGCAAAGTCATTTTATTAGTGTCTTTGATGTTACGCCATGTAACACGATACCATGCGTAAAGTTTTAAAATGTTAGGATGAGCTAATGGTACCAAAGGGATATGCGATACGTCGTGATCCATATAGATTGCATCAGAACCGATATTATGTGAAATACTGCTATGTAATCTATATTATTCGATACTCAATGACATATTGTATAATACGATTTTAAGGAACAATGATTTATTAAGTGATACGCTACGTCATACAAAAGGTGATTTCATGAGGTATGCGAAACGATTCGGCAATGCGCGCCAAGCGATATAAACCGATGTGATGCGAAACTATTTTTCTTCAGACCAATTTGTATCAGGCTTATCGCTCTTTTTTTTACTGAAAAGCAAAATTAAAATTCGTCTCTAAAATTCTCATCGAACACACTCTTAAGCGTATTTATCCCTCACCTTCCGTTTAAAACGTTCACCTTATTGCATCTCACCCCAAACACGAATTAATTCGATATTCCATTTGTATAACCGAGAATAGTACAACATTTTAAGCTATTCAACATGCTAAATGTGGTATGCTAAAGTGAGCTATATTAATCTAAGACACGCGGTATGTGAAACGTTATGGCGTAATGTGCTACGCAGTAAGTCGTGTATTATTGATCACAATGAATAAAACAATGCATGCGTCTTTGATATTCAAATATCGAACACACCCTCTCTGTTATCCTCTGCCACCCCTTCCATTGTAAGCGACGAGAGTCTTTGCAGCCGCTCCACCCCTTGCTCCCTGCCCCAACCACGCCCGCCACCACACAAACCATGAAACACGACGACAGACCAGGGGTTCCACTCCCCAACATCACTCTCGCACTTTACACGAATGCACATATACGTGTTTCGCGACGGGGAAGAATTGGAGGCAGGGCGAGAATGAAGCAGCCCCTCATTCCTACCCTTTGACGTCCTGCGAAGTATTTAAGGATAAAAGACGGATCCGTCGAAGAGTAAGAGACGTGTTCAATAACATACCGTGGCTACTACTGCAGTATTTTTGGAGCCCTTCAGAATCGATATCAAGAAAATATGTTTCCATAAAAATCTCAAGTATTCCGGGATTTGAAAAAATAGTTCAATAGTTTCTCACGATCTCAAGGCCGCGGACATAGACCCGATCGTACAAAAATTGTACTCGTGTTACTTATAGAATAAAAACGTCCTCTAAATGATTTTAAAAACCAAGCCTGCTTTGCTTTACGATGCTTTTATTCTCGAGTTGAATTTAAAACTGCGCAAACTATATTACAAGAATGGGTGAAACGTGGGGAAAACTAGTGATTTTCAATTAAAAATAAGAGACACTGATTGAAAAACTTAATATGAAGCCAGTAATCTCAAGGGATTGAAGCCAAATACAATTGGTGGAATTAATAATGTAGCCGTCGGTACTTATGGTTTAAATGTTCATTACAGACATTTCGTCGACAAACGGCCAGTTGCAGGAACGACATATGTATATGTATTCTATATACTTATGGGACCCATAAGACATGGCAACCATCCAGTAAGTTCTGTAGAAACATTCGATAAAGTTGGTACGGAGGCTTCCGCGGTTATTTAATGACCGTATTCTATTCGGGTTTTTGCTGCGTCGATCCATTTTTGGGGGACAGCTGTTGTTCTGTTCTGCAGAAAGTTCTGCAGAAACATTCGATAAAGTTGGTACGGAGGCTTCCGAGGTTATTTAATGACCGTATTCTGTTCTGGCTTTTGCTGCGTCGATCCATTTTTGGGGGACAACTGTTGTTGTCCCCCAAAAATGGATCGACGCGGATGGCATGGAGTTGTGAGTTCCATAAGTAGCCAAGATGGCAGATGCGCAATGAACCTTTGGAGACTTAATTACTTGATGAAATAGTTGTTTTGAGACATATGTCTAGTTTGTTTACTCATAGTCACTATTTACACGTTCCAGTTTCCTTTCCATTCCTGTCCTATGACGCGTCCTGCGCATGCGCTCTAACCTATTCCGGGTCTCGCCACCCGGAATAGATTAGAGCGCATGCGTAGGACGAGCCATAGGACAGGAATGGAAAGGAAACTGGAACGTGTAAATAGTGACTTACTGACTAATTATTATGTGAATTAACAATTATTCATAGGATAACATTTCATAAATTTTATCCGGCGGTAGAAGATTAGATCAAATATTCGAAGCTATTAAGAATCGATAAACAAGTTATGTAACTAGTGGATGAGTTCCTGCAACCCGAATATATTTATGAATTCTATAACTTTATCGATCTCATTACTATTGATTTCATGACTAAATGTTCTTGCAACAGGCCATTATCTGCATATTGTGCACCGTAATTGTTTTAAAGAAGTTTAATTTTAATAATTAAGGTATGTCACGAGCGGAAGTCATATTTTTGAAAAAAGTACCAAGAGAAGGCAGATTTAAGAACGTGCTTTGCCTTGCACAGTCGCGAAATAATCGTTGAAAGCACACGTAAACGTTGGGCTCTTAAGTTATCTAATTTTTAAGATTTGCTAGAGATTTAGAGTTACATCTAAACCTCAGGTTTTGCACAAGTCGACTCTGGTCTTGTCTTTATTGGCAGACATAAATACTTAAACAAAAATAAATAATATATATTTGGAGAAGTGCTACAATACCGAAATGAACTTATGGCTCTTGGAGATAACTTTCCCAACCATTGAACTTTGGGGAACGAAAAAGCATAAACAGTAAGCTAATTATGATATACACGATATAATACACACGAAAGTAAACCTAAAATGCCTTTCTGGATTGCTTTCAATCAGAATTAATGCGTAACCTCTCATAATTGGTCGTTCAATCCTAAGATTGGTTGACTGCAGCCCTTCACCCTTCCCTTTCTGTTGTTAGTTCCAAGTATGGCATATGACACATACTGGCATAACATGTATTTTTCAATTTATTTAACATTCCTGAATATCCATTTCGTCGGTTTTAAAGCTTACGGACACCGAAAAGGTCGAGGTGATTGACAACTGACTAGTTGAAATTTTTCACAGAATACGGGAGGTACTGCTCATGAAGTACAAGCAGTTTGTATCTGTTACATGTAAAAACGAAACAACGATTGTAAAAGCCCACACCATGGCTATTAAGTGCCGAAACCTCGCAGGAAGACTTTATTTCCAGGAAATGAGAGGTTTATGGAGGCGCCACAATTACCTCCAACGCTCCCGACTAAATCTGCAAGATTCACCCCACATTTTAAGTGCTAGGGATCGTAAATAAGTAATTATCACATAGTGTGCACGGTAATAATGTGAGAAACCCTCAGAGTTTCATGCGATTGGTCATTACGCCGGTGGCAGGCAACAAAGCCGTCCCAGTTTATTGACCATTAAAAGTTTCCTCCCCTTCTCCTTTCATTTCCACTTCATTGCCTACTAACGAACTGGAGTCTTATGCTTCCGAAGCCAACATAACTCTTGTTTTTCCACGTATTAACCAGCTACCAATTCATAGCTCCGAAACAATTTCTGCTGGTCTTAACTCTCCTATTCTCCGCGAAAACGTCAAAATTAAGACATTCCCCGACTAATCCAACAGCTATAGCAGAGACGTATTTTTTATTTTTTTCATGTTCAGAAATGTACGCAGCTACTTTTTTGCTTTAAGAAATATATCTCGATGACAATCTGGAATGGGAACTGAAAATGTGGGCCGTAGGTATGCTTGAGACCGTGACAGCGGGGAAGGGGAAGAAAGAGAATAGGCTAAATATGGATCGGATGAAGAAGGAGAAGAAGAAGGGATGGTATTCTGAGATGAAGAAAGAAATCTTATGAAAAAATTGGAGCTTGAACCAGAAAAAGTCTACGCTGGAAGTTAACTTGTTTCCGCCCACCGTAACAAAACGGCTACACCATGACGCGTGAGAGTATGACGCTCTGTAGGAGGAACCGCGAACTTCATCGCAATCAACTGGTCAATAATGCGTCGTTCAAGGTCACAAATACCAAAGTATTTTGCCTGAGTTCATTTAGGTGACCATATGAAAAAAAGACCGAAAATTCGTCAAAATCGATAACAAAAATTTTTCTGGGCGGAAATGGGTTAATTTTTACCTATGCTAAACGGTAGATTGGATTGGCGACCGACAGCTAAGGTCATTTGCGCATTTGCGTAATGCAAGCATAGACATACACGGATAGGTCATCCTATGGTAGGATTTCTACTGTAGTCGTAGCTGATGGCGGTGGCGAAAACCGAAAATTTCTGTGATGTGCGGTTCTATCTCTTTTTGTGTCCATCGGAGTCGTCTCAATCTTTGATCATCCACTCGTTCATTCACGCAGACCGCTCAGAGACGTAAATATGTACAATATATTGTTCAGACGGAAGGTGAAAGAAAGTGTACAGGCAATATGCAAATAGACAAGCATAGGGGTGGTGTGAAGGTGAAAAGACGGCCGATTACAAGTTTAGTAAAATCGACTGGATCCGGGAATCGATCCGTAGACCTTTCCGATATCGCGCCGAATGCGCACAACACCACGCTACCCAGTCGTCCAAGAAATAACCAAACGAAAAATACACCGTACACGGTATAGAACTGCGGCCTTGCAATTGAGGATCGGCCATCTTTCCACCATTCAAATCAACTTTGCATTCACCCCTCTTTTCGTACCTCGACCAAGGAGGACTATGGGAACAAATCCCTTTCACAACCCTCTTCCTCACACCCCCATTCGCTTCCTTTTTATTTGCAGCTGCTCCTAACTCTCTCACCCTCCCCTTCGCCTCTCCCGCCCTCATCTCACCCCCGGCGGGTACAAGAAGACGTGGGCGAGAAAGCTGGTGGGCCTGCGCAAGCTTTTACCACATTTCTCTCGCCAGGCCTTCTCTGCTGAAAAAATACAAGAATCCACTTCTTTCGTGGGTTTCACCCTCTTTCTCTCGCCATTTCTTCCTCCCGTCCTCGAAAAACTATTCTCCTTCACCTCCAAGCTTACTCACGCCTACAGCGAAAACACCTCTTCTCCAATTTTTATCCCCTCTAACTCAAGCCTCAAGCTTTTCGTCTGGCGTTCCAACAATTGACAATAAATTTTCGGAAACATCCGACCTTGGTACCCAGCATTTCAGGGCCCGCCCAACTATCTCGAATTTATCTCATAATTATTATCCTGACAACACAAACCTTCCAACATATTCGTTCATTTTTTGAGTTCTCCGATGAAAGAATATCTAACATGAAGAATGAAAATAAATGATTCAGGAGGGAAAGTAATCTTAAGTTAAGCACATATTTTGCATTAGCTATGGTATTTCAGCTTTCACTATTTCAGCGGTCAAATGAACTCCAACTTCGACTATTTTAGTCCTAGATTGATTTTTGTTTAGCATATCAGGCGATATTTCCACGAAATAGAGTACAAATTCCATGATTTCACAATAGAAGATGTTGTTCACTCTGCACCGAGTTATATTAACAGCGACCAAGGTGTCATAACTACACCTAATTTTCGACATAAGCCATGTCATTTTCAAGGTGATAATTATATAGCTTATGTCGAAACCTTGGTCGGTGCGAATAAAACCTTGTGAAAAGTGAAAAAATTCTTTTATTGTGAGATCATAGCATCCTAGATTGCTGCTGTTCGTACCTGCTTATTAACCTGCTTTCACCCAGGAGAATAGAGAAATTACTAGTACATCAGGCCGAACGTTCTTACCTATGTGCATAGAAAGTCTCCTATTTGTTTAAATTTTATTTTGTTCCTCACTTTTAATAAGGATAAATTATAATAAAATTAAAAATAAATTTAGCCAAGAGCATAAAAAATACGAAAAATAATTTCCAGGACTCAAAGAGTACTAAAATATTACGTCAATATGATTGACATTCGGTCTCACAAGTTTTTTCAGTACTCAAATACAGCCACATTTTATGTCCTTTTAAAGGGGACATCCGGTCTCAAGAGGTGAAAGTCGCAACACTCGAGGTCACGTAACATATGATATTATCGTTCTACTTATCCATTCACTAGTCTCCTTGAAATTTTCCCAGTTGTCTTTTGCGTAAAATCATTGCGTAAGATGAATTCATTTTTTCAACTACATGAATATCCTAGCCAAAATTCTCGTTTTCGACAAAATGGGGATGGAGGGAAAAGGATAAGGATGGACACCTATTATTCGTACCCATGTCATATCCCCAGCCACTCTCATTCATTTCTTATACTCAGAATCGCCATCTTTAAAACGGCCATGCCTTTCCCCTAAACACATCTCAAACTCCTCCGTCCCCCTTACTCCACCTCTAGAGTCATAATATCCGCTTAATTACTCCTGTTACATCTCCCTCCCTCCCTGTTCTAATTATTCCCTCCGTCACCCACTTCAGGTTCTTTTCATTCGTTCCTTTATATGCCGTTCGTTCGTTCCGTCTTGCCTCCCCTTTTATCTCGCTTTTCAACACCACTCCCTCTAAATTTTGCGCTCATTTTTCCATTCCCTCCTCGCATTCTCAAACTCACAGTTTAACCGCGTTTACATTCAGGAACACCTCTTAGGCCTCGAAATACACTCCTTCACGAACTCGTTCACGAAATCACGACATGCGAGGTTAGAAAAAACAAAATACGCGGAATTTGTGGTTACTGTTTCCTCAGTTATCAACGGCAAAGGGTACCATGAATAGCAGAAATTAGCTGGTAAGCTCAATAATGTGCACTACCCGGAGGAAATACGCCGTTCGCGTGAAGTAATTCGAAGAAAACGCTCGGATTTGTGGTGAAAAAAGCGATGGTTATCGCATCTCACACTTCTCTGCTCGTTCGTGAATTTTGACGCAATTTGCGATGCCTTAACCTCCGCCCTCGTCAAACTGACTCCTGTGGTTACTTGCAATTCTCGAAGAAAATAAATGTCTGAACTATGTGCTGCCGATACTGAGGAGATATAAATAAAATTTCTTATATTCCAAGTTTAGGAGTAGAACTAAAAAAAAGGGAGCTGGAGTCAAAATGATGCATGTGAGCGCACTACCGTTAATTCTAGGTGTTTGTGGAATTTGGGCCATGAAAATCAAAGAATTTATGGGAAAAATAAACGAGTAGGTAAGGATATTTTCAGCTGGATGGAATCCATCACGTGACAGCCACTGGATTCATGATAAAATAATAAATTGTGAGACATAAGTGTCATGAAATATGAGGCTAATTTGTAATTCAAGTTATGCTCCCTATCATGTGGAGAATCATATGCATTAGAGGGCAGGCATTATGGGTTATTTTTACCAAACTAACAATCCGCCTCTTCTTGCGACAGCATCATCATTATATTAGTCACTTGGCCACGGGTAATTCATTTCAGCACTTTGCCATCGTCTCTTCAAAAGGATTAGGATCAAATGAAAATGGAAGGGAGGAAAAAAGTTAAGTCGACACAAACGGGAAAAACCTTAAGGGGAAATAATGTGAAGGGAGAGTTAAGTAAATAATAGGCACTGAAATATTACACGGGTTGTTATACAGGAAAAATTAAGGGGTCCCCTATACGGCAGAAAAAATATGCTTGGATTGACGGGTGCCAGATCAGAAAGATAATACTTCCACCAACTTTCCTTTTGAGGAAATACCTGGATACCTTTTCCTCATTAATTTGGAGAGCCATTGAAAATTTCAGGGTAGGTCGACATTAGTGGACCTCATGGAAAAATAAATTCGAAATTCGACAAATTTTTATTTCTTAGTTGTGTAATATTTCAAAACTACGTAATAAGATAAATTATTATGCCGAGATAGTCTTTTGACAGAAACTCTCAAAAACATGTGTTGTGGCACACGAGCTTAAAAATATAGAAAATGTTATAATTTAATTAATTGTAGGTATTGTGTTCCAGAAGTTCCTTCCCCGATTTTACTGTTATTTTCATTGAGTTGTACAAGTTTTTCCGGACCCGGAAGCCCTGATTACTATCCGTCTTTTTAAGTTCTCAGAGTGTCTTGTGAAAAAATGTATTCATGATCGCTTGTTGATAGTTTTTGGAACTGACAAAGACTGTATGGACGTACATGCTGAGTTAAACAATGAAATACAGCATGGAGAGAACTTCAGGATTGAAAAACTATTGCAAGTATTTGTACTTCTATCTAAACCTACCTTTATAGGTAGATCAAATCTAACAGCACTAGCTTTCAATTCAATTCTTTCCTGCGGGAGGCGATGAGTCTCTCAAACCATATGTGATATTGGCAGCTGAATAACACTCCAAAAGTAGAACATATCGTAAAATCGGACACTCAAACAATTTTATTAGAGGAATTGTACGATTTATGTGAAATACGATAAATTATTAGGCAATGTTAGTCTTTGACCGAAACTCTCAAAACACGTGCTGTGGTACACGAGCTTTAAAATATTGAAAATATAATATTTTTAATTAATTGTAGGTATTGTGTTCCAGAAGTTCCTTCCCCGATTTATTATTATTATTACTGAGTAATACAAGCTTTTCCCGACCCGGAAACTCTGGTTATAATCCGTCCTTATAAGTTCTCAGAGGATTGTGTCAAAAAATGAATTCATAAATGCGTGCTGATATTAGTTATAGAAGGGCTCTCAAAGGAAATGTATTCGATCAAAATGTCAAACATGAATACAGCTGCGTACGAGACATTGTGCGATCTCAAAGACACACGATTCAATATGTTTTAAAAGATCTTATGTTGTGGCAGGCGAACTTAAAATATTTGAAAAGATTTATTTATTTTTTATTTTTAGTGCTTTGATATTTATTCCCCGATTTCCGGACCGACTGTTGTCGAACTCAAGGGATTGACAGAGCGTTTAAGAATTCCCGGGAACGAGCTGGCAGAAATTTCCAACCCAGCAGCCCTAGTCAAAGTCAGTCCCACAGCAACAATAGCTCAGGAAGGGTTCTTAAAAAATAGGGGGGACATTGGACGTCTTAATGGCACTTCCGAGTGATTCTACGACGCGTCGCGACGCTTTAATCAACATCCGCCATTATTTAAACTCTTCCCGCCGTTTGTTCGAGTGGAGCTAATTTTCTTTTTCTCGTTCGAATTCTCATCAACGAGAAAAAAAGGAAGAAGATGAGCAGTCCAGAGCGGGGTTTTCCGAGCACCCAACTGGGAACTCTTTGTCCGACCTAATTTCTCCTCTTTTACTCACTCACCGATCGCCACGTCGGGAAAACAAACGTGGCCATTAATTCTTCTTCCCCCAGCCGCGTGAATTGTTGGGATTCTCAGTCAGTCAATCCCCCTAGGGTGAAATTGCAGGATTCACGGAGAAAACAATGGACCGCACAATCTCCCATTGTTTCCTCCCTCGGGAGATCTCCCTGGGTGCTTTTATAGAGACGCCCTCATTCTTCCAAACATAGACTAGCCGTTCCAACACAACACCAGCGACATCTTTCACCGATTACTCCGCTGAATCAGGAAAATGGACACCATTTGCCAGCATCATTCCCAGTAGTCCATCAATGCTAAAAGTAGTTTGCTGCCGCTCTCCACTTCACACTTCAATATCAGCGCATGACCACTTCTTTCTTTCACAGTTCTTCAAGTTAACATCCCTCCCAATTTTTCTATTGACACCTGAACAACACACCAATCCCTTTCGGAATTAGCACAATCAAAGATCTTAGTTATTTCATTTAGGTCAGTAATACTGGCCTCTTTTTCCGCATTTCCTCTTTATCGCCCTGTCCTTATATATTCCTTTCTCCTCCATTTCGTTTATTTATGCATTTATCTATATTTTCTCTTCTCGTATCAAGATTTTACACCTTCCTCCTCTCTATAGAATTACTTCTGTGACCGTAGAACCAAAATATTAACGAAGAAAATTACTACGAAGTCTTCCGCGGTATTCTATTTTATCAGTAATTTTCGGGTTCTCCCCACGTTGAACCTGATGAAGCCGACTGGAATGCCGGCGAAACGGTCGCCAATATAAATGGTTCAACGCGGAGATTACCCAAAAATTACCGAGAACAAAAATATTAATGAATAATCGTAGTCAGTATTAGGAAGGTAGCATTAGAATACCATGCTTTCATAAATTTGTGAAACTTTTTAACATTAGAGCGCCGATTATCCCACGGTTTATTAGCTGGCCTTCGAATTAACGAGTATCTTCTCCATCATATTCACCCAGGAATTTCTAAGTCTACCATTTCCCCTCCAGGAATTCAATCCACGACCTACTATTTCTCTACAATTTGAATTCACTCTTCTATTCTCGTTGATTCTCATCTACGTAGGGTCGATGTGTCCTGTAATTTGCTACTTTAAAGCCTGTTTTACATGGGGAACGTAATTGCACAATCTTATGTATGTGCGAGTCCGTTCATGTCAAAACGAGCATGTTCTTGTCAAATTCCGTCGCGTAAAGCGGTGAATAGTAAGAAGGCACGCGCGAATGAATTGTCGCGCCATGGCATAGTCCCAGCTCTAATTCAATGATTATATCACGTCAGATTAAGAACAACATGTAGTTTTAAATTGATCCACGTCGTGCCCCGTGTAAACCGGGCTTGAGCGTGGCCAAAAATATCAAGTAAACTACTTCCATATTCGTCGGTCGTGATTCGTGAAATTTATGATTTTCCCACTCCTCTTCCTTTACCGCCTATGTAAATCGTGAACATTGCCCAGGTATTCTATTCCTGCTGCATCTAGACAGCACTCATGTTTACCCTGGCTTACCCGGTTTTGGCCGCCATTCAATTTATTATTCCTGTTTATCTGTTAATAGGAGGTCCTAGGAAATAACCACTTGGTAATATTCCACCCAATGCTTTTCATCCTATAACCAGTTTCGATGCTTACCTCGTCATCACCAGCGTTAAAATACCCGCCATAGGTATTTTTACGCTGATTATGAGGTAAAAATATCAAAAAAGGTCAATAGTGGTGGATTAAACATTGTGAGGGATATTCTTAAAATTTACTTCTTTAATAAATGTCGACAATCTACTACGTAAGTTAAATTGCCAACCATAATACGTTAGAGAGGACTCGAAATCACGTTATCAACAGAGACGGGTGTCACAAACTGTATTTTGTCACAGCAATCTTTCCCTCAAAACTTACAACTGCGATAGGACCCAGAAATGCACAGCTTCAGAGAACATATCATTCCATGTGTCTCCACTTCGTGCAGGTGGAGCACGATACTCGGGTGGGTCGTTAGGGCGTCGCAGGGCTTGCCGATGCTTAAATGCCAGTTTTCAGCACAAGTGACACATCCTTACCGAAAAACATGGCCACCATAACCGAACTAAAATTACTCACAATTTTAGCGCTTTCAGTCGAAATTTGGAAATTTCGACGAGAAAATTCTTGCAGAAGATATTATCCGAGTTGAAAAAAATTATGTTTTTGAAGTCCATATGGATCCATTGAAGTCCACACTTTAGCCTGGTATTAAATTTCGCTCCTAAAAATGTGGAAAAACAACCCACCCTATTACGACATAGATTAAAATAGATTTTATAGTTTCATTCTCTTTTTCTTTCTCATAAAAGTCTTTTCCGAAAAAATCTTGCAATGGTGAACGAGTAGTGGGACAAAAAATGTCTCTTCATTGTTTAAATCACAGTTTTAACGAACCACGAAGGGGTCACAGTCACCACAGTCGAAGTATTGATGAGGGAGCCCTGTCACACCTTAGCTCCAATTCACAACTATTCACTCGATTCAGAATGAGGTATTCAATTATCGACTTTTCCGCAAGAGCAGGGAACTCATCCTATATCAATGTTGAACTCTTCGTAACGATGAATATAAAAGAGGAGCTCTTGAGGTTTTCTTTTTAGTCTTCTGCCTGCACACCTCAAATAAAAGCCTGATGGCGAGCTCGAATATCGCACGCGTGGAAATTGAAAAAATAAAAGAAATAGTTTCCAGGAAACAAAGCATGGGCATGTTTGTGTGCGCCGTTTAGATCCCTCTCTTTTCTGCTGTTTTTTGCGCGTTTACTCTTTTGTAACTCTTTCTTTTTTTTATTCCTCCAACGTCCCCTCACAAATGTCAGCAAAAGCGAAATTGAGTCGGATCTTTTAGTGCGTTGCGCTCGCCGCAAGGCGGATGGAGGCGCCTCTTTCGCCACCGTGGAACTGAGGAAGTTAATTACACAAAGTCCTTTAAGCGACGAGCCGATGTAAACACACGGCGATAGAAGTGTACGGACGAACGAGAAAAAAATGTTTCAGTCGTTAAAGCGTCCTATGTGCCGTTGCTTTTGCAACAAATATAAAAACATTCATGAAAGGAAGGTGCAGTTTTGTTACGTATTTTATGAGTGCATTTCCTGCAGGTTAAATCATTCTTATTACAATTTTTCACATCATTTCTTCAATAAGAGGTCACACGGATATAGGATTGAGATCTTTACTCAATTATTATCCCTCGTATCAACAAAAAAAACGAAAAAAGGAACGCACGGGTTCAATGCTGAAATAAACCTTAAAAAAAATGTTTTTGGGTGGTAATTGCTACTAGTATTCGTAGAAGCTGGCCACCTATTTGCCGCAATAAATACTTCTTCCATGAGAATTCAGTAAACATGAAGAAATTTGATTAATTTTCGACCGCATTTAGAAAATGGATGTAATATTTGAAGAAGCTATACTCACTAAAGCATGAATCATTGTAATCACGCCTGTTCAAAGAAGGCTGTATATTGGTACATAAATATAGCAACATTTTGACACAGGTGACTAAAATAATAGTACTGCTTCAATGAAAGGCTTTTTACAAGAAATTGACCGAGATCTGGGTTATGTTTCAGATCAAGCTAATGCAGTTACTTTCACGGACAAATCTTAAAGTAGCAATATAAGTTTAATAGCGCGTTCCTTCAACACCTAACGGAAGTACGTCTAAGTCACGCATACGACACTCCAAGGTGTTATGTAGGACGGTTGGCTAACACTTAGTAATATTGGTTAATACTTAGCATGAAACAAACCTTCCTGCGATCTATTCCCCGACAAAGAACCTAACATGTACTCGAAATTTATCATGATACAAATGGCCGCTTTGTCGATGCCAGGACTGCTTTATCCTGAAGTACACGCAACCCTCTCGGCATTACAGACATGTGGGGTGCCTATGACATTTGACAATAACGACGTTTACTTGACGGATGTTACAATTGGGACGGGATCCCTTCAATGATTTCCTCTACTCACACACCGCAACAAGAACTTTCTCTTTCATATTTCTTCCCGTATGCGTAAACAATATTTTAATCAAAATTCTTCAAAGTTCTTGTTTTTAGATTTTCGCAGCGATTAGATGCACTAGTATCAACAATTTTCGGGTATACTCGGAGACGGGAATCTCCTGACGACGTTCCCAGCAGGAGGAACGAAACATTGGGCCGTTTAAGTTCATCACGCAGCAGTATACCCGAAAATGGTTGATACTAGTGCATTCTTCAAAGGTTTCACACGAAGCCAAATAACTTGGCAGATCCAAAGTTTGTCGGGGACGGTTCACAAAGAAGGTGGTCGATATTGTATTAAAATAACGGAAAAGCTACCCTTACTCCGGATATGCCAGGAGAAACTTCTGGAAACCGATCCTCTAGGAAATAATGAACCTGAGAATAGGGAAGAGAAAAGATCATTCAGAAGACACCTGAAACCAGCCTGAAGAGGTATAAACCTTTAAACCAATTAAGTTTAAAACTTGACATCATTTACTAATGGAATGGTAAGTCAACCGAAGAAATGCTGGTAGCATTCGCTTTATTTGCCAGGGTAAAACCAAGAGGGAACATCTGTTGGAATTCGCCCTTCAGAACTCAAGTAGAGCAATAAATGGAATGAACGATAAGCGCAGGTGAAACTTCCAGTGACTAGTCTAGCTAGTATTCTGTACATTTACAATAGTTACAGAAAATGCATTATTAAGCGCAAAGCAACGAAAACTATCATCACAATCATGCCTGGCACCATTACTGAAAGCCAACACGTAAACAGTATTTTCGGAAGTTAATATCGAAGTTCTTTTGTTGTTTGGCAAGCATAAACACCCAACACGTTTTGAAATCCACCGACTATTGTGGAGAATCCGGAACGAATGAAAAGAAAGTTCACCATTGTGTTGCTAAGTAAGCAGCTTACTAGATATATTCGTTTATCAGCATCGTTCTCCTGAATAACACCAAATCTTCACTTATGGTTGTTCGACTTAGATCTCACTAGGTAAATAAGAATCTATTTTCGATTTTAAAACCGTCACTGAAGCAGTGGTAAAAGACATAAAGTGCGCATAGCAATACTTATTATGCGAAAAATATTATTTTTTTACTTAAATGCGACAGTATTTGTACACCACACGCTTCAAACACCTTCATAACCGATGGTAAACTAAAATGTTATAAACAGTGTTACCAACTCAATATGTTCATAATATATAAAAAATTGAGAAAACTTACTACCAATGCCCTTTCAAGTGTCGGAAATGATAAGTGAGCCGGAAATTCCGTATTTTTTATAATTTCGCCATAGGGAGAAACCTTCGCATATCCCAAGGGAAACGTCTTCTTATATCGGGTAAATACGTAAATATGTAGCTAAGAGAAGTGAAATAGATGTACGACGTATTGATATCAGTACACGGAAGAGATGTTTCTCTTCGTAATGACGCAAAATTCGTCCAATTTTATTGGAAGGAATACCTCCATCAGAATCATTAAAATAGTTGTTCAGTCCCTTGAGTAATGTCGCAAGCCCCAAATCAGTACATCGAGCGACGGTGCGGCATTATCGCTTAACAATAACGAGGGCTGCAGAAAGATATCGTGCACACAGAAAAAAATATTGGAAAGCTATTTACTAATCTCCATAAAATCTAAGAATTGATCATGAGAGAATTGCTTACTTATTCACCTATAAGACCTCTATGATTAATTTATTATTAAAACCACCGCAATAGCAGAAATGTTTTCGCCTTAGCATCAACCGTTGCAGACTGATAAAACACATTCTGCTTTGGGGATCGCAAGTATACTAGAGACGGTAATTTACGATGTTATAAACAGCGTTTCCTAATAAAAATGCCCATACATTATAAACAATTGAGGAATGTATTACCTATACCCTTTAACATATCAGAAATGTTACACGAGCCGTAAATTCCGTATTTTGTAAATAATTTCTCTCTTGAGAGAAAAAATGAACATATCCCGAGGGAAATTTTTTTTATCCGGCAATTATGTAAAAATGTAGCAAAGAGAAGTAAAGCAGGTGTATGATGTATCAGCAGAAGGAAGAGATGTTTCTCTTTATAATGGCCCAAAATTCATCGAATTTTATAGGAAGTAATATCCAGCTCACTCATAAAAATCATTAAAACAGCTGTTAGAAAAGAATAGAATCAAACTACTTAAAATAACTGTTTAGTTCTTTGAGTAATTTCGCAATAATCATTAACTACGTTTACAAATCGAACTTAGATCGAAATTAACTCGGACCGATCTGAATATTCTAAGCCAGCCAACTTGGATCGCCTGGTTTACCAGTACAAAATTCGATTGTATTGATTTAAATCAGTTCATATCGATTTTAAATCTCAGACTGACAGAGAGAGCGGGCCGAAATAGCTCTCTTCACATATCGATCCCACTAGCCCGTTGAGTTTTCGATTCCGAGCTGAACCGGCCAAATCGAATCTGAGTTCGATTGGTAAACGTAGGGATAGAGGCGGGGGTGTAGGTGTGTAACTCACTCGGTCAGTGAAGCTGGAGCACCTCTTCCTCCTCCTTGCCTCCACTTGGCCATCCCTGCACGGGCCATGGCCCCCCCTGGCGGAGGAGGGGAGGGGGTACCGCCCCTCTCGCCCTCCTCCCCACCTCCTCCTCCCTCCTCACGCCTCCTCCCAAGGTGCCTCCTGCTCCGCCTCCACGCCCCTCGTCTTTGTCAATTGGCAGGTATCCACCGCCGACCGCCAGCAGCTCCTGACGTGAACCTGAGGAGAGAGACAATGAGATTCGAATTAGAGTGGAAGGCAAATAAGCCAATATTGGAGTAGATGGTTTGTATTACGGTATCACAGAGGCTAAAAACTGCACATATACACCAAAAAGGTACTAATTAAAACTAGTCGGAGATTTGTTTTGTCCTTTTTGGAGAATATATGCCCGTTCATTTCGGTAAATAAATGTCCAATAATAAATAGGGGAGAGCCGTCAGCTGATTTGAACTGGATAACTGAAGATTCTCTGCTTAGATCGTACACAGAAGAAAAGATTTGCCAGGAGAAGAAAGAAAACATAGAACGATGAATCATTTAATCATAACAATTTTTTAGTATCTTTGAAAGTTCAAAAAAGAATAAAGAGACAGAATACATTACTGTAACGCGAACCGATTGAAGACATATGTGAACATATAAATCCCAAAAGTGGCAGTTCATTAAATTTTATCTCCAGCTTTGTACTAACGATCTCATTTGGGACAAGTAATTGAATTAGCCTTCCTCTTTCTCCGTTGACTTTATCGCCGCTCTTAAAATATCCTGAAAATAATATTTGTTTTTAACTCCAGAGCATACCAGCTCTCCGTAGTCGTTGACCTCTTTCTTTACGACCAGAAATTCAGAGGAAAGGAAATCCATTCTCGTAGTCAAAAGAGATAAGCCTTAAGAAATGCTCTGGGACTTCAAATCAGACTCGAGGGAGAAGTCAATAAAACTCAAAACAGATTTTTTTCCATTCCGTAGTCATGTTGGTAGCGAGATAGAGGGAATAAAGGAAATGTATTCAAAT
Source organism: Ceriagrion tenellum (assembly GCA_963169105.1). Taxonomy (NCBI): domain Eukaryota; kingdom Metazoa; phylum Arthropoda; class Insecta; order Odonata; family Coenagrionidae; genus Ceriagrion; species Ceriagrion tenellum. Next base: position 34,967,214 of record OY720643.1, on the reverse strand, counting down.
CTTTTACGGCCCCATTCCACATAAACGACTTAATGCCAACGGGAATCAAAATTGGAACTCAGAAACACTTTGTTTTCTCCTTATAATATGCACTTAAATGGGCGAGCAAATCGAAGGCGGCTGCCCGCAGATGACTTGCCGGCTAATTGTGGAGTATCACAATGAGGGTTCCGGCAATGATTGTACATTCCGGTATTCATAATATCGGGTTTAAAATTTCCCCTGTAAGATAATCAGGGTTGACATATTGAAATGTTCACGAAAATACACCATATGACCAGAAATCTGATCTAATCTGCCGATATTGAGCTAGGAATTAATTGCGAAATAAACAAAAGGCGTAACCTAAGGGCTTAAACCTCGTAAGCTAAGGGATAAAATGAAACGAAAGTTATGAAACCGGGAAAGTATTTTTACCATATTTTGCAATTATAATGCAATGTATTCTCGAAGAGACATGATTTTTTCCAGTATTTCCGATACAATAGTAATGCTTAAGCTAAATTAGAGTGCAAAAAATTCTTTAATGAACGTGGGCAATTATTTTCCAGCAAGTATCAATGTAAAGCGCATTTCAGGGTTAGAAAATTTTCAATTCTCCGCTAATTCGATCATGAAATTTCGGATATAACAGTAAAGCTTATAATGTGAAACTGAAGTCACCCGGTGTATAATTAAAAAAACATAGATAAAGGAAGCCATTTGCTATTGACGTCGTTCTCAAGAAAAAATTCCTCCCATGTCATGGACGAGGTAAGTCCCCCAAGTTGTTACATGAAACATTTTGTTACATTCTGCGGTAGAACTATCCACAGAACAGCACTTCATAACTACGCAGCATAACTTTAATTTTCATATATATTTATTTCTATAAACCTAAAAAGTCAAAATGCGTCACCAATGAATAATATATCAAGACCAGCGAGTTATGATTCGGGGATGAAAGACAGAAGTACTTCCAGGCGCTTATAAATCGTGAATTAATTTCCATTTAGACAAAATATTCAATTACTTTTCTTCGTGTTCTGTTGAATAAAAATCTGCATCTACCAGTTGATACAACACACTTCCTTGGAAAAAAACGTAACCACGTAGTTATACTTAAAAATTTCATTGGGAAGTTTTGTTTCAGTCTATTATCGGAATAATGAAAAAAATACGATATACTTCATCCGCAGAATCACAATAAACCCAGCGGAAAAAGCTTTAAAAATTAATTCAAAGCTATGCGTGAGAACCGAACGTTCCTCAGCACTCTACTTCAAAGAGATAAAATCCGTTAAATCGTCATACAGGGTTACAATTCCACATTAGCCGTTTATGTTAGAAAATGACAATTTGTAGGAAAAACTGTAGATTATACTAATTTTTCGATATCTTAAATGAATGGCGGATCATCTATAGGAGGGAATGGAGAAAGATATGCCAAAAATTATGACGTAATCATAAGTACTGTCCATTTACCTACCAATCAGCGGTAGAGAACTGAAATGAAACATCTGCATTATTAAATACTAAGCACTGCAGAGATGATTGGCACGGGGAGTTAGGAAACCAGACATGTAAATAGGATAGAAAAAGCATTTGGAGAAAGCAAAAACGAATTGCGTGTTAACCCAGATTTGGCGTCCCGCGCGGTTCGTTTTGGAGTTACTACTGAAGGTTGGGAAGGAGGATCTTACGAAAGTTAGGTTCGAAAATGTATCTCTCTCATTTGGTCGCGTTCTGCAAGTGCAAGAGATATATTTTGGGGTTCGAATAGTATACTTCGAGTCTTACTGATACTTGCACGATCTAATTTACAATCAAGTAACCTAAGAATAGCGAGTAGACTCCCGAGTGGTTTCTTGTGGTTTCCATCTTAAAACTTCTACTGTATTGCTCTATTTGTTTGCTAGCAGTGTGCGTCGCATGCCTTTCCTTACTTTGCATTTATTTCACTAATGCAAATGCTTGCAGTGTATTTGGCATAAGCACAGCAAGGATACATTTCCTTTTCACAATTTCATCGTTGTAATATCCAATTATTTGTTTGTTAAGTCCTTGTTTCTTTAAAATAGCGCCCAAAATGTTGCGTACCTGTTTCCTCCATGCCAAAACTGGGCGAACCTGAAGATTCCAGTATGAAGGAATAGATAGGCAATAGATGAGACGAACACATCGCAGCTATTACTAATGATGCATCAACCGATGAATCACCAAGATGGAGCATCACTCACACGTTTGTGCGACACCTTTCGACATGCCGACGTGCGAGAGGGATTTTAGCAGGTTTTATGGCGGTAGCTGAGAGGCGAATTGATGCAGATTTTACAATACAGGGTCATAACGGCCATCCAGCCGGCTATCTTTCACTAATTGGTGTGCGTGGGGGAAACAACGGAGAGGTGGCGATCATGCGTCAGCCGCTGTCATTGTTCCCTGGCAATGGACCCGTGCGTGGATTGCAGCCAGCGATTGCAAGTACACGAAAAAGAGGACATCGTGAAGAGCGGTGGATCGGGAGGCGAACATCGAGAAAGTGTACCCGCGAATGCAGCAATGTGTTCGGCGTTAACTTTTCGGTCGTTTGGAGACCCGTGGGTGGTGTCGAAGGGGTGGCCTCTAGTGTAATGCGTGAATTGAGTCATAAATCAGGGACCCTTGTGATCGTTACGGTTGAGCCGAACGACGTGTAAGAGTGAGTAAGCCATGAAAAGGTTTGACAGAGAAACACGGAAAGGCTTGCAGACTCCACATGGCCGGCCAACTGTTTTCCCACGTTATCTCATTCATTCATTAGGGGTATCCGTGAAGGTAGGCTTAAACGAAATAGAAACGGTAGAAGGTAAGCTTAAATGAAAAATACTCCTAATGTTAACATGTATAGTAATGGATCCTATACACCCATAATATTTCTTTTTCATGTTAGCGGACGTTCTACCCTTGTTCATCCCGCCCATTAAGTTATTCTCTTTCTTCCCCTATCCCACTTTCACCATACCCTTCTCTCTTTTACGGCCTAAAGCAACTCTTCGCCCTCCATTGCTTTTTCCAAATATTTACCATGTCTCCTCCTAATCAAACCTAGGTGTTTGCACCTATAATACCAAGCATTTCCACGTTTGTCTTTCTTTCCATCCACCGCACCTTCTCCATTCTCCTTCACACCCACATCGCGAACGCCCGCATCCTATTCCCGCCTTATTATCTCTGAGTCCATGTATCTACCCCACCCAACGCTACCCTCCATATGAAACTCTTCACCTGCCTTTTCCTCAAGAATATGGTAAAGATAATGGTATATTTTCATAAAATCCAGCATTTTGCTTTCCGATATGATTCTAATCAGGTTCTCAAAACTCTCTATCCATTATTGAGGACTGCTGCTTCCGTAAAGGTCTGCCTTCAGCAAAGTTTACAAAATTTTCCTTTTCGATAAATAGTCATCAACTTAACAGAGAAACGTTTGCCCTCCTACTCTGTCTTTTAATCACCGAATCGTGGTAAAAAGGTTTTTGAAAATCTTATGCCAGGATATTATTTTGATTAAATCTCCAGAGGGGTATGTTTGTTTCTGATGTATTATCCCATGCCAAAGTGTTTACTCACGGTTAATTTTCACAATCCTATGAGTTAAGGATCAAAATTTGTATTTTCGTTTCAGTACTATATTTTGTAGGGTATGTAGGGTATATTTGTTGAGGTAAGGGTGTATCAGATGACTCCCACCTCGTATCATTTGGCCTTTCCCAGCCGTGGATGGCATTACACACACGACCCCTCCGCACTCATTCAAATCTACTAGTCCCCATTCCCGCGTCTCCCGCCCCCCCTCCCTACGTCCCCGACGAATACGCATCCTCCCCAAACCCCAGAAGCCCACTTCCTCAAACGGAGGCACTTGTTTCCACACTCTCCCTCCCTCCCAACAGTCGGCGCCACTTTTCTTTTTATGCTTCCCGCCTTCCGCACCGCTCCCTCGCGGCGACACCGCGGAGAGATAATCTCGCCCACTTAATCTCCAAAGTAGCATCTCCATCTTCCTCCCCTTCTACAGCAAACTCACAGCTTCCCACTCCCCCTCACATACGTATGAGCGCATACGTCTGCCTGGACTCCTCTTGTTTCCCCCTCGTAGAACCACACTCATTTCTACCACCTTTCCCACGGGTTGGAGCAAGAGAGGCTTTGTATCGTCAAGTTTAAGGTAGTCCGAGCGAGATAGTTCCCTAGTCATAATAGAGATCATATTCGAAATATACGTTTGAATTTCTCCAGCTGCTAGGACACTACAATAAAATATTGCAATATTTATGGTACAATAATATAGTTTTATTTGACAGAAATTGTAAGAAATTGTATGAAAATACCTAAATAAGTCGTTAACTTGACTCATTTTTTTCACGCAGTACGTTTGAAACTATCAAAACGGAAGGTTTACTGCGATTCCAAAGAATTAACTACGGTGACAGTGTGATCAGTTTTCAAAAATAGTTAAGAAAACACAAACTACGCACTGCTGAATTTTTGACGAGATCTAAGTGTAGGAAATTCCTCATTTTGTCTCTCTGGAGTGGATACACGTACCATTTCCCATGTAAAAGGGCTGGTATTTTTTGGCAAATATCTCGGACAGTAATGTAGTAAGGGGTTTAATTTTTTATGTCAATGGAAGGGTGACATAATTTTCTTTAAAATGAGACCAAATTCATTGATTTCTAGGTAAAATGATATTTCGCTCAAACTACCTATATAATTGCCAGCTATTTTTTCACTAAGTTGTCGAATTTTAATTTTTTTTCCGAAAAAATAGGAAAATTTAGTCATGCAGTTTATCATTTTATAATTTTATCACAGTGAAGAACTTTTCGAATGGGAGAAAAAAAACTTTCTTTATCATTATCGGTTGTCTCATGCGTGACTTTATGGAATTTACTATACATTGTTCATGAAGTAATTTTGTTATTGCACATAAATTTTATTTAAGACAATCCTGACGTGGCACGTCCTCCTCAGGTTTATGAGGAATATAATGAGGAATAACAAAATTACTTCATTTACAAAAGTTCTTTATCATGCTATCTGTCACATAGTATCCGCCTACTAATCTGCATAATATCCGCCAAATATTTGTTAAAATTGAAAGGGAAAAATATTACGTTGCCAGCAGTTCTGGGGAGATTCACGACAACGTTATATTTAGTCGTTAGCTCTGCAAGTTTCAATGAACACACAACTCAGCCATTTCGGGTAACCATCTACTTAAGGTATTTATGTGGTGACGATCAGTTTCATTCTTTCATTTGGTCGTTCAATCTTACGATTGGGTGACTGCAACCCTCCACCATTCCCTACCTAAGTTCCACCTTTTTGTTTGATTGGTTAAAAAATATGTATGCTATCACAGATGAGATGCCTCAGAGATATGAGAAAACTTAATTGAATTACAAAATATTAAGAATACTAGACGAATTCACTGTTAAAAACACCTTTTTCAGCCATGAAAGCCAGCTAAAGTGCTTTTTTTCACTGCATTATCTCATATTGACTTCAATAATTAAAATAATTAGCATATATCTAAAATTAAATAACTTGGTGAAGCTATACGCTTCATCTAATTAAATTACACGTTTGCTTATCGTTAATAGCTGTTTCGACATATTGAAAAAAATAAAATTTACAGTACTAGGCTCAAAAATTGACAGTATTATCGCAAAAATCCTTTGAAAATATGTTCACATTTTATGGAAACGCGACATTATTTTACTCATTCCTTGGGTCGTTCAATCCTAGGATTGGTTGACGGCAGCGCTCCACCGTTCCCTATCCTTTACCTCCTGGTATCTCTTCCTATGTACTTTTCTCTTTATCTGGTCCATTGGTCTTCCTCTGGGGGTTTTCCATCTATTTTGCCTTCAATTATGTTCTTCACAAATCTATTGAGTCTCAAGGTGCGTCCAATCCATCTTGTTCTTCCTTTCTGTATGGTGTCCCATATGGTCCTTTTCTCTTCTACTCTTCTGCACACTTCATCATTTCATAATTTGTCCATCCATTTTTGCCTTCAGCATCCACCTCCAGCACCAGGTTTCGAAGGCTTCTATTATTTTCTGGTCACCTTTTTCGATGGTCCATGCTTCCGATCCGTAGAGTGCTACGCTCCACACGAATGTTTTCACAAACTCGGTCGGCCCCGGCGTCGGCGGGGTAAAGTCCTCGCCTTATAACCCGAGGGTCGTGGGTTAGAGTCCCGCTAGGGTAAGATTATTCACTGCCCAGGACATGGGTGTTTATGTTCGTCTAATGATATATTAAAACACTTGTAATTGGGGAAACCTGTAAGTATTAAAGAAATTGTTATAATTATTATTAATTTTCGTCTCAGAATGTTTACTGGTTTAATCAAATGTGACGGGCTTAGAAGCCAAGTCGCATTAAATCTAATACATTTCTTTGAAAAATTTTCTGACGATGTTGCATGTCTTTAGGGTAATAATTATTATTATTACTATTATTACTGTTTCCTGGTTTGTAGCCTATCTTCTTTGAGCAGAGCAGTTGTCTTTTTCCCATGAACGCCTTCTTATCTTGGGCTATTCTCCGCTTGATGTCCGTTGTACTTCTTTCGTCCCACGTGATGGTACTTCCGAGATAGGTGAAGGAATCCACCTGCTGTAGTTTCTCTCCTCTCAGGGTAATCTCTACATTCAGCTTCTCACTTCCGCATACTAGGATGTTGGCTTTCTTCTTGCTTTATTTCATGTTGTATTCCTGGAGAACTTGGCCCATTACGTTTAGTTGCCAGTTGAAGATCATCGAGATTTCCAGCTATGCCTGCGATATCATCCGAGAAGAGAAGCATATTTATTTCTCCACTATTTATCTTAACTCCGCTCAGTCCAATTCCTTGTGCTTGTGCTAAAGCGTCCGAATATTCTTCGTTTTTTTTATTACATCCCGAGTAAAGTCGTACCGTTCACGGTCCCAAATGCTCGCGGCGTATTCGAGATGTGACCTAACCAAAGATAAGTCAAATTTTCTTTCACTTATTCATCGGCAAACCGTCCTACTACTTGCTTGATAAATCCTAGTTTCTGCAATGAAACCCTGGAAATTTTTCGTTTACGGTAACTCATGCCCCCCCTGTTAGGCATGAAGTCGAGGTGATACCCAGGGATTCGACTTCACCGTCGGAAAGGTGAGCGAATAGCCCACCGCAGTAAACAAGTGATAATTGGCAGCTGAAGCAGTGACTCAGATAGCCGGGGAGTATAGAATGGCTTGCCGGCATGCGAGCTAGAATCTGGCAGCGGAACGATATTAGCTAGCCGCAGTCTGCCGTGAGGCGTGCGAGCAATGGTTACGCTTCGGCGACAGAGGCGAGTGGAAGTTACGGTGCACAAGGGATGTAGAAATGAAATAAGGGAGGTTGGAGTAGTGAATTGAGTTTTTTTTTTGGGCGGCGAGGCTAATAAGGCAAGGCCGGTGACAAACACTGGAGGCGAGGGGATATGGGACTGAGAGTAATGGACACCCATAAAAAAAGTCTCCCCTTTCATCCCCCATCCCTCTCTCTTCTTTCGAGTAAAAAAAACAACCCTCCGAAAGACACAAACAAGCGGTCCAAAAAAGTGGGAGGGCGCATGTTTCCACCTTAAGATGCGATATAATCCCCATCCCCTCTCTTTAAAAAGCTCCATTAAGGCAGTGTAATTGGATTTGAATGCGGCTTGAATACATGAACTCTTTGACGTGGAAGGTACACGGCTCCAAGAATCATACCCTAATCTTATCGTGTTACCTACGCACTCACATTAACTACGGAGCATTCAGTCAGCTCACGAATCATGCAAAATAAAGATAGAACGTGTAACTGAAGCGTCCAAGCACTCCTGAAGAATGTTCCACAGATACGGAATTATGGTGCTTTAAAACACGAAAAAATTCACCAAACGCTTGATGATTAAAGCATGAAGATTTTGAAGGTATCACTTTAAATTATTTGATATTTTACACAATGGCATACTCCGATTAAATTCACTTCTGAGTTGGTCGCCATTAGAAATATACACGATCAATAGCCCAAAAATCAGAGTATCAGAAGTTAATGAACGAACAATCCAACATTTATGGTATGGATTTAAGTACACATTGTGAATGGCAAATAAAAATATCTCGCAAAATAGATATAGTCTTTCAATGAATATCAGACACAAAACCCTGGTTAGCTATAAGGATATACTTCCTTGGATGAGTTATTGAGGCACTAGGAATAATGTAGAAGAATTCATGAGGTTAAAGTAAAACGAACTCGGCGTAATTATTCTATCCTTTGTCAGATTATTGTTTCAACGCCTTTACCAAGCCTTTGATATACTATATGTATTTTTTCGTTTAAGTTTAAGTACACGGTCTGTTAAAATACGCATGTAAATAACTTAATATACGATGGCAAACTTATAAACTTTTATAATTCTCTACTACGATTGAATTAGCGGAACACCACATGGATATTAGAAAAATTATCGCAATTATCAAAGTTACTAAATCAGAAAATACGTTCATCTTCATTGGGCATATATCATTATTTGATATTCACGCTGCAAATTCTTCGTCAAGGAAATTATCAAAATAAAAAATACATATAGTGTATCAAAGGTTTGGTAAAGGCATTGAAACAATAATCTGACAAAGGATAGAGTAATTACGCCGAGTTCGTCTCCTTTCCAGTCCATAGCACTTCAACCAATCTTCTCCAAATTGCCCCTAGGTGAATAAACTCCGTCGACAGACCAATAGGTGAACTGCAAAATACTGTAGGTATATAGGTGAACCGCAAACCAGTATATATAACCAGTATATAGGTGAACCGCAAAAACTACACGATGTTGAGCATATTGCCCGCGAAAAAGAGAAAGTATGCAAACCAGTAGATTACAATTAACACTTAGCCCCTTCATTAACAGTTCGAACACCCTCCTCTGCCTCCTCTCCCACCATGCAGAAAACCTCTTTATTGGTCTTCCACTCAATCCCTCGCAATTTATCCTTTCTCCTGCAGATTCCCTCTATCCGAATAGAGCCCTATAATGGTTCAATATAAACAGCAACACATAAAAAACCATAGGAATGTGAGCAATGCCAAAAAAGGTAGAGGATGCACACTAGAGTATTCATACAATGGAACAGGGACGACACAAATGCCTATCTTCTTGATGATTTAAACAGATTCAGGCGAGATACCGTGGAAGCTCGTCATATTATGGCAGAAACAACAATTTCAATTATCCACAGGATATTTTAATACGTACGACAAGTTTCAGCTCACAGAGCCATCATCAGGTACACGAACTGTACCTGATGATAGCTCTGTGAGCTGAAACGAGTCGTACGCATTAAAATATCCTGTGGAAAAGTGCAATTGTTGCTTGAGCCATTTGAGCCTAAGCCATCATCAGGCACAAGACCTGTACCAGATGATGGGTCTGTGAGCTGAATCGCGTCGTAGGCATTAAAAATCCTGAGGAAAAGTGCAATTGTTGCTTGAGCCATTTGAGCCTGAGCCATCATCAGGTACAAGACCTGTACTTGATGTCTTGTAGCTGATGGTGGCTCTTTGAGCTGAAACGCGTCGACGGTAATAGAATATACTGTGGACAAGTGCGATAGTTGTTTCTGTTATAATGTTTAGTTGATTCTATTTCCGATGCTTTATCCGGAGGAATCAGGCACCAAATTAAGTCCCCAAGGGGGTAATACGCATACTAAACTAGTCCCGGAATGGTGAAAGTGGAAAATAAATTTTAAAAAAAACGAAGGTGGCATAAAAAATAAGGTTCATTTGAATGGCAAAGAGGAGGGAGCCACTGTGCGGAGAGGGGCCACGCGAACCGCAGCGGACGAAGGAAACACGACAGGGCTTCCAGGAAGGATTAAATTAAAAAATTAAAAAAAAGAGAGAGAAAAAAAAAGAAACTCGCGCTTTGCAAATGACGATGACGCATTTCCATGAACGTCCTCCCCGGAGGGAATGAAGAAAAAAAAAGAAAACGACAAAAAAACAACGGAACGGGTCCATCCCTACTTACTCTCTTCTCCTTTCCTTTCCCAGACAGCTAACTGCTTTCCAACTCCTCCTTCAACGTTGCTGGCCATCCTTGCGCCAGGCAGAGAGGCAGAGGAGAGGGAAGAAGAAAAAGACTTCCGCGGACGAGGGCGTGCGCTGCATAATGGCCGAAGACGACCTCACTTCCCTCATTACAACGTTCTCTTCCCTCGCACGCGCCTACGCCCACTACGCTCTTAGACTGTCACTTTTTCATTCTTTTCCCTCGTCCCCTATTATTCAGGGGGCGATAAAAGGAACTAGAGACAGCGCTGGCGACGACTTCCTCTTTCACCCGTCGTGTGACCGGCATCCATTACCTCCCTTTTATCCCAACAGCTTGCAACGTCAGGATGGGGAATACATACGTACGTAACCATCACACACAATTTACATCCTTTAGGAAAAGGCAAAGTTAAAGAACTTGGTTATGGTTGCTAACCATATGTCGAATTTTTAAAGTGCTCTACCGGTATTGGTAATACAGGGCTGTCTCTTCAGGAAACAGTATGTGAGAACCTTCGTGTGGAGCGTAGCACTCTATGGATCGAAGGCAAGGACCCATGGAAAAGCTGACCAGAATGGACCAGAAGCCTTTGAAATCTGGTGCTACAAGATGATGCTGAAATTAAAATTGACGGAAAAATAAGAAATAATGAAGTGTACAGAAGAGTAGAAGAGGAAAGGACCATATGGAACACCATATAGGAAAGAAATACTAGTTGGATTTGATGGATTTGTGACGGGTTTGTGATGAACATTGCTGAAGGAAAAGTAGAAGGAAAAGTCCCCTCTCTCGGTAGTCTTCCTCTCCGTCCACCTCACCTTCTCCATCTTTCTCCACCTTCACATCTCAAATGCCTGTAGCCTATTCTCGTCCTCCTCTCCAAGGATCCATGTTATTTCCTCATACAACGCTACGCTCCGTATCAAGCTCTTCACCAGCCTCTTCTTCACATCCTTAGTCAAGGTCCCCGTCGGTTACTAAATGCCTCCGCAGCTAACGCTATTCTTCTTCTATCATCTTGGCTACCATATCTATATTATTCTAGGGAGCTGGCCAAGTAATTACAATGCTCTACCTGTTCAAGTTTGTTCCCTCCAACGTTAATCACCAGCCTCTCTTTCTCCGTCCAAGAGAATCTCATTACTTATATAATAATGCCTTGGTAATAAAATGGCTCTATCTGAATAATGTCCCACATAAAGCCCTATCCTTGCGTACCACTTACTTCTTTGCTAAGTTTCGTACACGCTCATCCTTTTTTGCGACTCCTAAAATACTCCTACTATTAGTCTCTTCCGCCTTTTACACCCGCGACTTTCGCGATCCTTACCTTCCTCTTAAATCATTCACTCATGCCTCAAAGTAGAATGTGTTTTATCTTTCTGCAACGGTTGATGCTAAGACGAAAAACTATCTGCAAGTGTGGGCGTTTTAGTAATAAATTAATCATAGAGGTTTAACAGGTGAATAAGTAAGCAATTCACACATGATCAATTCTTTGTTTTTACTGAGTTTAGTAAATAGCGTTCCAATATTTTTTGTAAGCGTATACGATACCTTTCTGCAGCCCTCACTTTCTTTCTCCGACCATTTCGCGCCGTCGCTCGATGTTCTGCTTTGGGGCACTCGCGTATCACTTAGGTACCTCTTTCGTTATTCGACTATCTCTCAATTTCTCGACAAGGCCAACAACACGAAACGCATTCATTTATGACCATAACTGGAGCATTATACCCTATTTTTTTAAAATAACCCGTGCATTCGTATGGGGTGATATCGGGAATTTCCATCAATGTTATAAGAGAAACGCTTTCATCAGACGGGTTTAGCAACAAAAGGGAAACGATTAAGGAGATGTTACGAAGACATATAAAGAGAAAAGCATGATAAGGAGCTAAAATGGAGTTTTGGCGTAGAATGGTACCGAAAGAATATTCAAGAGGAAGGAGTAGAAAACAAGCTTGGGCGTTTGAGATGCGGAGAGAATGAAGGGAGAAAGTCCGATGGACCAAAAGGAAGACGAACGAAGAAGTGCTTGACATGGTGAGTTAGGGTAGAAATCTTCAAGAGGAGATGAGGAGGCAATGCAGGTGGTTGGAAGAGGTTACGCAGGTGGTCGGAAGAGGTAATGAGGGTGAAAGGAAGTACAGAAGGCTAAGTGATAGAGGTGAAGATGTTGGGTGAGCGGGGAAAATAGAAGAAAGAGAATTGATTTAATGGACGGACACACCCACCCACAAAACTTTACGGTGGCTTTTAATAGCAAGAGCGAATTAAAGACTTCGCTAAGGCTGACGACGAAGATCTAAAAAGAAGAGGCAGATGAAGAGCTTGATACGGAGAGTCGCACTGAATGGATCAGAAACGAGGACTGTGAGACAAGAGAACGAGATAAGGCAATAAACGTTCCAGTTGTGGGTTTGGAGGAGGATAGATAAGGTGCGGGGTACCAAGCGGAACACAAACGAGATAGTGCTTGATGTGATGGGTGAGGAGAGTAAACTTCCGGATGAGAAATCGAAGAGGCAGAGGAGAGAAGTTAGGTAGTAGATAAAGAGGGACTGAAGACAAGAATTAGTCGAGTGAAAAAAGAATTATGAATGATTTACTTTTCCAACATGATAGGTATTATTATCAAAGGTAATTGTGTAGAATTATTTGATAAGTTAAATTTTATGGTCCCAACAAAGAAAGGGAAGCAAAACAGGGCTTTTTAGATAAGAGGTATAAAGACTAAATATCGTAAGAACGCACAATTAATTAGAATATATGAGCTTCATACAATTCATTGTAAAGACCTAGATATGAACGTGTCATAAGAAAAGTTTCGCTAGGATATATGTACTGTCCATGTAATAAAAATTGTAAAATAGTTCCTAAGAAAAAAATGATGCCTTTTTGTTATCAACACTATTATTATGTAAAATTGTATAGAATATTCAGACAGCCTTGACTATTGTACTTTATTTACGGGGTTTCAATGGCCATGAGTTTACCCTATTATTATGTTTACCAGGTTGGGTGAACAATAAACTTATTATTAAAATAAATATTAAATAATAGAGGAGAGGATGTAGATTAAGCGGGGAAGAAAGAAAACAGTTTTTACAGAAGGAATGAAAAAGGGTGGGAAAATTGCAGAGATGAAAAAAGAAATATTGGTAGATAAAATCCTGCACAAGTACAAATATTGAATAAGTTTACAAAATCACTTCCAATTAAACCTACTTTAACCGGTAGGTGATATAACAATGATTCTTCGCGACATCCGTCAAGACACCCTATCCCAACGTCACGCTCCTCTACCCACCCAGTTGAAACGCAACAAACGGGAAGGCGACTCTAGTTTCTTGTATGCTCCGAAGGCCCACAATACAGTTCCTGAGAAGACACGTCATAGCGAGCGTAAAAAAGGAGAAAGGAACGGAAAATCCTTTCTCCTCCTCCACCTCGGAAGAAGAGGGGTGAGTAGCGGAAGTCAATAGAAGAAAAAGATAAGGAAGAGAGAGAAAGCATCGGTTGTCGTGACGACGGGGCGTCCCCGGGAAACGAAGCTTCGTCGGCGTCTAGCGAGAGAGGGTAAAAAAAGCGACTGGAGTGAAAGAAAGAAAAAGCAAAAAAGTGAAAGTAGAAAGGACGACAAGAAAGAGGGAGAGAGAGAGAGAACGTCACCTGATGGGCGGGTCAACGTCTTCGGGTGCCTCGCGTCGGCGACGTCGCTGGAGGTCAACGACGCTAGACTGGAAATACTAGCCCGACGATTGCAAATGGATATCCGCGACGCCGGTTTGAACATCGGAGGGTACATGGGTGGGCGGCAGACGGTGAAAGAGGTTCAACTGGCAAGGATTCCCAACTCTCTCGTGTTCTCCGATAAACTACCAGGACTGTATTAGTGTATTCAGAATTTTATCACCCTTAGGAGTGAGGGGGTTATTCTGCCGAATTGAAGTTTATCTGGCACCTGGTTTGACCAAAATAAATACTGATTTCCACACCTTGGATCTTAAAAGGATTACAAGCCTTAACTAATGGGAAATAACATCTCGGTAAATAAAGCACATATTAAGACAATGCAGTTTACATGAACAAGTTTTCCACCTTTGGGCGCAGACAGAAGACGTATTTCGCTCCAAATATGATCCCTAATTTTACAACCAACCTTTTCCCTAAATGATATTTCTCATTAACAATTTTTCTTGAGAATGTCGTTTCTATCAGATGGAAGATGAAGATTTTTCCCTATTTTCCCCGCTGTCGCATCCAGCAAAAAACACAAAGCGAATTTTAAGTTCATTTGGCGAAAGTACAAGCATGGAAAGGTACACAAGATTTAACCGTTTATACGCGATATAGGATACGTCTCCTATACGTCCTTGATTAACGTCGGAGATGGGTGTTGAAGAAAAACGACGTAAATTGGAACCAGATCTACGCGACCATCTTAATTTTACTATTTACCGAGTTTTTAGTTTCTACGTTCGTTTTTTGCTTTCATTCAAAATCAAATAAATTTGAATGACTATATAAATAAGGATTAATACGACTAAATTATAACAAAACGCAAACTTATGCACATGTGCTTAATTTAGTAGTAGCAAACCGAGAAAAATATTCCAACTACCCTTGTGACCATGGACTAAACTCTAATTAGACGCAAATCGCACTGAAGCAAATCGCCGAATTGTAACTTGAATATGAATGAAATGAAATATTCGTCGTTCCACGTAGAAAACATTACTACCATTGTATGATGTAAGCTTTTGATCATGGGGATCGGGTTGGTGTGGTGGCTAGAGTACTGGCTAACCATACAGACGACGAGGGTTCATATCCCTGCAGTGGAGGATGTTTTTCAGAGGAAATCCGATCCCTACTTAAGTGTCTTGTTGAGGGCACTGCAAGTACAGTACTCCGTCTGTCAGATGAGATGTTAAGCAGTGGTCCCCTTGGCGCCTATCGTTAAGAGCAGGCTAATGCCGACCCTGGGTTTCCGTCCACCCTTACTTCCTTACCTATCCCCTATGGTGCAAATGACCTTAGCTGACGGTCGCCTTCCCAAATATCCAATCCAATCCAAACTTTCTATCACTATCAGTGATTAGGGTCGCTTGATGCTGTTCATCTGTTATCTGTTATGGATTACTAAATAGAGTTCAAACAAGTATCAACGTCTCTTCACTCTAGCATTTTTCAATGAAGTTATTAACTAACCTTTCATTGGAATTAAAACATTTAAATGTCCTTCTATTCCGGTACATAATATGCATGTACCCATTAAATAATGCTTCACGTTCACTATTCTAAGAAGGTACTAAGAATACTATATTTATGATCAATCCCTTAAAGAATACAATTTTTTTATACATTTTCCTCTTTAGAGACAACATTATTTTCACCATTGAATAACAAGGGAAACAGAAATTTAGAATTTTTTCACGATATTTTTCCACCACTTTTTTTCGATTTTCACGATTTTTTAAAGGATCTTTTTCACAAATTTTCGCGATTATGAAATACAGGAAAAATATATGTCGTGGACGAACTGCTTCAAATGCATTTTAGGGTTCGTAACCGTTAGTTATGAATATGCAAAAGCGTATAATAATTTATGCTTTTCATCAATTGATACATTGCCATTTGGTTGTAGTATATATCTTTTCTCTAATAACCCGAAATCATCAAGAAGAATCCACTCTCGTGACAGACAATTCCTTATATCACATCTCCGTGAGTTTGGCAACCTGCTGAGGGTAGACCACGTGACTTCCCGCTTCGACGACGTCCTTGTCTCAAACCCATAGAACTCTAAGCGAGGATTTTTAATTAACCTCGTTCTGCCACCCGCAGCACATCTGGAGCATTAAAATAAGAAAGAAAACAAGCGTTACATCCGAGGAGGAGCTCGCAGGAAAAGCATGTCTCCTTTTACGCTGCGACGTGACTTCATTCCACCTCGTCTTCTGCAGACTTATTTTCCATCCAGGCCCAATTTTATAGGTTATTTTCCCTGCAAGCTTTTCCGATGAAAATCAGTTAATACATAATATTCCAAGGTTTTAACATTTATATATGCCCTCGACTGGGAATATAACACCTTTCATTCACCCGGAGATTAATATAAACTGATAACAATAACTAAATAATAAAAAAATTAATATAAACTGATTCTAAAATGTTTCTTATTACTGTCGGCGCAAAAATTATAAAGACTCGAGTTGGGACACTGATTAAAAATGAGCCGTGGTACTCACATGAATGCGAGTTACACCAAATTTTAGCTTGTTTTATTTTGCGTTTAACTGAGGTTGCCGAATATTTCTACATTGCACTATCGATTTTTTGTTCCGGTGAGAACAAAAAAAGTGCCGTTTTTTTGCCGTTTTCGAACGGAGCGCTCTCTTTGACATTTAATAGTGAAGAAACTTGAAGTTTAATCGCAATGAACCTGTAGTATTGTGTGGGAAAAATATATTTAAATGTATGCTTAAACGTTCAGTTCTTTATTTTATGTCATCAAAAAGTTATAAACAAGTTTATGAAACAACTTTTTCTTGGTTATGAAAAGTAGTAGAAGCAAGATCTTGGTCTTGTTTTGAAGCTCTTTTCAGCGGTATTTAGTGTCAATTATCATTGCAAACTCACACTGTGATATCGATTTTTAACGATTTAATAAACAACCGAGTATTTAAGCGGGCTCGAGCTAGCGATGAGGCGGCCTTCTTCACTTGAGGGGTGGAGAAAGTATGAGCCCTGTTGCCACATTCGGGTTGCGCGTCTAACCAGTTACTCATACGTTCCTTCTGTGCATTGCCTCGAATAGCGAAAACAATCGCTGCACACGCTCTTTTCATGAATTTTATTTTAGGTAGCAATTGTTGTTTTTTTAGTATCCAACCATTTTCCATCACCTTTTACTCATAAGGGACTTTTCTCGATGTACTGAATTTCTTCAATACCCCTAAAGAGATTTCAATACAAGGACGGCCCGCAACCGGCAAATTGCAACAGCGCTCAAACCTTCACCACCACTCTCGCGAAAACGGCCACCTTATCGCTGGCTCGAGCCCGCTAAAATACTCGGTTGTTTATTAACTCTTTAAAAATCGATATTACAGTGTGAGTTTACAATGATAATTGACATTAAATACTGTTGAAAAGAGATTCAAAATAAGACCAAGATCTTGCTTCTACTAATTTTCATAACCAAGAAAAAGTTGTTTCATAAACTTGTTTATAACTTTTTTATGGCAGAAAATAAAGAACTGAACGTTTAAACATACATTTAAATATATTTTCCCACACAATACTACAGGTTCATTGCGATTAAACTTCAAGTTTCTTCACTATTAAATGTCAAAAAAAGCGCTCCGTTCGAAAACGGCAAAAAACCGGCACTTTTTTTGTTCTCACCGGAATAAAAAATCGATAGTGTAATGTAAAAATAATCTGCAATCACAGTTAAACGTAAAATAAAACAAGAAAAAATTTGATGTAACTCGCTCTTATGTGGGTACCACGGCTCATTTTTAATCAGTGTCCAAACTCGATTCTACATAATTTTTGCCTCGACAGTAGATTCAAACACGCAAAGAGTTGGATACGGCGTAGTTTATCGAAAACATATTTACTTACAACACTTATTTGCCTCAAGAAATTTGAACGCTACTTTTAATTCCCAACTTCATTGGTGTAAATTTCCTGCAAAGACACATAACGACTATTTGTTGAATCCCTTCTGCGCGGAAATGCCCTATGGTTCATTTACAATTGACGGAAGATAGCTCAAGTGTAATAGAGAATATAAAATGCTATGAATCTCTCCATAAGAGTAAGCTGTCACTCTGAAAACGAAGGAAGACTTAGCCTACGGAAACTTACAATGCTTTATTTAAAACTATTGAAGTATTAGTTACTTTCATATATTATGAATTATAATTATAAAATTAACTATAAAAATGTTAATTTCGATTAAGGTAGTCTGAGCGAAATATCATTTTACTTAGAAATCAATGAATTTAATCTCATCTTAAAGAAAAATATCTCACCCTTCCATTGACACCAAAAATTCAACCCCTTACCACGTTACTTTACTAGATATTTGACAGAAAATACTGGCCCTTTTACATGGGAAATGGTACGTGTATGCACTCCAGAGAGACATAATTTACAAAATGAGGAATTTATAACACTTAAATCTCGTCAAAAAATCAACAGTTTGTATTTTTTATGTTTTCTCAACTATTTTTGAAAATTAATCATATTGTCACCGCAGTAAAATCTTCGGGATCACAATTAACTATCCGTTTTAAAGGAGTCTCTAACGCACCGCGCAAAAAAAAGTCTAGTTATAAACTTATTTAGATATTTTCATTCAATTACTTGTAATTTTTGTCATATAACACTATATTTTTGCACCATTAATAATGCAATATTCAATTCGCATGTCTCACAGTTGGTGAAATTGAAACGTATATTCTCCTATGGTCTCTATTATGACTAGGGAACTATCTCGCTCGGACTACGTTGAGAGAAGACAAACAATTGAGTTGTCATGGAGGACAAGTTAGTTAAATTAAAGCTTGGAATTCTAACTTAATACAGACACCAGGAGTATTTATGAGTGATCAAAATTAAATATCTTTTTATATTAATCTCTGTCTGTGATTTGAGTTAATTAGTTAAAATAATAAAACTCAATAAAACGATTACGTATTGATATACGTCAATTGGCTGGGCCTGGCGATTTCGAAGAGTATTTACTGTATCGTTACTCGAATTTCCTTCGAAGTTTGTGATGCGCTGCATCGGGAAAGCACCTCAGTTCATGCCTTGAGAAAACTCGCATGTCGAAAGGTCATGACGAAGCACTAGAAATGGCCGCAAATCGAAAATTTAGAACGTAGAAATACTCGCATCTCGAAACGTTTGCGCGATGGGTCGTGGTCGGCAAGTCGTGGTTACGCAGTGAATCCATCTAGCCAGTCGCCATATCTAACATACCTTCTTCCCTCGCAGTTAGTCACACTCGTACCGCACACGGATTACGCGTGCGAAATTCCTTGTGCAAACACGGCAGAATCCGGACAAAATGAGGAGTGATTCCTCTCGACGTAACGCCATTCAGTAAGGTAAACATTTTCCAATTAAGTGAGAGAGAGAGCGAGAAAGAGAGAGAGGGTGAAGTGAGTGCGTTATGGAGAACGAGTAACTCGACTCCACACAAGAAACCCCAAAAAATTCTGCGTGGAGCGAACGAACGTAGGAAAGGGGGGGGTGAAAAAGACGAATGAACAACACCAACAAACTTTCACTTTCCCCCGTAAAACTCTCGCCGGATCCGCCAGAGAGCGGCTAATTGGGCCCGTCCACGCTCGAAGAGGCGGATTTGGAGGAGATCTCTCATTTTTTTCATGATACGACTCAACGGAGGCGCCTCGATCCTCGAACGTGAACTTTTGAGTTTGCAAATGCACACTGGATATTACCCATACGTTTAAACGTAAGCTTCTTAACGCTAAAAGTCTTCAAAACATTTAGCACTTAACTGATATAGGCTCGAAAGTAAC
Source organism: Ceriagrion tenellum (assembly GCA_963169105.1). NCBI lineage: Eukaryota > Metazoa > Arthropoda > Insecta > Odonata > Coenagrionidae > Ceriagrion > Ceriagrion tenellum. The sequence goes on along the minus strand of OY720643.1, from coordinate 34,947,551 downwards.
TGTTTGACTCAATTCATAGACTGAAGTCGACCTACTCGTCCAGAATAAAAATAGCTATAAGTGATGAAATATCTCAGCTATTAGAAAGCAAAACCAATACTTTATAATATCGCCAAATGAACTACTTTTAATACCCACAGAATAATTCCATAAATTTTAGATGCTGATCTATACATACTGCTGCATCAATAATTTGTTGAATCAATACTTCTTACAAAAGAGAATGCCATAAGATTTCTTTACGTTCCAGTCCTTGCGTTGTGAAGAAAACATGGTTTGAGTTGCAGGCATTAGAAAAAAATACACAGAAATTGCAGGTATGTAGAAAAAATATAAGAAGTTCCCCTAAATTTAAGCTGATAATTTTGATCGAAATTCTTCGGGTCAAAAATAATATTCATTACTAGGATGAATTTCAAAATTTTCAAAAAAATATCATTTTAATCCAAATCACATTTGATACTTAAGACTCCCAGGTACGTAGTTAAAAATTTAGCTGGTGATTAAAAGCAAATAAATGATTCTTAAGCTGTTGACAGGCCAGAATTCAGCTCATACCTCTGGAATCATCTCAGTTTATTTGCCAATGGCCAATGTGCAACCTTCAGTACAAACAATTGAAATCAAATTCCAGAAAAAACACTCAGAATAGTCTTTTTTTCTCTAACCCCAATCATTCAATGACAAGAAGGTATAAAGCCTTTCCCGAAAGAAATTATCTCGGCCCTAAAAAGGGTTTAGGAGCCAAATTTGGAGATCAGTGAATGAATACATTCCACAAGGACAATTTTTCCTGCTTGTCGATCGACTCCAGCGCTATTTCTGTTGAATTGACTAGATTTGTTTTCACATGAACGGATGAAAATGCGACGGACTAGATGGAAATTATAACTAATTCCGCTTTCCTTGGAGATTTGCCATTTAAATAGTGTTTCGAAAAAAGGCATTCGTGTAAAGTAGAAAAATTAGTTCATAGAATTAAAATAATAACCTCAATGCCAAATTCAAATTGCTTTTACAACGTGCCATGTGAGGAGAGACTAGGATGAAGAGTATGTTAAGTAAAATTTGGCAGTTATTCTGTTGCGTTGATTATAAAAATTGATCTCAAGGTGACTCGAGTTTAGGTTCTCATAAATGTTAAGACTAATCAGTGATTTACAAGGAAATAAACATTTCAGTAGTAAAAATATATACAAAATTGACAATTTTGAGGCTAAAATCTTTTAGTCATATACCAAGAGCATAAAAAAATCGAATGCTAGGAAAAATGCTTCATTCTTTTATTCAGCCGATACTAAACATTTCCAGTCTATATTATCAGTACAAGTACTTGAAAAACGCAACGAAATAAATTTCAGATCCAAATCTAATACTGTACATAAATGCCGCTTTACACGGTACATTTTGTTGTACAAACGTATGTATCATAGAATGTACAAAAAACTGAATAGAATCAGAGCAGGTTCTATCTCCCGTTTCAGTCATTTGAACAATCATCCCATAAGCCGCTTTACACGGTACAATTTTCCTCATGCAAGAGGTCATGCATTCGTTTGTACAATAAAATTAACCGAGTAAAGATACCTTTATAATAGTAAAACATAGTAAAAAAAGGTCCCACGCATGAGAAACTGGGGCCCTTTCGCCTTTCTTATATAGCATATTTGTCCAACTTAGTTCGCAGTAACAAATGTGAAGTATTTTGTACGGACCCGTCGAGGAGTGTAAAGGCTTCTAAACATCAAAATGTTAGTTTCATAGACGTCGATTTTTATGCCTTCATTCCATATTCTACTCATGATGAAGCAAAAATGTCAGAAACCTCAAATCCACAGCCTGCATTAGGACTGGGCGGTTTTCCAATATCAATATTTTTTTATTATTGGGGTTCCAAAGGCACAATTTTGGAACGACGAACTCCAATATCTTGTATTGGATATTGGTGGTCGGAAAAACCAATATTTGTAATTGTAATATTGTATATTGAAGAACCAATATTGAACATTGGATCATCAATGTTAAAAATTCAAGTACTGAATATTGGAATCCGGCGAGGAGAGTGGTCGGAGAGCGCCCTAATATTAGAAAACAGACGGTGCGCGTGCAGCACATCCTTTTCCACCATTATTCATAGCAATAACTGGGGAAAAGAAGCTAAGATTGGTTTTCTTGCTTTATTGAATGACTTTGACATAATTAATAAAGTCCCTTTTTCAAAGTAACCCCCATTGGTTCTAATGCACTTCTGCCACCGTTTTTTTGTATTTTACATGTCAATTTTACGTGTCAATATTGCTATGCCCAATATTTTCCAGTACACCAATATTTATTTTTTAATGATTTCTAATATTACAATATTTCCAATATTCCAATATGCCAATATTTTCCAATATTCAATAGTCCAATACTGGTTATTGATACTGGCCCAATGTCAATATTTTAAGATATTGGATTCAAATACTGGGATTCAAATACCTCCCAGCCTTAGCTAGCATTCACTATAATACAAACATTTTCAGAAGGCGGAACGGTGAATCTAAGCGGTACGCACGAGCAGAAGGGCGAAAAGGGAAGTAGAGGCAAGGAGGGTACATTCGAAATTTCTCCGCTCCGCTGGACCACTTTCGAACACTCGCAGGTAATTAAGACAAAAGAAGGCGATGATCGCAGGGCTTAACCACGGGCAAAAAGGGATGGGAGAGCGAGAAAGGGGCTTGACGGAAAGGGATGTAAGGGTCTCCCGGTGGTCCTTTGAGCGTGGAGCATTCGCCTGCTCACAGAAAAAAAGAGCTGAGAGACTGCTCAAGGAGGTAAAAAAAAGGACTGCTCCGCCATTGGATATCGATAAAGAGAGCACGAAAGAAGAGGAAAAGTAAAGGAAGCATTTAGAAGAATGAAATTAAAAAAAGGATGGACTTTAGGTAGTTTAAGCGAGACAGTTCTCTAGTCATAATAGGGACCATATTCGAAATACAAGTTTTAATTTCACCAGCTGTAGGAAGCATGAACTAAATGTAGCATTATTAATGGTGTAACAATGTAGTTTTATATAACATAAATTGTAATTAATCAAATGAAAATATCTAAATAATGTTTTAACTTGACTCATTTTTTTCGCGTGGTGCGTTTGAAAATAATTTAAAACGGAATGTTTTTTGATATCCCTAAGGATTTACTGCGGTGACAATATGATTACTTTTTAAAAATATTTTAGAAAACACAAAGCTACAAACTGTTTATTTTTGACGAGATTCAGGAATTATAAATTCTTCATATTTTTAATAAGCACTCTCTGGAGTGCATACACGTACCATGTAAAAGGGCTGTATTTTTTGGTGGATATCTCGAAAATAACGACGTTAGGGGTTGAATTTTTGGTGTCATTGGAAGGGTGAGATATTTTTCTATGAAATGAGTCCTAAATACATCGATTTTAGGTGAAATGATAGCTCAAACTACCCTAAGGCGTTCTAGAGAGTATTGGTCGGCTGAGCTAGGTATTTGAAGTATTCTACTTGTGGGCGTCGAGACGGCTTTACTTAAACAAGTATATTTTTTTCCCAGGATTGATGCCTATCTGTAACAATTATCCCAAGATCAGAAACCTGGCTGTATGTAGCGAGGCGATGTGATAATTATTATAGATAATATAATTGTAGTCAGAGAGAGAAGAGCACTTGAATTTTTTTCTCTTGGTAGCCACCAGACAGAAAACTTAAAAAATGTTAAGACTGAAGGAACTTTGGGCGAAATATCATTTCACCGATAAATAAATGAATTTGGTCTTATTTTTAAGGAAGATATCTCACCATTCCAATTAACACCAAATATTCAACCCCTTGCCACATTACATTCCGAGATGCCAAAGAATTCCAGTCCTTTTACATGGGCAATGTTACGAGTGTGCTCTCCAGGGAGAGAGAGAGAGTATTAAAAAGATAGTAATTTATAAAACCTAAATCTCGTCAAACAATTAACAGAGTGTAGCATGCATGTTTTATCAACTATTTTTGAAAATTAATCATATTGCCATCGCAGTAAATTCTTCGGGATCGGAAAAAACCATCCGTTTTAAATGAGTTTCAAATGTATCGCGCGCAAAAAATGAGTCAAGTTAAAACTTTATTTAGATACTTTCATTTCCTTACTCACAACTTCTGTCATATAAAACTATATAATTGCACCATTAATAATGCAATATTTGATTCATGTCTCCCACAGCTAACGAAATTAAAACGTATAATTCGAATATGGTCTCAATTATGACAAGGGAACTATCTCTCTCAAACTACCTTAAAGCCTATGATTTTAGATATTTGGTCGAACCTCCGCCAATCTTTTTCGCGGGGAAGAAGTACCGGTACTAGACCGCCCAATTATTCATCACAGACAGACAAATTTCAAGCTATCCGGGACTAGCCACGAAGTTCCACTATTACGGAGTCACCCGCAATGCACACATGTGCGAATTTCCACAGAGAAAAAAATCATCCGCCTTGACCGGGCTTCGAACCCGGATCCCTCGATTTCCGGCCGAGTGCTTTAAGCTACCGAGGCGTCCTCTTCCCCTGTGGATTTTTGTGACGTTTACGGGACTAGATGTTCTCGACTGCCGGACATACAATGTAACAATCAGTCGCTACTGAGCGCTTAGCACCACTGCCCACGGTTACATTGTATGTCCGGCAGTCGAGAACATCAAGGAGGATGATTCTTTCACTGTGGAAATTCGCACATCACAGACAGGTTAAGGTGCAGTCACAATTTTAGAATTTATTTTTTACTCTTTTGTAGGTTATTAGCGGTGGCATCTTTTTTCTTGAATACGCACAACCATGTCTAGCGTACTCTTGGAGACTATGGAATTGCTGTGGTTATGCTTTGGCATAAGCTTTCCAGTTAAGCAGCAGTAATCAATTTTTAAATAATCAAAAAACGAACACAACCCTGTATTTTCCACAGATTTGTGGCACTCGAAACAACCAGTTTCGGCCGTTACGCAATCATCAGGTGCAATGAGCACACTGAATAGAAGTCTGCCGTAATTGAGAAGATGTCTAGCCAGGGACATTCATAAGTTCAGGGGATTTCCATCGCAAACACTACGGTCCATTAATGAAAAAAGAAAACTTTATTTTATTCCACCAATTTATTTTCAGGTACTATTATGTTCGACCCAGCGGCGCCATCTTCAGGTACACTGTTTCGAAACCAGTAGTACCAGAAAAGAAATTGGTAAAATTAAAACAAATCTTCCTTTTTTCATCAATTAAAATGACCTTTCACAAATTTGAGCCTGAAACAATTGAGATCAACTACGGTCCATAATTTCCCATGGAAAAAATTACATCATAAATCGATGGATTCTGCAATCTATTTCTCATGTCGATGCTTTTGATCGTTTATATCCCCGTACCAAGGCTCATACGAAATGCCATTTAAGTCCACCAAAAAATTTTATGCTTCGAGCTTAGGAAGGACTCCCGCTCACATAGCGCAAACCCTTTTTTTCAGGAGTTACACACGCTAGGGTACCAACCAAGATGGGATTTAAACACGGTAATAAAAATGAAAAAAAAGTGGGTTAGATTGTCACCTAGGGGACAGGAAATGCTCGGTGACCCCTGAAATAAGGAGCCGGTTGGGGTGGAAAGGGTGAAACGGCGCTCCTTGAGGGAATTTAGAAGAAACGCAGGGAGGTGGGAAGAGGTAAGGGGGTGAGGTTAAAGGATAAGAAGAGGGCAGACAGGGTTCACGAGACTTCATTGGGAGATTGAGAGATAATCCACGTACCAAACAAGGGGGAATTTGTGATTACCCCGGAGTCTCGCTCAGCAAGGTACCTTTTCAAAACACGAAGTATTTACTCGTCAAGTGGTAGGAATAGGTACCTATACTGTGGGTGGAGTAAACATAACATTTTCTGACACCGATAAATATCTTGGAATTACCTAAACTTCTGATAGATCGTGGTGAACACAACTACAAGCATACGCGGCACAGCATTAAAGAAACTAGGTTTTGTTAAGCGTATAATAGGAAGGTCCTCGGATGAAAAAGTAAACGAGATATGCTACTTCACTCTGGTTAGGTCACACCTCAAATACGTCGCGAGCATTTGGGAGCCTGGTCATAAAGATGTAACGAAAAAGTTAATAGAATTCAAAGAAAAACTGCACACTTCGTTAAAAGCTGCTACGAGCGAACAAACTGTGTCTCATAACTTTTCGAGGATTAAGGTGGGAGCCCCTAGAGACTCGGAGGCTATACGCTAGGCTAACATCGCTTGATAAATTCAAAACTGGTGTTTCAGAGCGACACCGAGAATATTATCATGACGCTTCACTACATCTCTAGATCCGACAGAAGCGATAAAAATAGAAATATTGCCGAATTGTAAGATACAAAAACTCCTTCTTTCCGAACACAACGAAAACTGATCTCCAATGAATACATTCCCATAATACACGTCACCATTTTACCCCCTTCGTCTAGCAATTTTAAATTGGGAATATTTTCAAACAGTGATTTTCAAAACGACTTTAATTCCTGTTACATTAATTTCATTGACTAATAAGGATGTAGAATACTCAAAATTGTATACATTTATCCTGTATGTAGGTAAAATGGCATTCGAATTTGATGAGCAGTGTGTCAGCTCTCACGTATCTCATTTGGAAAATCTCTAGTCGCTATGTCAGTGGATATGATTCCGAAAGTGGATAAGAAAAAAAACCTATATATCTGTAGAAGAATAAAAATATACAATTTCTTGTTTGTGCCATTTGATAGCCACGAAATGAGTGTTACATATTCATTGATTTTTTGCAAAAACGTAGAGTAAGATAGAATGGTTACTCAAGACGATGTTGAGGACGCTCGTAAAATAAAAACGTCCAGCTTTTTCGGAAATTTCATGCTCTCAGCTCTATAAATCTCAAACAGATTTTATTAAGAATTATAATAAACCGCGGTTTATTGCCTGTTTTTGTGTAATTGTGCCTATATCCTTTGCAATCAATACGTATCACCCCTTGCAATAAATACAAGTCGGGGTGGTGTAGTTGCTGGAGTACGATCTTCACATTCAAGCCCACGTTCAAGTTTAAGAGTTGGAAGTAACCTGATGATATGCGATGAATATGCTAACAATATTACGCTATTAATTACAAATAATGAGTCGTCTACTCTTCCTAACCATAGCAAATAGCGTTTCAAAGAGATGAACTGTCGTTTCTATTGTGGTCCCTTTGTGGCCAGAGGAATAATGGCAATCCAAATATCGTCGCACGGTGGACCTAGAGAAATATGATGAACGTTGGGTGAAAAAATACCAGTATTTTGAGCTTAAATAAAACATTTAACCCACATTTTCCCGATCGAACATTAGAGATCACCACCATAATTAACTAATTGTCACACTTTATTTGTCATAAAAACTTAAATCAACCATAGCTGCCCTTCGTAGGACTGACCTTCTTTGGAGTGATGCCTCCGCTAATGTCTGTCTAGTCTGTAGGTTCCCAGGAGAGGGCGGGAGGTAAGGCGCTTAGAGAAGGGACTGGGCTGAGCAAGAGGATAATCCGCGTTGAGCAGGGGTTGAGCGAGGAGAGTAATCTATTAGACGGAGGTGTAATTTGCTCCGGGCCCACCTCGACCTTCGCGCCACAGACTCAAATTAAAAAGATCGCCCGCCTCAACTTTCTAAGATTGCGTCTAAGATTGCGCACTAATTTCCACCTCCTTTCTTGCCCTTAATTTGCAAGCAACCAATGCCCTTTCGATAAATCCAACTTCGGAATCCCATCCATTTGACGTTCTTAGAATTGAAACAACGCAAATGCCCGATTTCCAATTTGAGTTTTACTATGCTAATAGCGTAAGTACGATTTTTAACTCCCAAATTGAAAACATAGTACATAACTAATTACTGCTCGTCCAAGCGATACTCCGTGAGCCAACTCAAGTATGAGTGGCAGGTGAGGAAGGGCCTCCAGTTGCTACACGGTTTCTGGTCAACATTCAACTCTTGCAGGAATGACTCGTATATCACGGGAACTAGTCATAAAAGTTTAAGCATACTATAATGGTAAAATAATTACAAATAGCAGGCTAATGCAAGGTCAAATTAATTTATATCCTACGCAGGAGTAGAAAACAAATAGATGTGGGTAAGCACAGCACTACTTAGTGTTCCCCTAAACATTGTTGGAAGCGTCGAGGCGATTTAGATCTTATTTAGGCCATTTTGAAATTGAATAAATCCACATGTACTTCGCTGAATAAGAATCTTTGAAAGTTTAATCGTTGCTACATAATTTAATACGAAAGAATGGAACGAGCGATTATTTAGCCCGCCAATCTCAAAGTTCAATGAGCAATAACTGATTTTCTGGAAACAATGAGGGTTAGATGAAAAAACTATGAACAAATCCGACGAATTCGACACTTTTTATGTACTTACTTTACATCCGAACGAGTAACAAAAACACTGTCTGCAAAGGCTGGATTAGAGATTTAGTAGACTAATTGATCAAGGACTAAAAAATTGTTCATGCCATCAAAAATTCCGGGTTAACTAACGGAAAAATAAATCACTCGGGTACGGATCCGAATAGTTAGCAAAATTTAAACAGTTTTAGAGAGAGATTTTACCCGAAAAGAATTCAACACTATTAGCTCTACATCTTCCGACAAAACCGTTTCTGAAAGACGAAAGAACACTCGGAAAATAACGTCAAGATACATTTCCTACGATGAAAAAGCATTTCTGATCTTTATTCTACCAGTGGAGGTGAATATTTTTCCCTAAAAATCTAAAGAACACCCATCAACACACATTGGTATGCCAAGAGTAAAATGGCCAAGAGAACACGCAGCACAGTGAATTTGGAAGAAGGGACTATTCTCATTCAAGGCACGTCCGCAAAACTGCTAAGCTAATAAGCTTTATCGCTCTCCGTTCGCCTTCTTTTGTTTTTCCCAAGGTTTATGTGAAACACCCAATTTCTTAAATCTGGGGGGGGTGGAAGTCTTGGCAAGAAGAGCCCTGTTTATTTGACTAAAAATATATTTCGTAAAAAAAACCGGGCACTGGATCTCATTCAAATTTCTTTCAGAAGTATCAACTAGATTGGATATATATTCAAGCCGTGAGGCAAATAAAGGGATATGTTAGTGACTTGAGGAAACAAGGTCGTTAAATCAAATGAAGGATTCCGAAGTAAAAGATACCTCAAAACTTAAGCGCTCTGAAAAACATTAGTGCGTATTTATTCTCATAAGTCTGAAGAATGTTGTCCGATTTGACTCAGAATCACGCAACACTGAAAAGTTGGAACGGGAGAGAATACTGGCTTTCCAAATTAAAGCGATTCTGCAGGCGAAATGGACGGATAGGATAATAAACGAGAAAGTGTACGGAAAAGCAAACAAGGATACATCCACCATAAGCACTCGTCAAGAGCTGATGACGTGGGCCACACTTTGAGACATGATGTATTCACATGGGACATGTTAAAAGAGAAACCCCCCAAGAGAAGACCGAAGCACAAATACGTGGGCCAGCTGAAAAAAAATGGTTTTCAAAACTTGATGCTCGAGGTGATAATTTTTCATAAGACTAGAGGAGGAGAAAACCATTTGGAGCATGAATAGAAATATACTGCATCTCCACATGGATTGAGAGTTCTTTGAAATATTCGTAAAAAAGCATTATGAAAGGGATAATGGAGGAAAATTTAAGAGGAAAGCCCCACGAGGAAGACTGAGGAACAACTATGTAACCCTATAAAAACGAGATATGAAAAAGAAAGCTGTAAGGGAGTAAAGGAATTGGCAAGGGATGTGGTAGAATGGAAGGCTGCAAATGATCATTCTTAGGGGTCGGGCATAAACTACAGTACCAATTAATGGGGGGAAGGGAGTCGCCAAAGAACCTATAGCGGATAACGAGGGGGGGGAGGGAGGGGGGTTCACTCAAAGTAACGTAGCTGTTACAATGCGCCTGTTTTCGTTTCTCACTTGTCAAGATCGCGTTGAAATACTACAGAGTTTAACATGAGGAAGGGTGCGCGGGGAGTTTCTATTTTGTCTAGTTCGGCTACTTTATTTGTCTTATTGCAACCTTATCCCTAAAAATAAACCCACTCAATAGTTGAAAAAATATTTTTGAATTGAAAGTTTCATTTGTTGAGACAGCGTTACATGTCGGGGGTCTGAGGGGGGAGAGGTTGGGAAAAATACTACGGTTGTCAACGAAGGAAGGGGAGGGGGTAAATAAATCACTGAAAACGGTAATGTAGTTCCTGCAAGACCCCTTAGGTTTGGTTGGCTAACGATGATGACTACGTTAAAGTAATCATAGAGCAGAATGAAACAAATGCCGCCGGCTTTTCCATCTCTGGCTAATCTTTGAAATCGGCCATGTCTGACTGCAAATACCCTTCCAAATCTTAATTTCAAATGATAATAAAATTGGAGAATTTTACAGGATCTTTTTATTTGGTACGACCGGTTCTCTTGAGTACTGGATGATGCTGCATTGTAAGATGATGTCGCTTTCATTAACATTAGCAGGATATAGAGGAGTGTACCTCTGCACTCATCCACTTTTAAACACCGGTTAAGTACCTTGATAGGCACTATGTAGTTACAATTGAAAATTTCTGCAGTTTCTCCATGTTTCCTGGGATATCTGAGATACCAGCTACTGTAAAATACCAAGTATTTAAAATTGTAGGCTTTTATTTCGACAAGAACGACTTTCGTCATGGTCTAAGGTCTGTATCTTATGATCCGAGATCCCGCATCCTAAAGCTCTTTTGTGTTTTCCACCCCCTCAGATTTTCGAGTACTTTAGAAGATTAAGTCAAGAACAAGGGAGAGGGAGAAGGAATAAATTTTCAGGATACAATGCCAAACTCGAGAAAGGGTTTCCTCATTCCCCTCTCCTTCGCCTCCCAGGGTATACGGTTATCCTCGGAAAGGAGTCGCAAAGAGAGGATGCAAGAAGGGGGAAAGAAGAAGAAGAATCAATGATGGGAAAAGAGAAGGAGAGGGAAAACATAATGGAGGAGGGGAGACGATGGGAAGAGAAGCAATTTGTACGAATTGGGTTTAAGGATTTTGAGGCCTTCTTTTCCAATCCCTTTGCGAGAACACTGGAGCGAAAGAATGGTGAAGGCAATAGGGAGAAATGCGATGAATAAGGGTCGCGGTTGGGAAAAACATACGAGATGAAGGAAGGAAAGTTCTCGGTGAGCAACATGTATATACCACGAGTTTGTTTCCGAGGATTTTTTGTACATACCATGGGACGCGCACTGCCAGCTTCTCAAGCACATGAAAAGAGCTCTGACATCAGCTGTAATAATTAGTCTGAATGAGGCACTCGCAGAAGAATTTTGATGTCGAACAATCAGTCCACTAAGAAAAAATTCAATAATACTGAGGAGATGCGAATAATATAATTATACTGCCATTTATGATACTTTGACGGGTAGGAAAAAGGAGATTAGACATAATAGAGACTAAAATAGAGGAGATTGAGCAAAGAACTTGCACTGCGAAATGAAAGAAAGGCGGCTTAAGTAATAACACCGAAAATAAGGAAAGTAAAACAAAGTAAGCAAGTCCCAAAATCAAACGCAAAGAAATTATAAGATTACAATTGTTCTCTATCAGCGGTCTTCATTTAAAATGTCCAACATTCTTGATGAATACTGATTTCACTAATTTTTACCCGTTGTTTACTGTAAGTCCAATAAGTTAACGCCACGATATTTTTTGCAGTTTTCAACATTCCGGAAGTGGTGAGGTAATTCAAGATAAATACTCGTCATAATCGTACATTTCGACAAAACAATTCGACTACGGATGTAAAATAATTGCTTAAGGTGGTGAAAAGTTTAGATTATAAACAAATTTGGGCCACATTACTCTTCCAATGTAAATGAAAAAAAAACATTAGTATGACTCAGGGTACGTCTCTATTGTAAATTTTCTAAGCAAAAAATAGGAACGACAGTCCACAGATAGCGTAGGTACTTATGCGATCTCAGACAAACATGGCTTAAAAGGGATTTGACAACAAAATTGACTCAATTAGTTGTTTCATAAATCTATAGGCCATTCATGTTTTCGGAAATGTCCTTCCAATATGTCCTTCCCAATCCCCAAGCATGTATCGTCAAAGTCAAAGAGAATTAAACAAAACAAAATTAGACGTCACAAAATTATTCAAACGTGTATTGCTATATTGCGATGCGACGCTATGCGCGATTGCCTTTTGGGAAATTTGTTTTTTTTTTCAGATAAGACGCCGGACGAATTTGCCGGCACTTTGAAAAAAATGTATGGAAACCAGCAATCCATCCTTAACTAGAAATAAAAATACAAAATAACGTGCGTGGAGACGACGACGATCTTCTTTTTTATTTAAATAAACGACGCTCGATTACCTCCACCTCGATCTCCCGCGGGCTCGATCCGAAATTGGGTTTCGGAATCGAATCACGGTTATCTCGCGGTTTTTGGAAGGAAAGGGAGGCAATTGCAGTTTTTCGAGCAGATGCGATCGCTCGAATGGAAATAAAAACGGGCGAAGGTAGCGACGCGCTGTGGCGGCGCCTGGTGACACGTAAGAGAAAGGAAATGCCAGAAGACTTTGAAAGGTGCTCTCAGTGTCACATACAAGAACAAATGGCGTCTCCACATATTAGAACCAGATTGCAATATTATCCTCGCGGACTTCATGCAGTGGGCCAATAAAAAAATTCTCGCTTTCACGAAAATTGCGACTGATTTTGAGCACAACATGTATTTTTAGAAATTGATTAAACACCTTAGGTAACGTGTAGTAATAGAAAAATAAGAAGAAAATGCACCATGCAGAAAAGAAGAACTGGATGGATTGGACACACCATGAGACACAATGAGCTCATGAAGAACATAACTGAAGGAAAAATACAGGAAAAAGTCCCCAGAGCCAGGAATGAGTTCATGGACCAAATAAAGAGGAAAGTACATAGGAAGAGATAGCAGGAGGTAAGGCAACTGGCATTAGATAGGGAAGGGTGGAGGGCTGCAGTCAACGAATCTTCGCATTGAACGACCAATGATTATGGAAGATATTATACGTCAAAACCATGGTCGGTCGCGATGGAAAAGAGTGGAATATATGTAAAAAGTGAGAAGTTATTCAATGGATAATATCACACTGGATTCCGTACTCAATCCCATGTACAGGCTAGCATACTAGATATGAACTCAAAGGTTTCCAAGGAGTGATTCAGTTGGCAGTGAAGTCTTTTCGGGCTCTCTTCCGCGTATTTCCATCGTCGTAGATGTCAGTTTCGACAGCATTGCAGCTGTCTTCTCCAGGTCAGAAGTGAACCTTCTTCAGTCCAGAAGAAGACAGCTGTAATGCTGTCGGGAAGGGTGGAGGGCTGCAGTCAACCAATCTTAGGATTGAACAACCAGTGATGAAAAAAAGGAAAATTCCGCGGAAGGTACTTCTCATTGAAATACTATATTTGCTCGCGGAGTGCAGCAAAACACCATGAGTTAATAATAAAAAAATCAAATTAAGCAACGAGAAATATTAGCCAAAGACTGTGGTAATGCAAATAGGGCACTTTTCAGTGGAATAGTTCATTCGATATTAAAATTAAGTCGAATACACACGGTTAATAATACACTAAACTACCTATCGACGCCGTCAAAATTGTACAAACCTGGACTTTTACTTGTTCCACATGAACATCGAGCAAGATTGGTCTGACTTATTAACCATAATTGTAAAGGAAATTCATAAACATTTAAAAAGAAATATATTTCGGTGCGATATCATTCACAAATTTGACATAACTCTCAAGAAGGCAAATTAAAACACGGTGAAATCGTCTAACTTAACGCCTTGGTCTTGTTCACAAAATTGTGAAACACCATTAGTTAATCAAAGAAAGGCCAAACTTGTATCAGAAATATAGTACATGATCATGAAGCCGTAAACATCTTTTCAACATGCGTCCACCGTTGTTCAGCTATTTACACATAATTCTCTGATAAATCAATTTGAGTCAACAATTTTTGAGCGAGAGATTTGTAATTTAAACATTGCCTCATTAATAAATTTATAAGAAATAAGCGAGAGCGATATTTGTAAGTTAAAGTGGATTTAATGTCCGTAACCGTGTGCGTTGTAATGCATTAGTAACTCTGGAGATGCGAGACTCAAGATATTTCAAGTAGCCGGCCGGTGAGGTAGGTCGACAGGCTGGAAATACTTTGATAAGCCATTTTTTAAAAGTGTTCTACCGGTTAAGGTAGGTTTTATTGTATGTCATAGAATCTCCTCCCATTTTACTACTGGTCCAATTCTACAAACTATTAAGTTCCCCCTAATATCGTGTGTTAAGGGACACGAAATCAATATTTTTTTAATAGGTGCAAATATAAATAATGTCCGAAATATTGCGCTAACTTCAGACGTTCGTAGCACCTCTCTTATCGTTTTCCCTCTTCCTAAGCGACAAAAATCGTGGTAATCGAAGATAGCCAATCAACGGCTGAGTTCGCGTGGAATCGTAAAGTAGCGTTAATGGAAAATTCTCTCTGTCTCTCTCTTGAGGCGTTAATGGAGATGAGGCAATAGAGAAACGGCTTCCTCCAGACGTCAGTTTTCCCAAGTAGCTTAGTTTACGGAGAGGGGGTAGGGCGAGGGCGTTTCCTTATAAAATAGACGTTGTGCTCTAGGAAGTAATCTCACGGAATCCGCGATGAAGACGACCCCGTACTAAGGTAACGACCAATTATCGGGGTAATTCAGATTTCGATTACCCACCCCTGTCCCAAGAGGAACGATCCCAACAAGCCAACATGGCTCTGCGCGATTTCTTCTTTACCCCACCCCTTCCCCCGGACATCGTAATATCCAGTCGGTCGATGATTTTTCCATGGTCTCCTGAATTCCCCACAGGAGGGCGTTATTATCGTCCCGGAGGAGATTACAGAAGCTAACCCTCCGCGTCAACACAGAGACATGATTAACGTGGCCAGCAGCGAAGAGCCTGGTGGAAAATAGAATATGATGAGGGGAGGCGGGGAGGGAGCGACATTCTCACCTTATCGAGTAGTATGGAGGTCATACGTGACCCCTCGTGGCTTGTTAGTTGGATTGTTTTGGGGAACGCGACCGAAAACAGGTCATTTGCGCCATTTAAGACAGGAAGGCAGGTTAATGTTGGAAAGCACAACCGGGAATTTGGGGGAGGATGCGGTAAAACATAACAGTTTCTCCAGCATTTGATAGTGGTAGATTGGTAGGTAGCGTGCTGGCCTTCCGGTAACAAAAGTTTTACGATCCATCCGCCTGAAATGCTGTTATTTTCAGTTTTTTTTAACCCTAAAGATCTCCTTGACACACGATATTGCAATTTTTAAATTAAGGGAGATCTATCCACTGGCTCGCATGCGTAGGTTACAGCTTATACATTTATAGTTGTTTTCTCATTAACTTTTGTTGGATATATTGAGGTTGACACGAATTTAAAAGAACCTTACGATGAAAAATTTTCAGCAGAATTTCGTTTATATATTTACATATACAGCCGTTGTTAAGTTCACTTATTAGGATAGAGTACAGGGCATGCCGGTCATTACTGACCCCTAGTCACTCAAATTTGAGGTATCTGCAGGGAATTATGTAGTTTCATTTAAACGCAAGATACGTAAATTCTCATGGGTTGTATACAATTGGCTTCATTTAGTGCTGAGCAATGTGAAGATAGTTTATCTCCTGGCTCGTATGCGTAGATTTCAGCTGATGAATAAATAGCTGTATTCTCATTAACTTTTGTAGGATATAGTAAAGGTTAGCAAGAAGACCTGCCACTTCCTCGCACCTTTAAGGTTCTATTTAGGCTACTAGGAAGTAGTATAAATGAACGGGAGTTATTCTAGCCAAGCTGGGACTTGAATGCGGGCTTACAGTGTGATTAGCCAGCACTAGCCACCAAAGAAACACGTGGATTCAGAACAAAAAGGCACGAGGACACGCCTTGTCGACCGACTCTAGTGACGCACATGTTGGTTGTCTCGAACATGCAGTTGATCCAGGATACTCCACGGATAATGCTTACAGTAATCGCGGCCCGCGCTTACGTTTTTCTGCCTCGAAACACCCAAAGGCTGGAAGAAAGGGGTAAATAAAAGAAGTGGGGTTATATGAAAACACTACAGGAGCAGATTACAATAGAAATAATAGCCACGAATTTGTAAGAACTTCAAATCGAAAAATAAACTTGGGTTATATTAATTTTCGCGTTTATTATTGTCGCCACAGATGCCTTTTGCTCACTTAAATATCTTCCGTTAAAAAACTTCCGAGTATTAGTTTTAAAAAAGGAAATCTCAAGAAAGTTAAGCGATTTTGTTATCGGAAAATTGGTTAATGTCCAATTAACCAATTTTCCGATAAAGTATGGCGATCGATGATAATTAATAAACTCGAGTAAATCTCAGTGAAGTTAAAACTGAAGTATTATGACGCCTCACTACATCTCTAGGTCTGACGGAAGCGATAAAATAAGAGGATACATTGTCGAACAGATAGGTATTACAAAAACTCGTTCTTTCCGCGCACAATAAGCGACCATAATAAAAACTGAGCTCCACTAAATACACTCCCGTAATACACGTCACCATTTCGCCTCCAAAAACCTTACATCCTTACACGGCTGGTGTCCTAACATCTCCTGCCACACGCCCATGCGGCGGCTCGGAGGGTAGTAAGTTGATGTAGATGCACATCGCAAGCATTGTGAAAGACGACACTTGCCTACTCTAGTTAAAATCATCCATTTTGACAGCGTTCATCATCGCGTGCTCTCCGTTCCTTTAATTAGCCGACCTCTTCAACGCAGGCATTATGTTCATACGACTGCAACCACCAAGTTCCGCCATCGCTCTAGAAGCAGGGAAGAGGGATGGATACTGGTAAACGAAGGAGGGATCTGGGCAGGAAGATTGAGGGAGACGGATGGGTCAAACTACGGCCGGTGGGACAATGGGAGAAGAAAAACGGGGGAAGGAAGACGAATGCGTGTTGTGGGGCAAAGAAGACTGAAAGGGCAAGAAGTAAGAACGGAAGAGAAAAATGGCAGGAGGTGGATGATATGAGTACCAGCCGGGGGTTCGTAACTAAACCATACGATCGATGCGATTCTTGGGATAAGTCAATTCCGTTGCCCAATTCCGCGCTTCGTCGTCCTAAGCTGGGGTTTTCGATTAGTGTTATTGAAACTTGGCGGCACTCGACGCCATTTTACCCGATACTCACTGAGCAAGAACTTTCGAGAGACAATCATTTGGACAGTGCTTTCCAAACTGGGTAACTTGATGTATCGTGGTGTCGCATGGTAGCCTCAAGGTGCATATTTTCAATATTACTATGCATATATCAACGCACCATCAATATCAACACCTTCTTAATGCACAAATTCATTCCCCAGCTTTACAGAGTTCCAGATTTACTAACCCCATGGGATACTGTGTAGATTCGTTTCCATTGTAAATCTCCCTGGAGCTTTAGGTGCAATGTGGCCAACAACAACAGGAAAATGAACATATTACTGTGCACCACACTAACTGAACATAACATTGAAAAGGGAAGCTTCGACTTGGTGGAAGGACGTCATAATGATCCAGATAAAGTTTGTGACTTCCACAATCTATTTCAAAGTTACCGACCAGTTTTGGCAGTCTAGCCATCTTCAGGACAGGAGAAACTTTTTAATAAATCGTGGCAGTCACAAACTTTATCTAGATCATTTACTGCACAAGTATGAGTCTTCCAATATACTAAAATTCATTTTCATTTAAGTATTCTGCCAGCTGATTTGTAGGATTTTGGAGAGTACTTATTCTAATCTGTTTTTACTCCTATGGAAGGGTGGCCATTTAATCCCTCCTGAATTCCTCTGATCATCTCCTGATTCTCATTTCGAACAGAATTCCAATCCTCTTCCTTCCCCTTACTCGCTTCCCCAGTGTTCTCCCCACTATATCCTCTCCTTTTATTACGTCTTCCATCTATCTCTTCTGCCTCCTCCGAACCTCCACCACTAGCTGCCTCTCCTCTCCAACTATTAACAATACCTCCTCGTTCGTCCTTCTCGCCACCTATCTCACCCTGTCCAGCCTTCCCCAAACCCACATCTGAAACGCCTCAAGTCTACGTACATCTTCCCTTCACAATGACCAAGTCTCCGACCCATACAGCGCCACGTTCCATATTAGAGTTTTCATCAGCCTTTTCTTTACATCTCTACTCAGACCCCCCCCCCCCCTAATCAATTCCCTCCAGTTTGAAAATGCTTCTTTAGCCATGGCAATATTACATGCTATGTACCTACCAATAAACCCATTCTCCTCCAAAATGCAACCCAGATACGTAAACTGCTCGACTGGCTCTATTTTGTGCCCTACCATCCATATATTTAGACCCGCCTTCTTGCTTCTAGATTTGAATACCCAAAATGATTTACGGTTTGCGCGATGTAGGAAATGGTTGCTTACACGCGTTAGAGGTGAGAACACGGGAAGTAAATTAGGCGACAGCGTTCCCCATTAGGTCCACGAAATCAACTAATTAAGGAACGTACCATGGTGCGATCTACGCCGGGAGAATCTATCTCTAGGCTAGATGCCTTGATACGCACCTCTCCTACGGAGGCAACGAGATTTTAGCCCCGAGGACAAGATCACACCACGGCAGGTAGCACGGTCGGCAGTGGTATGATCTCTGCCACGCTTCGTTTAACGGCTTGATGCGACAGGGCTCTGCAGCCGGTGTGCCCGAGGCGGAGGTGCAGGGGGTGCGGCAGGCGGAAGAAGGAACGCCGGCGCGGCGATGGAGGAGGAGGGTGCGAGGTTGGGGTTCGCGCAGTGAGGGTGGAGAGGTATTAAAGGCCACTAAATCTCCCTGCTTCTCCCACGCGAGCAGTTTTCTTCCATCTTCGCCGCACTTCACCCCTCCCGCTCGCCCGTTATCATCCCAGTTCGGCTCGGGAGAAGACGGATCCCGTCACGGTATCTTAACGGCTTGGAGATCCAGACTGCTCATCACCACTCTCCCCCATGCTCCGCTAAGGATTTCACCCCGGGGAGATCGCCCCCATAAGCCTCCCGGATCGTGGAGGCCCTGTAACATGGCCCAGCCACCAGCAGCGCTCCTTCTCATACACCGAGAAGATTCCGGGTGTCTTTAGTAAGGAAAAAAGGTCCTCCCAGGGTACCGTGCCGTCATGGTAACCTGATATTGATGGGTTCGAATCCCGCCCGCCCAAGGATCCAGTATGTGCCTTAAAAAAGGGATTTACCACCAGTCCTCTAACTCCACTGCGGGGAATTTAGGGCTTTAAGTTCGGAGTAGAGACGAGTATTCAGCAAAATGTGGTGTTCAGCAGCTGAGGTAAAAATCTGTAACAGTGTAGTTTGTTTTAAATTAATCATTCCTTAGCATTTTCATCAGAATACGAGTTTATCTGGCATAATGACCAGCCAGCGCATCATTTTCCCAAAAAATATCAAATGACGATTCAGTACCTATTCATTCTCGTCATTCTTGTACCTATACATTCAATTTTGAGAGTAGTTTGAATCATGAGTATTCATTATCTTGCCAGGTTATTATCAGCCCTCCATTCGACGAGAGCACTATTTTTTTATTGTACAGAATCCCTACGTCGTAGTAAAACCTTTGTCATGTATACTTTTTTGAGAGCGGAAGGCCCGCGTTATATTTTCTTCCTGGCAAAGTACGTAATTGAAAAAAATATCGCAACAACACTCGAAAGCAAAAAGATATTCCCCTCAGAGTAAAACCGCGGATGGGGCTCGCCCATATTTTCTGCAGCGCAAGTAATGTTACTCACTGTAACGAGGAGGATGAAAATAATGATAACGATTACACGTCCACTCAGAGGACGAAAGTGAAGAAAATTTCCATTCCCGCAAGCATTCAACCGCGTCATCATCTGCAGTATCGTCATTTTTAATGCGCTATTGTTTTGGGCCCACAATCCGCACCCAACCAACTTTCATCGTAAGAATGTATCAAGATGCCGGAGTTTTGACGGAATTTAGGGCAAGGGAGACCGACGAAAAGGGTGGTTGTATATATGCGCGAGGATGATAAAGGGGTACCAGGGTATGGGAGGATTATTTTGAGGCGCCATGAAAAGAAAACAAAGGAGTTTGGCAGAAAGGAAGAGTTAGAGGGGTTTCCGAAAAATGAGAGAACATTGAAGTCCCTTAATAGCTTCTTAGCCATGCCGTCTCATTCCCTCTCTCTCTTAATAAAAAGTTTTCGCGCGGAAAAGTTGGTCTGACGAAGGAATGGGAGTTGAGGGTATAGTAATGGAATGTGAGTGGGGGAGGGTGGCAAAATTACGGAAATGAGGGAGGGTCGGATAAAATAGGGTGGGTATGAGAAACAGTTGAACTTTTTCATTTTCCGAGTCTTCTCTTGACTCTGTCACATGTTTGGCTGCCGCATTTCTGCTGGATCTACTGTCGGCGTCTTCAGTCCGCCGGCACGCTTGTTGGTATATTTTTCGGCCCCTTTTGATCTACATTCGACCTGATTCTGATCTTATTTAGAATAGATTGCGATCACGTCTATTAGTTAGTTGTCGGCAAAAGTTTACCGGTGCTCCTCCGGGAGTATTCACTTCAAAAACTACGCCGTAACTACCTCGGGCGTGTTTTTCGATCCCAATTCAACTTGATCTCGACCAAGTTCGACTACATCTGTCGATTGGTACGCGATTACACTATCGCTTGCACTACTGCAGGCGTGTTCATGTCGCAAAATACGCTAGTAGGAGAGCCGGAGAAACTTTAATCACCAACCTTTTAAAATACATGGAAAAACATATTTTCCCTGGCCTTAAGACCTTGAATAGCGAATCCGTTACCCATTCATCGCTAATTAATCATTTGCTTTCTTATCGTCTCGCTACCCTAATCATATTCACTACCTGTTGGCATGGCTCATTTTACTCTGCCATCTAGACACTCCCCTCTGATTCCAACTTCTAACATTGAAAATACTCTATTGATTACTCTGTTTTCTCTTACTACAGATGAACCACAATAAGTGAAGGTTAAGAGTATCACTCACAATGAACAGAATTTTCTGCTGAGAATTTGCCACTGCGTTGTCACCACGGTCCGCAAGTTTATGGCTCACCTAGAATAAAGACAAATTAACCATTAGCACCTCTTTTGGTATAATTAAAAAAATGATGATCAGCACAAAAGATTTTAATTTAAGATTGTTATCACCAAGGACAAAAAATTGCTTTTATCACATCACAATCACGTAGATTTTAGCGCGGAGACAATTCATTATAACAAAACATTGAATAACACACTGATTATAAATAGAAAAACATGAAAAAAGATACGCATTATTACCAGGCCACCCATCACATTTGCCCAATTTCGGGATATGCGTTTAAAATTGTGAAGGTAGTTCACTCAAGTTCCCAAAGAATATTACGACATTATAAGATGGTAGACCAAATCACCGCTATCATTTACTCCTTTTTGTTCGGTAAAAGTGTTCTTAAACAGTGAAAACTATCAGAGGATGGGGACGATAAGCACATGAAGAATGGGCAGATTAATGGTCTCCCACAACGATAGAAACGTTAGGTTACATATATCTCACAATAGCGAATTAACCAAGAAATATTGTTGAGAATTGCGCAAATCATCCCTCGACCCTAATTTGTTAAAAGAGAAGCCATAGGTGGTAATTTTTATTTAACTTCGACTCCTCTACCCTTACTGAGCCAGCAGCTTTTTCACCGAGTAGGGCTTGAAAAAAATAAGCGAGCAATAAGCTCTTAGGATATAAATTACA
Organism: Ceriagrion tenellum; assembly: GCA_963169105.1. Classification (NCBI taxonomy): domain Eukaryota; kingdom Metazoa; phylum Arthropoda; class Insecta; order Odonata; family Coenagrionidae; genus Ceriagrion; species Ceriagrion tenellum. Next base: position 34,925,614 of record OY720643.1, on the reverse strand, counting down.
TGGAAGACTTGCTACCCGCGGGATTGGATTATATTTATGATACTCCCAGAAGAATATTTATTTTTTAAAATCGAAACGTTGGGATTAGAAATATAAGCGTTAGCATTAAATTTATCGAAATGCCTAAAGGTACAGTTACAAAAATTCAAACAGTGAACAATAAGCTAGTATGATTAAAATTTATTTTTCCTTTTTATCACTATATAATGGAAGGTGCAGAAAAAACAGGAGAAATATTCGGAATTTCATTAAAACTGATCAATAACATTAACTGTACCGAAGTCGGCGCATGGGGGCGGATAGTTATGTGGGAAGAACTACTGAGGACTGTGCCGAATATGACACACCTGAAATTAAAGGGTTAAATAATGCGATCACTGATATAATACATTTTACCGGTTGGCATTGAGATTGTATTTTTAGGTAGGAAAATTAAGGTTCCTCACCACTCAATTAAATCCATATCACCACGGTCCATGAATATAAATTAACTTAACATTCAAGTACCTCATGCTTGAATCTCAGTTCCTCGGAAACAATGCGAAATGACAGAGGACATCGCCTGACCCAGCAGAGTTGACGCAGAGTAAAACTTCAACCTCATTAAATTACAAACACCATGCCCCCGAAATTGGAGGCCCGATTCACGGAGAGGACTGCACATTTCTGGCGTGCATCATATTACGATTGTCTGACATGAACATCCAACTGTATGCATCTCACGTAATGTCATTGCTTGGGGAATATGATTCACCAACGTTGGGAGTCTATACTGAATAGAAACGGAGCGTAAACTTCGCTGCCGAATTCGTGATGTATGAGCACGTGAAGTTTGTGTCGAGAGAACTAGTGCAAGGAAATTTAAGCACTGCAGAAACAGCCGCAAATGCAGCTTTGGTTGAGTCACCCGCGTTGAAGCAACAATCGCGCGAAATCCATGCAAAATTTATCATAAAAGTTATTTGCTCTGCCTGTGATGCAATTCAAGGGTTTTGTATAACCTTAGTACAGCAGCAGAGAGAGCAAAACAGTTGATGCAAAAGTTTCTTTAACAAGATTTATGATTTTTTAATGCAAGAATGGAAAGATGAAGTGAATTGAGAGTGAACCATAAAATATTTGAAAAGCTTAAATTCCCATATCCTGCCCAAAGGTTTTCGAAAGATTTTGAAAATTAGTTAATATTTAGGTAGTTGAGCGAGACTTTTCCTCTACATAATGAAGATCATACTAATAATTTATTTTTAAATAAGAATTACAAGGTAGCTATTGTCACATTAATGGTGAAAAATTATGTCTGTGTCATTAAAATATGATTATGCATACTATATCAAAACTGAGTCGGTTTCCGCGGCCCAACAAGGAGAAGCAAACTCCTTTGACCGACCATTCTCTAAAAGGAATGCCACGATGAATGCCTTTCTTTAATGGAAAGTCAGATCCTCAGATTAAGCTAGATTTATAACCAATGCTTCTCTTCCACTGCACATGTCATAGAGGCGATAAAAGAACTTGACTAGATAATAAGCATCACGAAATATATCATGCAATCATTGAAACGGAGTAATAAAATTCGCGCGCTTCGTAGCACAGGATACACCATCATTAGCTCAGTAACATTCTTAAAAGTCTTTGTATAATCCTAAGCGGCAAAGGGCACCTGCGATGCTCAATTGGTTGAAGCAATAGGCTCCAAAGCGGAGAATCAGGATAGGAGAAACTGACAAGAGGAGGGTAGCAGCATGTTATTCGCAATGTACGACATTTACGTGACATGTAGCTGAGCGTTACCGTAAAAACGATCATAATTTGACATAAGGGCCATTTTGATTGAAATACCAAACATTGGGGTCTTTTAAGTGTTCAGGATCAAATGATGACATGTGTGTAAGCCGTCATGTACTTCTTTGTTTTAATTGGCATTCGAAAAACTATATCACTTGTTTGTGAAAGCGTATTTAGATGAAAATAATTAACGGAGAACTAACGAAATCATCACGAACTGCTAACTGAAATTCAGCACTTTAAGAGAAACAGGATGTTGGAAAATTAAGCCCAAAAATTTATGACGGCTTACTTATGCCTCGATATCAATAAATTTTTCAATAAAAATTTTCGTATAACGGTGCGCCGAGGTTGGCACCCCTGCAAGGATATTCCAATGGCGGGGGGTTTGTTGGGACGTGATGTGAGAGGTAGGTAGGAGAGGGTAGGAAGGAAGAGGGAACGCTGAAGATGTGAGGGTTTTCTGGAGAAATGGGATGGAGGGCGCAATTTCGTCGCCGACTCATAAAGCTCCCGAGAAACCGCCCTCTTGGGATATCTGCGCCTTTTCTGCTCTCCCTCCTTCCCTTCCTCCCCACCCTGTCCTTTACCACCCTCCAACGCCAGCACCTCGAGCCATAACTCCTCGACTCCCGTGCTTCCGTTACCAAACCTCGCTTAAGTCTCCCAAATTCGGGCATCATAACACGATGCGAATCGAATGTATAAATCTGCAACTAAATATTTCACCTCTAGACACCCTAACGGACGAGTGGCAGGAGACGAGATTTAACCGAAGTGCACAACATAATATCCAACTAAAGTTAATGAAACTGTGACTATCAACCCAAATTTACAGCTCTGCGTATGATGTTTGAATTGATATAATCTACCGGATAAAGCAGGTAAATGGGAGTCAAAATCCTACAGATTTCTACAAGAGCTGGGCTCTATCTACCACCAGAATTTCTAAATTCATCTCAACGTGCGCCCTTATCTCCTTCATCCCGTCCACACAGCCAATTCTCATTTTCCTTCATCCCCACTTACCCATCATTCTTTCACGGCCTTAATCCACCATCCGCAACCCACATTACCTCCTCTAAACATCTACTTGGCCACCTCCATCCCTGTTCAAGAATTTAATCTAATATATACAAATGAATGTTTGTTTGTTCGTCTTCCATGCGTTCCAATACCATTCATCAAATTACGATGAAACTTTAGTGGGTTGTTGCACACGCGCCCGCGAAGGTTTTTGAATTATTTAATCCATCGTACAATAGGTGGAGCGCAAGTCGTTTCAACAAATGAGTGTCGGCATGCGAGCTTCTCAAACAAGCTAGGAACGACAAGCAAGGAACGAAGCAGATCGCTTACGAGTTGCTCAATCACGTGCAACAGAATCGCATCAATGAGTCAGCTAAGGATTTCCATGATGAAATAAATATTCCGCGGCCCCTATAAAACGGAAAACAGAATTGAGAAAATGAAAATATGCTTTGTAATTCCACAAAAACGATTAATTGGTTATAAACAGTATTGATTTTGACAGTAACCTAAGTAATTACAGTCGTTTTTAGGCTAATCATGCCAAATAATAATGATATTTTTTATCTGATGACTCTAGTAGGCATCTGAGGATGAAGTAGGCGACACCGTTTGCGACTATTTTTAGCGGACTCAAACTGATTATTTTCATCATGCAGTTATAAAATTAAACCGTATAAAAGTATCAAGTATTTTATTTAACAATTAAAACTTTATTTATGTAACAGAAAACCTATCAAAACCCATTCAACACGGGTGGTAACATTTTTCTGGTCAAAATTTTAGGCAAAAACTATACTTTCGCTTTCAACATTAACCTACTAACTTCTTTCAATTGTTAAGTCACGTAATCTGCGCCCTTTTCCTATAAGCTAAGAATCGTAAACCAGCAATAGGCGACGGGGTTTGGAATTCAAAAGGAAGCAAGCTTGCGAAGGCTACCCCAATTTATTTTTAACCAATGACCTTAAGTCATTTTGAAGTGAGAAACAGAAAAGCTCCGTCGTCAGTCATTTGCCCTCCATTCAAGCAGAAATCGATGTGCAGCGGTTGGATGGTGATAATTTGAGCCAGCAAGCAGAAATCAACCGACCGATGCAGGGAAATTACTTCTCTAGAATGTCCAAGAGAGTGGAACAACGAAGTGCGTCATTAGCCTCGAGGGGAAAGAGCGGGCCTGCCTTAGCATATCTTGACGGCACCCTAAGTGTTGACTCCGCCTCAGAACAGCATATTACACGGCTTGTACCCCAAAATCCACACCAAGTTCTCCGAGTTAGCACTTGGATGGAATCGTATTTGTTCGCCAAATCTTACACAGAGTATCTTCAGAAAACTTGCTCATTTCTCCAGTATATATCAATCAACCAGCGCAAAAGATATAATTTACCAAACAAGGATATCATTAAGAGTGACAAGTAAAGTAGAAGGCTTACGCAGAGAGGCCCATATGTTTAAGGTTTTACGTTTTTTTTACCGCGTTGATCTCTGTCCTTGGACGACGGTTTTGCTTGCAGTCCAGCCGGCTTGGTCTCACATCGGACCTATTTCAAACATTAACTAGTTCTATTTGCTCTCAAGTGAGAAGAAGCCAGCAGCAATGCCATCAAAGCTGTCCATGAAGAAGAGAGATCTGCGCGGTAGATAACCCGGAAAATGCTGAATAATACATGAATTAATGATATCTCCCGCGCGTGAACGATTACTTAAACTTATAGCGGCGTTTGTCCCCAGTAACTATCCTTTCTTTTCAATAACACATCCCGTATTAAAGCTTCAAATTGAGTAATTATATAATTATTAATTAGAATTATTGCAGAGAAAAGAGACACTTTTTTATTTATTAATCAAAAGCACTCGCTGCATTAGCATTTTGATGCTGACTACACATGTCAACTCTATTTCACGAAAATGGAGAAAAATACACGAAAGAATAAATATGTGAGGCAATAAGCGCATAAGAAGACGCACATTAATTAATCAATCATTACCAAACAATTGATTTAATCGGATGGCTATTCTAAGGAAACTTTCTCGGTAAGTGCGAGCAAAAATTGGCACAGCATATACGCAGGGTGGTAAAAAAGAATAGCCAACATAAGAATTAACATTATAAGGATTTACGTGCTATAATAAGAAATGAATATTTAAACTTAAGGGATAGCAGTTTAGGAGACAAAGGCAGTGTTTTCTTGCACTCTTTTATCTTACATTTATAAAATCAATTCTACTAATACTTGTATCAAATTTTAAGGATGTTTGTTTGTTCGACACCTCACAACAGGAAATCCGACGAGCCAAACATATTGAAATTTTGCATGCTGGTAGAAAGCGCCACGAGCTAGGGCAGGAATTGTTAGTGAAAGGCACCACCACGGTCCTCAGGTGGTCATTTAATGCTGTCGATCTAGGATTTCACACACTCTTGGAGCTATATCCACTCAACCTTTGACGAAGTATGAGCGCCAAAATTCTTACTTTAAAGATCAGACTCAGATCAGCCTAGGGACCATTTTTATTACTTGAAGATCCATGAAACCTTCAGCAGGGTTGATGAACCAAGCCATCAATTTCATTATCTGGGAAACAAGACGTGAATGGTTCAACCGTGGGCATGAACATTCAAGGTACAAATTGTGAAAAACTTTTCCTTGCAAATCCGGGTATTTAAACTTGTACATTAATAACTATCTATACCCGCGCGATTTTTTCATTTTTTTTGTCACGATACTTTTCGGCTTAAGAGAAAAAAGTTTTAATTTTTAAAAGTAATTTGCTTTGAAACAATAATCAAAACAAAAGAGTCCAGCAAAAAAATTATTGAATATTTGAAAAAAGGCCTCTCAGCCCATAATCCCCGAAAGCCCGGTCATCTCGCAACCCCTAGGGACCCGGAGTGAGCGAATATGAGACGACTCTTTCCCCGGATACGGGCGGAAGGGAAAAGTATTCGTACTGCGAAAAGGGGGGAGATGTATAATTTCGGCCGAGATGAAAGGCAAACTACCTTTCCCAACTTGGAGAGAGCGCCCGAATGAGATGGGACCTTACTTTATTAACCATAAACGTCAACTAATGCCGACCCGACTTAATCAAGAAATAATATGAAAACCTGTTCATCAAACCAGGCGACCCTACTCCATTCTCCCGACGATCCTGCGTGTTAGTTATTCCCCCCTCTCTCTCTCTCTCTGTCTCTTTCCACTTCCACCTTCTCATTCGCTTTTCCTCCATTCCTCTTCCTCCTCCTCCGCCCCCTTTCTATCTCGTTCCATTTCTGCTTCCATCACTCAATTTAATCCATCCCTCTAGCCCTCTCTCAAATTATTAGAAGTGGGATTTGCTTTTTTACGGACGGCACTCACTTCAACTACTTATGCTCAAAGCGTCTGGATTTACGTCGACTATCGGCAGAAGAAATGGAAAAATTTACAGTAGAGCAGAATTACGAGGACAAAGTTATAAGTAGAAAACCATAGTAAAGCCTTCAGGTTAACGATGGTGAATGGAACCAAATGCCCTATTTTAACGGTCTATTTAAAACTGTAGTTGCTGCAATATGTCCGTAGTTCCTTCACTGCTGGTCATAAGTGCAGCGTTTATCATACAAGCACAGGGAGGAGTTACCCGATTAATCCTTTGAATTAGCCTGCTGAAAACGTATTTTTTGGTCAAATTACAGCCAATCAATAAACTTTCACAGAAACTTTATCCCATTACATCCTCTTGTTTTGCCATAAAATTTCGTAATTTTGCTATGCTCTTTAGCAGGGATATACAGAAAGAGGGTAAAAGCGGATGCAGAAGACAATTAGGTTCGAGGGATGTTGGAGGCTGTCATTGAAATAGTAACGTTAATCAAGAAAAGCACAAGAAATGACCATTTTTAGTAATGGCATGAAGCGTACTACGATATTACGAGCAGAATATGAATTATAATGATCTCAACAAAAACAACGAAGGGGAAAATGTTGAAATATCGCCTAGAACTTTTTTTTAGGGTCAATACTCTAAAAATGCGATCGATCGACACGGGTATACTGCACATTTAAGTCAAACTACAGAATACCCGAGATTTAACTTCTGAACAGTTAGCCTCCTGTCAACGCCTATTGCCTAGAATTCACTAATTCTTCATACGATCGCACAAAACTGAAAACTGAGAGAAAATATTCCATAGCCAAACATGTTACATTGAAGACGTCAGGGCGTTTTTACAACACGACAATCATTGCAGTACTGAAATTCAAACTCAATGAGGTACACTTCTGAATTCAATTTTGAAGGTATGCAATGAGCATTTTCATCTGATGCAATACTCCTTTACCATTTTAGACGGCGAAATAGAATGTGGAACTAGTGGCTTACATTGTCCGCGCGTATCGGCAGATTGTTGTCATATTAGACACATACGACTTTATCACAGATTTCGAAAATATCCCCAGTATTCCTACAGATAGGGAAGATATTCTCCTTTGAATGTCTCCAAAATGTGACATTTTGCTACATAAGGGGCCTCGATGCGATGAATTGCTGCTCGGCAATGGTGAAGTCAATGCGAGTGAAATATGATTGATTGACAAAGGAAGACTTAATTTCTCGATTAGCATTACCTAATTAATCCGTTTTATTGCGATTATCGGTTTATCTTCGGATTATTGGATGGATTGATTGTTGGTTGCTGTTAATCTGTTCTAATTAGCGTACGCATGCGTCCCTTGTCCGTTTTTTGAGGCATTGAAACTCGTCCAAAAATTTTCTTTCGACGCTGACACTTCTAAAAACTAGTGTAAACACCATATTACATAGAAACAATGTCAAAACCGCAGATAATAAACAAAAAGCATTCCGAAATATTCGCCAATGATTGCTGGAATTATCGATATAATTAACGGTTTTTGTGGTAGACACAAAAAAATCCCAACTTTTATGCTCTTTGATAAATTTGAAGATGGTTTCCCTTGCCGAGAAATACTTTTTTTTCGGTAGTGGGAAACTGACCACACACGTTATCACATCGCTTCATGATTTAAGTAATTACTAGCTGAATCCTTGGGGATTTAGCCGCAGGGATTTATTCGGAACGCTCAACTCGCCTGCGATAGGCGAATAATTTATTGCACAATCCGGATTTCGATGCCTGGCATCATCTTCAGGCGCTCACTGACCAGTGAAGAGTAAAAGTTATTTTTGCTAATCACAAAAAACTCCACAAAGTTGAACCGAGTTTTATTTATCGCCTGTAATAGGTAGGTAGATAGATGCGAGGCTTGGGTGAAAAATAATCATCGCACTTATTTCTGTCCACAGTTGGAAGTTATTTCTGTTTACAGAAAGCGAGGAGGTTGGTGCAATTTTAGGATAAGATTAGGCATTGGCAAAGCAGGTGATGGGTCAACGTAATGAGGGGGTAATGGTTTCTGAAGGCCAAATGATACAGGTGAGGATGTTAAGTAAGCACGGAAGGAGATGCAAGAGAATAGATTTTCTAAACTGGAATAACAGGATAGGAAGTAGGCTGAGGTGAAGAAAGAAATGTGTGAACAATGGGACCTGCTCAAGTGAAAATTTAGAGGAGATTTAACTTCTATTTAAATCTGCCAAAACCGGTATATAATATTTTTTTTAAATCACATACATTTTTATTACAATAAGATTTTACAGTAGTTTTTTACAAGTAAAAAGGCGTACCTTAATATAACAGACAAGAACAAAAAAAGAAACATGAAGCATGATAAAGGGAAAAATACACTCAATGAAGGTATGAATGTTAAAAGTAATTTTGAATTATATTTTTGTGGTCCTGCTAAGCCATAGGCTTGTCAGCAGGTGCCAATATGTATCTTATTGCGTGATCGGATACTCTGTTCGCTCAATCAATGGCAAATTTAACAACATTTTGGATATTTTACAATAATGAACATTATTTTTCAAACATGAGAAAAAAATAATAACAAATACATATAATACATAAAATATATAAACATACACATGCATATAAACATAAAAATACACATACATATTAATGTATCATCATACAATCGTCATTTTGGGAATTTGATACATCAATATGAAACAATATCTCTATTAATATAAGTACTATGAGTTAAAATTATAAATTTATGAGGCATGTTATTTACAAATCTGTTAACATGTTTTCATTTTTCTTTCATCGTAATAATAATAACAATAATGAGCAAGTACGGATCAGTAATTAAAATGCGCAACATAAACTAGACCTTGGCTTTCCCGTCACATCTACCGATCCGCCATGAAACCCGACGTAATCATTTCTGAACTCCACTTTCGTAAGCGGAAAATTCGAATTCAGTAATAGCCATCATGATTTCATTAACCGGAGAGGGAGACGCACAACTTGCCTTCGGCTTATCCATGTACCATAAACTATTACCAGTCTAATGTGACCCGAATCATCTGATGTTGGCCACACATGAAAGGTCAGGGGACCCTTTGACGCCTCGCCTCCTCATAGCCTTCTAGCCCATCGACCCTATCTCCTCATTGTCCAGTATCAGCTAAAGGTAGTTTGAACGAAATTTCATTTTACCCAGAAAACAATTAATTTAGCCTCATTTCAAAGAAAAATATATCACCATTCCATTGACATAAAAAATTCAACCCTTTACCACGTTACTTTTCGAGATATTTTCCAGAAAATACCAACCCTTTTATACGGGAAATGGTACGTGTTTGCGCTCCAGAGAGACCTTATATTAAAAATGAGGCATTTCCTACACTTAGATATTGTCAACAAATCAACAGTGTGTATTTTGTGCGTTTTCTCAACTTTTTTCAAAATTAATCATATTGTCACCGCAGTAAATTCTTTGGGATCACAATAAACCTTCCGTTTAGATGGAGTTTCGAACGTACCGCGTGAAAAAGTTGAGTCAAGTGAAAGACTTATTTAGATATTTTCATTTGATGACTCACAATTTCTGTAATGTAAAACTATATTACTGCACTATTAATAATGCAATATTTAATTCATGTGTCTCACAGTGGTTGTAATTAAAACGCACATATCGAATAAGGTCTCTATTATGATTAGGGAACTATCTCGCTCGCACTACCGAAAAAAATAGCGAGGGACACGGGGAAAATTGGAGTCTCAGCTGAAATTACCGATTCAATAATTAGTATTCTTAAACCAGATATCAAAATGAGAGACAAACTCCTAGGCCGTGACGTTTCCAGCACCAAAACCTACAATATTTCTCCCGTGACGCCAAACCATAATAGTCCTCCATCTCACTCTAGTAGGCAAAATATACGAATTCAGTTATTCTAATCCTCATTACAGTATCTGAAAAATGGTACGGAGATCTCGACACGGAGTTTTTCATCACATCAGCCGACAGAAACTGAAATGGAACCCGACTCAAACACACTTCGTTTGAGAGAGTTGACTGAAGTAACGTATTTGCGGTTGTGGAAGAAGTTAAAAACTGTTAACTTTAACTAATTCTCCGTCAGAAAATGGCCAGGTAGGAACTACAAAACTGGACTTATAATATTTTCTGGTCATGAACAAGCACTTAAAATGACATTAAATCATCGCTATTTAATTAAAAGTGTATGGGTTAAAAAATCTTCAATTGCAAGAATATTATAAGAAATTATCTCCGCATGATATGAGACGAAATGAGACGAAAGATGAGACGAAAGTCTGTTTACGATAGGTTATCTGTAACAACTATAAGCATCTACATGCGACCAATTGTTCAATTTTACGGCAATAAGTCTTTCACCGGCAAATTAATTTGCCGTTTGCGTAGTTAATCTTGTGTTGTCGGCCCCGGTGGCGGCGGGTTAAAGTCCTCGCCTGCTAACCCGAGGGTCGCGGGTTCGAGTCCCGCCTGGGTGGAATATTATCTGCCTAGGACATGGGTGTCTGTGTCTCGTCCGTTGTTACTGTTGTTCACCCGACGTAAAATGGCCTAGTGTGCTGTATTCGGGGCAGTGAAAATAAATAAATAAATAATCCTTGCTCGCAATCATGAGAGCACAGCTACACCGGAAGTTACGAGATGTTATCGTCGAATCAAAATGGCATAAGCTAGCCGCATAGATTTCTGTATGGTTTCCGTCCGGGTGGGGGCCAAAATCAACAGCGTAGCGATTACTATTTCCACTGACCCCAACAGCCATAGAAGTCTGTCCGAGCACATCGACGGCTGACTTTCAAGCGACTTATTTATAAGGCTGCCATTGTATAAGTGTCATCCATGTGTAAATCCACCTTTCGAAACAGCCCGTACGACAATCCCCTAAGCCTCAGTCACACCCACATCATCTCCGAACCTCCATTAAAACAGATGAGATGCTGTTGCGCGCACGGAAGGAGGGCGTTCGACAATGAGGTGTCGGAGATGAGGGAGGTTTAAGCGATGGGAGAGGCGTTAAAGGGGGGGAGGAGAAGTGAGGGAAGGCGAGAGATTCTGGGACACGAAGTCATTCAAGAGGAGAGGAGAGTTGAAAAAAATGCGTCCTCCTACAGTTAGCTTCACCTCGCAGCTTCCCATCTCAACCCATTCCTTTGACCTTCTTCATATGACACTGATACAGATTTCTCTTGCCTAGATTCCCTATAAGTATGGCGTATACTCTTATTCCCATAATTCCGAAGAAATAATTTTTTTAAAGTATTCTACCGGTAAGGTTGAATGTTAGTGAATCTCCTCCCGCTTCTCTACCATTTCAGGGGGCCATCTTGCTCTATCAACCCTTTTTCGCCTCTGCATACGATCTACCCTTCTTCATCCTGTCCATGACACCGATTATCTTTCTTCCTCTTCCCCGCGAGCCTAACATTCTTTCCTCTATCACACCCGTAAGCAATCCATCGCCCGTAGTTACATCCTCCAGCCACGCAATCTGCCGATTTCGAATTTCATTAAGAAGTCTCCATGATTACTCTTTGTTTAATCGGTCACATTAAGTTTTTTCATTGATAATAATTTTTCATCACCTTATGTTTCTCATTAATATCAACATACAATAAATTTAAGAACTGATTACAAATGAGATTGCACTATATATCAGTTGTATAACAATTGACACAACCTGAGCGACACACTAGATTTCGGTGAAGGTGAGTCAAACTGGCCATTATACTTCTCTTAAACGGTTGAATACTTTGTGTAGTAATTAAAATAAATAATTCTCATTTGTATTTCCAACGTTTTCACTCGAAAGCCTTGAAAAAGAGGCATAATAAACTTCCCATAATTTCAAATCAGCTATCTTTCGCCAGAATAATGAACAAATGCGCATATTAACGCTTCTAGCAAAGTAAGACTCATTCTTTTTGCATTCTTCGTAGATAAAATAAACATTTCAGTCACTATGTTAAAGAGCACATTAAATTTTGAACGTCTAATTTTTTGGTCGAAACCTGGAGCACTTCATTTTCATGCGTTCCACCCCTTATTTTGCTTAACAACATTCCACAATCCCATCATTCAATAGTAACTAAGCAAAAGTCAATTAATTAATAAGAACTATCACTTAGAATCTAGCAGCACCTACGAATAAAGCATGAAACCAAACTCTTTGGATAAGATAATTCTATAACTGGTAAACGTTCATGCTCAACAGAAAAATCTGCGGCATCAACGAACTCAGAAATCTCAGGAACAGGAAAATTCATGACAACTGAAACAATATAGTATTGTAATTATTACAATAGATTTGTTGATGATGTCATCTTCGCCATGAAACTGGTCGACAACTAAAAAAATCTGTAGCGAGCATTTGAAGTCAATAGAGTGGGCCAGTGGTCGCATTGTATCAACGTTTGGGAAATTAGAAAAGAATTTCTTCTATTTTATTACGATAACTTCCATCTCGAAGACGTAATTTTATTTGGGAAGGCGGCTCAGAACGTCATCCCTCCGTATAAACCACCGGGGGAGAGGATATTGTCGGCGATCACAATTCACTATCTGGTAATCGATGATGTCGAAACGAAGCTTCTGAACGCCTCGAAGAGAGGAAGTGAATGGTAGAGGCGATAAAAACTCTCTTTTTTTATTCCGCGAGTAATTTTTTTACGAGGTCCTTTCGAGATTCATGGGGTCATGGTCCTCAAAAAAACACAATTATCCCGCCATAAAAAAAAATCTTTCGAATCCATCGGGAAAAGTGGATTCCTCCATCATTTTCAGACATGCCTCCTCTATTCTACCTCCCTGATTCTCCTCCCCGTCCACGAACCCATATCCTCGATAAACTAACCTCTCCTCACCCGCATAACCACCGTCAAAACAGTTTTTCCGTGGTTTCTTCTCCCCCTTCCTTAAACTCCGTCCATCCAACCGTCACCCACCCATCCCCGCTTTTCATTCAGTCATTCTCCATCTCATTCCGGTGCTCATTCTCATATTTTCCTCTCTCTCTCTCCCTCGCAATCCTCCGTCCCCACTTTCTCACATTCGACCCATTTAATTTCGCCGATAAAGTTCGCCTCAATAAACCCGGGGGAAGAAGAGAGCGGTTGGTTGGTTGAGAATGGGAAGACTTAAAAAACCCCCCCACACCTTTTCCACACCTCCCGAGCCAGGCAAACCCCGTCCCCCTCACAGGGGGCGTCAAAATTTACGACAGCCGCGAGTGCGGATAAGTGGTCGATTCTGGTGATCCCCAGGGGCCACGTGCGATGCCGAGGGATTCCTAAAGGAAAAGGGTCATCTTGAGGAGTAAGAAATGCTGAGCGAGGTATTCTCCAGGAGAAAAAAAAACTTGGAACCTCAAGTACAAGTACCTCCGATAACACTTTATTCGATCACACTCCCCCACTTTATTTTCATAAAATGATGAAAAGTCAACCCTCCGTCGATTTGAGACAAAATAACAGAGAACAATCGACCGCTCAATTCTACTGGCGTTATTTAAAAATATTTTACTTTCCACAGGAAAAAGTAAATGAAGTTAAATAATGGAAAATAAGTTGAAATCGATATGAACACCATTTTGAGGTATATATGCCATTAAAGGTCCTGCCTTAATTGTGGTACAAAAGTAAAAGGTACTCCGCAGCGCAGTTACTACTTTTGGTGACGAAGTTACTACCTTTGGACTTAAAAGAGTGGCGACGCAGACCGGCATTACAATATTTCTGATGACGCAGGCGAAGTATGAAATTTAGCATTCCATGCTCCCTTTCTTAGTTGCTCCTCCCATATGGGAGGCAAAAGACCACTCCGCGTAAGCATACAGCAGATCTGGGTTTATTGACCATCAAAATATTTGGCATTGATTAATTAAAGAGGTTCTACCGAAACTGTGCCAATCGAAGCACACGCTAAATTCCAACTTTTTGTCTATTTGGTTAAAAATTCTACTTCCTCTGATGACATGGATTAGACTTTTTAAAAGCATTCCATCGGTTAAGGTAGGTTTTATTGAATGTCAGAGAATCTCCAACTATTTTCTACACTTTCAGGGGCATACCTGTCTCTAGTATATCCATCATTGCCTCTGCGTACGATCTACCCTTCTTCATCCCGTCCATGAAACCTATTCTCTTTCTTCCCCTTCCTCGCTTACTCAACATCCTTCCCTCGATTACACTCTGTAGCAACCCATTATCCATTATTACTTCCTCCAGCCACCAATTCTGCATTTCCCGGATTTAATTCAGAAGGATATGAGGTACCAAAGTTAAGGTACAAAATATGGAGATTATTCGGCGAATACATTTCACATTTTCACTTTCAACACCCATAGATACCGACTGCAGCGCCATATATAAGACATTGCAACATTTTGACAACAATTTATCGCAGTGTTTATCAAGTGATTTGGGAAACAGTGCGTAAAATGCGTCTATTTCATTTTTATTCAATTTCTCGAGAGTTTCCGCTTCTTTTCAACGTCTTGCATACAATGGCATTTATAAAAGATAGAAAATATTTTATGTTATTTCCAAACTTACTCATTATCATTCGAATAAGGCTTACGTGCTGTGCTTAGAGTCGATGGGGAAAAATAAAAGACGATCAATTTGCAAAACAGAGGTTGAACCAAACAGCTTTTGCATGACCCTGATTCATCAGGGCGCCGTAAAGTTTAAACGCTTACAAATCACACAATCATATTGAGAAGATGAAAACGCATAGTCAAAAACAATTTTATAGGCATACATTGTGAGAAGAAATAAGTAGTGGCATTGTCCGCGCACCAGAAACTTCACTATTGTTGCATTCAACAGAACGCAACTTAAACTTTATTAGCGAGAGAAATTGCGAAGAGATGTAAAATTTTGTGATTCATTGCACATGGAGGGCGTTTTATTTCTTTAATTATCCATAATATGAATGAAATCACATTTTGTCCCGATACGGTGGTACAACCTTAGGAAATTGATAAAACTTATCCATCCAAGAACTTATTTCTGCATTTGTATACGTAAACACAGGCACCAGAGGGCTTTGAGGACGCCGTGGTTAGGCGAGACCAGCCACTCACGTAACGCCAGCTTCAACTAACTAGAGTAACCAGCCTTGGGGAACAGAATCCCGCAGTTGTGACAGCGTGGCGGAATAGATTGCGTTGATTCGATAAGGGAGACCCGACCTCGCAAGACGTCGCGACGCGTCGGAGGAGTGGCAGGGGGTGTGCAACGCCGCAAGAAAATCCACTTAAGACTCAATCCGCCCCGAGAAGTTATCACCGTACTGGATTAGAAATTATCCTGCGGCTCCGAGCGCAGGAATTGGTTAAGGGATGTTAAAATAACGAAGCGTAAAGGGGTTGTAGGCAGGTGAGTGAGGGAGGGGGGATTGGGTGATTAGACGGGGGGCGGAGGGCTGGCGGAGCAGTGGGGGGGCGGGGAGGGGGTAAGTGTGACAACCCCAGCATGGGGAACACGTACCGAGGGAGGGGGAAGCAATAACAGCATAACTCCATGAGGGTATGTTGTAGTGGGGATGGACAACTGGGATTAGGTCAAGGTTCCCATCAGGCATTCGTACAACCAGAGGCATAAAAAATTTTGCTCGTAATAACCCGGAAAAAAGTAGCAGCAACAAGAAAAGGTACCGAACGTTAAAAAATATTAATCTCAGCCTCGGAAAAACAATGCATTAAGTGGACGTTTAGAGCATTACAATACATTGCTCCGATACTTGCACATTAGGAACACCGGAGCGAAGAAGGCTATAAGAGCTCCAACAACGGTATAATAGGACGTTATTAAAAACAGAGGTACAAACATAAATAAATATTAACTCAGCCTCAGGAAAATAATGCTTTAAGTGGACGTTTGGATCATTATAATATATTGCTCCGATACTTGGACATCTGGAACAGCCGAGAGAAGAATGCTATAAAAAGATCCAACAACGTTTAAATATGACGTTATTAAAAAAACCTTGGGACAGAGAAGATTTCCAACAATGTAGTCTACCAAAAAATTGATGAACACTCTATATTCACTTGAAACGATAAAATGAAGAATAAAGTTGGACACATTTGATACCTGTTAAATGACTAAGAGCAATAAAGAGAAGAGCACTGCTCGAAAAATTGTGAATCTCGACCAAAATCATGTAAATTCATTGTAAATTCTCACATGCCAATTACGGCGTACTCTATCGTAGTACGTTTTAGGAATTAGACGTACCATTATCCTTGAGAAAAAAGGCGCGATTTAAACAATGACTTTATTCTGAGCAAACTGGTATTTCTGATAGAATCACAAGTACAAGCTCATGCGTCTCAGAATGTGTGGCAACCTTCAATCTCCGATGAGTAAGCCAACTATCTGCATTCCTTCTCCAACGCGGCAGAGAGGGAACGAAGATTCGAATATGATCTCCATTATGACCACGAAACCATCTCGGTAAAACTACCTTAAGACCCCTAACATTCCTCCAATTAAAATAAAGCATTACACGACAATCCCCCATCACTTTTGCGGTCTACTGCTTCCTCTCACGCCACTCATTCAACTATTATAGGGTTCCTTCCATATGAAAATATCCAATAAAAAATAACGTGGCTGCATGCAAATCTTTGAAAAAATCATTATTTTGCACGAAATAAACTCGCAGATTTTGACTGTGAAGCCATTTTTTAAAGCTTTTTTAAAAAAGAAAGTGTTCCAGCACTGTAACTTTTAAAATTATTAAATAGTTTTATCACTTAAAGTACGCAGAATCTCACATCTGAGACTTTTCTCCTTCACAGAGTCTTTTCGTGTCCAAAATCGGACTTTGGAGGGAAAAAATCTGATATCAAGGACGATCTTAACAACAAAGAAACGTGTAAGAAAAGAATAAAAATCCCAGGAAACGTAATCAAATTCGTCTACAACAGAATGGTTTCAGTGACATCTCTCTTTCAAAATTAGTCCTGGATATATGAAGGACACACTTAAGATCGAATTTCTCAAATATTCACATGCACCATGTTGGTAGTAATAACTGTCGCAAGCATACGAGAGGAGATAAAATTTTAAAAATAGTAACATGCAACATGAAGAAAGAAATTATTAATTACTTAGTTTTCCATGAATGATTAATTACGTTCTTAGGACCTGGGTTTCATCGCTGCGTGATATCACAGGATGATGTGGCGCAGAACGTCGTCGCCAGAAAGTAATAAATCTTTCGTGGAGAACTAAGTAATTCATCATTTCATTAGTATGGAATTCCACGAAGTTACTACCATTACCATCAAGTCATATTCAACTGTTAAAACATGCAGGTATATTAGTATAAAAAATATATATTTTCAAAAATGACAATGCAACCATTACTGGATCCGCTTTTATGGAATCACCCTAAGATCTGGTTATATGTTCGACTTTTATCCATTCTCTCAATAAGGCCGCTAAAGAAGGTTCAATCTTTGCATATACATCCATTACCAGAGCATCCATTCTAAACTCACGTCATCATTGGTCGTTCAATCCTAAGATTGGTTGACTGCAGCCCTCCACCCTTCCCAATCTAATGATTGTGTCCTTACCCCCTGATAATTCTTCCTATGTATAATTTCCTCTTTATTTGGTCCATGAACTTATTCCTGGGTCTTTCTCTGGGGACTTTTCCTTTTTTTTTTACCTATTATTATGTTCTGCACAAACACTGTGCGCCTCAGTGTGCCCAATCCATCTGGTTCTTCTTTTCTCCATAGAGTTCCATATGGTCATTTCCTCTTCTACTCTTCTGTGCACTTCATCATTTCTTATTTTGCCCGTCCATTTATTCTTCAGCATCATTCTCCAGAACCAGGCTTCTAATCTGTTCTGGTCAGCTTTTCCAATGGTCCATGCCACCGATGCATAGAAAGCCACGCTCCACACGAATGTTTTCACATACTGTTTCCCGGTTTGTAGTCCTATCTTCTTTGAGCTCTCTTCTTTCTAAACTCACATCATCCACCTATTCCTAACCCAATCCCATTGCCTTTTAATGCAAACTATTCTCCGGACGTATGCGAGAAGGAGGAATTCCCACCGCGCCCTTACATACGGCGGAGGCGTGTCGCTGGAAAGGAGAGAGGGTTGGAGCCAATTTCAAGTTCACGAACGGTCGAAGTTGTCTCCGCCACCACTGCATCACCAGACGGCTCCATCACCCCTGCTACCTGACTACCGCTCCCCCTCCCCGACTCACTATGAGCAGCATCACGGGGTCTATTAGCGCCGGAGACCCTCTCCCCCCCTTCCATCCCCCTCCCAGCCGCAACCCCTAACAGGAGAGGCAAGCGAGATAGCGCATTCGACCGACCCCTTGAAGCCCCTTAGTTCCCTTCTCAGCAGTGCGCAAAAGGGTTTACCCTGCGACGTTGCCACGTGTCCAAAAAGGGGACTGACACGTCTGACTTCGAACCCCTGTGAAGCCACGAATTTTTCCCCGCCCCTATTGTGTTCCTCAATCTCAATAACCCTAGTAATCTCAGCCGAGTATTTTTCTTACTTTTACAGCTAGACTGAAATTTCTTTTTCTTCATCATCTAGGCTATTGAGCTATATTTTCTGCTGCTAAACGATGCTTGACGGTATTGATAACGCGAGAATTTGGGACCCTGGTAATAATGATTCAACCAAAAAAATTAATAAAGTACAAAGAAAAGCACACGCATCGTTAAAAGCTACTACAAGCGAACATATAGTGTCTCACAACTTTTAGAGGGATTAAAATGAAAACCCCTAGAGACTCGGAGGCTACACACTAGGCTTAGGTTGCTTGAGAAATTGAGAACTGGTGAGTTTCAGAGAGACACAGAATATTATCATGACGCCTCACTACATCTCTAGGTCTGACAGAAGCATTAAAATAAGAGAGATACTCTGCCGAACAGATAGGTACAAAAACCCGTTCTGTCCGCGCACAATAAGCGATCACAATTAAAACTGAACTCCACTAAATAACTCTAATAGTAAGAGTCACCATTTCACCACCCAAAACCTTACATCCTAACACGGCCGGTGTCCTAACATCCCCAGAAACACACCCTCGTGGCGGCCAGCAGGGTAGTATGCCGACGTAGATAAATATATTTGTTAAATGATAATATACATATATACCTACTCAGATAATGTAAGAGCTTAATTTCTGGTGTGTTGCGCACAGAAAACCGGCTCTCATTAAATAGGTTCTTTCTGGATAGTCAATTTGTGTACATATTTTCCGTTGATGTAACGCTCATACATTGGTTATCATAATTTCTCTCGTTCCTATGACTATTTCAACATTTTCCTCCTTTTAAGGGTCTGTTATACCGCATTCACTCGTGACTTTCTTCTCATTACAATTTTCTCTCACCCCTTACCTACTCACGTATTCCATATTTGGATTCTCATTCGAATCTCGTTAATGGTTAATTTTAATCTTTAATTATAGTCTACCAGAGACATATCGATCCACCACACAGTCAAACAACACATGTATTTTTCACATGGCATTTACCTCATTCATTTATCGTTCACTTCGTTGATAAAAGGCTTCACCACACGGCATTCAATCATGACCTAATGAATTAATCAGTACTCACCACACGATATTCTAGAGTAAAGAGAAAGAGAAAGATATACCTTAAAAAGGAAAACAAAAATTTTCCATTTGTATCGGATTTTTGAGAAATAACCATTTCTAGCTCTTCAAAATTGCAAGTATGACATCTCTGGGGCGCGTAATCCCGGAAGTTGATCGACTTCAAATTTGGTATGCGTAACGTTCGCTTCAGAAGAAAAAAGAGCTTCAGGGTGCATCAAATTTAAAAAAAAAATTCATCCATGGAAATTTTGACCCACCCTAACAATAGGCATTTCACACTGTTTGTCAATAACAACCAGCAATGAACAGGCATATGCGTTTATTCCTTATATGGATAGAAATTCACCTGCACCCCCGAGGCTAAAACCCGCAACCAGAGGACGACACGATAAATTAACAGACGAGAACTAAGCCCTCCTGATACCAAGTTCTCTGTATCGCGCAAATTTTTTTCACTAACACTTCATTTTATATTGGTTGAATACCATATCCCGTCGCAAATACCTGCTTAGAACCTTTCTTTTCTCTATCTTTGGCACTAATGAACCGTCATACCTAATTGATATGTTCTCTAAAAGAACTTCCTATCATACTATGGTTACTAGAACAGAACCAAGTAACCTTCAATTTCCGACTCACCGAACCACTACATTTCATAAGTCGTTTGTTGTGGCCGCCTCACAACTTTGGAATTTCATTCCAATTGATGTGAGGAAATCTCGCTCGTTGGCTATTTTTCAATCTGAATTGTATGAAATTTTATTAAATGAATGTTATCCTGAATAGTTTAGCCTGGTCATAACTCAGTTCGCATTGCCAATTTTATTTTATTTTTTAAAATTATTATTATTATTATTAGATTTATTTTTTTTATTGGACAAAAATTGATTTTTTTCCCTCATGGTCTGTTTATGTTTTTTTAATCCCGTACCATTTATTTACACATTGATTTTATTTTTACCTATCTCCGAGTTCAACTGTTAAACATGTAAAATTATTGTTTTCAATGAGAGTAGCCGTTTTTGTCTTTTTTATACATTGTGTATTATTAAGCTCTATTCATTTTTTGATTTGAATTAAATAATATGTTTATTTGTCATTACCTCGCTACACTTTGTGTAATTTTTGTATTCTTGCTCTAAGGGACCTGTCCCAGAGTAAAATAAACGATTATTATATTCTATTCTATATTAAGAAGCAGGGAAAAATGTTAATAGTGTGAAAGGGTAGACTAAAAAAACACATGAGTAGTTGAATGAAAGAATATTAGGCAGCGAGGTCTCAAGAGAGAGAATTATCGTGGGAGGTAAAGCCATAAGAATTCGAAAATATTTTCATACGTCTAAATTCAGTGCACTTTATTGGAACTAAAACGTAGAAAATTTTCAGATTTTTTCTATTTGAAAATTTTGTGATTTTGCTAGCAATTGTGCAAAAAAATATGCAAAATCTTATAATATACATAAGAGATTTATATCTTGGGAGAGTAAACTCAAGACAACTCACTATTCAGTAATTACAACTGATTTTCCATCGATATACTTAATTCACAGGAGTTCTGCGCTGGCTGAAGCAGCTCCTCACATCGCTCCAGCCTCGAGCAATATGTATTTGGACGAATCTCAGTCGAGGAAAATACTGATCGATGGCATCAAGGACGACGAAAGAGATCTTCATTTATACAGGCGGTAAGTAGCAAATAGAATGAATATTCTACCAATCAACATATGATATTATTATCAGATAATAGCGACAATCGAAGAGACTGGTTTGGGATGCATGCTCAATACTCCAAAACAGGTTTTTTTTTTAAAAAACAGCCTTCAAAGTCTCCAACAGTCCTACTCTTAAGTCCATAAGGTGAAAAATGTTCATTAAAAATCAATCATAAATCCGTGCTGCGACAGGGATAATGTCGTTGCAACGCAGACAGCCAGGAGGGAAAATACCAAAAATAACACGGGTATCTAAAACCTAGAGAATGCATTTCGCATTAAAAAAGGAGTGGTATGAAAAAAAATGCCGAGAGGTACTTCAATCGTTTCAATTAATTATATTCGATTAAATGAAAAAACTTCAATTTTTAATGGCCTACGGTGACAAACTGACCCATGATACCACGTTGATCCTGACGAGCCATTTAAGTCGATGGTATAGATCAGGGTTACCAAAACTTTATTTGCCGTCGAGATGTTCAAGAAATTCTCAACTTATTATTAACCCCTCACTTTTTGGTCCTGTTACATAAGCATACTTGGCCAAGCAAAAGAGGGGCTTGCGCGATTTCAAGGTTATTTATTTGACAGAGGATATCACACAACGAAAATTATAGTAAGCGTCGTATTTTAAGTTGGTAATTAAGTTGCCATTATTGATCTTACACCCAGTGAAAAAAATTATAAATATTTATTTTTTAATTGTCAAATGATCACGTAAGTTGGAACACGAGACTTTTCAAAGCCATAATACTTAGCTTCTCATTCTTTGCATTCGCTGACGAAGGACCAAATTTATTAAGTCATCTTTCCGTAAATGATCATCCATTTATCTCTTTCTTTACTCCTTCATTTTCACGCTTTGATTTTTCTATTATCTGTTCGATTCCCCCGCGTCCTCGATTGCTTGCTCCTCAAAAGATCCGTCAACCCACCAATTCACTCTTGCGTATATTCGTATTGTTCTTCCAAGTTCTCACAAGTAATTTAAAAAAAGTAAAGTTTAAAAAAAAATTTAAAAAACTATGCATATTGTTCAAATTTGTTACACTATTTTGGCCAGTAGCATTAAAATTTACACGACAGAGCAATGAGTTACGTGATATATATCTATATGGGATTCATTGCAGGATTAGGCTGCAACGATCAGGACAACTCGGAACAACTGCTCTTCTAAAATTGTTACGAAGGCTTCTGGGGTTTCCTGTAATTTATAACTTTGTGGGCTTTTCCCACATTGCAGTATAATAGTGGACAAACGTTTCGCCGCCATTTCAGTCACCATCAACAGGTCCGAATTTTGACCGACTGGAGTGCCGTTGAAACGGTTGTCCCGTAATGTGCTGAAACATGGGAAGAAACACGACTGGTGTCCTAAAACCCTCTGCCACACGCCCATGCGGAGGCTGACAGGGTTATACGTATATGTAAATGAAATTTCTTACAGGTCTTTTTCCCCATTCTGAAACCATGCAACTTATGAGCTTCTATCTAGTTAACTTTTCATCATACAGTTGAATTTCGTATCTCCCATTTCCATCAAATTTAAATAAAATATAACTTTCCGCTACCGCATCATATCCGTTATTGTTTACAAACAACATATAGCTAACTAGGGTACGATTATAATTTTTAATAACCATTTTCTGTCTATCATCGACCTAATATCAACCCCCTATCGATGCCATATCGACACTTCGGGACCCATATCGTCTACTTTGGAAACTCGCGAAATAGATTCATTTAAATATACTCGTGCATAGTACAATACAACATCCAATGATAATGCACACTACCGGGCATGGACTAATGACGATGTGACCCTTGAGGACAAGGGACCCCGGGGCACGAGAATAGGAAAAGCCCCTCCCCACTCTCTGGGACTGAAGTGGGCCAAGTTTTTTCAGTGACCCCCGCGAATCGCCTGCGGCGCAATTAAATTTATGCAGGGCCCTCTTCAAACGGGCAGCGTACCTTCCGGGAAAGTACAGAGCCGCGGGCGAATAGTGCAGGCTGGACGGGAATTGAATCAGAAGGAGCTCCCTCTTCCGACACCATTAGGGGTGTTTGTTGTTCTCCCTGGGTTCAAATCATGATTAAAAGAAGGAATTATGATAAAAGGAATGGGGAAAGGGATGCCCCTCCTTCAGAAGGACCACTGGAGTCATTCTTATTCATTTAGCATATTCATACGTCATGCTAAGTCATCTAAATTTCCGTCATGGAAAACAAGCCTGCCTCTTAAGGTAGCATCTGGACAGGGATGTTAGGACCTGAGAAAGTAATGTTACGATTTCTATCATTTACTTGGAGCTACCTATTTTTATTCTATCAGATGTTCTTCAAGACTTGCGAAGCAGGCAATGTTAGAAGGAAAAGTGTAGGCTAGATCCTCCCCCTGTGAAGTAATGCCTGACGGTGGTTCTACGGGAGTACGAGGGGAGGAAGGCGAAAGAAGTGTTTCTTTTAGTCGGTATTGGCTGTAGCTGGTCCGAGGTCTCAATATCCGACCGTGCCTAGCCAAGACTAACGCCATCTTACGAATCCAGCCACCTATTTTCCCGGGAGCGCTGTTTACTTCGCAACACAACGGTGCACTTGCTTTCCATCCGATTCAGATTCTGCTCTTACCATGCAACACACTTGGAAATAGATCGGGAACAGACTTGATGTGCGCTAAACTATAAAAGTAATTTCGACAGTCGTACGCGCGATTGATTTACCGGTTTTGATTTTCCGTCAAAGCGTCGGAAAAGAATCATGTACTCAGTCTGTTACACGTAGGCGTCGGAAGTAGGTAGTGATTTTTATCATTAACGCTGAACGCGAAATATTTTTATAAAACATTTTTGAAGTTTTCGAATTTGATACGATTATGCTACAGGGAGTTTACTGCCATTACAACCCAAACCTAAGTTTTGAGACCAAGGCATGGAACGCTCTTCTTTTTCACACTCCCTATATTAATTAATCCGGGAACTCCGAAAAAGAGTGAGAGAGATATTTATTTTTAGTATATTTTTCCAATTGAATAAACTTAAATCGACTGATATAAGAAAAAAACCTTGCAGGATTCAAAAACCCCAAAACCTGCAGACGTGGTTTGCGATTGCGTAAGTGATTGCGAATTAGAAAACAAAAATCACAGCATTTTATTTTGATGCTGCAAGCGTGAACAGAGGTGATGAGAATTTGATATATATTAAGAGTTCGCAGTTAATCGCATTTTTTGGTGAAAGCATTAAGAAAATTCATTTGAATCATATTTTAGGTTTACAGAATGGTACTACAGTTCTACTACAGGAACTGCTTCGATGTTGTTGCTATTTGAAAAATAAATAAATGAACGCAGGATACAAGTTCCAATCATCTTTTGTTTACCTATCACTAGTTGCATTTGAATTTTTGTGGCGTAACTTGCTAGACAATACTTGAATTTTTTCGTGCAAGTAAACCCAGCCTCCTGTCACTGTCAGTGTACGCAGTGATAAAACAAGAAAAGAAGATAAATGAATTCATTATGATGTACATACCTACACTTGGATCGTCGAGCAAAAATACTCGGGGAGAGGAACTTGGGGATAGACAGGAAAGTCCCAAGATCATGTGGTAAAATGATCCGAGGAGGAAAATTATTCGACACACTAACATTTGCAAGTAATCAAGTCCTCATTTGCGAGTAGAGGTTCCATCCGGAAAAGAAATTCTCCGCAAGTGGAAATCTCGAACCCTTCATTAATAAAAAAAATAGTGAGTAATTATAAAAAATAGAAATAAAAGTTTTAAAAAAATGATGATTGCGTGTTTAATTAATATAAATTGTATCATATTTAATTACTAACATTTAATGATTTTGCTCTCATTATAGCTCTTTTCACCAGGTCGATGACCAATTAGAAATGTATTCAAAAAATAAATAAATACATATATATATATTTATGGAATTTTTACCGCGGACCAGGTGCCCGAAGTCTACCCACTATCCTTCCTCGCCAAACGAAGAACAGCGTCCCCCTTATACAATTTGGCAGCAAAGACCGTAGAAATAAGTCGTAATTAAAGGCTTGGCGGGAGTCCCCGAAAGCTTCAAGCTCCCCGATACCCTCCGGGGCGGCGCAGGCCCGTGGGCCCCGAGGCTTGGTTTTGCAAATAGCGGAGAGGAGGGAAGTGCACGGGGTCTTTGCAATCGCCAATTACATCTCCCACTCCCTCCAAGAGAGTGCAGAACACAAGGCGAGGGAGGAGGGGGTGGGTGAGGGAGGGTGTGGGGAGGAGGTGAGCAAAAAGAGGGTGGCATCACTCCTCCTTCAGCGAGCGACTCTTAGTCTAGACGCCCGTCTTCTCTCTCTCCACCGTGTCGAGTGCGTCATCGACCATTGACAGTCGAGAGACTGCTGGCGGTGCGACCGGAAGGGATGGCCTTTGGGGTGTCGAGGGGTGGTTATGGGCACAAAAACTGGGGGTGAATTTTTAGCTTTAAAGGGAGCGGAGTGGGGCTATAGTGACTACGAAGG
This sequence comes from Ceriagrion tenellum, assembly GCA_963169105.1. NCBI lineage: Eukaryota > Metazoa > Arthropoda > Insecta > Odonata > Coenagrionidae > Ceriagrion > Ceriagrion tenellum. The sequence continues at coordinate 34,899,541 of OY720643.1, read as the reverse complement.
TATCAGCGGCTCAGCAAAAAAAGAGAAGTATAACGCCAGGGCTATGGGATATAGGTATAGAATAACTTCGTGGCACAAACCAGCGTAGAATTAGTCCCTCAATCACTGTGAGAGATAAAAAACTCAATAGTATATTTTCGCACACTTTCGGAGTGGGGCTAATGTGACGACAGAAGAATCAGCGGCTCAGCAAAAAAGAGAAGTATAACGCCAGGGATAAGGGATATAGGTACAGAAAAACTTCGTGGCACTAACCAGAGTACAATTAGTCTCTCCATTACTGTGAGAAAACAAAAAACTCGACAATAAATTTTCGCACGCATTCGGAGTGACAACGGAGGAATCAGCGGTTCAGCGAACAACGGTGGACAGAGCTACGCGCCAGGGCTAAGGGAGAATGGCATAGCTTTGTGACACTAACCAGCGTACAATTAGTCTCTCCATTACTGTGAGAGAAAAAAAACTCGATAGTAAATTTTCGCACACACTTCTCAATGCGCATCGACCATGCTATTAACACATAGTGTTATTTACAAAACATCGAAAATGACTCTGAACTAAATCCATCGTCGGTCACATTTTAAAAAAATGCATAAACTCATTATTTAGTTGTTTCCCTTACCATCATGGAATAAATTTACACCTTCAGGCGTCACTTCGCGGAAGTATCTTATAATCGAATCTATATTGAAAATAAGCCTTGTACTTTCACATAGTTATTAATTGCAAACGTAAATACAACGCGTTTCACAGCTTATTCATCTTCAGGTACAAGTGTTTTAATTGTTTGTGAATTTTTTTCATTATGGAATAGTACCATTATGGAGATTGAATATTTCCACCATGCGTAGATTTAGAGGTCAGTGAGGGTAAGATGTTTACCAGCGCTCTTTATTTAGGTCACTGAGGGTAAATCAAGTGCAGACGAACGGAAAAAGGTACCGTAGGTATCCCGGAGAGACCTCACGAGGAACAGCTGGACGCTGTATCCCACACCTTCTGTACACCCTCCTACCCTTTGTATGTACCATGCCCCTCACATAAGTTTCTCTGCACCTCCGCATTCGAGGATCAACAAGTTTCGCTACTCCTTCGCATATTCAATTTAAGTATCGACTCTCAACATGTAGTACAGGTGCTTAATAAGATGTCTATATTTACAACACTTCAATTCGCTAAGTAGAACAGTTGTATATAATCTGAAAATATATAAATATCTGTTGTAAAATACATGGAAAATTTTTTTCATACTATTTATATAATTATTTTAATATATAGTAAGTGTAAATATTTTAAACATTTAGATGTATTATTTGTATTTTATTATTTGTTAATGTATTACCTAAATTGACACCTCCAGACAAGCCTTGGGCCTTAGAGGACCAGCATTTTCATAAGCTAAACATTAAAAAAAGTATCGAATGGATATTTTAACTGTGTTCTAAAGTGAAAATCTGCGATGATTTGTAAAACAAAAGAATGAATTACTGGCAATGCATTTCTTCTAATGACAGTGGCTCGACTCTGATGACCTTTGAGACCACCGAAAACTCCCTGGTTCATATTGTTACTATCTATATCTACGTAACACCCCGCGAGCCACCACGAGGGTGTGTGGCAGGGGGTGAAGATCACCAAACACGCAATATTGACATGCAACTAGGATATTTAATGGAGACATGCTAGTAAATAGGGTCACATGCAGCTAGGTGGTTAGTATCTACATAATAAGAAAGGGATTATTGGTTGCTATTACATGCTTCAGTCACTACAGACTAATCTAACTATATTTCACCTACCTATCCCTTTGCTACGCTGCATATTGTTCTCTCTTATGGTACGCGGGAAAATGACATTTTAAATCTATCGGTACGACAATCTATCTCTCTAATCTTGTTAATCTGATCAAACCTAGCATAATACGCAGGGGTTCTTAATATATATCTAACGTCATCTGTGAACAAATCGGTTACGAATTTACTAAAAAGGTTTAACCTAAATTTTAACCTGCGTTCTGACAGTAATTCCCATACTAGTTCTATTAAATTCGTAACACTTATACAATTATCATAACGGCCTTTAACAAATCTAGCGGATCTCCTTTGCACACGCTCTAATTCTTTAACCATACCTTCCTTGTACGGATCCCATATACTAGCAGCATATTCTAAATGAGGCCTGACAAGTGTAAAATAGCTTCTTTCTCGTACTCTCTCATCGCATTTGCCTAGAACACTTTTTACGAATCCTAATCTACGGTTTGCTACACTAGTTATTTCCCTAATGTGTTTCTCCCATTATATGTCTTAAGTGATGGTGACGCCTAAGTATTTAATAAAATCCACGTTACTAATTTCCTTTTCTTTGATGCAATAACTATTCCGGGGAAAGCCATTCTTTTTCCAAAAGTTCATTATCGCGCATTTCTTCAAATGTAATTCTAGCTACCAACTATCACACCAATCGCATCTAAATCCTTAGCTCAAGACTGTAATGTATTTTACATAGAGAATGTGGGAGTACAATATATGTGGACCCCAGAAGTCAAGGGGTCTAAGTGACATTTTTGAATAAAATAAGTTCGGTACAGGAATGGGATGTGAAAATATAAATCTTTTAGGTGGTAAAGGAATCCAAGTGATTTTTCTCGACAGGTTTTGCTATCTAGAGTAATGCCTCTTAACTACTTAGTGGGTTGTACCAATCACTTAGACCCCTTGACTTCTGGGGTCCTCATATCTTACACAAATTTATCACAGAAATGTTGTAACCACCTCAATACCATTGATTATTTATGGTGGGATATAGTTGTCTAGCATTGGCTTCGAGTGTGGGGGCAGCGGAGAGTGTTATAAACTAAGTCCGCGGGGGTCGGAAGGGAAGAATGGGTTTTGCGGGCGAGAGGGCTCGCGCCACGGGTTGCTAAGAGATTGGCGGGAAGAGTGGAAGAGGGAGAGCTCTCGAATGTAAACGCCCGGGTGGGTCCTCTCAACCCTCCGGACTCACCCCCATATCTGCATTCTCCGCGTCTCCTCCAACCACCCCCTACCCCCAGACGCCTGTCGTGCCCTCCCTACACCCCCAGCCGACGCTCCGAGACGCTCTGAGAAGTGTCCGTCTGTCGCATGCTTCGTCCTACAAACGTGAATCCCATACTAGGCGATTAGTCCGACAGAAAAATTCGCTCCGTAGAAAAGAAAGAGTTGGTTGAGATGGTTGGAGCGATTCATGTTTCACAATTTTGAGTGCTTTACAACTTTTATAGGGATTGAGGTGGGAGCCCATAGAGACTCTGAGGCTACACGCTAGGCTTAGCTGGCTTGAGAAATTCAGAAATGGTGTGTTTCAGAGCGACACGGAGAATATCATCATGACGCCTCACTACGTCTCTAGGGCTGACAGAAGCGATAAATAAAAGAGATATATTGCCGAGCGGAAAGGTACAAAAACTCGTTTTTTCCGCGCACAATTAACGATCACAATAAAAACGGAGCGCCACTAAATACACTCCCATAATAAAAGTCACCATCTCATCACGCAAAAACTTACACCCTTACACGGCTGGTGTCCTAACATCCCCTGCAACACGCCCTCGTAGCGGCCTGCAGGGTAGTATGTAGATAAATACATCTATTAAATGATAATGTAATATAACATATATGCCTACACAGATATTAGAAAAACAAATGTCTGGTGTGTTGCGCACAGAAAACCAGCACATCCCTTACATATTTACACGGCTGTCGTCCTAACACCTCATGCCATACGCTCATGCGGTGGCTCGCAGGGTAGTGTGTAGTGGTAGATGTTTATGTAAAGACATTCGTGAAACATATTTCAATTGCTTTCTTGGAAATTTATAGTCATTTTAAGACATAGCTTTATGTCACTCGACTTATGTGTCGAAATAACTCGATCCCACGCGTACAAATTTTCTCCGGAGCGCGAAATCATAAGATTCATAATAGAGGTCTCTGTCACAAAAATGCTCACCGAGGCCGCAAAACTGTTATATGTTTTGGAAGTAGTACCGGAAACGAAACCCACGTAGCTAGGCAAGTATCCGTGGGGGGAAAAGGCAAATTTCCGAAAATGAAAGGAGTTCCGGAAAGGAAAAGTTCTCTGCAAGGAAAGAATCTCACGGAACTTCCATCCTATCAACGTAACGATGGGTTTACCTAATGAGTTAGATTTCACACAAAATAAACCACGTACTTCAGGGTAATATGCTTTTATTTGACACGAAACTAATAATTGGAAGGATTAATCCACTTATTTGGCAGGATACACATACTTTTTAAGTTAATTATACTGTCTGTAAACAAAGTCTATTCCGTCGAGTTAAATATGCTGTATCTTCGAATTGAATCAACCAATTTTAATGAAAAAAATTAACCAGATGACCAATGACAACATAAGTGATTAATCAAATATTACACTTTGTATTTTCCACACTTTTTTATTGCACCTCGACCGGTATCAACGCTTAAACGTCATTTTTAAGAGGAGCTCCGCTTTAAAATAACGCGTAAGCGTTGAAACCGGTCGAGGTGCAATAAAAAAGTGTGGAAAATACAAAGTGTTATATTTGATTATTACGAACTTCCACCGAGTAAAACCCTCAACGATTGATCTAAAACGGAAGTGATGTTTCGCATATCAAAAATCAGCCGTTACGGCAATATAAATATAAGGTAGGCCGAATTTCGATTCGGTTTTCAATTGATGACTCGCTATTTCTAATGCTACGGCCCCAATATTCTCATAAAGGATTTCTTAATCAGGTATTTCTATTACCTCTCTTTATCCTCTCCACTTAACCTCCTCTTTTTCCTCCACAACCGTGCAAGCCCATAATCCTCCCCTATATTACGGCCTTCAACATACCTTACCATCTGTTCCCACCAACCTCTATACTTTCACCATATCCAGGAAAAAAATGTTTTAAAATGTTTTTGTCAGACGAATACTTAGCCGCGTATGGGCCTTCAGGTGGGCCGCCGCCGCACACTTTTTAGTTCTGGCGGGTTGCTTACTTCGGGAGCCTTGCGGGAACCCTTCCGGTGGTCGGATTGGGTCGCGCGAGGTGTCAAAAAGCTTGTATTGGAAAGTAGCACGCGATGAGAAAACCTCCCCTTAACTTTTTCGAAGTTCGGTTTTTTTGAGTCCCTCTACCATATCCTCTTAAGAAGTTTCCTTTCCTCGTCTACAAAACGAGACTCGTACGTTTAGTCTTTTTTCCATTCCCTGAACTTTCTCCATTCTTCAGCCTCTTTACCATTATTGACGCGCACCATACAATTTGGCTTCAATCATAACCGGAGGCTGGCGTGTCTGCATAATTGAGCCAATTTTAGGCCAAAAAATAAACCTCAAAAGTATGCAAGCATTTGATGCACACGCAATGTACGAAATGTTGACGGGATGCCAGTAAAGAGTTTCATGGCTTGAATTGGACAGCTACGTTTAGCCCTTCTTGACATTGAGCGCTAAAAAAAAACTAGAGAATATGGTACTCTAATCAAGCCACCTTGCGATAATACTGGTTGTTTCAAAATGAGTATCGGGGTTTTGAGGCTTTGTAGTATTTATACCATTTCACTTACAATTATAAATGATACACCAAATGAAAGAGCCACTCAAACAGTTTTTGTTTAACCTACAAGTGTTCAATGTGGGCACCATTCGTCATACGGCACGCACTCAGTCGCTAGGCGAGTTCTTCGCGTACCTTGATAATTCCTCCTACACCGCAAACTAAAGTCTTTGCAAATTATTTTCTTAGATCCGGCTCCAATCTAAGGAATGATTTACCACATTGTGTAAAAAACACCAAAAGCTTTTCACCGTTCAAAAATAAATATTTCAAATACCTCTAAAATGTTCGATTTGAGTAATATTTTACGTCTTAGTTCGTCATTAGTGTTCACATTGATTGGTGATATTTCATTGTTGATTGTTCAGCTATGGCATATTACTGTTGAAAGCTTATCTCGGATGTAATTTAGCTTTCAGTTCTTGTATGTTTATATTGATTGTATATTCAATTCTTGTCGTATATTATGAAAATTACATCTTGTAATCTTTGTTTTCCTCATTTAATTTGTTTTCATCATGTAATTTAGATGCAGTTGTTTGTTTATATTGTATACAGATTGTAGGTTCAATTCTTGTCGTATATTATGTAAATTACGTCTTGTAATATTTGTTTTCCTCATTCTTATGAACAACCTGCTTACTGATTTGATCTTTCACAGAGCAGTAGCCCGTACCTTTATTTTTCATGCTCCAAGGGTGCTCCCCATAGCAAATCAATTTATCTTATCTTGATCAGTGTGTCAGGAGTAAATGATGCAACAACTGATTCAATCCTGTTTCTTAAGTCGGGTAGGTCAGCTTGGTAGCGGAGGCACATATACATGATCCTTTATGAGCCACCTAAGATAAAAATCGCATGGCGTCAGATCGGGTGAACGTGGATTCCATCCGAAACAAGCCCTGTCATCCGGCCACTGGCGGCCAATCCAGCGGTTGGGTACACCGTCGTTTAACCAATCGCGTGCCGAGTTATGCCAGTGAGGCAGCGCACCATCATGTTGCCAAATGAAGTTCTCTGGTCCATCATCTCGCAGTTGAGGTAAGAGCCATTGTTGCAGCGCATCAAGTGAAGAAACACCAGTTACAGTTACTTCACCTATAAAACTACAAAGCCTTAAAATCCCGATACTCATTTTGGAACACCCTCTACTAAGATCACCTTTTACGGGATCACGCCGAAAACTAAAAAGATTCCTTAAGTACATTTCCATGGTCCCAAAAAAAGGAGATTTCTCCAATTCCACCAGAGAGACGCCTCGCCTCATTGTTACGCGGAAATTAGAAGGTGCTCCCTTGCTCTTTCATTTTCATTCAAACGGCGAGGCCTACGCATTTTATCTCGTCCTCCTGCCCCTCCAGAATTAATTCGCTTGAAAAAGATTCCGTTTTAATAATTAATTGACGCAAATTACACCCCGAGGCATTAGCACTCCCAAACTCCCTCCCTCCGTGTTCCCTTTTCACACCAAAACAAAAATCTCCGTCGTCGATGCCTCTCTCCTTCCTCTCTTGGAAGCATTCTTCCCACGTTTTCCTTACCTCATCGTCCTCACCAAATCATTTCCTACAGAGGATTCACCCCCCAAAAATAACTCGTGCGTCATTTTATTCATACTCTGCCACTTGAGGAAATACGTGTCTTTTGTTCGATACGAACAATAAAATGATAATTTCGGCACCATTTTTTTGGCAATCGAATTTTCAATTATATTGCGTAAAATCCGAGAATGGGTGAAATGTGGATGAAATGATCGTTTTTGGGGGAGGATGTTCGATAGGCAAATAATGGGAAGAAATAAATTAGTTTCATGGGCGGTATTTTGAAAGAATATGACGAATGCTGAGATAAAGAAACGAATATTATTGGTTGATAGGGTCTTGGACGTGTAAAATTCTTGAGGAATTTTACGTTCTATTTCAAACCTACACAACCCGGTAGACTACCTTTAAAAAGAAATATATTTATGGAGCCCTTTCCGCGAAAAACTGTTTAGAAGAAGAATACTCTCCCAGGGAATTAAAAAGCAACGAATTTAAAATACGAATACCTACATCACAGTTTTTCAGTTGTAGGCAAAAAAACGACATGAAACTAAGCCGTAATACTCTGGTTACAACGAAATTGCGTTTCAATCGAATCCTAGGCCTGAAAAAAATAATTCGTGATTTGCACACTAATCGCTACACTCAGTAACTGGATTTACCTCTTTCAGTGCTAATGTTGTTCAACTGCCGGTTGAGGCACTTCAAGGAGGCAAGAAATTTCAAGCAATACAGACGAAAATGTGAGATTGCGTATTTTCATCAACTCAATCGCAAAGCAACATTGTAAGGTCAAAAATTCAGTAGAGGAATTCGACGTAAGCGATTTTATCTTTCCCGATACCTCAACTAACTATTGAGAGCTATGTTAAATATCGAATTTAAGCATCCATTAACCTAAAACATAATAAACTTCTTTGAAAAATTTCCAAACATTGCATGTAACAAATGATGTGGTACGAAGTCACTCGCACGGGTGAATATACACCAATTTCAACCCTGGTGTAAACTTCTTTGACTTAGGAAATGTGAGGATGTTAGTTTGAAAATTCAATTTATAGCACCGCGTGGCTTAAATTCGCACACTAGTTACACAACTCTGTGGATAAATAGCCCATTACTACACTGCGCCGACGAAAAATTCATTATTACACCAGACTTCAGGAAGGCCACGTACGAGTGATTGACAATTATAGATTACTACAGATTCATAATTTGTTAAAATCTCAGTTAAGGGTAGAATGCACGGCAATCTTGGCTCAGTTGATGCCTCTAGTTGAATTTGATTAAATACGGTTAGTACTTAATTGCGTCAAAACATAAATTAGTATCCATATCGATAAGAATACTTTGTTCTTTACCTCAATTTTTTAAGTCGTACTAAGCGTTTCACAGTTTGACAGAATCGCTAGGTAAAATTGTTCGCATAATATTTATCTAATCACAGCTGTGATAGCACGTGACGTGGGGGAGGGGGTTGAGAAAACTTTTTGGACGGTAGGCAATTATTTTCAATATGGATACTAATGTTAAGAGTACAACAAAGCGACGCCTGATGCCGAGTTAGTCAAAACTTACGTCTATACAGTTCCTTAATTTTGTTTCGAGATAGCTAAGGTATTTCCTCGGAGTAAGTAGTAGTTAATCAAACAATGCACCTGGACCGGCCAAACTCTGCACGTGTTCTGACTCTCACAGTTCCTGTGAAGCCTCCTTAACCACCCTTCTATCTCTCCGCCACTTCCTCCATAAGGTTACTGACGTCACCGTTTCCCAGGGCAACAGAAGGCAGATCAACTTCTCCCGGCAAAGGGAGAGGGCGGAGGGGCGAAAAGGGAGATGAGAATGTTCGTCGTCCTTAGGTTCCGAGCAAGGGAACACCTTGAAGAACATTCCGAGTGTTCCGTTAAGCAGGATGTGGAGAAGGTATAGGAATCCTCACGAGAAAGCAACAGAAAAGGCTATTGTTACCCTTAAATGCTTCACCTAGAATGAGGACGGCTGGGTAGGCCAATACCTCACCCGCATTAGGGAGCTGAGGGATCAAATTCCGGTAAAATTTAGGCAACTTCATCGACATATCACTATACATAAAAGTTGATTGATTCAGCCTCATTATTTATAGAAAAAAATCTCCTATTTCCAGCGATAGCAAAATATCGGCCACGTACTATTACGATATTCGTAATATTTACCAAGTATACTCGCCATTTTACACGGTACTGGGATACACTCTAAGGAGCCCTCGGTAAAAAATTAGAATTTTCTCTCGCATGCATCTCAGAAGTTTAACGGATTAAATAACCAGTTACAGCAATCAAGTCAGTTTTTCACTGAATCAAAAGAAATCTTCGGAATTGAAGCCGTTGAGGGCATGGCATACAATAAATAACGGTGTTTACGACGTTCAAATGGACGTGGAGAGTCACCAACGAAAAAGTCTTGCTAAGAGTCGGAAATGGAAACAGATAGCTGCAGAGGCGAAATAAGAAACTGCATGAGCTGACAGGGTCGGGCGCCTGTAAAAAACCTATAATATATTTAATGTCGTCCTTTTCGAACCCATCTTAACCGGTCGAACAATCTAATAGAAATTCTAATCGATAGAGGTAGAGCAGTGTACGTAGTCACTCAAATAGATTCCATTTCCGAATGGTGAAAAGGATCTTTTTCGCGTCGTATAATCTACGCTTCGGTTGCAGTGTTCGCGTTGAAGGGATAGTATCCCAGTCGGTGTTGACGGCATATGGATGCAAAAATTGCTCGTAGCGCGAGCAGAGTTACACACCAATGCGACAGACCCTCGAATTCGCGAAGGAAAAGAATCCATCAAAAAAAAAGAGAAAAGGGAAGAGATTAAGCTACCTGAGGCGAGGCTCGAGTCATCCCGCGGCCACACAGCGGAGTTTGAAAAGGACTTTCGACACTTTATGGGAGAACGGAGACAAGTTTAAAAATTATTAAAGTAAGTATATATTTTTTTACTTATATCGCGGGTCGACGGCCCTGGAGAACCTCCAAAAGTGAACTTAAAGATCCCATCGTCACTGTGTTCTCATGGTACAAAAACATAATTCCAACCTTCCACCCGAATATAAAAAAACCACGCACTTCTAACTCCGACAGCATGTCATAACTGTGCCAAAAATAATTTATATCACAAAATATGCAAACGAGTAGAGGGCAATATTTTTCACGAAAGCCCTTCGCGCACGTAGGATCCGATTGCAGCGTCAATTCCATTAAACTAATGCATTTTTATCACAAGTTTTACATTTATTTGAAAAAAACAAATAATAATTTTGAATGGTGCTTTAGTTTTATTACCCTCCGATTGTCTCGGAGGGTTTGCTTCTCATTTCGAGTTTTTGCAAAATAAAGAACATAAGGGAGATGAAAAAATATACTATTTTCCGCATTTTACACTTATTCTAGCACTCTAAACAATGTGATATCAAGTTCAGCTACTAAAAAAAACTTCGTGAAACGTATAACTTTGTTGTTCATGTCAAGCTAAGGACACCTTTTCCTCTGAGTCTTAAAAATGTGAACAAAATGACGTTTAGAAGATCCCTCCAAAGGAGGGAAATTTTTTTTTTAGGAAGCCCCTATGCCTCTATCAAAATGATGTTGAGTAATATCGACTGAGACCATTCATCGAATTCAACACCATTGTTGAAAATCTGCCCTTATTCTACGGTTACCGTCGTATCTTGATTTATAGCCACGTTTCTTGATTGCCTTACAACTGAATATCTCACCATAATCTTAATCTTATCATGCATCGGAAATGCCACTCTCCGAAGGACGAACGCTGTAAAACAGAGGACCTGGTAGAAGCCTCTCAAAACGGTGACTCAGGAGACAAACTAGTTCAAGTCATTGCGTGAGATAAAGGATGTTTCAGAAAAGAAAACAAAGAGAATTGTTGCTGAATCAAATGAATAGCAAAAGGCTGCCAACTCAACCAAAATGAAGGATTGTTGGATATCACTAAGGTCTGAAACAGGTTGGACGTTGTGTTTAGCGGCCGAGACGAGAAATTATTTTTTTTAAAGTTTTAATTCATTGGAAGGAGGGACAACCATAACGACAAAGTTGGAAGCCATCATGCCTTGGAGGTTTTCAGCACCTTCGCAGATGAAGAAATACAACAAACAGTGTCTTTCATATCATTCACGATTAGAGGTGGGTCGTTCGAGAACGAACGGGTCCGAAGGAACGGGTCAATGGATTGAACGGAAGGACCGAGGACCGACTTCTATGGAACGACCGTTCCATTCGGTCAGTTGGTCCTTTCGGTCCGTCGTTCCTTATGGTCCGTCATTCCTTTCGATCCTCGCTCCTATCTTCAAGAGAGAGAACGTTCTTTATAATACCCATAAAACATTGACTGATGCTAGTGGTGTAATTAGCGGTACTTTTTTTCTTTGTATAAATTATACCAATTCAGTAAACCACGTGGAAAGTTGGTAATATTACCATCCATATTTCAAGAAAAATCCCCTGAATATTTATTCGACATGTTTTCCGTGAAACCTTCCACTAGGGATATGTGCACTAGATGTGATCCTGAGTATATTTACTTTCCTAGTCACCGCACAACGAAGTTCCAAAATTCTTTCTTGGTCACTGCGTGTCATCTCTGGAACACCCTGCCCAAAAACATAAAAAATTGTTCTTCTGTTGCTAGTTTTAAGATGAAATATTATAATATGCTACTTTCTGACCACTAAATGTTGTTACTATTTTGCATATTGTTATAATTTTGCATATTGTTGTAATTAATGTAAATCCACAAATGTATGCAGATGAATTTGTTATATGATATGATTTCAAAAAAACTTTGCATTCAGCATTGTAAAATGGTATTAATTTATACTTAACTTTTTCATTATGTTACTGTCCAAATTGTTGATTTTGCTCTTTATGTTGCTCAAAAAATGTAAATTGCTTTTGTTCTTAAGGGGTATATCCCCAGGACAATTAATAAAGTATTCATATTTTATCTCATCCAACAATCTAAAACGCCATTTACGGTACACTAAGTATTTCTAGTTTTATTACATTCTTTGAACACCAAGATCATGTTAAAAATAAAATAAATGACCACCAATAAAAATGGAACGATGAACGAGTAAAATGGAACGGGTCTCAAAAAGGACCGGTTCAGAGTGAACAAGTTCCTAAAAGTGAACGAGTTTGCCCATCTCTATTCAAGATTGTCCACATACAAGTCGGATCTCTCTTCCTGCAAAGGAGGAAGTCCCAGGTATCTAAAGCAAGGGGTCGAAAGAAAGTTGTAAGAAAGCAGGGTTCCCTGCGGGGAGAGAAGAAGAGAGAGAGAGAGAGAAGGAAATTAGTTGGCCGGGAGAAAAGGTGAGAATAATAAGGGTCAGCCGTTTTAGGGACGAAAATGAATTTGTATGGAGCGGCTCGAAGAGAAGTAAATTGCAGGAAGAGAGGAGACAATTAAAGAAAATTAGGCGACGGATTCCTTGATAATGGAAAAATAATGATGGAAACTAGCAGATGGCGTTCGTTCAATTTCAACGGTTGAAAAAAAGATTTTCATTAGATTAAAAGAATCCTTCCAACGTAGCGTTCAAAATGATTATATAAATTAACAGACAATGACCACAAATGAAAACTTTATAGTGACAAATACTCCCAAAATCTAACCAAAGTATCGCTAAAATTCGACTATAATGATCATTTAATACGAGAAATTAGTTCTTACGCACAGTCTAAGCTCCGGTGGACAAGTAATCAAGTAAACAAGTGAACTTTCGCAAGTAATAACGACTTCGTCCAAAATTAAGATGGCTTGGTTCTGCACTGGCTAAAACACTTTACCGGCAAGTGGCAGCTCCGGGTTTGAAACCCGGTGTAGTCAAGTAATTTTTAGAGGCGAGTTTCATCCCATTGGCGGAATGGCTACACTTGTTCCTTCCGCATTAGAATTTCCATTTGTAATGCAACTTCGATTGAAATGGCGGGTGAAGTAATGGAACCAAATACGAGCTACGAATACAGTTCGAATGGAGAGCAGAGGAAGAGCAGGATGCCGTATTTGCTCATATTATGACCGAATTCAGCAGGGAATGAAACCCCTTCATTAAAACGAGGTTACTCCTTTCCACAGGTCCATTAAATTCCTTTTTATTCTCATTTTTGCATTTTATGTAAGCTGCAGCCAGTTTATTCTAAACTCAGAATGGATCCCTCCATCTTTTCATGGTCTCTTTCCTACCGGTAACTTGTCTCTGGCGATTCCTACAATTCTACTTTCATTCTTTTTAATCACCAATGTGTTGGTAACTTTTGACCCACTTTCCACGAAATACTGAGAGAATGAGGACCACAGTCGTGGGCGTACTCGGCAGCAGTGTTAAACTGAAAGCATGAATACGATTACGTGAGTTGAACTGTGGCCGACAAGATGAAATTTCGCCGCCACTACCGAGATAAATACTTAAACAGTTGCTCGGCTTTGAGTACACGCCCTCACAAGCGTTGTAATCAAGAGGTGAGGGAAGCGTTTCGTTTGCCAAGGAAGTGGAGAGGGTGAGTCGGAATGTGCTTGCTTCCCCAGCTAACGCCGAGGTGTCATGTGACATATCCCATCACACCTCCCGCGGTTTCCTTCCGCGGTACGTCCTTCACACAAACATCCCTCCAAGTTTTCTCGAGCGAGCGTGCTGTCGTAAACGGGCAGGGACAAATGCTCCGCGGAGTTGACATAATTGCAGGGCGACCGTTTCATGGAGAGAGATGGCTGCGGTCGCTCGCTGAGCCTCATCAAAATTTAAAGGTGGGATCTAAGAAGCTACGCACATATTCGAGAGAGAATTACTCCAAAATAAAACTTCACACGATATATACTTCAGGGATGATAGTGGAACAGAAGTCAGTATGCCTAAAATCGATTCGTTTAAAAGGTGTAATCATATCCCATGTAAGACCAATACTTAGGTGTGACCATTACTCAGGACTTTTCCCGGGGGAGGCATACCAATACGTGAAATTTGCGGACAGGGAAATCGCGAAGTGGGTTTTATGAAAAAAAATACAAGGAAAATGTGACGAGAAAGTATAGGAGCGATATTTTTTTTTCTCGTGAGACCTCATTTGGAGTACGCTGCTAGCAAATGGGACCCTTACGAGGCATGTCTAGTTTAAGATATAGATCGAATACAGCAGACCAGCAGCATGATTTGTGAAAAATTGTTACGATACGCATCGTAGTGTTACTGAATTCTTGAGGGATGTATGATGGGAACCTCTTTCTGATCGAAGGGAAATATATAGATATAATCTTTTACGATAGTTTGATGTAGATGTCATTTTTTTCGCGTATATGAGGGACCATTATAGTTGCAAAAGATCAGTTCTGGGAAACTTTGACCCTAGCTGGGTAAACAAGGTTTTGCACTTGTGCTAAATGTCTGAACATCATGATTTCCTACAAGCCCCACATGAAATTTCCGGCCAGATACAGCTCCTGCATGTTTTAGTACCCGGTACTGCTATTCATCAGTCTCATTAATGATACTAACCAATAGTATAAATAAATCTTAAATAGTATACTGCATGGCAGCATGTCCGTTTAAGTAACACTATCCTAGTTTAAGGTCTGGCCGCGTATTGTCATCCTGAAGGCTTTTGGCCTACGCCTGGCATCCGGGCGAGCGTGCGCAGTTCTGATTTCAGCTGGGATGGATGTTGCATGCCTGGTGTTGAATCACCCCGTGCCACACGCCCTAGTGGTGCCTTGCACGGTATTTCATAGATGTCGATGAAAAATTGAATTTGACCGTCAAAACCAAAACCTGGTATGAGTACTATATTTATTTTCCATCCAATTCCAGAGTAAAGTTTTTTGAACAGTTCGAAATAATCACGAGCACGTAAATTAGAAGTCACGAGGAAGAATAACGAAGGGTTAAGGAAGGGTTCAAGGGTTAAGAATCACCAAGGGAAAAAGCATGGATTCATCAACTTATAAGTGTCATCCTGATGACGCCTTTGCGTCGAAACTAGTTGTGCGATTAAAAATAAATTTTGGAGAAATACGAAGTGTTCTATGCTTCAAAATTTTACTGTATTTGAACCACACGCTTAAATCTCACAGAATATCGCAAGATCCTGTTTTTCTCATCGAGATATAGCTGACGGAATTGAATATGCAATTGCACACGAAATAAATAACATATTAAACAAATGAACACAGAAATTTCCACTTTCCACCGGTAAATAAATTTATTTCGACCAAGGTATCGATGCACCGCATGTTCATGTCGTGTACACTTTCAATTCTTAGTCATGTTGAAATTCCACCCTATCACTTCTAATTCTTTTCTTTTTATACCGCTAGAGTCGCCCGAAATAGGAAGGCATAAACAAATGGCTTCACTTTCGTCCAAAACCACAGGTGGCGGCGGCAACGAGATAATCTGAGAAGTCGGGCAATGACTTGCCAAAAGAATTATTATTCGAGAGAGAGAGAGGTCCACGAAAACTCTCGGCGGATAATATCAGTACCCTTCATCCAGCGCCGCCTGAGTCTCTGGGCATATAGCCGCTCGACCGGGCATCTCGAGCACGAATCCGAAGTCGCCGCGGAGCGAGAGAGAGAGAGACGTATATTGAAGGAGCACCGTCTCTCCACTCAAGTATAGAGACCCAACCCCCCTCTGAGAGAGCACGTCCCCACTTATTCTCGTCGAGTAGGGATTTCAACGCGACGAAGGGATACAGGAGAGCACTTCAAATCGAGCAAGCTCTCCTCCTTCTTCCACCATGAAAAGCGTCCCTTCCTCCCTACATCCATAACCCTTCAGGGCTTCATGGGGAGTATGGAGGGGTAGAGAAACTGGATCCCGAATTACGAGAGGGCGTGCAAATATGGATAAAAACATGCTTCCCTTAGAAGAAGTTCTGACCTACACGGACGGCCGACATTGGCCAGCTGCAGTTGAAGGGCCCGAGAAGGATGTTGAATCGGACAGCACGATTTAAAAAAAGATATATTTAACATGCGTCACAGCCTGATCGCATCGCGGAGACCAGGTTGAGTTTTCACGAATAAAATATTACATCTAGAAATGCACGGTACAGAAATGTGGATTCAGACCCGTATCATTCCATGCATAGATGCAACCGTCTCTCAAATGTCATAACCAAACACCCAATTTTGCTAATAGACTAAATTTAGTCCGAATTTGTACTTAAATTACGCATAGCAAAATGAGAGGGGTCCGGTCTGGACCAGTGGTAGCGTGTTCGCTCCCGTTCAGCGGGTCGCAGGTTCGAGACCAACGGAACGACTTGGCTTGCCAATGAGCTTTTGCACGAATTTGACCCCACTACTGAGAATTTGACCCCACTACTGAGATGCAGCAGTCTCAGCAGAAGTTGTTGATGGCGCAGATCGAACCAGTAACAACAGCCACAGCTTCGGGCGAGAGTGAAGTTGCGGAATCGTCCGTGGTACATCGATGTGAAAGGCAACGATAAAACCGCCACATTCGTCTCCCTAGAATTGCAGCCCTGCATTCTAAATATGTATATGGCATGATGGCATCCCACTCAGTAAAATATTCCGGAGGTAAAATAGTTCCCCAATCGGATCTCCGGGTGAGGACTACTGGTAGGGGTACAAGAGTCAGGAAGGATAAAAGCAGGATAGGATCGTAGCAAAATGAGAGTTTTATGGGCTAAGTTTAACCTCAAGAAAAAGAAGCTTAGCAGAGTGCTTGGGTATGGCAGCAATAACGTACGAATGCGAATTTTGCAAACAAATAAGCGTTCAACGGTTTACGAGGACGTCGTGTAGAGATGTAACGAAAAGTTTAGCGAAGAGTTCAATATGGAGTATAGCGTTCTACCCACGTTGAATGGTGCAAATACATGGACTCATACAGATAAGGGGAACGAGAATAGGGTATAGGAGCGCGGACGACAATAGAGAACGGACGTAAAGATGACATAAAAAAGACGAACGAGGAATTGAGCAGTAAGGTGGGTGAGAGGGGGAATTTTCTGGAGGAGATTTGGCGGAGGCTTGATATGGAGCGTGGCGTTGTATGGGACATGAAACGCGGAGAAGAAAGAGGACGAGAGTAGACTGCAAGCATTTGATATGTAGGTGTGGAGAAGGATGGAGAAGGTTAGGTGGACAGAAAAGACTAACGAGGAAGTGCTTGAGATGGTGGGCGAGTAAAGTAAACTTCCGAAATGAAATCCGGGATAGGCAGGGTAAGTGGCTAGAGGATGTAATAAGGGGCGATGGGTTGCTCAAAAGTGTTATACAGGGAAGGACGCTGGGCAAGCGGGGAAGGGGAAGACAGGGAATAGGTTTAATGGACGGGATGAAGAAAGGCAGATCGTAAGCCGAGGCGAAAAAGGATATACTAGAGTGAGATAGGCCCTTGAAAGTGTAGAAAACCGTAAGGAAATTCTTTGACATTCAACAAAACGTACCTTTACCAGTAGAATACTTAAATAAATGAAATAATTAACTTGAAAGATTACGTTTAAATTTTTACCAACAGTTTGATAAAAATCTGCACACAAATCGTTGCAAAAGAATGACGACATGAATGAAACTTATATCGTCGCTACATCTATGCCGAAGGAATTGAGAGGAGGGAGTGTAAGGGGTCAACCTGAGAGTGACATTTAGCGAATATGGAGAGGAACGTTCAGAGAAATCAATCCGTTTTCCGGGTCGCCCTGGAGATCCATCCCTAGAATTTTGGAACTCCCCAACAATTGGAAACCTTAAACCATTTTGGTAACTCCCTGGAACTGGCTTAAACCTCTCCTACGTCTCTCTACTACTCGGTCCCGCACCCGAGTTAAAAATATACTTTCATCCCTTAAACACCTGCAACCCCCCCAATCTCCTCTCCATTCCCTTCCCTTTAATTTGGCCGTCTATCAAGGGCGCGCATTACGATTCATTGCTCCCAACCCCTAAATCCCATTCACCCCCTTCCTCCATTCCCTTTGCTGCTTCCACATTCCGACCCCACACGCACCCTAAGTATAAACCCCTTTAAATCCGCCGCGCGACCATTTCTCCGGCGACGAACGCCACGTTGCCATGTTGCCACTCCCACCAAGGAAGAGCAAAGCTGCCGTCATTAATCCACCCCTATTATAAGTTCCAACCCTCTTCTTCTAATTTAAAAATGCAGGCTAGCTTGCTGGCGAAGGGTTAGGAGTTTTGATGAAGGCTCCGCTCGAGGATAACACCTGTTCTCTGAATATGTCTCTGTCTGTGAAGAAGACGCCCCTGACAAGACGTAGGAATCTACGATACCATGTTTACTAGGCTTGATCATTGACAAGGTTAATATTTTGCACAGCGATTGCCTTAAAGGGTGTGTGTACTAGCTACTTCCTTCTCAAGAAGACGACGCTGATAAGAACTGCTCACTATTTTGTGTATTTTGTCCTCCTTCTGTGGTCCATTAGTATTTTTTTCCTAACTGCCACCAAATCCGCGACTTTAATTTTAAAGTTATTCATTTTACTGCATTACTCATGCCTTTCCAGTGTAGTGGAGACTGCAGGTTCATAGATTAGACGGTTGCTAGGTGGTGATGTTACAATTCAGAGGCTGAGTTTGTGTCGAGCGTGATCGCGGTTAGGCTTAATTTACTTTCATCAGGTTATCGTGCTGTGCTTTTAGTAAAACAAATAAAAAAACCCCAACTATACATTCTTAAGGGCAATTGATCAGTAAAATGAGGATGTATACGTTTTGAAATAGAATAGATCCAATAAGTTTCTCTCCAACTTCGTAAAAGTATTTATTAATCATCTTTTCTTAAGAAAAGCATGATGTAAATGTAAGATGGATAAGGCTAGGAATGAGTGCATCATAAACAGGCATAATGTGTGCTTCGATAATGGACATGTATTTTAGTAGCGCGCCTCGCAGGTTTGGCTACGTTGACATCAAGCAAAGGACAGGCTAAGCTAAGAAAGCGCTGACGATCAAATGGCGATCACTGAGCTCAAAGAAGAATGGACTACGATCGAGGAAACAGTACGTAAAAACATTCTAATGGAGTGCAGCACTCATTGGAGCGGAAGCATGGACCAGTATAAAAGCAGACCAGTACTTGACGCTTTCGTAACCTTGAGGTGTGGGAGGAGGACGCAGAAGACCACATGGAGAGACGAAATGGGAAATTATGAAGTATAAAGAGGAGAAGAAGAGGGAAGGACCGTAAGGAAATCTATACAAAAAAGAAGGTACAGACGGATTAGACAAACCCTCCGGCAAAATGGGCTTGTTAGAAACAATTGAAGGAAAAATAGAGGGAAATTATCCAAGAGAAAGACCAAGGGATAAATACATAGGACAAATGAAGGAGAGGGTACAAACAAAGAACTACCAGGATATGAGGGTACTAGCATTAGATAAGAAATGACGAAATACTGCAGTCAACCACTTATATGATTGAACGATCAATGAAATCCAGTTATGAAAAAACGACGATAAATGAGAGAAAAAAATGAATGGGGAGCGATATAAATACTGATCCATCGGCGGCATTCTTTCATCTTTTGTTTTTCAACAAACAGACAAAAGACTCAAGTATTCCGAAGGGTGTCGCACTCCGCTAGAATGCTTTTACGTACTGTTCCCTAGATTATAATCCGAACTTCTTAGGGCACAGTAATCGCCATTTATTCATTAGCGCTTTCTTAGCTCAGCCCCTTCTTTGTTTGATGTCCGCTGTACTTCTTTCGTCCCAGGTGATGATAATAATGGTAATAAAATTTTTACTGTCGTAGACCTTTTACATAGGCCTTTCAGATTCTTTTGGTACATAAATTCAATGTTTACCTACATAAAATAAAATTTTAAAATAATAATAATAATTTTGATCGCGCTATCATTACCGACAAAAGAATACAACACAATAGACCTGATATCACATAAGTCGACAAATCAAATAAAACCGAGTACTTGATAGATATAGCAGTTTCTTTGACAGATAATATGAAAAGGACCATACTGGAGAAAAAAGCAAGTATCAGGACTTAGCAGCCGAGGTATTAAGGATATGGAACATGAACAAGGTTGAGATTGCATCCACAGTAGTATCAGCCACCGGAATAATACCAAAACAAGCTCGAAAGAGTCTAGAAAAACTAAAATTTACAAAACAACACAAACATCCAAATTCAGAAGGCTGTCATTATAGCAACATATCATATGGTAAGGAAATTCTTAAATTTTGGTAAAACAACTGAATGAATTTTTTCTGGGAGTTTGGTATACTAACCGTGCCTCTGAATAACCCAGCACGACTGAGGAATGAATAGGAGAGAGAAATGATAATAAGTGTAATTATATCCAATAATTACAAGACGGATACATGGGAAAAAAATAATAATAATATAGTCGAACACTTAGTAGCTGCCGTCAAACACTTTTGTGATTGAAAAATAAATGAAATCAAGTTACGAAAAAACGTCGATAAACGAGAAAAAATGAATGTGGAACGGTTTAAATACTGGTCGATTGGCGGCCTTCTTCCATCTTTTGTTTTCTTTTTTCACCGTAAAAATGCTCCACTGAGTTGGGGTGAAAGTGGAAGTCCTCGATGTACCTCAACCATTCAAGTAATTTCCCAATATCTAGTCTCCATTCCCAGTCGACCCTTTCGGGCGAGGAATCTGCTCTATTAACGGATTCCATTGCAGGCCTCCATCGTCCTCGGAAGAAAGGCATTTTCTTTCCCAGGCGTCTCCCCCTCTCTCTCAATAACCATCAGAACCTAAGAAGGACGGAATCGCTTATTGGTCGTTTAAGGCATATAATCTCCTCCTCTCCATGAATTATTTTCGGATCAAGTGAACGTGTGGAATGACGGACTTTTTCATTTCTGACCGTAAGCATAGAGTCCCAAAGGATGACCATAAAACGTCAGCATCCTACAGGCATTTATACCGTCAATGAGCGAGATAATAACTGAACTGCCTTAAGGTAGTGCGAGCGAGATAGTTACCTAATCAAAATAGCGACCATATTCGATATTTACGTTTTAATTTCTGCAGTTGTAGGACACACGAATCAAATATTGCATTATTAATGGTGCAATAATATAGTTTTACATGACAGAAATCGTAAGTAATCAAATGAAAATATCTAAATAAGTCTTCAACTTGACTCAATGATTTCACGCGGTACGTTTGAAACTCCATGAAAACGGAAGGTTTATTGTGATCCCGGAGAATTTACTGCAGTGACAATATGATTAATTTTGAAAAACAGTTGAGAAAACACACAAAATACATACTGTTGATTTTTTGACGAGATCTAAGATAGAAAATGCCTCTTTTTTAATATAAGGTCTCTCTGGAAAGCATACACGTACCATTTCCCATATAAGAGGGCTGGTCTTTTCTGGCAAATATCTCCGAAAGTAATGTGGTAAGGGGTTGAATTTTTGGTGTCAATGGAAGGGTGATATATTTTTCTTTAAAATGAAGCCAAATTAATTGATTTCTAGGTAAAATGATATTTCGCTCAAACTACCTTAAGCTGCCGCCTTAGGTGGCAGTTAAGCCATTCACCAATCAATCAATATCATTTCTTATTAAAAAATTCATTAAACTCATTAAGGCATGGATGTGTTACCAAGGTTAAAAACTAACCGAAAAAATTTCTTTTACATTGCTGATCTTGCACATAACAAAGCAGGAGCATGTCTCATTAAACACAGGTTCACGTCCTCCTCACGTCCGATATTCTTGCCATCCCCTCTTCTTCTCCATCCCCACTTCTAAACGTTGTCAACAACCTAAAAAGCGGGAGAAGCGGCAAAACTCACCTGACCAGTCCTCGACTTTACTCCGAACTCAAAATCTCCCAAGAACTGTCCTAACCACTAGCGAACACGTACAAAAAATATTTAAAATGAATCTGCAACAAAACTACAAGAGAAACGCGAATTTCTCATTCAAATACTATGACATTGCATTTGTTCTTTTGAAAGCAAAACGAAAGTTGAAACAAATTATTCAAACTGCTAATTGCCTTTCTTTAAATGAATAGTTTTACGTTGACTTAAAAAGTTGAATTTCCTCGTTTTAACGCCTAAAAATCGAACACATAAAGACTTCTAATTCTACTCGCAATGTATTATCTTTAGATTTGAAATACTAAAAAAAACCAGGCTAAACCCATATTCTAAAACTCAAGAGTCAAAAGCAATTGGGCCGGGATCGAACCCTCGTTGCACGTGCTCCAGCGCAATCACACTAATCACTCCGCCAACCACGCTCTGGCCATCTCACTCTTGCTCGGCTTGTAAAAATCAGGTGTGGTAGATCTCGGTTACCTGCAAATTTGTACGTGAAAATTAAAACAATGCCCAACCTACGGCTCATAACTAACACAGCTATCAAAAATCATTACAACAAACATTGACTCACTCACATTATAGCCAACGCCCATATACTATTATGTGGACGACTAAATATGACCATGGGAACCTACATTTTTCTTAAGTATTTGAGAATTGTGAAATGAAAGCTGTATCTTAGTAATTACACAAAATTTATAAACGACCTATTTTTCAACTTATGAAGTCATCATCAGGTACATGCATAAGGAAACTGCTCAAATACATAGTCACAATGTGGGTGAAAGCCGGTAAGGGGGGATTTCAATTTCAATTTTTATAAGGTATTGGCGTTTCAAATACGTGAAAGTTGGCGTTTGTGTTTTCACAGTTCACCGGCTTTCTTTATTAATATGTAATCTACTCGATTTTACGATAGTTTTCACTGGGAAAGCGGATTATTATTGACTTAAATACATAAACAAAATATGCAAGGAGATGCATTTGATAAAAGCAAGTGCATGGTGTTTTCTAGTCAGTTATTTATGGGAAACGATGCAATATTAGTGCATAAGTCCTTGAGAGGTAAAGGAAAATAAGGGTCAACGAAGATAAGGCGGACTGGCTTCAGCTTCAAGCATTGGCCAGCATAGCAAATGCCCTCTCCATACACCTCAATGGTTTCACCGCATAAACAGATGTATTTAATTGAAATAAGGTCTAACATTTTTTTCCAACTTGAATATTATATGAATAGGCACTCCATGATTCACGTTTTACAGTTCCAGCCACCTTCAGCCTTCAACCTTAATCCGTAGATGTCCCTACTAATGATGATAAATCAACCAAACAAATCTTCTCGCAGCCATTCCTCCTCTCTACACCTTTATGCTCCTTTCTCGTCCAAAGGGTCGGTCCCCAGCGGCGCGCGCGGTGGCTGGCGGCAAAGGGCGGTGTTTGCAGAGGTCGCCCGCCAGGTGGCCAGGCAGAACACGTGCCCTTAGGAAGCCAAACCCCATTATCTCCCCCTTCCCAAAAAATTATCCTCTGCCACACTTCCTTCAACAATTCACCTCACCGCCTAACTGACAATTCCCTCAGGGCTATAGCCTAGGGCCGTGCGATGTTTGGATTTTAATATCGCCCTCTCATGTGAAGATAAAGCATTAATGCGGCGATGGATCGAATTTTGCTTTTGAAATAACGTATACAGTTATCATTTCACCGTTTCCCAAAATTACCCCTCCCTTTCTCAACTGATCCTCCTACTTTAAGAGTCGCTAAGGACCTAAGTTGCCGTCAGCCAGCGCGAATAGCGGGCAAAGATAGGTTTTGATAAGCCTGATTGTGTGACAAGTCTATTGAAACAACTGAGATGAGATTCGCGATGACAGCGTAGATCAAATAAATCATAAACCCAACTTCCTTCGTAAATTAGAGGTGAAATTTACTCTCCAAAGATATACTCACTTCAGTAACAAACATCGTTTCTACATCTACATAGTACCCTACAGACCGCCGCGAGGGCGTGTAACATGGCGTGTTAGGACACCAGCCGTGTAAAGATGTAAGGGATAAAGTTTTTGGAGGTGAAATGGTGACCTGTTTTATGGGAGTCTATTGAGTGGAGCTCAGTGTTTATTGTGGTCGCTTATTGTGCTTGGAAAGAACAAGAGTTTTTGTACCTGTTTTTTTGTATCTGTTTGGCAATGTATCTCTCTAATTTTATCGCTTTCGTCAGGCCTAGAGATGCAGTGAGGCGTCATGATAATATTCTGTGTGTCGCTCTGAAACACACCAGTTCTGCATTTCTCAAGCAAGTTAATCCTAGCGTAAAAACGTTTAAGTTTGCATGAAAAAATAACGCCAAGAGAGCATTTTTATTCTCGTAAATTAGATTCAATATATAAGAGGGGAATAAAATAACGCATATTTTCTTATTACCGATGTTTTAAAGCGGGCCACAGGCTGGTGATGGCTCGATTAGTACATGAGAGGTGAGAAACCAACTTTTGACTTCTCTTTTCCCAGAGGATGGCGTTTGAAACCACTCGAATTGATTCGGAGCACGTTACTAAGGAGTCAAGTATTACAGCAATAAATGTTTTGAGAATTTGGTGAGTTTCAGCCATTAAGGTAAACGGAAAAGGCTCTACGTCAACTAAAGCTTGACAACTAAAATAACTGACATATTGTTAAACCCTAATTTCTCGCTACTTTCCCATGTAAATCACGAAGGAACGGACGAACAAGTGAAAGCTAAGCAAGAATATCAATCATGTCTTTGAAATTCAAGGCAAGTTAACTCTTGAAACATTTAATGGCTTTTTAGCGCTATGGATTCTACTCGATTATACAATCGTTTTAATCGGGAATGCGGATTGTATATAATTTAAATAAAAACGCAAGGACAATGCGCATTAAAGAAGTAAGTGCATGCTGATTTCTAGTAAGTTATCGACAAAAAATGAAGTAAAATTGCAAAATTACTGCGTTATCCCGAAAGCGCAATTGGAAAATGAGGGTCAACGAAGATGGCGGACTGGGTTCAGCTTCATGCATTGGCCAGCATAGCAAGCGCTCCCTTCATCTACCTCAATGGGAATAACTATTCAAATAGGTAACTTTAATGTCAAATATTATGTCTCTTACTGGAATATTCAACACTATTATCAATATTTCCGCTAGAAAACTCGATCGTGAGGGCTGCGTGAGATTTTTAAGAGTGGTTCTAATGCACCAAAACCTCGAACTGTACCCTATTGTACCACGTGACTCCTTCGTGACGCGCTCAGAATCATTCTGAGTGATTTCAAGCACAACCCCCCAGGTAATAAGACCAACTTTGTAACTTCCAGTGTTTGATACATGTTAATAACCTGTTGGTAGATGATTGTAGGTGTGTTTGTTGATGTATGATGAAAATCGGACCTCAAGACTGTTTTCAGGATAATGTGGCGTAAATGAGCAATTGGTTTAGAGGAGATGATGACGTGCAAGCAGAGGAGGGGAATATATTTCATGTTTCCGGGCTTAGAAATGCATTGAAGACAAAATGTACTTGTCCACCTGGATTTATTTTAGGTACTACATGTTTCAACGCAACGGGGACCTCATCAGGCACCTGATGATGACGCCTTTAGAAGCATGTTGCAACTAAATAAATCCTTGTTGAAAAATACATTTTATCTCACTGTCCAATAACAGGGAGGAGGCAAAGGAAAAAATAGCCATCACAGACTGACACTATGTCTGGCGTTACTCGGGAAATTCTTCATAATGATGAAAAACAAGTACTGGGTTATGATTTCACACCTTATTAAAAGCAACACGACCTAGGTTAGACCTAAGTCACCCAACTGTTTGTACCTGATGATGGCATGATGTGCCGAAACCTACTTTAAGTACAGTTGCTTTAAGTACAGTGTGGTATCATAAGGTAGGTACTTGTTTTTCATGGACAGAATTGAGAGAGGTCATAAGTATGCTAAGGTAAAGAAAGAAATTGTGATAGCAGACAGAGGTCGATGCCTGTGAGATCTACATGGTATTGCCTCTCGTCAATTTAAATTTATCTAAATCGGTAGACCACCTTCTTAATGTAAGAGAGGCTAGACGTAATAACATAGACACATGACCCATTCAGCGAAAAAGGTGCCCTAAACATTCAATGGTATCATTATTCTCCACCCTTAACTCCCGTTTCGTCGGCAACCACCATTCAACCCCCAATCCCCCCCCCCCATGCCCCCTCACGCCCGCGTCGCCAAAAACAAAAGGGCAGACCCTCCACTCACGCGAGGACAAACACGTGCCCAGGGGTCTGCATATATTTATTTCGGCAAGCGCGTGTATATATATAGATATATATATATATATATATATGTACGAGTGAAGGTATATATGTATATATACATATAACGGCAGCCCTCAGCTGGACGACAAAAGAGGGCGGAGGAGGAGAAGAGAATGGGGAGTGGACGCAGAGACCTCTGGAAATGGGAGGCTTTGAGAAAGGGAAGGAAGAGAGGGAATGAAAGGAGAAGAGGGGGCGGAACAGAGGACGCAGGGTCAGCGCACTGGTATGAGGCTCCTTCTACTTGAAGCTTACTTTAGAGGTAAAGATCGAAATTATTACAGTCACGGAGTGGGATATAGTGGTGAGAAGTTCATATCTCCTCTTCTTGTATCAGGATGTTGTAGTGATAGGATGATTTCGTATTCTTTGAATAAATTGCCAGATTTGTTAGCTTCGTTGGTGTCTATTTTGTTCCACGTTAGTGCAATGAGCCGATGTCGTTCGCGGAGGAGGGGGGGGGGGGCGTGGCACATTTGTTTTGGGTAATGTATGCCTGTGATCCTTTCCGGCATTTATAATTGTAGTCATCTTCGTTGTACATTTTTCAAAGATTTTTGGTGATTTTTTAATGCAGAAATTTCGTTTCCGTAGGTCTAGTGCTACGAAATCGGTGTAATAATTACCATGGGAACAGTACGGCCAGGGGCTTTGCTGGAAGCCCTAGCTCATGATGGCGTCGCGTTGCGGATTTTTTGAGCATCTGTTCCTTGCTGCTCTCCCCGACCGAACCGTTCACTATGCCGATCGCCCTCCATTGTCCTACTCCGTGGAAAACAGTATGTTTAAATTGAACCTCTCTAGAAGGTATTATCGGATCTGAAGAGACAATCGAAGTCGAAACTCAGTACCGAAAAAAAGATAATAAATAAGAATATATAAATAAATAAGAAATATATAAATAAATAAGAATATAAAGGCGGTTTTATACATGGAAGTGACTTCAATGACAGTAGCCTTGGAAGAGGTTTGTAAGCGACACTTCGATATGTAAACACGCACTTCCATGGCAGTAGTGGTCGATAGTGGTGGTAATCGACCGCGGATGTGTCTTGCAATGAAAATAGACAAGGCTAGTACCTTCTGTTTTGCCTGAAAGTAGCATATCGATTCTACGATACAATCGAATCGCATTCGGTGGAATCTTGATCACATGACAGCAAACGAAGATTTTAAATGTAAACAACGAATAACATTGTAGGAGGAGGACTCATTGTTGCTCGCACAAATATTTATTTGTACTTGAAAATATTTAAATCATAAAGAACCCCTTAAATAAGCTTTATGACTCATCCCTGATTTGATAACTACAATCATTATCTTAATTGAGGACCCCAGAAGTCAAGGGGTCTAAGTAACAAAACCATTGTTTAGAGAAAACTTAAGTCAAAGTTGAAAATGTTTGGTACAACCCACTAAGTAGTTAAGAGGCATTACCCTAGATAGCAGCACCTGTCAAGAAAATCACTTTGATCTCTTTACCACCTAAAAGATTTATATTTTCACATCCAATTCCTGTACATAACTTATTTTTTTCAAAAATGTCACTTAGACCCCTTGACTTCTGGGGTCCACAATTCTCATCCCAGGTACGACGTAATAATGCACAATTAATATAATTTCTAAAATTAATTAAATCCAAGATTGCCAATGGGGTGCAAACAGCTGTATACATACGCCATTATTGTCAAATTGAGGTGATTTTCGTAATTACCATATCCATTGTTTACTTCCATCATCCATTTGTTATGGGAAAAGCCGGAAGTTACGTGTAAGCAGAACGATTCTCTGCGAGTGGCGATGCGATTCGAGATATCGCTACACTCGCTACTTCCATTGAAGTCAACTTCCACGTGTAAACCCACCTTAAATAAGTGCGATACTTATTATCCATCCGATTCCTGGATTCAACAATCGACAATTATAAATGTGATTTTTTTCTAAGATCAAAACGGACCGTTATAGTTGAAATAGATCTCCTCCATGAAATTCTTACCTTCGCTTGGTAGATTTTTTTGGTGTTTATAAACCTTCAAAGTCATTGGTCGTACAATCCTAAGATTGGTTGACTTCAGCCCTCCACCCTTACCTATCTAATTCTAGGCCCCATATTTCCTATTATCTCTTCCTATTTATATATACTTCACTCTTTCTTTTGTCCATGAACTTATTCCTGGGTCTTCCTCAGCGGACTTTTGCTTCTATTTTGCCTTCAATTACGTTCTTCACAAATCCATTATTTCTCAGGGAGTGTCCAATCCATCTGGTTCTTCTTATCTGTAGGGTGTTCCATATTGTCCTCTCCTTATTCCTCCTCCTATTCTACTCTCCCTATAAATTAGCTAAATCAGAACTTTTATCACTGCTAAATTACTTCATTCTGCCTGTTACCTTTCACTAATTAAAATACTGATTTCATTTCTGAAGTGCTTTTTCATTTAAAATGTAAAGATTGGGTACAAAGGATGGAAATAGATTTATTGATTTATTTTTTATGAACACTTTTTCCAACCAAGTGAGCAGAGTGCATCGCCATTTACTTCGGACTAACGTATTAAGACATCACTTATTTCAATAATTTACCAAGAACTCAAAAACTATGTCGACGGGTGCTTGAAGTTTACTTCAGTTCGACTCCCTGAAGAAATGAGTTTCTTATGTAAAGTTTTTCGGAGAAAAAGCTAATATAGGCGGTTGAAAATACATTTTCCCCCATGAATAACTCGTTTTCTGCATTCGTTGTTACAATAGCAATTTTTTGCTTCGATTATCTAATATAATATCTTCTAAAGGAAAGGATTTTGTCATTCAAATCAAACAGAGATCACGTTTCTCTATAACTATATAATCTGTGAACAGATTTACATTCGAGCCTTGTTATTATGGAAGCACCTTAAAGAATGAAGGAAGATGAAGCAAGTAGCCTAGGGGGTGAAGTAACAGAGAAAGGCACTCCACAGAAGTTGGCTCGAGAGGAGGCGACACGGTGGAGGAATCTTGTTCCTTTTTTCACGCGGAGTTATACTCTAAAGGGAAAAGACTGGAGGGCCGTCGGCTTGATCAAAGGAAGCAGCCGTCCCCACCTTATCCGGCGCGCGTATATAACTTGCCCTTTGACGTGGGGCACATCAGCAGGAGCGGGATCGACTTCACAACCCGCGGTCACATGGAAGCGGCAGAGGGGACAAGTGGAGCGGAATCGAATCGAAGGAGGCGATGAAAGCATGGACATAAAGTAAATTGACAGAAAGGTCAGGGAACAATGGAGACAGGTGGTCGTTAAAAAAAACAGGTTATGCGGGGCTACATCTTCATCTACATCTACGTTACACGCAGCGAACGATCAAAATGGAGATGTAGTGTAAAGGAAATGTAACATTCTTTACTTAGGCGCATGATTTTTCATTCTCAGAATAAAAAGGAAAATTTGAAGCCTAAATATACGTTCTCTAGCGATGAAAAAAATAGGAAAACCTGTTCAGGGTATCCTAAAAGAGATGGCTACATGAATTAGTTTTACATGTCGAGGGTTCGAAATTGGACACCGCTAATGACCAAGGGATCAGTTCTAGAGATACAGCGCGAGGTATAAGAGATATCCTTCCTGTGACCCTGAAACTCGTCTGATCTGAAATATTTAACATATGTTTAACCTCCAAATCTCCAGTGGCTCCCAACGCATTCCTTCCATCAGCTCCATCACACACCGATAGTTCGCAGTAGGTTTCAACGGAGCAAGCGGCTTTTCTGCATTCTCCGTTTTCCGCGTATTAAATATTTTACGGCAAGGCGTGTATCCACGCTAAAATTTCTTCAAACTTTAGAAACTTGAGTCAACTCAAGGTACATTCACAGAGGTATTTATACATAAGAGATACTATTTGCCTCTTCTAGGAACATAATGATCAACTATAACTTTTTCGGCCATTTATAATTAAATTATAACAAGAATCTTGAATTGTCGGCCATTTATAATTAAATTATAACAAGAATCTTGAATTGTGGTCAGTAATATATTTCTCATAGTCAACGTTTCACCCATTTTATTGGCATCATCGTTGCAAAACAATTGGAGGCTTACAGCATGGTATTTTTAGGCACAATTTGTGCAAAAAGACTTCAAAAAAATGGGGTAAATTATGGAAAAAACACCAAGGCCTTTATTTGGAGAATATATTGATTAACTCAGTAGAATTTACATTGGTTTAATAAGATGAACAGTTTTCGAGTCCCACGCTATTATTTCTAAGAAAATAAATAAACCAATACTGATATTATCTTGATTTTTACATTCGATTTTTAGGGGTAAAATTGTGATTTTCAAAATATTTATTACTTCGCAATTTTTGCAAAATTTGTAATAGTTTATATCTGTTAATTAAATTTTTGTCAACTGCAAGTGTCTACACATTTATTTACCGCTTAGAGTTGTCGTTAGCCTTGTTTATGCTTCACTGTTACTAATCTCAGTGGCATGCAAAGTCTTTACGCCACATCTTTTGTATTGATATCTCTGTAAACACCCGGTGGTAAATCTCCTATTTCCATTTGTCAAAGCCCTGATAATACAAAAAAAAAATTGGTGAAACATTGGCTATGAGGAATATATTAGTGACCAGAATTCAAGAATCTTGTTATTATTATTATCAACATTATTACGCAACTGAAACACTCTTCACCGAAATTGTTCAATGTCATTCGCAAAAATCTCAAAACGTGCCTGACGTCTCCATACTTCTCCGAATTATAAATATGTAAGATAATGTACACGCTTCCAGCATGTTTTCACCTTGAGAAGGTCACGATGACCTTTTGTCTAGAAAGTGAAATCAACAGGGAAACTATAAATCTGAAAGAATCTGAAAACTTAAAACATAAAGCAGAAATAGATGCACAGCGAACGAAATTTCTTCGCAGTGCCATTTTTCACAATTTTTATGACAGTGTAACAGACAGATGAATATTCATATGGGAGAAGGAGATGGGAAGGGGAGAAGCAAGAAAGAAAAAAAACAATAACAAGATGCGACACTAGGAGACATAAATTTCCATTAGCGGGTGCTCACGGCCAGCGAGCGCCATCTGGCAACCAGGACGGGACAACATTTGCATCTCCTTTCACAACTTTTCCCAACATTTTACATCCCCAACGGCATCAACCTCTCCAGCGTGTGAGAGCGAACACATTTCGCGGCGAGCGATGGCGTGGCAAGTTTCTTTCATTCCTCACTACTCTCGCCCACGCAGAGCGCGCGAGAATAAAATGAAGAACACGCGCCATGCCGCTGGGGGACGGGAATTTAACACACGACGCATGTTTAAATAAATGCTCATTCATTCATCAATCATTTGATCCTTATATTGGTTGACTAATTAAAAAGACCGGTTCTGACCAGAACATACTAGGGGCCTTCGAAACCTGGTGCTGGAGGAGGATGCTGAAGATGAAATGGACGGACGAAATAAGAAATGATGAAGTCTACAGAAGAGTAGAAGATGAAAGGACCATATGAAATACCACAGAGAAAAGAGGAACCAGATGGATCGGACACTCCCTGGGACGCAATGGATTTGTAAAGAACATATTTGAAGGCAAAATAGTCGAAAAAGCCCCAGTGGAAGACCAATGAAGACCAATTTCATTGACCAAATAAAGAGGACAGTATATAAATAGGAAGAGATACCATGAGGTAAAGGAACTAGATTTGATAGGGAAGGGTAGAGGGCTGCAGTCAACCAATCCTAGGATTGAACGACCAAATGAATGAATGAAACAATGTCACGTTTCCGTAAAATGTGAATATATTTTCAAAGAATTTGAGGCGTAGATATTTGGTATTTCGGTCGTTTTCAAGTTACGGTTAGTCTTCCCGCCAAAAGTAAACTTTCAAAGCCACCGGAAAGTACTTCAAACTAGCGTTACTGGAGTAGATAAGTGGTATATGAAGACAAAATATCACGTGACTTCATTGCTGTGACGGCATACAGATTACTATGAGTAGGCGAACTACTGTAGTGAAAACTTTCTCCGCTAGAGGAGTCTTATGACCTTCAAATGGTCGAAGAATTTCAGTTCAAAAAAGAAGCGATTCTTAAGCAACGCGCGTACGCCACGTTCCTTTAGAATTCTTCATCCAGAATATCTCGCGGTGCCTCCTCATGCTCCAGGTTCTAGGTTTGCTGCCTTTTCCCAAGGGGAACGCTAAAGGTGCCTATAAATATTTTTTTCCGCACCGCGGCGGTCAGCTAAATTCAGGGCGCATGCCGATTAATCATGGTCGTTTTTACGGCGTCGTAAATTTGCCGGCCACTCGCCACTGCATGGTTTCTTTTTTTTATTTCGGAAGAGAAGGAATAGGGTAAGGTTACTTCCCAAGGGACTACCGACTCAACACGGGAGGAGCGGCCCATTGTGGCCGCTTTTCTTTTCGGACACGTTCCCACGAATGGTCGTCCATTTATATCGGGGAATCACCGGGAAAAAAAACTTCCCTGTCTCCATTTCACAGCGGGAGTAGTGAGGAAAAAACGAAACCCCCCCCCTCCTCACACTTCTTAAATGAATGAATTGGAGAAATTTTTTTTATAAACCAAACGAAAGGCCTTCACCATTATTTTTGGCCAAGTATTCTCCTCGCGGTCTCAAACGATTAAGAAAATCATCTATCCACGGTTTACTTACTCCAGAATGAAGGCAAGAGATACGCTAACTAGGAGTCGGATTCGAAAGGTGATTATTTATGATGTTAAGTTTTGTCAAGACTGAACAACTATAATGGGATACCGCAGGAATCGTGCGCTGATTTTGTAATTACTTTGTTAGTCCACGTATTAAATCCAATTCGAGTATTAAGTAAATGTTTAAAGCTTTAAAGCATTAAAGCATTCCAATTATGGTGGCTTTCTTATTTTTTCATCCGTAAGCTATATTAATTTAGGTTTTGCGTTTGAGAGATTTGATTAAACTAACTACAAAGTAGCAAATTGTAAATAAAAAAACAAAACAAGGATCTATAAGTTCCTATTACATCCCATAATACTCTACAGATCTGAAGAATGGTCCCCAACAAAGTTCTCAGAAAGAATACTCATAACTTTCGAAAATAAAGTTCTAAGGATGATTTTTGGACCAATTCGTGAAGGAGAGGGTTGAAGGATAAGAAAAAAGAGAGAACTGAGAAAACGTTATACCGATCCTGATACAATAGCCATTATAAAAAGCAAACGTTCAAGATGGCCGAGCCACGAATTAAGAAGGGACATTAACAGAATTGTTAAACAGGTCTGAAATGGGAAACCTGACGGACTAAGGCCTTTGGCCAGGTGGGAATGGACCTGAGAAGAATAGTAGCAAGGACGGAGACTGCTGAGGATAGACAAGATTGGAGGCGAATCGTTGGCGTGGCCGAAAACCATCTTAGGTTTTTGTGGTCACAGGAATAAGATCAATATCCTATTCAAAGGGCATTGCAGAATTAGAGTAGCATCTTTTCTACATCTACGAAACACTGTGCAAGCCACCACAAGGGTGTGTGGCATGGGGGTGATTCCACACCAGGCATGAATCCCACATCCCAGCTGAAATCCGAAGCGCGCACGTTCTCCCGGATGCTAGGCGCAGGCCAAAAGCAGTCAGGATAAGAGTATGCGGTCAGACCAGAAGCTACGAGAGTGCTACGTAGACGAACATGCTACTATGCGGCACACTACTAATAGAGCGACAACTGGTAAAACTTAATGCGACCGATAAATAGTTTTACAAGGTACAAAATCATGCATGAGCTATATCATGCCAGGAATGGAATTCTTTTGTATGATCCAGGAGTTTTTTCTTAGAACTAGTCGCTGTAATTTTTTAATAATTTATTTCACCTTGCAATCTAGGATTTTCAAGTCATCAGCAATATATTTTTGCTCATCTCTCACACGAAATATCTCTTCGTATTTAAGATTCACGTTTTCGGGCATTTTTTTTCCTCAGGTCGACTAACGATTCCAATCACACTCACAGCAGTACCAATTCAAAACTCCGTCGAAATGATGCCAGCGCCAATACCACTGCCGTCGGCTTTTTGAATTTGAAATACATTATTGGAGGTGATCAACCCCCCTAAAAGTGAGTAAAGCTGGAAGTTTGAATACCGATACCAATGTTTTAATTCTGAAGGCCCTATTTTCCTTCGCTTGTGGTTTGCCATCAAAATTACATCCGCTTAACAGCAAATGACATGAGTGGGAAAATAATAATTTTCCGCTGTCAGGTTCAGGTATTAATACGATATGGATTGAGGATTCAAATCAAACACGGGTTTAGCTTCCATAAAACTAAAATATCACAAGTTGTACTCAAATAGTTTTTTCAGCCAATCTCTTCTACTTTCTACATTAAAGAGAATATCAAAGTGAGCACATATCGTAATTTCAGAAAAGAATTAAGATGATACTGATGCACGCTAAGTACATTCCTTGTATCAATAATTTTACATGATAACTTAAAAACAAATTTGATAGTTAGGGCGAAAAATTGATCCATAAGTAACTCCCAATCAGCTGTCGTAAGTATTGAAAAAATAACTTTCTACGGTACTTCGGGCTGATTAAACATAGATTACCGTAGGAAGGCATAATGATATGGGATTAACTTCAAACCAAGACATTAATTTGGTTCTATCTTGACTAATTTCAGCACATGAGTTTCCCCAGGGTGAACATTACTTTTAGCAGTCATGAAATCGTATGTTACCCGTTCAAACATTAACCAAACACTCAGCAGCACTTTCAACAAGAGACTGAATTAAGTGGTCGGTCACCGAAGGACAAAATACCGAAGGAAATAGAAAAGGTCATCACTTACGCTATAGTAATTTCCATCATATCCTTGATGACTGTGTATCTCTTTCAAAATTTATCCGCAAATTTTCAACCGAAGCCGATAAATAAGCTTGAAACCATTCAATGGTAAAATGCATTGAGATCCAAAAATCGAGTCACCGCAGGATAAACACACGAACTTTGACGATTTTTGATTACTTTTACCACCCTGAATAAAGGAAAACATCAAAGCTTCGGATATTTCTGTAAAGACAAATTAAACTAGACTTGAATATGAGAACTACGTTTGAAGCTCTTTGGGTACTCACTCGGGCTTCTGAACGGTGAATATGAATGGTTCTCAATTTGATGACCGACGCCACAGATAATGGACAGAATCACCAACTCACCTGCAAGAAAAACAATAAAGTTTTAAAGAAAGAAGCAGACCAATTCACTAAGGGAAAGTAGAAGAAACTATTACGTTTCGGTATACATGAAAACAACACAATGAAAAACAGACGTTGACACAATACTAATATAATACGCATAAGAAAAAATGGGGAATTTACTCAAGAAATACATCATAGATTAGCCTGCAGGGTTTACTAGCGGATAAATGACACAATCGTAAGAAAAAAAGAGAGATGAACCAAAAAAAAAACAAAATTGAAAATATATTAAACTATTCATGCACACGTCTTTGAAAAGAATAGGAAATGAAACCACAACTCATCTGAAAAGAAACAAAGCAATCCAACAAAACTCTAGTAGGAGCACTAAATGGCAAAAAAAATTGAGATAAATCAACTTGGATGGTACGGAAATCGTAATTGTGGGCCCCGTAGGTTACGGGGTTAAGACCTCGTCCGCCAATCCGAGGGTCGCGGGTTCGAGTCTCGCCTGGGTGGATTTTTCACCACTCAGGATATGGGTGTTGGTATTCGTTCATTATTAATGTAAGAGGCTAACCGTGCTGTTTTCGGAGTAGTGAAAATAAATAGAACCGGCAAGAATAGCATTAACAGGGTGGCTACTAATATCCAATTTTTGAATTCCCTGACCTTTCCCTGACTTTTCCCCGATTGATTTACCAATTTCCCTGACCGATCGCTTAAAGGTCACCTATTATTGGAATATTTTTTTTGCTGAATTAAATTTTCCGCGGCAGCTTAAAATTTTCTAATCATCGTCTCGTATTTTTAGAACTGCAAACATGTATTTACTAAAAGCTAGTGTTCTCCAGCTACCTCTCGACCTGAGTTTCGGAAGTTAAAAAAAAAAATACGCGAGGTAAAATTTTCCGAACAACATAGCCTCGGATTCTTTATTAATTCCTCAGATGAGCGGAGCACATTGTGATCATGATTTTTAACACAACTAGGCAAATATCGCAATAATGATATAGAAAAGGGATATATTGTAGGTTTGATCCACAACTAAATAACTAAGATTCGCAAATAATAAGATTCACACGAATTAATGGTTCTTCTTCAATGCACGCTTACGACGGACTTAGTTTTAGTTGGTGAAATAAGGACGGGAAAGACTAACCGATAAATGTAATGGAAGACAAATAACGAGGATTCCTATTCCAGTTTCTCCCTGACTGTTACGAGAATTCCCTGACTTATACAGAAATTCACAATTTCCTGACAATTCCAGGTTTTCCCCGACGATCGCCATCCTGATTAACGAGAAAAATTTTGGAAGCAAAAGCAGATTGAACAAGACGTAGGGGTTGACTGTAAGAATAAGATGAATGCAAACAATGAAAAGGCACGGAAAAGAGAAAAGGGCAGATCGAGCAATAAGACGATGAAAAAAAATGACGAATGACCATAAGAGGTAAACAACTTCATCTAGGAGCCGACTCCTAAGACCTATGGGAAGGGAGGAGAAGAGGCAAAATATTTAAAACTTCCATTGATAAAATGCCTCTCTCGATGCTTTCAACAATTTTTGGACATAAATTAAGGATTTAGCGCGATGTTCATCACTTCAAACCTTCACACTCTTGATGAACAGCCCCCATTTTTTTCAAAACCAGAGAAGTTTTAATAAACACCGCATGATTAACTTCATCAAGTGAAAAATGTGTTTTGAGAGGTACTCCCAAAGCGAAAATTTCATAAGGCCCTGAGAGCATGAATAATAACGCGATTCACTTCAAAGACGGAATCACATTTGGGGAGAAAGTTGAAAAATTACGCCGGGAACTCACCACAAAGGGGATGAAAGGAATATTTTTTTCTGGATAAAGGATGGAAAAGGTAATCAAGGAATGATATGACTTGAAAATTCCCGTGGAAGGGTTCTTTACCACGACAGCAGGGTAGGAAATACGTTCTCTCATGGCACGTAATTGAATACTGCGATCTTAGAAACCTGCTGAGAACACATGTTGGTTTCTCTTTGAAGTTCGTGGAATGAATTGGATCAGTCCATACAAAGGAGAACATTGTCTCCACATACCAGACAATTCTCAATAACACCGCCGTAATTCGTGCTGAACCAAGATGGTGTAAATTTGCAAACACACCTGACCGGTAAATATAAAACCCGGGTTCAAACCCCGGTTTTCAAATTATTTATTCATGACGAATTTAATTCTTGTAATGACTATTTTCGCATCCGAGCACGTGAATGCCTACCTTATCATGTGTATAATTCGCAGTGATTTGGAATTTGTACAAAGTTAGTATTTCTAAAGTGACAATGTTGGGTTTATCCGTAGCGATAGTGACTCATCAGGCACGAGCACATCTACTGTGATAAATTGGGGCCAGGGAAAGGGAGGCGAGATTTGAGGACGACCAAATATTAGCTACACCTTTATTGGAACTTATCGTGTTCTACCCGCGGTGCACCATTTTTGTGGACGACCGTTTCGCCGGCATTCCAGTCGGCTTCATAACGTCCTCACTTTACCATACCAAACCTAACATTGAGACCTGATGAAGCCGACAGGAATGCCGGCGACACGGTCGTCCACAAAAACGGTGCACCGCGGGAAGAACACGAAAAATACCGATAAACATGAAAACCGAGGAAAGCCTTCGTAAAAATTTTATTAATTACACGGTTATCCAGAGGATCGGAGGCATTAGTTGGTGCGTTAGAAAATTAGTACCTGTAATGGGAAATGAAGATTAATCACTGTACAACAAAAGTAATTATATTCCGCTGGATAGATAACGCAATTAATTGGAATAAAAAATCGATCAAAACTATATTTCCTATGACATTCAGGGTGATTCGGCTATCAATGAGAATTTATTATACTATCATCTCGCCAGAATTGTTAAAAGTGTCTGATAATCAACGCGCGAAATTCACAATGAAAATCAGGCGTTATAAAGCAATGCTCACTAAGACAAAGAAGGGAAGTTTGCGATAAAAGAGAAATGGCAAAAACTGGGGCAAATGGAACATTTCACTCGTGTACTTGGCCGCAACTGAGGAGGAATATGGTCAGATGAATCAAGGATGTTATAATGGGAAACAGAAGTGGATAGACATTTTGGCAAAGACTCCAGGGCAGAGAGTAGTACTTCGTGGTGCAGTAAGCTGGACTCCGGAAAGAGATAACGAGTATAGGATTCAGGAGTTTGAAAAATACAGCAAGGAGCGGAAAGGAACATGGAATAGAAAGTGCTCGGAATGATGGATGAGGGGAAGGAAAATGCTAGAGGACATTAAAAAGATGTGTGGAATGCTTGGCGGGGATGGGCTAAATTCGGACCGGTGGTAGGGTGTCCGGTGCCCGATCCGAAGGTTGCAGGTTCGAGACCAAGCGAAGGATTAGGTTTTCCTGACTTGCCAACTTTTGCACGCTACCCAAATTTGACTCCACTACCGAGCGGCAGGTGCATAGGTGAGCAGAAGGGATTAATGGCGCAGGTCAAGGAGATCGCACCGGCATCAAGTCCACTGTTGAGTCATCGAGAGTGAAGTGTACGAAATCGGACGGGGTACTGCGATGTGGAAGGATTCGGGGAAATCACCACAGGAGTCTCCCTAGAAGATGTAGCCCTGCATTCTAATTAAACCCCAAAAAAATATGCATGACGTGATGGCACTCCTCGCAGTAAAATATTCCGGAGGTAAAATAGTCGCCCAATCGGATTTCCGGGTGGGTACTACTGGGAGGGGTACATCAGTGAGGAAGCAAGCGTAATGTAAGGAGACGAGATCTATAGGCTCCTCTGTACTCAATTTAAAGCAAAATGAAGCCAGTATTGGCAGCATTGGCTTATTCACCATAACTTATACACCCAAGAAGGATTCAAAATTTTATACAGGTGTGCTTTAAAATTCTTATATTCTTTAGATTAAAACTTACGACAATTTATGAGATCTTGGAGTGGAGAAAACTTCAAATTTAAGCACGAATAAACGCACTTTGGACCTTGGCACGTCTCAAGTACCCCCAAGATACGACATTTTCACGAACCACTCACGGGGTAACCCTCGTCTATTGGAGAAATCTCCTGCAAAATATAGGGGCTATGTATATTCCTTCTCGAGGAGTGCGCGCTGAGGTTAACTCGAGCATAAAGGAAGGACCCTCCATCCTTCTTAGCAGTGAGGCAAAACGCGCTGCCATCCACACCCTGACGGCGGCGAGATGACGACCGCCACTTTCAAGTGGAATATAAACCCAGCGACAACACTTTTCTTCGCTTGCCATTTCTAATCTGGAAACACGTCGACAGCTTCCCTCGCCGGAAAATAGAGAGAGAGACTTCTGAGCTATCTCCACCTCTTCCCGATTCTCACATATTCCCAGCTCATCTAATACACACACTATCGCACCCAACTCCCAAACTTACATTGTTCTCAAAACCACCAGTTAGTAGGTATACAAAATGGAAGAAGTGGAAGAAGATTAGGAAAAACCGGAATGGATTGGATAAGGAATGAAAAAATAGAAATAGTACAGATGGAACCGCTACAAGTAAGGATAGAGACATCTAGGCTGAAGTATTTGGGCGTACAAAAGAGGATTAAATACTTGAAAACTGACAATATGCCGATGAAGACACATGAAATGGAAACTGAAGGGAGACGGCTATGATAAAGACCACGGGATAGATGGTTGAAAGGCGTGGGAGAGAGCGTAGAGAAACGGAAGGAATATGCTTACAGCGTTCAGGCTGACCGGCTTTCCATTCCATTTTCGTTGTAGTTACTTCATCTTCAACCGCTTGAAGTTTCCCGTTGA
Source organism: Ceriagrion tenellum (assembly GCA_963169105.1). Taxonomy (NCBI): domain Eukaryota; kingdom Metazoa; phylum Arthropoda; class Insecta; order Odonata; family Coenagrionidae; genus Ceriagrion; species Ceriagrion tenellum. The sequence goes on along the minus strand of OY720643.1, from coordinate 34,859,133 downwards.
CCTCCGATGATTCTTTTGTTAAACCACTGGTTTGTTACACTGACGCCAATACATTCGCTCGGCAGTCTGAACGACTTGTTGCTCCGACAACAATAATTATACCCGTTTTAAAAGATTTCTCTCCTTCTATTACATTCCTTGATTCCGGATTTCCCAACAGAAAGTAAAGCATATGCTCAAATTCGAGAGTTACTCTGCCAGTCATTTTCGTCATGTGAACGATACGTTAATCCTGCCAAAGAAACGACTCCTGACTGTCCGTCATTTGCAATAGCCACCAGCGCAGCTAGCGGGGATTGGTTTCTCGATTGGAATGCAGTGAGAGAAGAGAAATGGCGAGAAGACAGAAAAAAGTGTAATGGCTTGCATACGAAGTAGACCCGAGCAGTTGCTGAATGCTGCAATAGACCATGATGTGATACTGATACGTAAGAGACAGTAAAAATAGTCTATATTTTTGCAGTAGCTTGTACCTGTTCCCTTTCACAGATTTGTAGGTCCAAGTCTAGGGCCTGCTCTCTTCAACAGGTTTTTTTAATGAACCCATAACCTGAGCATCCACTTCCCTCACCGAATTCCCTACCCGTCTTTATCTTACCGCAAACACTTCTCAGATAACTCAATACTCAATGCATTTAGCCTACAATTATGTTTTTCTTGGCATACCCATGTTTCATAGCAGAACAATGATGAGGGAAAGAGTGTACAATTTTACGCTGCGATTTTAGCTCTCTTATTGCCAGTTGCAAGAACATTTAGTTATGGAATCAATAGTTATGAGATCAATAAAGTAAAAGATCTCACGAAAATATTCGGGTTGCAGGAACACATCTCCTAGTTACATAACTTATTTGCCAATAGTCAACAGCTTCGAATATTCGATTTAATCTTCCCCCGCCGGATAAAATTCATGAAAGTTTAGCCCATGAATAATTGTTAATGCACATAATAATTACTCAGTAAGAGTAAACAAACCGGTTATTTATCTCAAAACAACTCTTTTTATCAAGTAATTAAGTCTCCAAGCGGTTCATTTCGCATCCGCCATCTAGGCTATTTATGGAACTTATAACTTCATGCCATAAGTTACGAAACAAATTAATTTATCGAATGTTTCTGTAACACATATTGAATGGTTATCATGGCTTATGGGTCCCATAACTTTATAGAATACGTATGTGTCGTTCCTGCAACTTACCATCAGAAAAACGCTCACTACTCGCGCTCGCATTGTGATATCAGGGGGTTTAAACCGAGGGGGTGTATAGACAGATGTAGCAGCCCTCGCACACACTTAATAGTGTGAACCGCGAGTTTAAGCCTCAGGAGGGCAGGAAAGAGACGGATGGAGGACGAAAAGAGATGAAAGGGACTTATTTACGCCCCCGGCCATTCTTTTGGCGGCGCTAGCATCGAAACGGAAAGGAGAGGAATGAAGGGGTACCGCGAAAGGAGAACTGAAGAGAAATTCCTTCCCAACTCACATTCAGAGGGAGGCCTGTAAAGAGGTTTAAGGAACCTCGCCTCCACCTCCAACTCCACGTCTTTTCTCATACACTTAATTTGGAATACGCTGCCAGGAGGTTTTTGAGACGCTGGTGAGGTAGGATTAAATACGGCGTTATGGCGCGAGCTGCGAATGTCGAAAAGCTAAAAAATGGTGGTTATCACAATTTCATTTGTGTGACAATTCTCGTACAATATCTAGCTTGAGATTTGCTATCAGACCGTTGGTAAAATTCAGGCTTAACGAATGATAACAAAGAGCAATGCATAATTTTTACAGAAATTATAATTCGGTACAACCAACATCATCGAAAAGGCACAATCCTCTGGCATATATTATTTTCTTTAACGTAACTTCCCAGCCGACCTACGTTCAGTAGGTGTCAAAAACATTTTACTGAACCCAACAGAATACAAGCACTTGAGCATAAAATTAAGGATGCAGACAGCAGGTTTCAAAGGCTTCAAATACCTCTTTCCCGGGAATATTTAGAGCAATGATATGTCATAGAGATGTAATAAGGTGTTTCGATCGGTAGTAGAGCGAACTACATTATACTGTCCTCCATTGTTAGTGTCTTAATATGCTAAGAAGTGTAAAGTAGAGTAGAAGAGGAAAGAGCCATACGTAACACCATACAGAAAAGAAGAACCAGATGAATTGGACACACCCTTAGACACAATGGGTTTGTGAAGAACATAACTGAAGGTAAGATATAGGAAAAAGTCCCGCAGAGGAAGACCGAGGAATAAGTACATGGACCAAATAAAGAAAACAGTGCATATTGAAAGATACCGGGAGGTAAGGGAACTAGCATTAGATAGGGAAGGGTGGAGGGCTACAGTCAGCCAATCTTAGGATTGAACGAACGATGAATGAAGCTAAGTAAGAAGCATTTACTGAACATTCCGCTAGTTTCCATCGTAACTCTTGAATCTCTTTTGCAATTACGCAGTGGTAAGTTCACTAAAAAACTTATATCATACCACATTTTCAGCACAAAGTGTCGCGGTAATGTATAATCAGAGGTTTAACATGGTTTGAAGGCTCAAATATTTTCGACGATAATTTTCTCAACAATAAGAGAACATAAAATATACGTCGTTTGGACGAAACAGAAAATAAAAAGGTAAGGTTGAGAAATGAAAAATGACAAGATTTGAATGTATGCTGACAGTGTGTCCGATTGTCATAATGTATTCGAAGCAGTCACTGATGGTGCGTGGGAAGAAAAAAATTTCTGCCTCTAATTCAACGGTGTATAGCTTTTATGATGACGCTTCAGTCATTTCGATTGGGAATTTCAATAATAGTAGACAATATCTGATTTTATGAGAGGAAGACTAACAATTTAAAATATTCCGTATGGCTCTTCCCATTGCCATGTCATCGAATTCAGACAGCGCTGAATCAGACGGGGTGAATTTTTGAAGAAGGCAAAAAACAAGTCCACCTAACCGCAATCAGAGTTTTCAAATTATTAAAGGGAGGGAAGAGACTGTCAATAACGTGAAGCCTTGAGAAGAAGAACTGGGTAAACCAAAAGACCAGCCAGAGCAAACTATCCCCTCAGAAAGAAGACGCCTAAAAAAAACGATGAATCGGGGATATCGCCCTATAGAAATTGTGGCAAGAAAAGAGACGACAGATAATTGCTAAAAAAGCGGAAGAGAGAACAAAGGGAGACCGAAGAATGAGAAAGACAAATGATTGGAGACGGAGAAGATGAAGGCGTGGAAGATTCAGGAAAGATAAGGGCGAAGTAGCAAGGTAAAGAGAATATAAACGGGGTCGGAGGATGGGAAAGTAAAGAAGATCGGGACAAAAGAATAACACACACAAAAGAGACGGAGGAAGCGGAAGATGAGAGAGAGAGATCGAGTCGGATGATGTAAAAGATGGAGGCCGAAAAACTCAGTGATTGTGTGAAAGAGAAGATTAGAGGGATCAAGGGGAGAACGATAATGAAAAAAAAATATCCAGCTGAGACTACCTGTTCTTTCGGGTGGCCGCAAAGACCGTTCGGCGGAAAGAAGCGTCAAGAGATAAATCACTTTCTCTTCATACACGGAGTTTAACTGTTAGGGGTGCGCGACCGAATTTTCACGGCCAAGACTGAATTACAATAATGCTATGTACGCGATCATAATCTATGCGTGGAGCCGATTGGTCACCAACGGTTCCCAACCTGGTCCTGGTCCATCAGCTATGATATCTTTATAATATGATATCTTTTATATTGTAGCAGCAGTCATCAACAATGCGTGCGGGTTTCCTGAACATTTTGATTTAAATTGAGGGACATTGTCGAAATAATAGGACAACAAACCAAGAAACAGTATTTGAAAACATTCCTGTGGAGCGTAGCACTCCCTGGATCGGAAGCATAGACCATTGAAAAAGTTTACCTGATAAGACTAGACGCTTTCTAAACCTGGGGCTGGAGGAGGATGCTGGAGATAAAATGGGCGGAAAAACGAGATGATAAAGGTTACTGAAGAGTAGAAGAGGAGAGCACCATATGGAAGACCATACAGAAAAGAAGAACCAGATGGATTGGACACACCCTGAGACAAAATGGGTTTGTGAGGAACATAAATGAAAGCAAAATAGAGGTTTAAGTCCCCAGAGGAAGACCCAGGAATAAGGTCATGGACCAAATAAAGAGAAAAGTACATAAGAAGAGATACCAGGAGGTAAGGGAACTAGCATTATATAGGGAAGGGTGTAGGGCTGCAGTGAACCATTCTAAGGATTGAACAACCGATGAGAGAATAAGTCGAAATAAATGCAGAAAACATAAGTACTCGTTGAAGAAAAACACCAAAGTAAAAAGGTTACAAAGACACCGAAGACATAAATTAAACGGAGGCTAATGTGGGAAAAAGGTAAAAGGAACATAAAATAATTTTCATAACCGCTGAAAACCAAGATATGGCTGACGCCTCCCATTGACGGAAGTATTTCACCATAAAATTCCCCCTGGCGCCAAAATGGTCATTAATGACAAGAGTGGAAATTACGAGCAAGCATGGCCCGATAAAGAGATGGGGATAAAAGATGCAGCGGAAAGATTAAGAGGGTGGAATGGGAGGTCATAAAACACGAGAGGGAGAGAAGATATGAAATAAAGGCAGAAGTGTAGGGGAGAAGAAGGTTGGAAGAAAAATAATTTAAGGATCAGAAGGGAATGTAATACAAAGAAGGAGAAGGGGGTTTAGGGTGCCATAACTGATAGAGACGAGAAAATCACTGGATGAAGAAAGAATCAAAAAATAAAGATGCCATTAAATCTTTGTGGTTGGAAGTGAGGATAGAGGAGAAAGAGCATCAGCGTAATTGTAGTGGCAAGAGTACTACGGCTTCCCATTCCGAAGGCCCACACTCGAATCTTGGAAACGAAGGGAAATGTTTTACCTTAATCATGGGTCGGTGGAGGGTGCTGCGTGGAGAACCCTTGAAACGGTTTCAATTTAAAATAAATGTCACTAATATCATATTCTTACCACTGACTACTACGGCAAAGCGTATCCTCCGTTTCATTTTTTACAGCGAAAAATCTATCCATTATGTTCAGTTCAAAGGTCAAAGAAATGAAAAAAAGCCTGACGAAGCCGGCAACAGAGCACGGCAAAACTGTCACAAAAATAATACAAAAAAATACTCGCAGAACCCAAAGATTACCAGATATACATCATGAGCTGCGAAAATCTACAAAATAAGTTAAATGAAATAAGAAAAATGTCAAAGAGTTATCTTCATCGCGTCCATAAAACCTATCCCCTTCCTTCCCAGCTAGCCCAACATTCTCCCCTAGGTCTTCCGCACCCCCTAGCTCCTCAGTGTCTGTTCCAACCACCTAATCTGCCTCCTCATCTCCTTCAGAAGCTTATCCTACTCACCAACTATCGAGTCAGAAAAAAAACATACGCACATACATCATTTTCCACGGTACGTTTCTTCAAAAATTAAACTAGAGACAACACAATGTTAAATGCAAGAATAGGGAAAAAATATTGTATTTTTCATCTGGTATAAATGCCGTGGTCGTAAAAATCTGCTTCGATGAGGAGATTTCTATAAATTGGAAAGTTCTTAGTTAAACGTCTCCAATGGGGTTTCTGAACTGCTCAATGGTAATAATAAAGAAAAAATATTGCAGAGATAAGATGAACAAAAAGAGCATGAGGACTAACTTCCATGTTTTTAGTCAAATCCAATGAAATTATCTCTCCGTTAAAAAACTCAGCAAAGGTAATAACCACAAGCTTGGTTTTCGATTGGGTGTTTGGTATAAACATAAGATTTATTACGGCAATCTTTCACATTTCCCTCGCGCAAACATTATATAAACAATAATATTATGCATTTCCCTTAAAAATCAGTCGAGTTTGTAGATTTTCCCAATTTTCTCTTTGGATGTAAATGGTCTTTCCAAGTCAGATTTGAATGAACAATGTATCCATTTATTACCAGAGTTTTACCATCATTTTCAGATGGTCAATTTATCATCATTCGCAGAAGACAATTCAGGCTTTGCGCCGAAGGAATTGACTTAGGACATTGAGCCGCAAGCATCAATGAACATATAAAATACAAACGGAGTAAACAATTCCATCTCGCTACTAATACTCAGTGCCAATGCCAACCCACTGACTGAAATATTGATATTACCCCCATCGTCCTCTCCCTACCAAGGCAATCAACAAATGGACGAAGGAGAAGAAAAGCCATGTCGGAGACTAAATAGAGGATAAAATAAGAAAGAATTAGAGAGAAATCTTATGAGGCGGTCATGAAATGGGCTTGTACGGGGACAAAAGAATGAGGATTAAAGACTATTCCGGTCGCTCAAAACAGTCAAATTTGGCCAATGCGGTTGAGGCGTGGGTGGACGCAATTTGACTTCAGAGAGCGACAGACTGCAGTTCTGGGTTTCCGACACCTCTCAACGCTCTCGGGAAATTAAATCAAAAATCTCTGTGGCTCGGGTCCAGTTTTTTTTATATTTTTTAAACGCGCGAATGGTGGGACTTCGCCAGATGGCGCTCCGATTTGCACGGGAGGAGGGGGCGGAGGAGGGATGTGGGATGGGCGGGGGGGAAGGAGGGTAAGATTGCCTCTCCGATTGGTTGGCTGCGCTGATTTACGTCGAAATGCAAAATGTACATTTCGACACCTCCTCCTGTGGCGTCAATTTTAGAGGTTTTTAAGCTATGGTGGATCTAGATCATGTCTTTCATTAGGTGGAAGTATTTATATATCTCGGCATTGCAATAATCAAATATACAGGGAGGAAAAAATGAGATCAACAGCGTGCTGGCCGCAGCTAACAGAAGTTGCTGGGATTTTGGGCGGTATTATAGAGCGAAAACTATATTAAAGATGCATAAAACAGAAATACAAACAATATCATGATACGTTGGTGTGGTGTTGAGGTATGAACATTGCCACAGACCATGGATTAAAAGCACATTCATTATAAATCATGCAAAGACGCATCTTCTTCGATCAAAATTATGACGACGGGTTAGAATAGAATTAAATGTTTATTGTTCGGGGAAAATAATTCCCATGGAACATGATAAAAAAGCAATAATTGCAGTTGTCACAATCGAGCCACAACAAGCTATCCAACATCACCAGGTATATTCTTGTCAGACCAGATTACAATTACAATTTCATATCACTTGATTATTAGAAAAATACATCACATGCAAACAACATTTGAAAAAAATACCGAAAATATATACAGAATACAATGATATAAAACTATAATGAAAAACAACATTAAGAGAATATAAAATTTATAAATTAAGTTTTTATTCATCGGACAGGGAATGTATCCACATAGTTACGCTATATTTGAACTGTGAAAAGTTCTTAACGGATTTCACTTGCTCAGGGAGTGTGTTCCATAGTTTGCGTGAAGTCACACAGAAGGATCTGCCATATATATTTGAACGGAAAGGAGGAACGTATAGTTCCTCGGTTTTCCGTGTTAATCTTTTCTCCCTATCACCATTGAAAATTATATTTTCATATAAATAGGAAGGCGCTCTGTTTATGACAAGTTTATACATGAATATTGCCATTTGAAGTTTCCTTCTTTTACTTAGTTTCAACCACTGGTTATTTTTATATAATGGAGTAACATGCTCATCGAAGGCAATATGAAATATAAACCGCAAGCCACAATTCTGAAGTCTTTGAAGTTAAATATTTAATTCCTCGGAGAAATCGGAATAAACAAGAGAGCAGTAGTCTATACTGTTAGGTTAGGGAAAATAAAAAGACTAAGACGCCATAGACTTAAGCGAAAGGCTTAGCTTACGAAAGATCTTCTTAGAATGGGAGTGGCAGAAAAAGATGCCGGACAGAGACAACACTATGAGGTCTTGTTGGCGAAGCTAAAAACCTTGGCCATAGATGTAAGTATAAGTAACGTTTTATTAGATGGACGAAAACTAAGCAACGTTCGAAGACTTTCGTTTTTTCGCTAAAACATCAGCATAAACGTTAACTAAATTGCAAGAAAATGTGGGATTAGGATCAACTGCCCATGAGTGGGTACAGAAAAGACTTCATTTTACGCAATAAGATCGAACCTTTCCATTTAGCTCTTTAACCTAATCCATTTCCTGTGTAAGGATAAAATACAAGTACATGAAATACAGACCATACTTCAAAAAGTTGATTAAAGAAAGCCTAGTTAGTTTCCATAATACTGAATTGACAAATTTTTGCTCCGTAAATCTCAAATAGTCATAAAACGATATTTAATCGTTAGAAAAAATGTATGAAAGCCAGCTGTTATACAGGCAAATTTTCTATCGACATTTTTAGTTATTTTATAACTTATATTTATAAAGGAGCGTAGTGGCCTTACTTGTCAATACTTCTTTTGAAACATCCAAATACAACCACTGCATCACATAAACTCACTTCTCCGCCCAACGAGTGTAGTCACAAGGGAATGGACAATGCAGAAAGCAGCAGGAGACGTAGTGCTGATAACTCCTCAGTATACCGATTGAGCATCTGGGCGAGCGTTGAAGTAAAAAGAGGATACGGGGCAAGGGTATGGGGTGAATTAAGGTTGCAGACAGCCCTAGTTTGGTTAGGATTCCTCCCGTAATGTAGATTCCAAGAAAAGTACCATTCAAGAGAAGCCAAAGTTCCAGGATATTCCGAGAAACCAAGCTAAAAGCATAATATTTGAATGTTAATAAATCTCAATAAATGAGCAGAAAGTTAATTTTACTTTAAGGTTGATCACAATGAAAAAAATCTACTCCAAGAGGCCTTTATAATGAAAATAGTTGCACACATCCAATGAATTTATAAGCAACATTCTGATTTTAATTCAAATTTTTTAAAATATTTGCCATTAAGACGTGAGTGAAAATTTTAAATCGCAAGCAACAATTAGAATGTGGAAGATATTAAAATATTTTGTTTCACGGTAGGATGGTAAGTAAACGCATTTCTAAGGAAGGTGGGAGACTTGAAACAAGACTTCCGCCTTCCTTGGAAACATCCAATACCAGGAATCTCCTAGGGAAGCTTGGAGAGTTGGCACCGCATTCGTGAGGTCTGAGACTTCAGATTAGAACTTAAATGTACAAGGCAGAGGATAGCAAAAGAGCCTGATCTCACGTTAGCCGGTTAAATGCAAAACAACATCCGCTAAGTCTCAACATACAGGTATACAAGGTACAGTTATACAACATACAGGTGGAGGCTGCACCAACATCAAGTAGTTTCTTAAAATTAGCCGTCCCAACATCTCAAAAATAAAAGTTTACGATCATATTCGAAAAGAAACATTTTACAGTGCACTCTTGATTGCCAGTGATAATGAATTCTAGATAAATCACGGGTAATCCAAAAACACGGATGACCAAAGAAACAGAAAAACAGGTGATATAATTGAATGACGTTATTAAATGAGTAGGAAGGAAAGTACTTTAGACTTTTTTTTTTCAACCGACGAAAAACAAGTGTAGTGCACAATAATATAAACATATGACACAGGCGTGACTGGCAGATACACAGAAAACACAAAAAAGAAAAACTCACAGGTTTGTTAATATATTTCGGCGGACACAACCGCCTTCGTCACTGACCTATCCTTGCAAACCTCTTTTGCTTCAATTTTCCCCATAGACTGCTTCATACACGCCCTCCTGTTTTTAAGACTCCTAATATTCCTCCTCCTAAGAATTTCCTCAACCACAACTTTTTCGGCCTACCTCTACCTCTCGTACTATTCATTTCACTCTTATATATCTGTTTCGTTATTCGACTCTCATCAATTATCTCAACATGGCCAAACCAACGAAGCACACTCCTTTCATACACGTCCACTACTGGAGCATTTAACCCACATTCATTCATGACCCACTCATTCCTGACCCTGTGCATCCTACTTTTGCTGCAAACACTCCTCAGATAACTCATACCCACGGCGTTTAGTCTACTCTTATGTCTATCCTGACATACCCATGTTTCACTACCATATAGCAAAGTGGGGAGAAATACACTTTTGTACACGGAAATATTCGCTTCCTTATACAAGCACACATTCCTTGATATGCTCCACATGCTACTCATGCTACGACTTTCCTTCCAGCATTCGCACGTCTCTTTATCTCCTCATCTATCCGCCCATCTTTCGCAAACATCTTATCTAAGTACACTACGGTGTACTTTATACAACTAGTGAAAAACAAAACAGTGGCTAAACGGAGCTGCCAGAATTTTTTTAAGCGTATCGAATTTCCGAAGGACTTATTGCTGTCTTTACTATTGGAATATCGAAATTTTGAGAATTAAGGAGGAGAGAATTACACCGATAATCCGCAAACAGGATAGTCCGCACGCAAGCATGATCTCCGAGGCTCACTGGTCTCCATTTTCCTCTGAGGTTTCCATTCAGCCCACACACGCCCTCTCATTATTGTATACATACTCCAAGTCTGAGACGGCGGGCGGCTGAAGTTTAGTTTCGCCCCCGCCTGCTGGAAGACGCAGGGGTGGGAGGAAATGGGCCGTAAAAACGAACTGAGAAAACAATGAAAAAACGTTGGGAAGGGGGATAAGGAAGGGGCTAAAACGAATATGAATAAGGGGGAAGACTGGCGTGTTATATAAGATGGGGTGGACTACTTGAGGGGAGAAAGAAGGGGTTCCAAGACTTGGAACCCTCAGGAGACCATCGTATGGATACGAGAGGCGTCCTCTCTTTAAAAAAAAACTTTTTCAGCAAATTTTTTCCCGACTAAGAATATATCCCGTTATTCTGAGAGTTATAAAGTTTTCCCAAGTTCCAAGAAAACTGCAAAGGATAATTTAGTCTGTTTTATAGCAGTCTTTATACGTCATTTTCTCTTTGAAGAATCTCCGAGAAGCGTATTCTTATGCCGGCAACACTAGCTCATAGTTGGTTTTTGTGAAGTATCGGCGTGGTAGGATGCTTGCTGCGTGGTAGAAATTTGAATTCTAGGGATCGAACTATTGTGGTGGCTACAGCACTGGCTTCCCATTCTGAGGTTCCGGCTTTGGGGCGGGAAAATACGGAGGTTTTTTTGGATGGCCAAATTCAATTCATTGGTCGTTCAATCCTAAGATTGGTTGACTGCAGCCCTCCACCCTTCCCTATCAATTGCTAGTTCCCTTACCTCCTGGTTACCTTTTTTGTACTTTTATCTTTATTTGCTCCATGAACTTATTCCTGGGTCTTCCTCTGGGGACCCTTCCCTCAATTTTACCTTCAATTATGTTTCTCACAAACCCATTGTGTCTTAAGGTGTGTTCAATTCATCTGGTTCTTTTTTCTGTATGGCGTTCCATATAGTCCTTTCCTCTTCTGTACACTTCATCATTTCTTATTCTGTCCGTCCATTCTATCATCAGCATCCTCCTCCAGCACCAGGTTTTGAAGACTTCTTTTGGAAGGGCACATGCAGAGGCAATTATGGAGGTTTTTAACAAGGATCCCGATCCCTACTCGGGTGCTGTGTGGAGATCACTTCAACTGTAGCTGTAGCACTACCTTCTAGTACTGTACAGACACAACTACTATTTTTAAGTTCTTTAAGCAGACGTTTGCATAGCCTCTGTCTGCGAGTGATTGACTTTTCGATAATAATAACCCTATAGCAATAATAAAGTTAAATGTCGATGGCCTTCTTTCACTTAGCCTAGAAATAGCTGGACATGAGACGAATATATTTCCCATGGTGGCTATTAAGGATATACAGCGTGTCACGCCAGTTGATCGTAGATAAATAATTCCAGGGTAGCATTCAAATAAATAAACGATGGCGGTCGCATAATTTCTCCACGAAATCAACAGAATAATTTACACGAAGCACATCAGTAGATGGTGTCATTGATAAAGTAAGAGAGACACAATAACTGAGAGAATTGAAAAGTTGCTTACACGTTGCTAGCAGACGGGAGAACACAAAAGAGGGACATACTCGACTAGTGTAAATATTTTCCAGCCCGCTTCTTACTCCTAATCTACACCACGTATCATCATTCCACGCATTTCCATAAAGTCCGCTTGATACGATACATTTTATTGTATGAACAAACGAATGCGTGGACCCTTTCATGAGGAAGATTGTACCGTGTAAAGCGACAAATTGTATGATTGTCTGTTATGACTGAAACGGGAAATAGAACCTGCTCTAATTCCATTGTTTCTTGAACATTCTATGATACATTCGTTTGTACAATAAAGTGTACCGTGTAAACCGGCCTTAATGGATGTTTACGAAATGAAAAAGTGACTCGACCCGTTTTATACTATCCGGACAGATTTTTTTCTCCAGCGGATGTCTCTGAGGTAAATCATTGATCCATATCTACATTAGTTAACAAAAATTCGCACGAAACGTAATTCCATGCTATTTTAAATATTCTAAGAATAGAACCAATCTCGAAATGGACATGAATCAACAAAATAAAACGCTAGGGAACCGAATGCCGCGGTCGACAACGTTAATAATCCCAAAGTAATCTTATAACTAATGTGGTCTATGTAACAGCAATTTTCGTGACCCGTATTGTATCGGTATTGCGCAGAATTAGCCATCTGTACATACGAACAGCCTTCCAAGTCTCCCCTGGGATTATTGTCATCGAGTATTTCCACAAAAGGCACGCGATACTGTTCCCAGGCCCGAGGGCAGGCCTCACAGGCTCCCCTGGCCACATACCTCGGGCCAAATGGCCGTCAGGAGAAAATATCACGGCTAAACTAGAAACTAAGAGAAGGCTAGAAGGAAAAAAAATTGCACACATTCAATATGTTGGTTAAGGTGATGATTACGATAGATATCATTCATAATATTATTTGATTGATACCGCGAAACGTCACCTCACTCCAAAAAAGGAAACCTTTCGGAACATAAAAAGCGGATCCAGGGATAAGAAACAGAAATAACTTTAATAACTAAGGGTGCCATTGGCAGTCTACTTAGCGAAAGAGGGAATATAATAGAAATTTTGTATCACAAATATTTTGGTTCCTTTGTATCGTGCAGGGGCATGGGAGAGAACAAAGCCTCTGCGATCGTCATTAACTGTACCCTTGATGGGAAATAGAGGACAAAAGAGCGATCTAATAGCGGGAATATTATACAAGGAAAAATGGGTGGATGTGCCAAAAATTGGAATGTTAGAACACGGCACTATCCAAAAAACTACCAATCCGCGGGTGATACACTCAAATGATGAAAAACTGTACGCGGAAAAACGATGGAAATCATAAGATATACATTAATCATTGAAGGATAACTTTTTCGGGAAATGGTGCATTTTGTTCATATTCTAATCTGAACGTTTCGCTCCTCGAACGAGAAGCGTTATCCAGAGATGATGCTTCCAGTACGAGAAGCGAAACATTGAGTTTAAAAAATGAAAAAAACGCAGTATATCCCGAAAAAATCATCCTTCATATACAAAAAAAGCAGCGATCTTCTCCAAACAGAAATTAAATTAATCATTAATGCACACCTTTTGAGATGACAGGTTTCGCAGAATAGGGAATTATCCAGACTAATGTTAGCTTCATTTAAAAAAAATCACATTTGAAGTCCTATCCGACAAGAGTTCAACTTAATTAAAAAATTGCCACCACCATCATTTCAAGGTTGGCATCACTGCACTGATATCGAGAGTGGGTGGGGACGTCTTGGTAGCTTTGGTAAAACAGTCATTAGTGGGGAGAGGGGAGTGGCCAGGTGTCGGCGAGCACGTGACTTCGGAGGGACAAGGTGTGGGCAGAAGGAGGCAGTGGGAGTTGGGAGGAGGGGGTTAGGAGGGAGGATAAGGGTGGATGAAGAAAAAAGGTGGTGAAGAAGAGGGTTGCCTCGGGGGGTTGGGGTGCAGCTGCCACCGCGGGAGGGAGGCTACCTTTGGTGAGTTACGAGGGAGAGGTTGGGGGAAGGGCGTAAATTTAAGGCTCTTCCATCACGACTGTGCCTAGTCAAAGGGAGAAGGAACCTACCATATCTTTTTTTTATCGTATAACAAATTCTCAAACGGCACATTCAGAGTATTTTGAGCGAGGGATCACCATGCACAAAATTCAACGAATGAAGCGTCAGAAAGGGATCGGCTTGGTGTGGGGCTAACTGGCTAACCATATGGGCGGCTAGGCCTCAAATCCATGCAGAGGAGGATTTTTTTCAGAGGAAACCCGATGTCTACTTGAGTGACTTGTGGAGGGCACTTGAAGTACAGTACTCCGTCTGTCGGATGAGACGTTGTTCGCCATCAGCAGTGTTATTCGCCGTTCGTTTCCGCACGAAATATCTCGCGACTGGTTCACGAAATGACAACACAATCTGTATCTCATTAGTTCCTCAAACACTCAGCCAGTCTTGATGACGTTCAGAATTCCAGTCCTCTTCTATGCGTCTCCATACCAACACGCTCTCCTCCCAATATATTACCCTGCTGAACAAGGCCTCGCCTATCTTAAGTCCGGCATCCAAATTTTCTGCCTTATAGTTCAGTCAAGTCTCATTTATCCAATTCACTGATGTCTCCATTACACCTTTATACACGCAGCCTTCGCCTCTTAACGTTCTCTATGGATCTTTTCTGCACTTTCCAAATCTCAGCCACTAACTGCCTTTTACTCTGCCGCTTTATCTGACTCTTCCACGTTCGACCATTTCACTATCCAGGAGATCGTCCAGTTAATATTTCCATTTACAATAGACCAATACTCAGAGTAACCCTCATTAGTGCTCCCTTGTATATCCTATTAAATCTTCGGTTGAGAGAGTATTTTCAGAGGAAAGAGATAATGTTTTGGGAAGTAAAATGGTGACGTCCATTATGGGAGTGTATGTAATGAGAGGAGCTCAGTTTTTATAGAGGTCGCTTATTGTGCGCGGAAAGGAGTTTTTGTACCGATCTATTCGGGAATGTATCTCTCTTATTTTATCGCTTCTGTCAGACCTAGAGGTGTAGAGTGATATCAGGACAATATTCTCTATGTCCCTCCGAAACACACCAGTTACGAATTTCTCAAGCAACCTAAGCCTAGCGTGTATCCTCCGAGTCTCTAGGGGGTCCTGTACCTTAATACCTGTAAAAGTCGTGAAACACAATATGTTCACTCGTAGCAATATATATTAGTTCATTCCCGTAAATTTCAGTCATAAAAATATATGCCATTATAAATGTTTCCCTTAACGCTTCTTACGAAAGCTTTAATTAAAAAATAAGATAAGAACTTGGTTACGTACAATACGCTGGAGCATTCCACATTTAATTGACATAATAGGCTTTCGTCTGGAGCGTGGCACTCTATGGTTCGGAAGCATGGACCATTGGAAAAACTGACTAGAGAAGACTAGAAGACTTCAACACCAGGTGCTAGAAGAGGATGATGAAGATCAAATGGGCGGACAAAATAACAAATGATGACTTGTACAGAAGAGTAGGAGAGGAGAGAACCATGTGGAACACCATATGAACAAGAAGAACAAGGTAAATTGGACACACCCTGAGAGACAATGGATTTGTGAAGAACATAATTGAATGTAAAATAGAGGGGAAAAGTCCCCAGAGGAAGACCCAGGAATAAGTTCATGGACCAAATAAAAAAGACAGTACATATTGAAATATACCAGGAGGTAAGGGAACTAGCATTAAATAGGGAAGGTTGAAGGACTGCAGTGAACCAATCTTAAGGTTGAACGACCAATGATGATGACGCTTTATTGAGAGCGCTGTGGCTCACCTTGATACCACGTCGGACACCATTTCCAACACTGTGTAAACATAAGTAACTTACATACGGAATGTGTCAATATAGAAGACTCGATGGCATGCAGTCAGTCGGCAACATTTTATTATACTAATTTTTCACCTATCTGGCAACATCGCACATCCGGCCATATGGATACTTAGACCGATCTCCGTAAGAGTCAACTAAATATGGAACGACATATAACGAAGAATCTCGCCCAAACTATCTGAATTAATTTTACAATGGCTCAACTTTAAAGGAAGCCGGGGGTTAGGGTGTTGGAGAACAAAAAGTACAAAGGGCAGCACATTTCAGGTAGCGAGCGATTCTTTTTTTTTTACATATACTACGACGAAACTCAGTGTCGGATGCCGAAGAATTAGGAAGAAGAAGGAAAAGGCTACAAAAGAGGTGTAATTAGTATTTTTTGTGCGCCTAAGGGGAACGGAGTGGGATGAAGCTCATTAAGAATGCCTCAAGTTTCACTTCTTCTCTCCCCCTCTCTTTTTCCATTATGTTTTCAACCTTCTTCGCATAATGTCCCTCCTCCCCTTATTCTCCCGAATCACCCACGCTCCTTTATCCGTGATTTTTTCATTTCATTTTCTTTTTCTGCAGTACCTCGCATTATGACGCCAGCTTTGAGGGGAAAAAAACTTTTTGTGCCACATTGCACGTGTCCAGGGTGAAGGAGAAAATTGCGTTTTTTGGATGAGCTTTACGATATCAGGCCTCACTTAGTAGAAGAATCTTAAATTAGTATACATATGGCAACGAATTTTTAGTACTTTCCAACAATTGTTGCAGATAAATTAAACGCTGAATAACTCTCAGGTACAGGAATTTTAAAATAGTAAGTCAAGAAAACTGAGTTATCCATCATTTCATTATGAAGGAATTCAACCAAGTTACTGCCAATACCATGAAAACTATTGATTATGATACCATTAAAATTAATGATGTAGATAAGTATTAAGCATTCTTTACAATATAGACAAGTTTTTCGGAGGTAGATGATAACTTCCATAAAAAAGGAACAATAGCAGCAGTGACTTGGGCGCTCCAAAGTAGAAAAAATTAATAAGACGACTAGCATCTACAAAAGTACGATAGGAAAATGTTCAGTGTTTTTCCAGCTAACGTTTTCCTCACAATACATTTTATTGTTATTCTCCAGATATTGGTTTCATACCTCCCATTAACCACGAAATTTTCGAGTATTTCCCATTTTCCGAAAACCATACGGTGAAGAAATGCAATGCGCTCAAGAGGCATTCAAACTAATAGCGTAATATGATGGCAGTTGCGCAGAAATACCTTTTCAGATGAAGACTCCGTCTCCCACCGACTGCCATCACATGTGGGAGTAAGGTTGCTCTCCGAGGTTGGCAACCATGGTTGCCATGGGCTTACCAATATCAAAAATTTATATCCATCATTTGCATCAACTTTCTATCACTCAAGGTTACTTAATGTTACAGGTAAGATAAATCCGTAAATGCCGAATAAGAAAATTTCATGATGTGACAAGAAGCTCATATTAGGAGGAACTCCTGAGAATTTTAAGGGCTGGTGAAAAATTAGCCGTGATCAGAAGCGTTTAGCACATTATTTCAGGTTCTTGAAGTCTAACCGAGGGGCGATCTTCCCAACAATAATCTCAAAAAGCTAAAGGCTACCGGGCATTATAAAAAATAAAAATTATTAAAACAATTAAACGATTATCTATGTGACATTATGCAATCCAGGGAATTGATAAAATATCAAAAGGAATGAAGAAACTCAAGTCTTATAGCGACGCACACCACATATTACTACTAAACTAACCTAATATCACAATAATGATCAAAGATAACGTCTGCTCAATCAAGGGTGAATCTCCAAGTAGGGTGAAGGTAACAACTAATTGCACCCAAGAAAATGTGGAGGATGACACCACTAATGTTGCACCAGAATTGAGATAGGGTCTCTCATAATTATGCATTTCTGACATGAGCTCCATCACATACTGTGGCATATTATAACATTCGCTGCTTGGAAATAGATAATGTACGCGCTAGATGAAAATTCGAGTACTCAAAAAATCGAAAATTCGAGGGGTACTTTGACTTGGGTGCCTAACATCTTACGTAATAAATTTTATAAAATTCAGGCCGAATCAAAACTGCAGATAAAGCAAAGGCGCCGATATAATTTGCGCCAATCGTGGAATGGGCAAGGCGTGGATTATTGCCCAAGTATTTAATTATTGGTACCTGAGAATTGGTACACTTTATCTATAATTTCCCTTGCACATGTAAATTATCAATTATAATTACCTTTGCTGAGTTAACACATTTAAGTGAACTGCTAAGACCGATTTACAGCCCAGCCTAAAAAACAAGTTCCTGGAAAACAAAACGTTTCTACAGAAACCCAATGACCCAGATTGAAAAAAGAGGCTAGAATTTTCAGTCCTTTTAAGATTTTCATTGAAGGCGGAATAGTCCCGGGCAAAGAAGGATTCTGTACCCTATTCAATGAGGCATAGCGACGGTAAGCATTAGAGCGACCTACCTTTGCGTACAGAATCTCCTTTACCTTTGAACCACGTAACGCCCCATCCCCTGCGAATCTTTGAAGAAGGCTCCGTGATCCTTAAGAGAACTTTTCAAGCCGAAAGTCACAAAGCGACCATTTCTTTCGCAGAGTTCTTTGCATCGGGAACGATAGAGCGAATGGAAGAAAAGGGTTTATTGGATCGACTTTTCGAATTCCTAGCCATCGGATCCGTTTGACGAAAAGGAGATGCACAATCGATGTCTCGCAAAAGGGAATGGACGCGTGCACCGTCGAGAACATGGAGAGGCCGCTGGAAATTGTCATTGTGACATTGTTAGAAGAAAATGGTTACAGTGAATGACAATTGAGCCACAGACCTTTTGCTGACAGACCTTGCTTATGCAGATTTTGGTTTAGCGATCCCGACACTTTTAACAAAGAGCATTGAACTTTCCGAAGTTACAAAGTTTCAGCTGCTGTAATATGCCAATAATCATATTGATTTTTGTTCATTCATGACCTTAACTGTCAGACTGATGATTCAAATAATGTTCTTATCGATGAACAAAACATGTTCATTCAAATAATGTTCAAAAACTTATTTTCAAACTAAAGTGACAACGTTCCTCCAACAACTCTTGTAGTGACTACGTTACACTGACAGTTCTCAGAATGAACTGGTTCCATCACGTCACGATTAAGTGGAACAAAATATCACCATCACATATGCTGTATACTAAACATTGATTTTATGCATTAAAAACTAATTGCGAGAATACTCAGTAATGATGAGTGATATCTACGTAAGAGAAGTATTTAAAGTTTGTAGTTTTTGATCTGACCCTGACCCAGAAAAAGTCAAAATGCCCTGGTTGGCAATTATGTTGGTGAACAGTACGCAAAACAACGTTCCCTAGTCTAAAGATTTGAGAGGATTCATAGCATCTACTGTATAAATAATAGCTCATACAGAGGATAAGATCCACGGACGACCTGGCCGTTAGGTTAGACCATAATCCAAGGGAATACAGGTTTGGCTATTTCCCAATAACTGAAAATAACAAATGACGTGGCACACAATCACATTCATGGTTACAAAGATTTATACAAAAGGATTGGAATCAGCAACGAAAAGTATGATTTGATCGGGGTATAAACCCAACAGCCGATCAGATGTGTTAGCCTGTTACTCCACCGAGCCATCTTTGTTGATGGTAAATTTCAGAAGGGATTCTAACGAACCCGATGTTTCCGCATCCAGCCCACTACGATTTACACCCCTCCCTTTGGTACATATCTTTGGCGAACGAATCAGAACATCAGGGCATGAAATAAAGAATGTCCATTAATTGTAATCGCCCAGTATCTTTATGTATTTTGGTCTGTAAAATATGAATATGATGTTTGCAACAAAAATTATGACTGGGAAGCCCATTTTTGATGAAATTTTTCGATATTTTCGTCAAAAAGAGGGTTCTCCAGTTATAATATCTGTTGTCGAACATCATATACGTGTTTTGTAGCCCTTAAAAAATATGCATACCAAAAAATCATCTCTCCATCACATCTTCACCGCTAGACTTTTTTTTTCATAAAGGCTTCCTGGGATATAATAAAGCAAGAGTGAATGGATCTTCTAGGACGAAGAAGCGAGGTTGGTTATAAAATAAAATAGTACAGAAACTGAATAAAATAGAGGATTGCAATTACTTGGGTGTAACAGTTGAAGAAAATTAATCGAAAGGAGAAAGGAAATACGCTGGCATAAAAAGCGTTCGTCAAACGGGAGGAATCAGATGGGCAAAACAATTTCCCAGAGAGGTCAAGAGCTCGGTACGGCGTGTAGCCCTGTTTGGTGTAGACGCGAGGACTTCCCTGTACAAAGGATGCGGATAGGCTGCAGACGCCTAAGAGGATGGACTGAACAAAAGACTAAAGCGGAAGTGCTCGGTATGGTGAATGAAGAGTGAAAAAGACTGGGAAAGCCAGGAGAAGGCAGAGTAGGCGGTAGGGACATGTATAAAGATGCCAGGGTGACGAATTATTCGACTAGAACTAGCTGGTTCACGGTCTTGCCAACATATCGTGTTTTAAAAAGAATCGTCCGCATTTTTTTTTAATTCAAAACAATTTATACCACGACATTCACTAAGGGACGCTTGTTCCCTTATTACAAATGCCGTCCGCGGATGAATATTTCAAATGCACGCGACGGCAGTTTCGGCAATATTCACGGTCATATGATTTCGTGAACGGACTGCATTAATGGCTAACGGTGCATTGGCTGCATTGTTGCGACGACGCTTTGGCGCTGGAGAAACAAGCGAGGGCGGGGGCGCACGCATTCCCGAGCCAGGATTAAAGTAATACGAAAATGCATGCGGAAGAAGGGCGGATGACGCGACAGCGATTCAAGTATTAAAAATCGGCTTCTGAGTGCTTGAGAGGTGAAGCGAAGCGCGAGGATGTTCTTTTTCTCTCCCCAAAAAAGTATCGAAAATCGATGCTAACGAGAACGTCTCCCACTCTCACGCACATCTGATTTTTCGGTACCCAAGCGGTCATTCCCCCTTCCATTCCGAGGAACAAAAGCGAACAAACGCAATGGATATATATATCTTTTTTTCATACAAACGTATGCGTATTGGTCTGAAAGAAATGTTGGGAGTTGGGAGTTTTTGAATTACGGCACATTCCGGGCGGGACCGCATATGATAGCAATTCCGCACGGGAGAGAGAGAGAGAGAGAATGCCCTTTTTATTTTATAAATGGAAATTTGGATAGGCCCATTTCGGATTCAATTCGGGAGGAAGATGGTGCGGAAGACGAAACGCGAAAGATGAAGTCCCGAACATGGAGCTCATTCTTTTGCCTAATGGGTTTTTTACCCCATATTCTTATCGATGCGACGGGGAAGCTCATTAAACTTCGAGAAACGATAACGATGCATTAGATGACTTCTTCAAACTGCCTCTCCAGCAATATCCACTGGGTTACGTTGTGTCACAAAGCATTGCAATGCGTTACAATGACAACCAATTGAAAAGTTCTCTCCAACTGCACCAGGAACATAATTCAGAAGAGGATGCATTCACTTAATAGCGAAAGATGAAGAGATTGTGTTCAGAAAATTGTTGATTCAGGACTCATAATTAGAAATGTAATCAAAAATCTATGACAAGTATATTATTACTGTTGAAAGGCGGTTACAACAAGCAACTATTATGTCTTATTTTGCATGTACATACTTGGAATTTTCCTCAATTTCTCACTATGTTAAAGCACATATGTCAAGCCGGGCACTGCGATGCATTATAGTTTGCCTAGCCTCTTAAATAGGTTTAATTAATGAAGTAATTCACGAGCAATTTTACATGCAACGTGGTGGACGTTTGCTATGTGGTTTCTATTGAAGTTTAAGACGGGCATTAAGAGTTTGAGATAAGTAACTGCGAGTTTAAATCATCACTGCACAAATATATCTTGGTCGAAAATGTAACTTTTCGGATTTTTTCCACATATATGCGATGCTGTACGAGAAAATAGGCGACAAAATTAAAAAAAACAGGTTCAGACGTTTTCCTACAGAAGCATATGACCGCTCCCCCACTCCCCTGGACGCTGTTTCTTTTTCAGGAAAAAAATTATTAGAATAAACTATAACATCCATTTATACTTCTACTTCAATGAGTTTTTTTTTTTATCGCTCCTCACAGTCATTTCCAACACTCATTCGCTTTGTTGCATCTCGCCCGGGTTCAATACAGAAAGCAACCGATTAAGCCTCAAGAGAACAACACACTCTGCGTAGAAGTTATGAGTCGACGAACGAATAAATCCAGATAAGAAAATCTTATAAGAATGAGTTATGTTTATAAATGTTTTGTGAAGGCTATTTCATTTTCAACAGTCTTATATCTGGAGGTAATTCCAAATGTTTACAAAAACATTAGCATTTCTGGACGTCGTGCAACGTTGTTGACGGTTGCTAGGGAAGTTTAAAATGGGCCTCAAGAGTTTGAGTTAAGTAACTGCGAATTTATTTTATGACTTCACACATATATCTTGGTCGAGAACGTAAATGTTGGGTATTTTTCCAGTTGTATGAAGTGCTGCACGAAAAAAATGATACTAAATACAAATAAAAAAAAATGTCTCAGCCGTTTTCTATCAGATGAATCAGAAGGAGATTAGATTCATGGGGAGATGTTAGAAATCACGCCAAAAGAGGTATAATTTTAGAAAAAACTCTAATGCCAATGCTGATAGAATATCGAGCTCAAGGAATTTTCAGTCAAGAAATAATTAGATTAATCTTTCAAACCCATTCCTACTGATAAAAATATATTTTTTTTAAATCCCTTATCACAGTCATTTCCAACACACATTTGCTTCGTTGCTTCTCGCACGGGTTTTAATAGAGAAAGCAAGCGATGAAGCCTCAAGAGAACCACACACTCTCTGCGCAGAAGTTATCAGTCGACGGAACATTTCACCCAATAGAATGGATCCAGAGATGAAAGCGAGTGATACCGATGTGATATGAGGTCGCAGAGGTTGAGCTTGAGGTCACAAAGAGAGAGAGAGAGCGGGGGGGCTAGTCGCAAAGGACAAAGGGAGACTAGTAGAATAAATAAACAAGGGGGTAGATGGCGGGTGACACAGGAGGAGAGAGAATGAGCCAGAACGCGCAGGAATGGGAGAAAGAGACGAGTGAAGAATTGAGTGGGCAGA
This sequence comes from Ceriagrion tenellum, assembly GCA_963169105.1. Taxonomy (NCBI): domain Eukaryota; kingdom Metazoa; phylum Arthropoda; class Insecta; order Odonata; family Coenagrionidae; genus Ceriagrion; species Ceriagrion tenellum. Next base: position 34,836,069 of record OY720643.1, on the reverse strand, counting down.
TGGGGGATATACGTGGATTGGTTCGACGCGCCCGCCTTCGTTCCACCCGCACATCAAAGAGATTAAGGCCTCCGCAATAGAGGGTACGGCCAATCAGTGCCGAGGATGACAAACAGTGGGTCGACCGGCCCCTCCCATCCACTTTGTCCGATTCCCCCAAAACCCCTCTCCCTCCTTTGGGAAAGATTAATGTGGCGACTCTCCGAACTTTAAGGTTCACTGGAGGGAGGAGGGGGGTTTTTTCCCACTAACACGGACGAGAGTCGAAAGGAAATGATCGGATCATCGTATCGAAACGTGCATTCACAGTAGAAGAGGACCAATTACTCCAAAGTTATCCGTAATTCAAGCATTCAATCAGTAATGAAAGCTTCGTGCAGTGTCACCAAGAACCTTCAACAAATTAACCCTCTATTGACGAGCGAGTCCAATTTATTACGTTTCAAAATCATTGAAATATCTGCTTTATGAGAGGCTTTTCCATTAAGTTGCTGTGATAGACAGGATTGTGACGCTTCGGATTAAGTGTGTGGAAAGGTGCGTCTCTTTCGGCGGTCTGTCAACGATTTGAATAGATGAATGTGTGACTCTATTCACTGACGATGGCGTGCCTGGTGGAGCTCTGAAATAAATAGTTACAGCTATTATATGAAGAAAAAATTGGGAAAGTTTAAAAAAAGGTACGTTATGAAGGTAATGTGAAGTAAACCTTGTGTAAATATTACTGAGTGAAGTATTATTTAAAATTAAATATATACAAAACAAATACGTCACATTTCAAAATAAATGCTATTATCAAATCAATTGCAATTAAAAAAAAACTAATATAGTAGCAGTATTATTTTCATGCTGATGATTCATAATTCTGTCCATAGGGGGTCAAACACAGCACTCCGCAAGTCAGTTAAGCTCGTATTTCCAGATTCCCTTTCTCAATCACATTAATAATTCCACTGCTCTAGTTTTTCTTCTTTCTTTTGTACTTCTAGGCCGAGTAAATATGCACCAATTTTTTAAAAAAAGACTCTTATGATGCCACAACCGACAAAGTTTTAGAAACAACAGGAGTAAATAGGTAGGAAACATGACAGAAATTAGAATTTGAACAGTATTGCTAAGAAGATACCCAGTAAGTAAAGTTCAACTCATGGCCAGTTGCAGGAACGACGCATCTATCTATATATATTAATTTTGAAGCGTGTCAGTCATTCTGTACAAAGGCCAAAAGGGAGAGTGGAAGAGTGTAAAGGTTGAAACAAAAGAATCCCACAGTGCTCTCCAATTCAAATGGCGTTAAAAACAACAAATGAGAATAGTAAATGAATAAAAAAATTTTCACCACGGAGCTATTTTTAGACTAGGACACTTACCCCTAGAGCCCCAGAGCTGATAGCTCTGGGGCGGGTACACACCCCTGCTAGCATGTTACATAAAGTTACAAGACCCATAACCCATGGCAACCATTCAATAAGTATAGCAGAAATATTCGATAATTTTATTGGTTTCATAGCTTATGGATTGGAGATAATGAGTTCCTTAAGTACGCAAGATGGCGGATGTGAAATGAACCGCTCGGAGACTTTGTTACTTGATAAAAGAGTTGTTTTGTGACAGATGACCAGTTTGTTTACTCTTACTGTCTAATTATTATCTTCATTAGCAATTGTTTATAGGCTAAACTTTCGTGAATGTTATCCAGTGGTAGAAGATTAGATTACATATTCGAAGCTATTAACTATTGGTAAATAAGTGATGTAACTTGTAGATGTTCTTGTGCAACCCGAATATTTTTATGAGGTCCATAACTTCACCGATCTCATTACTATTGATTCCATAATTAAATGTTCTTGCAACCGGCCATTACACAGGCAAATGAGCTCGGTAGCTAAATTGGCTGAAGCACTCGATTTTAAACAAAATAGCAAGCAATGTATCCTTTAGATAGTTAGTGTTTTATTCGAGACAAAAGCTAGGCACTAAAGCACCCTGCACCATATCGAGGGATCTGGGTTCGACACTTGGTAATGGCGGATAATTTTACCTCTGATGAATTTCCATTGTTACATAGCAAATTAGTGAATGTAATGACAAACTACAAAGCATGAGAACACATGTGTCGCAGCCGCTTCGGAATATCTGGAGAACTTCACTCGGTCTTCGGAGACTACACGAAGGAATATGGACTGCGTGATGTGGTTTCCTTAGGATGATACTAACACATATAAAAATATGAATTGATAAATTACTGTACCTACATTTGTTGACGCAAAACATTCATGTTCATTTAATATTATTTGTGATGCAATATTAGAGTGTTTTGAAATCTAAATCATTATTAAATCTAGCTTTCAACGATGCGAAATGACCGCCGATGTCAATGATCCTTAAACCTAATCCACCTATCAAACCATTGCGCAGAAAGAGATACAATGAAAGAGTGAAAAAAATTTTTAAAATTTCTTTAAAAAATTCACCCGCCATGTTTGAATTTCAAATGGCTAAGCACGGCATAATTGCTGGTGAAGGATACTGACTCTTGGTTGTGGCTTCTTTGAAGTCCTCTTTTCCCTTGCGTTGCCATCTTCGATGGACCGCAAGGGCCTAAGATCTAGTTGCCGTGTATCCACCAAAATTGCCATGGGAATTAAGAAGCCTGGATAGCGTAGTGGTCTACGCATTGGTCGGGCAAATCAAAGGTCCGTGGTTCGAATCCCGATCCAGGCCGAATTTTTCTCGTGGTAATTTCTTTAAAAAAATTCACCCGCCATGTTTGAATTTCAAATGAAAGAGTAATTTAAATCAAAGGCTAAAACATCAGGTGTGGAAGGATATGATGCTTCCTCGGTGATTCTCTGAGTATTTTCTGTCAGGTGTTCCGGGTCTGGAGTTAAGGTGTCGACTTTTCGATGGATAATTTTGCCATTGCCTTCATGGGAGTTACTAAGTACCCGAGAGGAATTTAATCATCGAGTGTGGGATAAGATATCGATTATCGACGATCAATACTCATCTCCATCCAGGAATTTAAATCCATAAATAAAATACGGTCAATTTTTGGATTCGCCACCCAACATTGGGATAGAGAAAGAAGGCTATACGCTGGCAAGGATGTGTTCACAGAAGAAAAATGTATTTGTAAAGGGTTAAATGGATTTCCCGTCCGAACCAGACCACATTCATACTGACATTTTCCCTTGACCCGGTTTATGGATACGGGGGTCACTTCAGAGGGAGTTTGATAACGCGGGGTGTAATTAGGAAAAACAGATTCCGAGTTGCCTGTGGGGTAGAATAAGGCTGAGGTCAGCAAAGGGGTTCTACGAAAGGGTCAAAGCAATTCGGAATGGGTACAAGGGCCCTATTAAGCGGTGGTGGAAGTTCAGATATGGACGCGTCAAGATTGGTACCTAAACGGTACCTAGTAAAATGAATCCTCATATCTATTTCATTGGGTAGGACGTGTTATTATTAAACCTTTCATGGAGACGAGAGCAGAAGCAAAAAGAGGACCCATCAGCGCTTAAGGTAGTTTCAGTGAGATAGTTCCCTAGTCATAATGGAGATCATTTTCGATTTAAACGTTTCAATTTCAGTTGCTGTACGAAGCATAGATTAGATATTATTTTTAATGGTGCAATGATATACTTTTACATGACTGATATTTTAAGCAATGAAAGAAATATATCCTAATATGTCTATGACTTGACTCATTTTTTTTCGCGCGGTACGTTTAATGCTCCTTTAAAGTTGAAGGTTTTTTGTACTTCTGAAAAAATACTGCCGTGACAATATGATTTTTTTTCAAAAATGGCTGAGAAAACATACAACCTACACGCTGTTAGTTTTTTGGCGGGGTCTAAGTGTTAGAAATTCCTCATTTAAAAAAAATGTCCCTCTGGAGTGCATACACGTACCATTTCCCAAGTAAAATGGCCGGTATATTTCGTCAAATGTCTAGGAAAAAAGTGCGCTTAGGGGCTGATATTTCTGTATGTTTGGAAGGCTGGGATATTTTTATTTAAAATAAGACTACATACACTGATTTCTAGGTGGATTGATATATCGCTCAAACTTCCATAAGCGTCACCTATAACGGAAACATCACAGTCGTAACGCACTGGGGATGCCGATACGACAAATTCAAAGGGCAAAACGATTCATTCTGAGACTATTATTATAATGGTAATTCGTTAAATAAGATTGGTTGAAATCAAAGAGAGAATGTAAATCCCGTACGACTTCACAAGCACAGATTCCAATCTCCTATTAAAATGTCACTCACCTCATCATACGTCCAAGCTCTTCTCCTCACGTCTTTTAAGCCTACTCTAATGTAAAATACAGAATCTGGTGCGATGTGGTGGACACAACCGTTCCATAGCGGTAGAAGCAAAACACAGGGACTTTTTCACTCATTAAATATTTATTGCGACTAGTTTCGATGTTACCATACAAGGGATGGAAAACCCTAGGCACGCGTACCAAACGTGGCACACCGATGTCTAGTTTCTGGCACTCGAAACTAATCGTCGTCAAATTCATTCAGCGACGAAGGCAGTCCAGGCGTGTGCAGGCCGTTTAAATACGCTTTAAAGTGTTCTAAATGAAGTGAATTATCAGCTACCAAACCCCAAGCAACGAAGATTTACTTGACATTTTATTTTTTAATGAAAAAACATTTATTACCAGATTTCGAAATCGATAACCATTTTCCGAAAATGAAGGACTGCCGTAGCAATGTTATTTTGCAAAACTTTGCAGACGTTTCAACTCGCTACCTTTGTGAGTAGACAGAATCGTGTACGCAAGCGAAGGTTTTGTAACAACACCTCAAGAGACCTTAATTCTGTATCTGTAGGACTTGGTATTAACCCTGCAATGATTATTTTATTTTTAGATTCGGCATTCTACCCACAGCTGACCTATTTTCTCCGCACTCGCGTAAAAATCCTTCTCTGGATTCCTTACTCTTCTCCTCAATCGAAAAAGGTGGAAGAATTTTATTCTTTGCCCTTTTATTTCATGCAAAAATAGCAGAATACCGACTTAGTTTCATTACCAAGAGCCCAAAGCCAAACTTTTAAGGCAAAAACTTTGGAAGCCAAGGTGATTTTTGCATTTTAGAATATATATATATATAGCGCCACGTTTATTGAGGGTGATGAATCATGCGAAATCCAGGAAAAAAGTTCATTTTTTGAGAGAAAAGAGCATCGCACCCTTAAGAGCGGAGACTGGAAAGATAAAAGAAATGCAGCCCTAGAACTCTAGAACTGTGCAGCCACGGGAATTATTCTCCAAAAAACAAGATAAGAAACGAAAAAGGTCTTTGTGGGAAAACGGATTCAAAATACTCGGCGATATTAAAGGGTTCTCGACTCCATATTTTTGCAGGCTTTAAATTGTCAGAGGCATATTTCGCATTCATTTTCGAAACACCAAGACGCATTACCTCATAATTATTTAGAACAGAGTATTTTGGAAAATAAATCTGAAACTCCAGTTAAAAACAAAAAAGTCCCATTCCACGGCTTAAATTCGTAATAAAATCAATCGGCCTTGAACTCGAATGAGATTTTCACTTAAATTATTCCTTTTAGACCAGAAATACCAAGTAAAACATTTAACTTAAATCGTAATTCCCAGGTTATACAGCTACATATCACTCCTCTTGAAATAATCCACATTATTCGCGTTCGCAACATTACAATTTTTGTTAATGCGCTTCATACTTATTTCGGCGAAGAAACATTGCAAAGAAATATTTAAATCAGGAGAGTTCTTTGGAAAATCATTGTATAAAAGTGTGAAAATGGCAACTTGTAAAATAATGGTATTCGCATTAAAGCCCAAAATTGAGGCTAGCAAAGCTATCACGCAGTGAATGCAAAGAGCAAAAACGAAGACTGATCTAGTGAAGTACTGCCAAAAGTGAAGTCGCTCAGACGAACGTTGAAACATTTTTCATTAGAGGAAATCAACACAAAATATTTTTATATTGAATTAAAACCATGATTTTCACGATAAATGGCATTGCTTATGGACGCTCCAAGAGATTTATCGAATCTATGGTTGGAGATTTCAAGCTGGGGAAACTTGGGGGCCAAAGTGACCGTTAAATTTAAAGTAAACATAACCACAATAGGGTGTTCTCCCTAAAAGGCATGACACCACCGTCAATTTCACAAAAATAACTCGAATGGTTATCCAAATAAATTTCCTTCTCGCATTGAAACCTCCCAGGAGGTGTTCCCTTAACGCGCGAGAGCATTTAAAATGAAAGGGGGTTGAATATAGTAACGGGTCTTGCGGAGGGGAATTAATTTTTCCCATCGAGAGAGAGAAAGAGAGAAAAAAATAAGAATTGTGAAAGGAGGGGGAGCCTATAAATGACGTGGGAATTCAAATTTTATGGAGTCCACGTGTGGGAGGGACGAGAGAAGAATGAAACCAAGGAGACAGTCACGTCGTGGAGAGCGGAGGGTGGGTAGGGAGGGCTGTGCCTCACCCAACGGTGACTGATATTAATTTCTCCACGCTGCACCCCTTTTTTCCTCCAAAAAAAACTTTCTCCCTTACCTACTCCTCCATTCTCTACCCTCACCGCATTCTTTGGCCGTTTCCTTCTTCCCATTCTTTCCCTTAAAACTTCCATCCTCTCCCATCCGTCTCTCCTCTCTTCACCACACATTTTTTCCTCCTCTTCCTCTTCCTTCAACGAGGAAAAACGCAACTTTCCACTCCCGCGGGGTAGGGAAAGGAATCCATGAATACGTTATGCGAACCCCATCCCTTCCCCTCCCCCCGGGGGTGTTGGAAAACCCCAAAGGATTTTTCCCCCGCACCCTTGAAAGAGCCTCCTTTTGGCCTCACCTCTCTCTCTCCATGTAACACCTCCGGATACTCCAAGACTCCGCAGAGGAGAGCGAAGAGTCTTAAGAGTGCACCGCAACCGACTCCCTCAGAGTCCCCTGTTGAAACCCCATCTTTTCCCCATGTCAAAAAACCGCCTTTGCGGCAGCTCACATCCCTTATCCTTGCCGGCGAGAGCATCCCGTGAGAGAGCCACGTGGAGCCACGGACCAGGGGATGTGGATTTCTTAAGACCCGTGTAACACAAGGTTCAGTTTTCTGTCTCTCTCAATGCTTAACTCCCTCCTTTTGTCTCATACGTTGTTTCGATTTCGAACACTACAGGTGCAATTAAGGCTAAGTCTCTTGCACCAAAATGAATGGCAAATTGATATCGGAATACATTCGTATGCAACGATGAATTGATAGGTTTGTTAAGTTACACACAAAAGGTCAATGATTAGTAAGTAAAAATTATGTAAGTTCGTAAGTAAGTATGAATGTAATTAAAAGAGTGAAGTAAATAAGTAAGTATGAATTCCGAATACTAACACTTCAGGTGCAATAAAGGCACACTGTCTTACATCAAAATGGATAGCAAATTGATATCGAAATGAATTCATATGGAGCAATTTGTTACACACATAAAGTAAAAGATTGGTAAGAAAAATTACTTCATAATGTCCAGCGTTGGTTGAAACTGATCATTAATTTTAAAAATTGCTGAGAAATTTGAAACAGTTTTCATCTTTCATACAACGATAACATTTCGAGCAGTTGAGCCAGGCTCTATCGAATTCAATTTGTGAAAAGATACGATCATCAGTATGATGAGGTAATTATTGCATTTAGGAAAGGAATCGCTATCACAGCGGGTAATACAGAAAAGGCTCTATCATCCCAGTAAATGTGAGGCGAGTTTCTTCTCCGAAGACATAACCAACAAATTCAAATCTCGGCGATGGTATGATCGATGTGATCACGCCTCAAAGTGGAGAGAAAGTTTGCAAGGACATATGGACTTGATATGTCTTTTTGCTATCATTTCAAGGGGTAAGAGTGGGGTCATCTTCAATGAATTCTGCACGGGATACTGTATGGATCACAACCAACTACAATTTTGGATACTGTATGGGTGTGCACATAATCTTATTAGATTAATAGAGGAATTTGGGTGTGAAAGACGATTTAGTACTATTCTTTAACGTACTTATTTCTATGGTTTGACGAGTGTGGCTTTTTTTGGCTGTAAGATAAGGTGCAAAGGAAACAGTTGCGAATTGGCCGTTTCTAAGGGGGACTAAAGGAAACAGTAGAGTTATTTAACGAGGTGCATTTCCCATAATAAAGCCTAACATATAGAAACTCGTATGAAAATCCTTATATTATTACATCAACATAGAGGATCATAAAAACACCTACAACAAAATAGTCATGAAATAGCTGGATGGAGAGACTCAGACTTCATTTCGGCCGATTCAAAATAGCTTAAATAGTGATGAAAATAAACAGCCGATGCAAACACTTCCACACTGGTAAAATGGACCAATCAGTTTGAGGCACACATAATTGTTTACAAGCTAACATTCAAGCATAGACTTCGCCTCGACAGTGACACTAGAAAAGTCAAAATCGACTAATCTGCTCAGTTCGCTATTTTCATTACTTCACTTGTTTCATCGACCTATCAATTTCGACCACTTTTACGACATTATCGAGTTAACGTTGGAATTAGGTTCGGGTCGAGCGTATATCGAGTTAACGTTGATGACACAAGGGAATGAAATCGGTTACCAAACGCAACAATTGTTTATTCGACCACGATCGATGTCAACGTCTTTAGCGTCGTTACCAAGGTAACAATCGCATTTCGTCGTTACACTGTTAATGACATTAAGCACGTCAAAACCGGTTCATCGGTCAAAATCGATTGGTTGGCAAATCGAGAACAGAATCGATCAAAAGTCTTTCTTTCTGTCATGATGAAGGGAGTTCCCCATCCAATGCTGAAGTTAACATAGTTCGGACAATATCAGCACACAATAACGATGTTGAATTTAACTATGCTCTCTCCAGAAAAGTTACGTTTCCCGCCGGTAGATAGCATGCCGTGGGTGCACATAAGTCGCAGCATAATGTTTTGTGTTCTATTATCGAATTAATCAAAACAAGAATTTATAAACTTTTCACCAATTAATGATTAAAATGCAAGTAACAACATCGAATCTTGACGCCTTGAATGAAATAAACACAGTGACAACGATCGTGGATGAACAATACGCGTTTTTTTGTCTTTTTGCGAACATCAATTCCTACCTACCAATCCAATTAGAAGTGCATCACCGAGAGTGCAGGGTCTGTTACAATTGGAAGGGGCTATTTGTGCTACGAAGCGACTAGAGTACCTACTAGAGAAAATGGAAAGCGTCCAAGGGCAAGGTTGTACATCGGTGAATGGAGAGCAACCCTCTTCACAAGTTCAGGAGAAGGCGGAACGGAGATTGGCACTTCTGTTTAAAGGAAAACGACAACTAATCCGATTTCGAAGTCCCCCGTTTCCCAGTGAATATTCAATAAAAAAATTGAAATTGCGCGAGCGACTGCCCGGACTCATTCCTGTTTACATTCACGCTCACCTTCCGCCCGGAAGGCGAACGGAATACGTTCAGTGTGTCGACATTATTCCGCGGGAGCGATAAAGCTTCCCCGCCAAACTCTTCCGCGCGACTCAGGAAATCTTTGGAGAGGAGGAACTTTTCCCAATACTCTTTCAAGATCTCCATTTCCAACTTCGTCGTTCGCTTCAAGCATTCTTTCATTTCCTCAACCAACATCTTCAGTGTATCCATTCGTCCTCTCCTTGTTTGGAGACAACACTCTACATAGCATTGCATGGGACAGAAACTCGGACACTGAGGGCGAAAGATGAGAATTGGCCAATGGCGTTCGAGACGCGAGCGTTGAGGAATATTATACCTTGCTTAGTAGAAACCTAATTTCGATTTCCTATGGATCCATGATTGCGCGTTAACATCATAAAATTTTTCGTAAAATACGATGTAATTCTTTAGTGCCTAGGGATTTCAATCATGGGAAGATAACTTGATGCATAAGTGCAGTGCTGGAGAATAGCCCAAGCTAAGAAGACAATCATAGGAAAAATGCTGCTGCGCTCCAAGAAGATCGAATTCCAAGCCAGGATTCAGTATGTGAAAACCTTCGTGTGGAGCGTGGCACTCTATGGATCGGAAGCATGGACCATTGGAAAAGCTGACCAGAAGAGACTAGAAGCCTTCGAAACCTGGTGCTGGAGGAGGATGCTGAAGATCAAATGGACGGACAAAATAAGAAATGATGAAGTGTACAGAAGAGTAGAAGAGAAAAGGATCATGAAACACCATACAGATGACTCAAAGACTTGTTAGACGTGGGATGGAGAAGATGCAGTTGACGGAGAGGAAGGCAAATTTTGAAGTGCTAGGCATAGTTGGTGCGGAAAGGAAACTTCTATATGATATTACAAAAAGGCAAAATAGGTGGTTAGAGGCGGTGATGAGGGGAAAATAAATTCATGGGATAGAGGGAAGAGTAGTGGGCAAACGGGGCAGGGGAAGAACAGGAATACGTTTAATGGACAGGATGAAGAGGGGTAGGAAATATACTGAGAAGAAGAAAGAAATTTTGGTATATAGGGCCCAGTACCCATGAAAATCTGGCGGATTTTTACTCAGTTACTTCCATGACAACCAACCGTAATCGATAAATTACTTGATAATACTCTTCCGATCACAATCCACTAATACACTTCAAATTTTTGTGAGGTCCACCCAACATATTTTCCGGCGATATTAGTTTTTAATAGTCAAGAGTTTACCACAATTCCTCCAGCAGTTATACATTTGACATCGTCACAGATGATGCGGTGCGCTGTCAAGCGCAAAAGTGCAAATATGTACCCCAAATGAATGAGATGAGAGATTGCATTCCTTGTCAAGAGTGCATTATGCAATGATTTGGAACTTCAAGAGTTGGTCGATCATTAACGGCAATTAAGGGTCATAATGCGTATCATTGTTCTCGGATGAAAAAGTCAAAGAGAGATGTTACTTCGCACTGGTTAGGTCACACCTCTAATCCTCGCCTGCTAAACCGAGGGTCGCGGGTTCGAGTCCCGCCTGGGTGAGTTTTTAACCACCCAGGGCATGGATGTTGTCAAGTTCTGTAGGTCCGGTCCCTGGAAAACCTGATGACAGGCTCAGCAGCCAATCGGGATTCCGGGGACATACGGGCCAACAGAATCGTCTGGCAAACAAAAAAAAAGACAAAGATTTAAACGAAATAAATAAATAAAATACAAATGAAGGTTGCGCGCTTCGTTTAAAACTGCCAATTTAAATTGTTTCTCAGATTTTAGAGAGATTGACTGGGGAGCCGTTAGAGACTCGGAGGCTACACGCTAGGCTTAGTTTGCTTGATAAATTCATAACAGGTGTGTTTCTAACCTAGACAGAGAATATAATTTCGATGCCACGCTAGATCGCTAGATCCGACAGATATGATAAATAAGAGAGGTACATTGCCGAACAGACAGGTGCAGAAATTCGTCCTTTCCGCGCACAATAAGCCATGACAATAAAAACTGAGTTCCACTAAATACACTCCCATTATACACGACGCCACTTCACCTCCCAAAACCTTACCCCTAACATCTTCATACGGCTGGCGTCCTAACACCCCTTGCAAAACGCCCGTACGGCGGCTCTCTGCCCCGAACGGCGGACTCTTTGGACTTAACCACGCGTAACACATGTAGCTGCCATTTAAGTGATTCGGGCTCTAATTCCGATCGAGTCAATTGGTTACATCCTTTGCTTATTTCATCCCTGTGTCGATGTAGGTCTTCTTCGACAGTAGCTCACAAAGCACGACTACGTCTCCAGTGCTACAACTGTGACTGGAGACCGGATTTTCCTGTTTGTATCTGTATGTTCATGAAAATCTGTATGTTCCTGTTTGTATAAATCCAAACAGAAAATCTTCACAATGAAATGAGTGAGATAGCTTGGTCTAGTGACTGGCTAACACGTCTAACTGCCATTTAAGTGATTCGGGCTCTGATTCCGATCTAGTCAAATGGTTACTTCCGTTGCTAATTTCATCCCTTTGGTGCACATCTTTGAACCCGTGCGCACGACCGCGTACCATTTGTGCAATTTCCAACGGTTTGGAAAAAGTCAAACGGAGTAATGTTCGCAGTTCTGTCTCCCATGAACAGTCCCATTCCTATCCGCTTCTAAGCCTCCATTTTCACGAGCCTTCCCCTGATTTTAAGAAATATTCTGAGAAGGGTTTAAGATCTCATTTTTCCCGCGATCGATAAGTCGCTATTTACACGTTCCAGTTTCCTTTCCATTCCTGTCTTATGACGCGTCCTGCGCATGCGCTCTAATCTATTCCGGGTGGCGAGACTACTAGATCAAACTTGAAAGCTGACACGAATGGATTAGCCGGGCTTTCTATTCTGCTGCGGACTGGAAAGCGCTGATTGGCTGAAAGCTGCGCATTTCGTGCCATCTATTGAATGATTTCCAAATGTGTGTACCCACCTACACGCAGACGCGGCGTTTCCCTGAATGTGACGTCATCGACTGGCGTCAGGAATGGAGAGGAAACTGGAACGTGTAAATAGTGACTAAGAGACAAAAATGGCTGCGTTGAGACTTTGAATTAGGTTAGTTGACAGGTATTGTAGCTGATTAATTCATATGCATCCTAATGCATGTTTATAATCTGCCGAGTAATGCTAATAGCATGTTTTGCATGTTATCTGCATGGCTTTTGGGTCACGTATTCATAGTTACATTATAGATTATTTTAGTAGTTTCTGTAGTGTTTTTAGGATACCCATTATGTGGTGCATGTTGGTCAAAGTTAACTGCACTATGAAAAATTGAGCACCTTCCATTGTAATAATATTTATTATGACCGGTATCGCCGGAAGATGCTTTAAAAAGCGAAACCGGTCGTACTGAATATTGTCCTGCTATGTAAAGATGCTGCTTTAGACTCGAAGATGTTGTAAAAGGCGAAACTGATCGTAATAAATATTATCACAGAGGAAGTTGCTTATTTTTTCATAGTGCAGTTATGTTCCGTTTCCACTCTATCAGGCCTGAAACCACAGAGTATGCGTTAATTTCTTCACTGTAGTTCATATTGATGACAAGTCACACCCTCCCAAAACCCTAGTGGTGGCTTGCAGGGTATCAAGCATAAGTAGAGGTGGACGATTAATGACAAACTTCTCACAAGTCACTGCCACCGTATTTCACTGAAACTATACCGACAATTTCCATGAATTCCTCTACTGTTTGAATGCAAGTCCCAGAGGCCACCCTGACCACTCGATCATCAGCTTCAACCCCCAACTTTCGCCTACCACCCACAAACCCCCTCATTCATCCCCAGAAGCTCCCGACCACATTGATAAATGTATATTTAATCCATAAATCGCCCTATTCCTATGTTCGGCCGACGCCGCCTTGTCCGCAACCCTCCTCCTCCAAGTGTGCTCAAAACCTTTTTCTCCCACGAGAAAACCCACTCCATCTTGGTCAAGTGGGGTCCACGGGGTGTGGGCATTAAGGCTGAAGGGAAAACAAGACGGGACAGAGCAAGAGGGAGAATTCCTAAATCCTTTCGCAATGCTTTTCTTGATTTTAAAGGATGAATATAAGTCTAATTCATTCATTCATTGGTTGTGCAATCCTATAACATTAGCACATATCTAAATTATATAACTTGGTGAAGCTAAACACTTTATCTAATAAATTACACAAGAGCCAGTTCACAAGTCCAAGAACAAAACTTAGATCTTTCATTACACAAGAACGTTTGCTTTTCGTAAACAGCTGTTTCGACACATTGAAAAATAAAATTAACAGCACTAAGCTTAAAATAATTGATAGTATTATCGAAGAAATCCTTTGAAAATGTTCTCATTTTACGGAAACGTGACATTGTTCAATTCATTCATTTAGTCGTCAATCCTAGGATAGGTTGACTGCAGCCCTTCGCCCATCCCTATCTAATGCTAGTTCCCTTGCCTCCTGGTAACATTAATTCCCTCTCGAATTCCTCATATCATCTCACTCCTCTCATTTCCTCCAGATTTCTATCCTCTTCCTTCCTCTACCGCGCTTCCGCAGTTTTCATTTCTCCTTTGCCCTCTTCATCATTCCTTCTCCTATCAATACGTCCTCCATCCATCTCTTCTGTCTCCTCCGAACCTACTGCTAGCTTCCTCTCATCTCCAACCATATCCAATACCATCTCGTTCATCCTTCTCGCCAGCATACGCGTTCTCTTCGGGGACATATACATATTACCCTGCGAGCCGCCGCATTGGCGTGAGGCAGGCGGTGTTAGGACACCAGCCGTATAAAGATGTAAGGGCTAGGGTATTGGGAGGGAAAATTGAGAAGTGTATTATTGGAGTGTATTTAGTGGAGCTCAGTTTTTATTGTGGTCGCTTATTGTGCGCGGAAAAAACGAGTTTTTGTGCCTATTTATTCGCCAATGTATCTCTGTTATTTTATCGCTTCTGTCACACCTAGAGATGTAGTGAGACGTCATGAAAATATACTCTGTATCGCTCTGAAAAACATCAGTTCTGAAATTCTCAAGCAACCTAACCCTAGCGTGTAGACTCCGAGTATCTAGGGGCTCCCACCTAAATTCTTCTAAAAGTTGTAAGGCATCATATGTTCGCTCGTGGCAGTTTTTAACGAAACGTGCTGCTTTTCTTTGTATTTTATTAATTTTTTGGTCCAATCTTTGATAAAATGATCAGGGTCTCAGAGTCCATTGTGTATTCTCCTAGTTTCATGGTAAGACTTACTTTATTCGTCCCGTAAATCTTTGTAATTTAAGTTTTTTTTTCAGATTAATCTACAACAACCGATTTCATCAAAGCGTCTACCAATGCCAATTTTCACAAATTTCCCATTTTTGCCAAAGTCTCTAGGGGCTCCCACCTTAAGCCCTCTAAAACTTGCGAGACATACATATCGATAATGGGCTATCCCACAAGGTCAAACCACGACCTTAAGCTGTAATCAGGAAGAAATCAATGCTGATTACTGCGCAGAAGTTAAGTAAGCAACTCCTTTGAAAATCGACAAGAAAAAGAGAGAAGGGCGAGAAATTGAAAATGCGAAGCAAATCAAGGATTCCAGTCAGAGGGGAGAGGGGAAAGCGGGGGGTCGAGGATGGAGACGCAATGTCGACGACGTCGCGGAGGTTATTCATCGCTGGGTGAACATCCTTCTGGTCCGCGCTCCGTGCGGTTTTCATTTTTTTCATAACTCACTTTTTTATTTTTTTTTTGGGAGAGGACAGGGATCCTTACTCTCTCTTGACTGGCAGAGATCGATGCGTTTGACAACTGCAGCAGCAGCAGCGTCCTCTTTGCGACGCGTCGCCTAGAGGAGGAGGAGAGCGGCCAAAAAAAAGTCAGGGTTTTCGAACCCTGGCAGGGAGGGGAAGGGACCCCACTGGCAATAATCTTCCGCCAAGTCCTCAGGAGATGTACAATATCAAGTATCACGATGATATCCGTCCTTCGGAAGTAATCTCTCTTTCTCGCCCACGACTGACGTCTCTTCTTCCCACTCACTCGCACCATCGTCGGGGAGAGAACTTTTTTATTCCCAAGTGCATATTCGCGACGCGATCATGATGAGATGAAGCTTTGTTGCACGTTTTAGTTGGTAAAAACAAAAGACCACACGAATACCCAAATGAACGTCGGTCTATGTATGTGTAAGAGTGAGTTTGACTGACTTTGGGTTCGATGATTATGAGAAATACGCTACGGGGCAGTTCTCCGGAAAAATTAAATCTTATTCCATTTCGGGGACCGGCGAGTAGTGGTCGGGACGCCTGCGGCGTTTGAATCGCAGTCCGGAGAGGTAAATTCATTTTTTTTTAAACTCAAGCAGTAGCTTCCATCGACCGCTTCCGAAAGCGAAATGAAGATGGCGGGTCGACCTTAAGATACGGAGGTAAGGTGCGAAATAAGCTACTCGACGAATGATAGGTAGGGTGAATCGAAAAAACAGTTTTTTTCGAATATGATCTGCGGCTGATGCTTAAAGTTTGTGGTTGGAAGTCCTTATAACACATAAAAAATCTCAACTTGATCGGATTATATCTCCAGACTACGCTTTTAAGTCAAAATTTTAAATTTTTATGAAGAAATACCATAAACTTTCAATTTTTCCTGATAATTTCTCGATGTTTTCGGAGTGATTTATATAGTTGCATATATTGCGGTTATGTGCTACATATTAACGGCTTAGTGTGCTTGAATTAGGAGAAAATTGTTTAAATTTCCAAACATTGCATGTAACAAATGATGTGGTACGAAGTCACTCGCACGGGTGCATATACACCAGGGTTGAAATTCGCTATGAAAAAAACATTTGACTTGACCGGGATTCGAACCCGGGTCTCCCAATTGCCGGTCAGGTGTGTAACTGGCTAACACACCTGACCGGCAATTGGGATACCCGGGTTCGAATCCCGGTCAAGTCAAATGATTGTTTTCATAGCGAATTTCAACCCTGGTGAAAAAATTGTTTCTTAGTCCGCCAAATTTCGTCAAAACACGCCTAATATATATATTAAAATGTTACGGATGCTGGGTAGGAAATAACCCGCTATAATAATTCGACCACAATGACTTGAATTCACCAACGACGATTAGGTGAGAGGAAATAAAGTAAACTGCAGCTCTTATTTTATGAACTAATCATTGATAAGTCGTGGACAAATAAAAGCGGTATATCTAGAGGGCGTGGAGGTCATTCGTTGAGTAGGATGGCTCAAAACTGCAACGAAAACCAGAGAAGATACCTTGACTTGGTAAATGGCTACCAGCAACATTGTCAGTAACCTAGAAGTTAGCGGCCCTCCTTCGCCTATTCAAAAAGGAAGGACGAGTGTTGGCACAGTGGCACTCATTACACACAGAAGGGAGTGAAATATTCGCCTTTCTCTTCCCGGTGTATGATTTGAGGGAAATCTTCACCAATTTTCCACCAGGTCAGGCGGAATGAACTTCCGACGTTTCGATAAATGACTCTGCCATCATCATCCATCCACCATTTCCTTGATGACAACGGTGGAGTTAGCTATTACCAGACTACGAGGGAAACCCATGATGACTCCATTAAATTCGTACAGCGCGGTTTAGGGAAATAAGTTTCCACACTGATAGTAAAAAAATGGTTACATAGTGTACGTGATATCATAAACAAGATGCATTACTATGAAAAAATTAGAAGCAATCCCACAGTTTTATTGGAAAAAACGACCGGACTTGCGGTAGAATTACATCTATAAGCGAATAAGTAACTGAATATGTATTTCTGTGTATATAAGTCGGTTACAAATAAATGCGGGAAGCTCTATGACGGAAAATATGGCAATCCTGTAGAAATAAGCTGTAAAGGTTGACAGGGTTCAGATATTCCCCAACGCTGAGTTCTTTAAACGTGACGATTTCAGGCGTAACTTCGTAGAAAAATTTCACCTATAACAGAGAACATATTGCAGAGAATTTTTTCAGTGAACAGAAAACAGGATTTTTTCAGTAAAAAAATTTTTTCAGTAAACAGGATTGATTATTCAAGTCTGGAATTTATAAAATTAAATGCAATAGCTGTAACATATCTTACATAGGTCAAACTGTTCACGACATTCATCAAAGAACACACCATGAGTTTTACAAATAAGGATTCCACCTCTCAATTTGCCAAGAATCTCTCTGAAAATAATCATGTAAGTGATTTTAACCAATAAATTTTTACATAGGTATTCTCCCGAAATGTGTAAATATGAATTTTTTGGAACAAATTGAAATTATTAGACAGCCAAGCAACCTTAGTAATGAGCAATTTTTTCCCGCTCCCCTCCCCACTCCTATCGGACAAAATTTCTTCGTTAATTAATAACCTTTCCCACCCGACAAGCCAAAATTCTATGTTCCCATGCCTTTCCTCCCAAAAAATAGTTTTTCACTGCACTCCCCCCGACTCTCATCACGTTATCATCACAACAAGAATTACATAAATATAATACAAACAATTGTACATGACATTGGAATAAATCTGTGAAACGCGTCGTACAAATTAAAAAAATTGTAAAAATTATAAAATATTCTTGGCAATTTGGATACTACACGAAACCTAGAAATTTTCAGTTCATACAAAACTGACTGAAATTCAGAAAGTTCTCAGAATTTATCTTCCCAGACTTCATCAGTAAAAGCTAAACTTACCGGAATCCAACAAAATGGCTGAATTGAAGTTAGCCTTAGTAATCAGCAAACCTATACATTATTTGTCTCTAAAAATCTGGATGAGATGATATTATGATGCCCTTCCACTACGTCTCTCTGGACACAGTTACCTTAACTTAATAACCATTTTTGTTAGTTTATTCACTCCTCCGTACATAAAAATTATAATGTCTTTGAGGAAGTATGTACTTGGTCATTGTTCTTTTAAGTACTCTTAAATCTAAGTGCAACAGAATAATTTTTATCTTGATTTTTAATTAATCCAGCACTCTTTTACACTTGCTTTTAAAGTTATAACTAAAGCTGGATGGCATGTATTTATAACTTTTCAATAATAATTGTTGGAAGTTATGTTGTAGCTTTTATATTGTGAGCGAAACCCTATCCGAAATTTAGGTTAACAATTTTCAGTAATTATTTTCAGCGTTAGAATTTTCAGGTAAATTAGAAGAATTTCAGCGAGCTTTCCTTGCTTAAAATTTTAAGCTTTCCAGATTTGCTTAAAAGTTGGTACAACTTCAGCTAAGGAGACCTTGCTGAAATTTGATTAAATTTTGGGAAAAATAGTTTACTGTGTAACGCAGCGTCCTGCAAGTACAAAACAGGGTATCTTACCCTTATTTTTATTCAGTCCGCTTTGCCTATAGTTCTTGGTTCAAATCGTGGCGCGGCGGAGCTTCTGACATTTACTAATGCCGTTGGCTGCACGTTCCACTCGGCACGAAGGTGGAAACGGGCGCATTGAACTTAGGCGCGAGGCCCTGGGCCATCGCCAGACACGGCGCACGCTCTGTTGCCATAGAGACGGGTAGCGTCTTTTAGACTCACTCCCCCAGCACTCCGTGCCCGTACGTGTTTATGGAGTCCAGAATAAGCAACGCCTCCTCTACCAAATCCGGAGTCGCGAAGCCCCCGCGGTGTTTTTTCGGGAGCGCAAAAAGATAAAAAAGAATTGAATCCTCGCTGGAGAATTCGACCCGGGATTCAGAGCACGAGGTAGGGAATTCAGACGAGCGAAGACGCAAGAAAAAGTAAAAAAATAAATTCCTTTTTCAATGAGTCCTTGAACTGAGCGGCGGTAATCTTGCTCAACCTTATGTTATTTTCGAAAACGAATGCGTCAATTGAAGCAGAAAAATCCACTTTTCTTGATGAAACCATATCGGCTAGTCTTCCCACGATTCAGCATCCTCGCGAGTGAGTTTGTTTAAGCAATCATATTATGACTTTCCACAGTTCAAGTTTTCAGCGTTCAGGTTTCTGATCTTAATTTCCAATCCACTGTTTCAGATTTACCACCGATATCACTACATCGTAGCACATCAGAAATAAATCAATTTATTCACATTGAAATTGACTGTCAAGGCCAAATTGATTTATTTATGATCGACACTCAACGATCCACCATCCAAATATATTTATACCTCCTTATAATTCGCTTCTCCGTAGTATTATCACGAATAAGTCAATCTACACTTGACGCCAGAGATGTCAATTTTACTTTTAAAAATTTACTTATTCCTGTTGACAATATTACGTAGCGTAACAAGTTGAAATAAATACGGCTAAAATAGAAGATTTTTGACTTTGAATTATCATATTTCCACATAATAAATAGCATATGATTTTGAAAATTAGCAGTAGCGGCTGTATAGGTAAGTCAACTACAAACGACGAAAATGTAAATCAAACAAAAAAATGAAAGTCATGAACAATATGCAATGTCCAACGACTGATTTTTGCCATATTGAGATTAGAAATAACTGTACCAGGCAAATAAAAGGAAGATTTCAGCGGACGAGGAAAATATTCAGGATACTTGGCTAGTATCTTTAGGAAAAAAACTAAACTGCAAGGAAACACACAGAAAAGGTAGACTGGAAATTTTGCGAAGAAGACAGTGATATCCCCATAGTATTGCCATTGATAAATAGCCGCGAACAATACACCTACAACGTTCAAGGGACAGAATTTTGCCATATTGATATTAGAAACAACTATACCAAGCAAATAAAAGGAATATTTCAGTGGACGAGGAAAATATTCAGGGTATTTGGCTAGCATCCTTACGAAAAAAACACACTGCAAGAAAATGCACAAAAAAGTACCGAAAAAATGCAGATAATGATATCCCCAGAGTATTGCAATTGAACAAGCAGAAATATTCAAATTTACAAAATGCTATGATGTAATGTTACAAAACAAGCATATCATCATTATCGTCCACAGCTCTACAGCCCGGTGTGGGCCTTGGCTTCCTCTACAATGTGCCTCCATTCATTTCTTCTTTTTGCTTTCTCCCTCCATCTCGTGACTCCTATTGCCTTCAAGTCTTCTTCAGCATCCTGTAGCCATCTCTTCCGTGGTCTACCTCTCTTCCTGACCTATTCCATCTTGCTGTTTAGAAGTAATTTTGGCATTCTTTCGATTCCCATTCTTTCTACATGACCCAATCATGCCAGCCGTAGTGCTTTGGAGAATCTAACTATGTCCTTTTCTTCTATAATATCATTTATCTCCATAGTCATTCTAATCCTCCATCTCTCTCCTTCTTTAATTGGGCCATAGATCCTCCTTATTATCTTTCTTTCAAATTTCCTAAGGATTTCTTAGTCGTGTTTCGATAGAGTCCACGTCTCAGCCCCATTAGTTACTACTGGTCTTATAAGTAATGGTAGCGGGCGTGACTTCGTGGAAATCCTTCATAGTAGGAGCGTCTGAAGAAAATACAACTTGGCTGTTTCCACATGCGGTTTTATTGTTACCGACCAAGGTTTCGTTACAGAGTAACACAAGTTATGTTACTCTGTAACGAAACCATGGTCGGTAACAATAAAACCTCATGTGGAAACAGCCAAGTTGTAATTTCTTCAGACGCTCCTACTACTACTGGTCTTATCAGGGTTTTATATAAAACAAGCATATGTCTCAGAAAAATACAAAAGGAAACCATGGCACCAGTTTGAGTGATCGACCAGCGACCTTAAAAAAGTTGCACTATCACGGAGTAGTGCTCTGCGCCTGCGCACGCTATCAACGGAAAACGATATCAAGTTCCGAACGCAAGCGCTCCACACTATCGTCTCCCGCAGCTCCATGCTTTCCTTGTCGCTCCTCTAACGACCGAGCGGCACGCAATAAGATGCATCGTCCCGATAGCACATGGCGCTCGTTCTCAGTCAATATCGATATACACCATCCCAGCGGGAGGGATATTATTCTTCTGTTGGTAGCACGTCCGTAAGAGAAGCAAATGTTCAGAGACTAGAGTTAATGATGTGTTCCCAACCAGAAACTGGTAACAACGAAGAGTTAAGATTAAGAATGCTGCTTTATCAAATGACTTTAATATCATTTTATTCACATTCTGACAACATATTGGCAAAAACTTCTTTGTTAGAAATGATCAGCGACATTATGCCTTTTCACATCATTTTTATCGCAAATTGAACTTGGAACAACAAGGTTTCAAGTGCGAAAATTGGTCAAACCAATGAACAAATAATTTTCCATCTAACAATATGCATTGAAAAAGTTAAACAAATGAAAAATATTATTTTATAATAAATGGATATCATTTTTCTGTAGTTAACACGTCCGTGAGCGAAGCAAATGCTCAGAGACTCGAGTTAATGATGTGTTCCCAACCAGAAACTGGCTACATCGAAGAGTTTTGATTAAGAATGTAGCTTCATGAAATGAATTTCATTTAATTTCATTCACATTCGGACAACTCCTTGGCAAAACTTTCTTTGTTACAAATGAGCAATGACATTATGCCTTTTTATATCATTTTTATCATAAATTTAGCATGAAATGGCATGGTTTAAAAGGTGAAAATTGGCGAAACAGAGGAAAAAATTAATTTTTCATCTTGACATACGTAATGTAAAAGTTAAGAAAATGAAAAATCATATTTTAGCATCTTATAGATAAACTAGTCCTCCGTGTGGTTAGCCCAACAAAGTATATTTTTACCTGCTAAATACCACGCATATTATACTTGATTTTGAATACTACACACAGTTGATTGCGAGAATGGGTGAAACAAGGAGCAATATTTTTTTCGTCAAAAACGAATGTCATTTTCACTGTAAATTGTTCAAAATAAGCGGAATCTCTAACTAATTTGAATAGTGATAGCTTCAAAAGTTGAAAAATTCACTTGGTGGAAGGTCGATCCCGTAGCAAGTGGAACTATGTGCCTTCCATAAGTTTATTATAGAATGTGCAACTAGTTTCGGCAGTTGCGCCACCTATAGGTACACCCTGCAGTTATGAGTGTGCCTGTGAATGAAGATGGTGTAACTGCCGAAACTAGTTATGCATTCTATAATGAATTTTCAGAAGTCACAAAGTTTGACTTAATACATTGAATGTTAATGCAATGGAGAAAACAATTTTTGAAATTGATGGTTGAAGGCGTAAATTTGTAGAGGATTTTCGCAGACACCACGAAAAAATTTCTTAGTAAATTCCAAACTTAAAAGTTTATTTCCGACCTAGGTTTCGACTTCACATTAATCATTTTCAAGGTTAAAATAAAAGCTTGAAAATGATTGCTGTGTAATCGAAAACTTGGTCGGAAATAAACTTTTAAGTGTGGAATTTACTAAGAAATATTTTAAATCATGTCTCTATTACAATTTATCTTTGTCTTTGCGTTATTAACAAATAATTCCTGGAACGTTAGTGAAAATACTTTTTAATTGAAATCTAGGATAAGGAGGATGATCTCATTAAAAAATGAATAAAATAAACAATGGTCTTTCCTTGGGTCATTCCTCATTCCGGCATGATATTATATTTTCAAGCTAGAAAAAATTCATAATAAAACGTTTTTTTAACTTTTTATTCCAATGTACTCGGTTGAAGTTCGCTTAAATTGGGTCTAACAACCACGGTGAATGAGGATCCAACAAACTTACGCTGACTGAGAGCTTGATCTAATGCCAGGGAGCTAAACGGAAGGCGAAGGATGCTGATTAATGACGTGTTGCTATCAGTGAAAGGCAGCGGGGTACGGTTTTAATGAAAAAACTCCAAGTTCCCTACACATTTTAAGGCGATATAACTCGAGATATGAGCGATTTCGGCTGTCAAGCTACCATCGGGAGCTATTAGTTACAAAATGAAATATGAAGTCCAGAACAATAACGATAGGAAAATGAAACCGGCATCATACGAACTTTGATTCAGCACAAGTCCTAGTAAGACGTCTAGCACTTTAAGTTTAGGACGGAATCTTGTATGATTCGAACCATTTTAAGGTTTACAAGACCACTGAACTAGTATTTCCAAGGAAGCATCATTTTTTCATAACGCAGCGCATGGTCACATTAATTTTAAACTGACTGATCTATGACAACAGGAGACAGAAACGACCATATATTAATAGCTTCATAGCTAACGGTAATAACACAGTCCAGTAATCTACACCTGCGACAACAACTGCAATGAGCTGGCAGCTTAAAGCTGAGTGGCGCCGAGTGGCGAGCAAGTCAAAACTTCTTTCAAATAGTTAATACAAAAACTAGTACTAAGCAGTCTTTCCGAAAATATTAAGAGGTATCATTTTTACCCCCGTTTCGCTAGAGATGAGAGTTTTTGGAGGAGGATATTGCAGGGCTATGTAAAATCATATGCTGTACCGAGTACATTTGATAGATATCACTAATATCTAGGAGAATTATATTATTTTACATCAGAATAACTTAAAATGTAAATACTCTAATATTGCTGTTTTGAAGCTGAGAACTTTTTGCACCACTAAAGCATGTAATATCGGACCCTTTTCCATTCCTAAGCATTTTCTGAGCATAAAGCAATGAGCGGGTAAATTTTACTAGCCGGCGGAGAGAGGCGCTGCCAGCTTCAACTGCTACTAAGCATAAGGAAATTAACAATGGGTATCGAGACTGTGTATATCTGGACTGTGGTAAGAGTTAGCAACACAATAGCATCATCCACAGCATGTATATTTAGGGTTAAGCAAAAATTAGTGCATTAGCGCAGATGTTTCAGAGAGGCGAAACTAGCTGACATGATGTATTTAAGTTAGTTTGAGCAGGGTAGTTCCCTTATCATAACGGAGACCATATTCTAATTATACGTTTTAATGTCAGCAACTCCAGGAAGCATGGATTAAATATTGCATTTTTAATAGCAAAATAATATACTTTAATGTGACTGAAATTCTGACGAGTTTAAGGAAAATATCTAGATAAGTCTTTAACTTGACTCATTATTTCGCGCGGGATGTTTATAACTACTTAACAGCGGAAGGCTTTTTTGCGATCCAGAAAAATTATTGTGGTGACAGTATAGTTTATTTTCAAGAACAGTTGGGAAAAGCTACAAACTACAAACTGTTACCTTTTTGACGAGATCTAGGTGTTAGAGAGATATTCCCCATTTTTAAATAAAGGTCTCTCTGGAGTGCAAAACGGAACATTTCCCGCATAAGTGCCGGTATTTTTTGTCAAAAGTCTAGGGAAGTAACCTGGTAAGGGACTGACATTTTTGTACCTTTGGTAGGGTGAGATATTTTCCTTTAAAATGAAATCAAAATCACTGGTTTCTAGGTGAAATAATATTTCGCTCGAACTACCTTACTAAAGTGCCTGGCTATATATGAATCGTATTCCTCTGCAAAAATACTCTGATTATCCTTCCGCTAAAATCACACCATGCTGCTACACTCCACATTGGGCCGACACCCTGGAAAGGCTAAGATTACTTGTTCTGGGAGGTCTTAGGAGAAATAACTCCGCAAAGGTCTAAATGTGGATATAAATCGGGAGACCCCAGAGGAACGCTACGGAGAGCAGGGGTGATATTACAGGAAGCAGCGGATGTGGAGTTAGGATTTTCGGCAGTCATGAGACGCACCTGCGCATCCCCACTAATGGAAGGGAGATTAAGTAACGGAATCAGAACAAAATGGAAGATATATTGGACGCGTAAATCATCAGCAATACCGAGTCGAACTTCACTTACCCTCGAACGAAAGCGGTGCACTTGAGAGTAAGGCAGAGTATTGAGACTTACTCCCTGAGGGTATCATATTGTATTACATTGCCATTATCCATAAAAATCCTTGCCATTATCCATAAAAAATTCTTCCTCGCTGTATGTTTTTAAGGAAAAACTTTTTAATTATTACTATAAGCAGCATATATGCCAATAATAGAAATATGTATCCTGTCATAGATTTATACGTTTCCAAAGTGATCGGAGAAATTATCGTTTTTTGTTATCTCTTTGTGATTAATTTTATATTTTCCATTGTTTTTCGTGTTAATTATCTGTAACTGTGATTTTTTTGTTTATCATCGCAGTGAAATGTTGGCCAGGTGTAAATATTTTTCTATTTTTTTTTGCTCAAAGCAGAATTTTATATGTATTTTCTATTTGTTTATCTTATGGGAAAACCCAGAGTATAATTAAACCTATTCTACTCTATACAACTTCGCTCGGCAAAAGATAAGAAGGAGAATGATAACCTCATTTGAAGCAGTTACAAGCACAAGTTCATCAAATTGCTTCAACATGTTTCCTGCCTGTGCAGCTTAGATATCCCACAAAATTCACTCAAGGATAACTAAAACGTTAAACAAACTCACTCCATGGCTGAAGCATTAGTTATGCTTGATAATATTTTACTCGCTTAATTAAACAACTTTAAAAACTTACCGTCTTAGAGGTAAATTGAGCGAGATAGTTCCCTAGTCATAATAGAGGCCATATTCGTATTATACGTTTTAATTTCAGCTGCTGTAGGAAGCATGAATTAAATCAGGAGTGGCCAACCAAATGATCTTGCGGGCCACTTTGGAAATTCATCATAACTCCGCGGGCCGCATATACAATTATATATCCCCATATTAGATTTAGACCCACTATTGACATTATTTTGGAGTGAAAAATTGAAACATAATGAGTTATTATTATTGTGTTAAAGTAATTGTATTAAAGTGTAATAAATCTCGCGGGCCGGAAAAATATTCAAGGTGGGCCGCATAGGGCCCGCGGGTTCGCCACCCCTGAATTAAATATTGCATTATTACTGGTGCAATAATACAGTTTTATATGACAGAAATTGCAAGTAATTAAATGAAAATATCTAAAGAAGTATTTAACTTGACTCCGTTTTTTTCGCGCAGTATGTTTGAATCTCCTTCAAAACGGAAGGTTTTTTGTGATCCCGAAGAATTTACTGCTGTGAAATTATGATTAGTTTTCAAAATAGGCAGTGGAGATAACATACAAACTACACACTGTTAAATTTTTGACGAGATTGAAGTGTTGTATATTCCTCAATTTTTAAATAAGGTCTCTTTGGAGTGCAAACACACACCATTTCCCATGCTGAAGGGCTGGTAGTTTTTTGGCAAATATCTCGGAAAGTAGTGAGATAAGGGGTGAATTTTTCGGTGTCATTGGAAGGTTGAGCTATTTTTCTTTAACTTAAGACCAAATTCATTGATTTCCAGGTGAAATAATATTTGCCCCAAACTACCTTAAGGTAATTTTTCAACTCATTATCAAAGCAACAGCTGCTAAGAAATATCCATTCAGAGTAAAATAAAATAGATAAAATTGTAGACAAGAATGAAGGTTTTTACAACAGTCGATGAACGTAACAAAGAAAGACATTTTTGAGTGACATACGACAGCAAAGCTACGAAGATTTACCATTCGCGAATTTTTTATCGTTAATCCACAAGATTCACGTATTCAAATAACCATAACTTGACACAGTATGCTTAAAGTTTTATTTTTTCTTTACTTACTATGAACTACCATAAAGTTAAGCCTGAAACCATTGAGTTCAAAGCCTGCTTTAAGGACCGCCTCAATTCAAATAGACTGTGCCACCATAGTTTTAATCACTGCATTGCAGGAGGTATGACAAAAGAATTAGCAGTAACTCAATTCATCACAGTCTCTTTAAAAAGATACATTGATTGCATCATACGATTGGGTTAAATAAGGCAGTAATATCTAGCCGAGAAAATAACCGCACTCAAAGTAAAGAAGAGAATTGGCTAAGCATTATTTAACGTAATTCGCGAAATAAATTCCTCTCAATCCTTCTGCGCCACTTGGCGATTCACTGCATCAACTCCATTCACGGCCAGAGGAAATCCGTCTCTACAAAGGTTGGGAGGGGAGGGGGTTCCGCGCTCTCTCGCTTGGAAACCAGGGGGGGAAGGGTTGTAGGAGGGGGTTAGAGCAAACGAATAGATCCTCCTCTCCCGGCAAAGCTCTTACTCTATCCGCTCCACGTATCAACCGTGTAGTTCCGCTTTAAAACAGGACGAAGTTGAACGCTTTAAAGCAATTGAAGTAGAGAGAGTATTGGACGGATCCAATGAGCTCGCGAGATAGGGCTACGCCGTTCAGAGCTCACTTGGGTTAAAAAAAAACTTGGGTCTTCATTTTTTTAAAAATTTATTTCTTCCTGATTCCCGAAGCCGAAGGGCAACCTCTCATCGAATTTTCAACGAAACCAAACGGTCTGGACTGAAATAAAGAAAATAGAAATATTCATCCCTTTTATTTCTGTTTTCAGTTGGCCGCGGCTTGGTGTATCATCTACAACGAACCCAAAGGGCTTTCGAGAAAACAGGAAGCGCAGAATTGGATATTAAAAAAAATATATTTTCTTCCCTTCAGGGGTGCAAATAATATTATTAATAAAACGGCAATTTATCACGTCCGATAAAAAAAAGGAGAGCCGAAAAATTTTCCGACTCATATCTCGGATTCGGAGGGGTTAAAGGAAGTCAATGGCGAGATAGACTGAACGATAATGGAGTGTCGAAAACCTTGCATGAGGCGAGGCAAATGAAGCAATTTATATGAAAACATTGTGAGGTTGATTTAAACGCATAGATATCTCTCAATAACCTCCATCACTCAAGAGCAGGTGACATGAAATCAAACCAGGGGTCACTTCTAAAATTGGAGACTCATTTATCACTGCTATCCATTTTTTTGACATAGTTTTGTCGATTTCTATCCATTACAATTTTTACATACAGTGACAACAATTGTCAGAATCACAAGCCTCTAGCGACGGAGTTGAAAGATAAGATGCCCAAAATGTTGAGGACCTTATTGGTTAATGGCCGGTTGCAAGAATGTTTAGTTATGGAATCAATAGATATGAAATCCAGCACGTTAAAGATCTCATGCAAATATTCGCTCAGCAGGAACACACCTACTAGTTACATAACTAATAATTGCTGATGCACATAACAATTAAACAGTATGAGTAAACAAACTGATCATCTGTCTCAACACAACTCTTTTATCAAGTAATTGTCTCCCAAGTTTTTTTATGGCGCATACGCCATCTCGGCTACTTACAGAACTCGTAACTCCATGCCGTAAGTTATGAAACTAATAAATGTATCGAATATTTCTGGAACACTTATTGAATGGGTACCATGGCTTAAGGGAACCATAAGTTGATAGAGCATATAGATTCCTGCAACTGACCGTAAGTCAGGTTGTAAGAAATTTATATTTTTCCTCACCAATCTCTTTAAGTTCTCACTTCGAATGTTAGGTCTACTGATGCACGACGTTTACGAATGTTTATCTACTGCATAAAAAATTTGCTGATAACAGACAGCGTGAATGAATTCACTCGTCGCATGATAACTCTATTTTACAGAACTCGTGCATCCACCATCCGTTCATTGCGCACCCATCATCTTAAAAATCAATGGTACTCAAAACTACTCAGCTCAATTCCACCAGGCTCCAACAAGTGCATTCATCAACCCAAGGACATTTTTTTATAATCAAAAGACAATAAGCAAATTCCATTAGGCTGCCTATGCTAAAATGTGAATACAAGAGATTTACGGTATCCATACCCAGATGCCGACATCTACATCTACATAC
This sequence comes from Ceriagrion tenellum, assembly GCA_963169105.1. NCBI lineage: Eukaryota > Metazoa > Arthropoda > Insecta > Odonata > Coenagrionidae > Ceriagrion > Ceriagrion tenellum. The sequence continues at coordinate 34,806,932 of OY720643.1, read as the reverse complement.
ATAATACCCTGCGAGCCGCCGCGTGAGTGTGTGTGGCAGGAGGTGTCAGGGACACCAGCCGTGTAAAGATGTAACTTTTTGGAAGGTTTAATGGTGACATGTATTATGGGAGTGTAATGAGCGGAGCTAAGTTTTATTGTGGTCAATTACTGTGCGAGGAAGGAATGAGGGAGGAGTTTTTGTGCCTATCTGCTCGGCTATTTTATCGCTTCTGTCAGACCTAGAGATGTAGTGATGAGTCATGATAATATTCTGTGTCGCTCGGAAGAACATCAGTTCCAAATTTGTCAAGCAACCTAAGTCTAGCGTGCCTCTTCTGCGAGCGACTTTGAATGTTGCGGTGTGTACTCTTTTGGTGACGTAAATGTGATTAGAGTGTGTTCCGTAAAAAGAATAGTCAGTTTTGCACCCACGCAGGTAGCAATAAAATCAATAATAGCATAGGAAGAGCAACCATACTCGCCAAAAGTCAATCTATGAACGGGAAAAGCAAAAAATAATAATTAAGAATGGATTACTTACTAATATCCTGGAATTAGTCTTACTGATCCCAAGGTCCCTTGGCGACGACGAGAAGGTGCGACAGAGGAAAATAGCAGGCACGAACGGACTCACCTGAAAATGAATGGAACAAACAGTATTTAGCAATAAATCATCAACTAAGATTTTATGTCTTATAGATAAACTCAACTTTCATTCTAAATTAAATAAGTGTGGTTTTATCCATCTTCTGAAAAAGAGGAAATCTTTGAATAAGAAAACCTTGAAATCCTTTACCTAAGGCATCCCGTTGTCAATGGACGGCATCAAATTTAAAATCATCTACAAATTCCAAGAACTGAAGTCACAAATAATACTACAAAAGGAAGTCATTAAAAACTTTCATTTCAAATACAGCAAAAAACGAACATTTTAAAACATTACGTCTATATGCGAGGATATTACGTACATAGTGAAAAACCTGAAGATGCAGTTAAGATCTTTCCTCAGAATGTGAAATTACTAAAGGCCGCTTAACACGTCGCAATTCATTTCGCAATTGAATGTATGGATTCTTTCAAAAGGAAAATACTAACGTGTAAAGCGGAAAATTACATGACTGTCTGAATTCCTTATCGGGAAATAAAACTACGCTAATTCTTGCACACTCTATGGTACATTCGTTAGTATAATAAAATGTACCGTATAAACAGCCTTTAGAAATATGCGTACATTACTTTTATAATTTGAATTTGTCCATTTATTCCCTTTCCTCATATTTCTCGTTTCGATCTACCATCCCCACCTGGGCAATTGCTAAATGGCAGCGTAGTCTTAAAAAAACAAATATATAATTCGTAAGCCAACATATTCTGACAACCTCTGATTGCCAGAAGATATTCGTAGAAGACGTAAAGGCGCGCAAGGAATCCCCAATGCCAAGAAACCCAGATCCCTTATCTTCAACTTAATCACGCAATGGAGGAAGGAAATTTTTCCGATCGGATTGAAATTTAGATCGGAGGAGAGATATTTGGGTAGGATATGTCGGAGGAGAAGAATACTTAGGCCGGTATTCATAGTCCTCAATAATCACAGATTCGTTTCAATCTATGATTATATCTCTAATTAATTACTGTTTCTTATTCATAGTCGTCAAAGAATCAGTGATTCGTCAATCGATGATTCTTGAATCAGAGATTCATCAATCTCTGATTATTATGTATCCATAGTCGTCAAATAATCATTGTTTATAGTTCTAGTATTCATAGTCAAGCAAACTGTAATTATTTGGCCAAATAATCATTGATTCGTGAATTAAGCTCTCGACCGTAATTAATTAGAGTTTTTCTATGTTGCACTTCGGTAGTTCTGTGATTGTTTACGACATATTCTCGACATGTCTTTACGTTCCAACTGTACAATTATATACGGCAATAAAGGCATAGAAAAGTCTATACACTCTAGATGAACGTCTTGAATTGATTAGGATTATTGACTACCTTGAACTGATTAGGATTTCCGTGCAATGGAAATTCGTTCGGATATATTAGCGTATGTGATTGCCGATGACGATGTACCAGCGTATCACTAAAGGCTGCGAAAAATACACATTAGGGATCCAACAAATCCAAATTACTCACATGGGGAGACTACGTACCCTGACTCGCCGATTTAAATGCCGTATTTACAATGCCGTGCACGAGGTCAAAGGCTAGTTCGCCTTGGACTTCGTCAAACGTATCCTAGTTGTATTGTAATTAATCAGTATATTAGCAGAAATATCCGCCCTTAGTATAAAAAAGCTGGGAATATTTACTCTTGCCAGGTTTTTCTAGAGCCTCACATCACCCGTCTCAATCACCCTCAAAGCGACTTTTGTTATAAGTCTTATTATCGCGCTATACAATATAAAATCGTTTGGTGTAGTGGTTAGCGTCGCGGATTCGTTCGCGAAGGTGGTGGCGTTCGAGCCTTTTGGCTGCCGTTTTTTTTTCCATCTTTATATTCACGACCAGAGAGCAATTTTTCCTCCGAGTTATATGTCATAACATAGGACTTCACCTCGCCTTTTTTCTCGTGATACTTTCCACAAAATTAGTACTACAGGGTGAATCTTTAATGTCAATGGCCTCACTGGGGTCTGGTGATGGACCGCTTATGATATACGACAAAATCTGTTTAAAATCCGTTATCTAACTTGCTGTAACAATAGACATGAGTGTTGAAAGACGAAGAGTTTAATAGAGGATACCGATTCTCAAAACCCGTAGTGATCGAGTGTATTCTTCTTAGAACTATTGTTCATATATCGACACTTTCCGCGAGGAATGACAGTTCCTCTTGTGCTACTGTGGCTCATTGCTTTGAGATTTTACGCTTAGGCATCGATATTGAATTGTTGAAATCATATTACAAATTTAAAAAAATATATCACAGCGGTTTTTAATCACGCAGTATTTAAAAAAATCTTCATGCTGAATTTAATCTCGGCCGAAATTGCCGTGAATGTTTTACTCGTAAGCTATCATCAATTGCTACTAATTACATATTTCAAATTTTCTTTATCAGTAATGATCAGACATAAATGCTGCTACCGCTACTCTTCGTCTTCTTTAGTGTTTTACGTACATATGTAGGGATTGCTAGTTCTGTTTCGCAGCCAACGGTGTCCAGAACTGTGAAACATATAACTAATCTTTTGGCCGTCCAAATAGCTGACACCATCAGACCGTCTGTTTCTTATGATGTTCAGGCAACGAATCGGTGCCTCAGGTGTCTCTTTGTGAGAATAGAAAAAAGAGGAGACCACACTTATGGTCGGACAATTCCTGACGTTAAACAGCACACGCTACATCATCAACACTTGCCGGAATACGATATTACTGTTTGTTGATTTTCCCTAGTAACGCCTTTATTAACGTTGAATAATCATAAGAAATAATTCTAATGTAGTCACGGCTAATTCATTTTTATCAAAAAAACATTTCCAATCCATTTTTTATATTCTTTTTCAATATGCAATTAATAAAACTATATACTCAACTAGAATAAAAATTTAACGATACCCACAAAATGTTTTGCCTCTTCAATTTCTCATACCACTCAAAAATAAACATACATCCAATCTGTAATTCACCAATTACAGATTGTCCCAAATAATTAGAGATTCATGAATCAGTGATTCATGAATTGGAGATTGTTTTCTGTCTATGAATACATAAATCAAATAATCAATGATTGACGAATAATCGTTGATTCAGCAATCATTGATTATTCATCCCGTCTATGAATACCGGCCTTAGACAGCGGTTTTCAAAGGGTCGAAGTAGGAAGGAATGGGGTTGGAACATAAGCATGGATCAGAAACATGGCCGGCAGATAGGTGCTTGGGCATAGGGAGACCAGGCCAACCGAGACCAAAATACCTGCGGAAATCGCATTTTGTTTCGAGTCTAATTCCAGCGTCTCGAATGATAAAAGAATACAAATAAGTTCTTTTACTCCCGGATGATTCGCAAAACTCCACTGGAAATCTGATGCAAAATGATTAGGTAAAAAGTTGACATTCACGGTGTTTTAATAATATTCGGCGTGGTAATTAGCATTGGCGAGCGAAAAATATGTATTTCCAGAATTCTTGACGACATATTAAGGTGACGGTGAACTCCCTGTGGTAACCTTGCTTGCTCAATTGTTTGGTCTGGGGGCAAGGTTTTTGCATGGCGTCAAATAATAACGTAATGTTTTGAGACATGCAATGATTCCAACAGTAATATCTGACGAGAGACATATACATGAGAGCGAAAATATTTGGCAACTAAAGATGACGCGTCAGTCGAGAGACCGTATCGCAAAATACTTGGTCCACCACAAGTTCAAGGATACTAGGGAGTGCAATGGCTTTCCAGTGTCGGGCATTGAATAATTGGCGCGAGCTAGAAAACAAGAATAATCGCTATCATACTCGTTGAACAACCTGATTTTATAACCGATGACATTTGCCACTCGCTCCGAGCAGGATCCGATGTAGTAGATGTTGACGATGACGTTAGCTTAAATAGCTGCAGTGCACACTTAAATCTTCAGAAATCAGTGCTGCTTTTACCTCCTCGCTGCTGTCTTTGATTTCCGACTGTGATTCTTTAATGGATGATAATAATTTCATTCATTGCTTCTCAATTTTAACAACAAATTTATTTTTGCCATTTTTCAGGAGCTTTAAGCAGACTCAAAGGTCACAGACCTGTGGGGAAGCTGCCCTCCGTTAATTGTACGCATTGCCGCATGCTAAATTAAGAAAAACCTTGTTAAACATACATATCTTACACAATATTAGCACTTCAATTGCGCAGCAAAAACAATAACGCACCAATTACAATTTTTCTCATCGAACTTACAGTGCCATTGGGTACAGAGATATGATGCATAATAATAATAAAAATAATATGTGAGGATATCTCGACAGCGTTTTTGGCTGACCACTACCGTACATTGGTAAATTTCAAATTACAGTTGACATTTGCCTCTTCGCCATGAGTAGTGCAACCACTGCGTGAAATCATCAAGGATGGATGATATAATGCAAGTTAAAAGTATGAGGGTAAACTTAAAGGAAACTCGACCTGTGAAATTATATCGCTTTATCCAGTCCAGACTTTTTCATTGTTACCGACCATAAGTCTGACATATCAGGAGAGTTGGCGTAAGGGTTGACGCTAAATAAGGGGAAAATTTAACTTGATAAAGACACTATATGGACCACTGGAAAAGCTCACAAAGAAGAGTAGAAGCCTTTGAAACCTGGTGCTGAAGAAGAATCAAGAAGATAAAATGGACCGACAAAATTAGAAAAGATGAAGTGTACCGAAGAGTAGAAGAGGAAAGGACCATAGGGAACGACATAAATAAAAGGAGAACCAGATTGATTGGACACACCCTAAGACACAATGGGTTTGTGAAGAACATAATTTAAGGTAAAATTAGGGAAAAGTCTTAAGAGGAAGACCCAGGAATAAGTTCATGGACCTAATAAAGAGGAAAGCACTTAGGAAGATATCAGGAGGTAAGGGAACAGGCATTAGATAGGGAAGGGTGGAGGGCTGCAGTCAACGAATCTTCGCATTGAACGACCAATGATGATGAAAGATATTATACGTCGAAACCATGGTCGGTCGCGATGAAAAAGAGTGGAATATAGGTAAAAAGTGAGAAGTTATTCAATGGATAATATCACACTGGATTCCGTACTCAATCCCATGTACAGGCTAGCATACTAGATATGAACTCAAAGGTTTCCAAGGAGTGATTCAGTTGGCAGTGAAGGCTTTTCGGGCTCTCTTCCGCGTATTTCCATCGTCGTATATGTCAGTTTCGACAGCATTGCAGCTGTCTTCTCCAGGTCAGAAGTGAACCTTCTTCAGTCCAGAAGAAGACAGCTGTAATGCTGTCGAAACTGACGTCTACGACAATGGAAATACGCGGAAGAGAGCCCGGAAAACCTTCACAGCTATCTATACTAGGTCTTGCGCTGCATCAAGTATCGAGCGATATGGGCTTTAGATAAGGCCTTCAGTGTAGTTCAACATCCACGGTAGAAAGACATTCCTAGCACACACATCTCTTCCCAAGGCTTACCCCGCGAGGGAAATGAGTGTCGGCATATATGGGAGACCTGAGAGTAAATCACATTTTTTCTGAAAAATATCGAGAGAGAGAAAGATAGAGAGAGAGAGAGAAATGGGAAAAACCTGGGTTTTTCCACGCGTGCTGGAAGCCGATAACGCGCAGCCGACTGAAAAAAAAACTCAAAAGACCTGCTCCCGAAGCGAAGCAGATTTCGTCTCCGTAAGAAATAACTCGAGCCTACCCTCTCCACCTCCTTAAACTACCACCTACAGCCACTTTTCGATAAAAAAATAAATAAATAAACCATTTCTTTAACCTCCCCCCCTCCTCCGTCTTGCGTTCGCCTCGCCTGCATCTCATTCCACCTTTGTATTTCTTGCCCACCCCTCTGCACGAAAATATACCGCAAAGAGGCATATATTTCACCAGGCTTCTCGTTCTATTGGAGACCTTCCTTCCTCCAATACCCGAGTTCTCCCTATCGTGTCCCCATACCCTTGGCTCAACCGACCTTCTAAGGGTCCCATACCCGCACATCGATTGTTGAGGAAAAAACGCAAAACCGTTTGGACCCAAGAAAAAAAAATCATTCCAAAGAGGGGCATGGGGGGCTTCCGCATGGGACCATATCGGCCTCTGCAAGGTGGAGTATTATTTTCCCTTACTTCTTCGCATTAGTCAGTCCGAAGCCCAGAAATACTTCCAGGTCCACAAGTGCCTCCGCCGTCTCATTACCACCAAGCCGCGCGCCTAATTTGTTGTGCAAAGGTAAAATAATGTCATTCGAAGATATTAAACAACATCCAGCGTCTGTCCCAACGTTCAACGTTTAAATATTCTATCTGTTTTTAATCATAAAGACGTCAAACATTTCAAAATTCCTAAAATAGAATATTACCTATCCTATTCACAGCTGTAGTCGATTGAAGAAGGTAACTTTTTGCTGATGCGGCGTAAGTTTTCAAAGTTCAGATACGGCTGTCATACCTTCAAATTTCTCACACCAGCGCCATCGATGAGAACTAAAATCTCCGAAGTGAGTCGCTTATGTGTGGAGATATTAGACAACAAAAAGGACCGGTTTCCGCGAAAGTTTCGCCTTTTATACATTTTTTCGTAGTTATTGGAGAGTTTCAACGACACGGTGGACGCCGCTGAGATCACTTTACAGTTAAAATTTTTATTCTGTGTGATTATCGACGTTTAATAAGTTTTGTTTTGGTAAAAATGTACGCTTAATGTGACAGAGTGGCCATAAAAAATTGATAATCTCGAGCGAAAAAGAACTCAGCAACAGAAAAAGATACACAGCGGATCGGGTTATTGTGGTGGCTAGAGTACTGGCTAACCATACGGGCGGCCAGGGTTCAAATCCCAAATCAGAGGAGGATGTTTTTCAGAGGAAACCCGATCCCTACTTGAGTGTCTTGTGGAGGGCACTTCAAGCACAACACTCCGTCTGTCGGATGAGAGGTTAAGCCGTGGTCCCCTTGGCGCCTTTCGTTAAGAGCAGGTTAATGCCGACGCCGGGTTTCTATCCACCCTTCCTCCCTTACCTGTCCACTATGGCCCAAATGACCTTACCTGTCGGTCGCCTCTCCAAAAATCCAAAAGATATGCATGCGTCTGATTGGCACTTTGACAACAATTTTTGAGAAGTAAAAAATCATTCTCGTATTTTACAAATGTTCTTTTTATGATAAAATGACAGAAATAAAGAAAAAATACACCTCTAGTATCATTCGGCACAACTCGGTAAAATAATTCATTGTTCAGCACGCATGTCAACATCCAAACTTGCGCCAGCGTATAAGCGAGAAAACAAGTCAATACTCAGGAAAAAAATTAATTTATGAATGCAGTTTCAGGACATTTTAAGAAAATTTAGAGCTTAGCGAACGAAAAAGAAAGGGAAGTACACAAAAACGAACCCGTTCATAATAAAGAGACGAACCCGATGTCTTGAAAAAAAAAACCCATTCGTTTAAAACCTTCAGCGATTATGTCGGTCTCCGTAAGGTGGAATAATTTTCTAATCCCTCCTTTCCTCCAATGTTTTACACAATCGGTGCTCCAGAAATATCACCGGCCCCGTGAGTACCTCCACTATCTTATTCCTCTTAAAAGTCTCACGCTCTGCCAGTTATTCAAAGAAAAAAATTCACGTTATACGGAGATAACGAGGCTTGACTCCACGCACTCGTTTGGTAATCTAAATACAAAAAATCTCACGTACTTTACTATCAGTGCCGTTTATCTCCGACCACAAAATGAGTGCCCATTCTTCCAGGGTGGCCAATCGGCTATGTAGTATCATTGCTGCTTGATATACTTCCGCTCATAACAAAAACGAGAGTTTTCATGACAGCGCGCATTCAAGGGTAGTAATTCCATGACGAGAATGCTATTTTGGAAGGTATACCCTGGGTAATCAGGGAGAAAGCTAATCTGACTGGATAAAAAAGGTAAGAGTTACGCTGAATTGATAACAGAAAAAGAGCGAAGTAAGACATTTGGTGGCTTAAGAAACAACCAATCATGAGGTTTAGATACCTAGCAGAATAGCTCCGATAGTTGGTAATGAATGCATGAACCACTTTTAAAATATCGAGGGTTGGTCAGGAACAATGAAACTATAATACCTTACCGACGTTTCAGAGGGTAGTGCACCCCATCATCAAGGATTGGAATTGATAATCGTAGGGATTAATCTTCAGTAGATAAATATTTTAGGACTGATTTTGTATGGGTATTTGCACATTCACAGAACCAGTAAAAAAAATCCCATCATCAGAGGTCGGACTTGGTAATCATAGGGATTCATCTTCAGTAAGTAAGACTTTTTAGGACAAATTTTGTTAAGCTAATTGCACATCCCAGAACCAGTACAAAACATCACTCTGCGCATTATAATAACCATTTAAATACTGTTTTCTTACTGGTTCTGTGGATGTACAATTGCCCAAACAAAATCTATCCTAAAAAGTCTTATCAACTGAAGATGAATCCCTATGATTATCAATTCCAAGCCTTATTTATGGGGTGCATTACACTCCGAAACGTCGGCATGGTAATATAGTTCCATTGTTCCTGACCTACCCTCGATATTTTAAAATTGGCTCTAAATTAAGAGGTCGATAGAACAATACTCTGGATGAATGCATGGTTAGGATCGCACTATACTTGCGAGCGTCCTCGAACTTGTGGTGAATTAAGGATTGCGCGAAACGGTATCTATACTTTCTTCGTGCTCCGTCCTTCCACGGCCTGGGTGAGAGATAAAGAGAGTGAGGAGGGAAAGTATTGTTCGCGGATAAGGGGAGGAGGAACGCGTGGGCCCTGGGTGACGTGGTTGGCCGGATCGATCTACTCCTTCCCCCTTTCTAACCTTCCCCATCTTTCTCTTTCTTCCTCACTCATCCTTCCTCTTCTCCTCTCTCCTATCTCTCTCCCTCCTCCCCTTTACCACTTTCTCTTCCCCACGTCGTTCGCACACCTCCGCCTCTCATACCAACTCTTTCTCCCACCTCCTCTCACATACACACACCAAGTCTCCTCCTTAACGCCACCCTTCTCATATCTCTTACACTCCCTTTCTCCTTATCCACCTCCCGTTCCCCTCCTTCTCCCCTCTCATCCTCCCAGAGTTGAATGCACTTTGGATAATTCGGATCCCATTTTTATTCATTTTTTTTAAAGCGCGACTTTTCGAGACGGGATGCTTAAAAGAGATGCAGAAGCTAATCGAAGCAGTTCGTCGCCCGCTCTTCGCTTTTTTTCCTCAGCCTCCTTGCCCTCTCGACCCCTCCCTCCCCATAACCTTCCCACAATCCACTCGCGAACCCCTACCTTCTCAACCCCTCTTTATCACCTCGCGCCCGCTACAGAGGTTAAAGCGTTTTCTTTTTTTTTTTAATGCGACGAAAACGCCGAAATTGACCGGCTGGATTCACTACCACATTCACATGCGGAGCGTGGCGCTCCACACGAATCGGAAGCAAGAACCATTAGAAAAGCTGACCAGAACAGACTAGAAGCCTTCAAAACCTGGACTTGGAGGAGGACGCTGAAGGTAAAATGAACGGAAAGAATGATGAAGGTTACAGAACAATAAAAGAGGGAAGGATAGTTGTAGAAGCACCATGAACGAATATGTGCGAGGTTTTCTGTGACATGTGCGTCTGCAACAGATAGTGGGTAAGGAACTAATCCATTTTTTAAAAACTCCGGCTTCCCATTTAATGTATCTAAGTTAGCGCAGATCGGAGCACTTCCTACACTTTTCATTCGCTCTAGTGCGCTCCTATCTTCACTACTCAACTGCACAACAACAACTACTCAACAACAACTTCACTGCTTTCTCGTCGTTTCAGGTCACGTGCACTAGGCAGAGTACTTCCATTCATATCAGGGCCCCCGCGCACTGGCAACTTTAACCAACGGCAACCAAACAGTTTACTCACCCGTGAGTTGCCCGCCACCGCGAACTGGCGATTAAATAGTTGCCTCTCAGCTCAGTTTACAATGGATTTCGTGGAAGCTACTTGTGTTCTTGCGCTCATTCTGAGACAGCGAAAAAATAAGCAAAGGAACATAAAGTTTTGGGTACATCCAATAATTAGTTCCAGACTTCTTGATGGGCAATTTTATAAGCCGTTTGATATATTGACAGAACATCCAAAAAGGTTCTTTAATTATTTTAGAATGAGCATAGAAACTTTTGATCAACTACTGGTTACCCTTGGACCTCGAATAACTTACCAAAATACATCATTACGACAGGCTTTGCCACCTCAAGAAAGATTGGCAGTGACTCTAAGGTAAGGAAAATATTAATACCACCAATAGTTTAAATTATTTATTGCAAAATAAATGGAAATACAAAGTTTTTATTGCTTTATATTAGTAGTTACTGAAGTACTCCGAAAAGCGCTCCGAACAAGGGCCGTCAAGCAACTGAATAGTTGACAGTGCGCGGGGCTGGGCAAAAACCTACGTGGTCTATTCCTGCCGGCAACAGTTTACTCACCCTCGGAATAGGTTCGGACCCAATTATTTAGTTGCGGCAACTAAAAAGTCGCCCGTGCGCGGGGCCACAGTCAATACCGTGTGTTTCATTGGATAGTTGCTTTGTTTCTAAATAGTTGCTTTGAAAAAGTTGCCAGTGCGCGGGGGCCCTCAACGGCATATTTGATGTACGATGAACAAAGAAAACTCTTCGAACATAGATCAACGTCTGTTTTTACGGTGAATTTTAGCTGGGGCTCCTAACATGGATATTGCAAGGTTTTCAATTACTTTGCGGTAAAAATATAGTTTTTTTTAAAGTCTATTTTTTGAACTAATTCAATTATTATGCAAATTGTGAAAACATTCCTGTGGAGCGTGTCACTTGACGGATCGGAAGCATGGACCATCAGAAAAGCTGACCAAAACGTACTAGAAGCCTTCAAAATCTGGGCCTGTCGGAGGATACTGAAGGAAAAATGGCGGACGAAATAAGAAATGATGTAGTTCACAGAAGAGTAGAAGAGAAAGGACCAACATTGAACACCATAAATAAAAGGAGAACCAGATGGATTGGACACACTCCGAAGCACAATGGGTTTGTGAAGAACATTACTTAAGCTAAAGGAGAGGGAGAAGTCCACAGAGGAAGACCCAGGAATAAGTTCATGGACCAAATAAAGAGGAAAGTACAAAGGAAGAGATACCAGGAGGTAAGAGAACTAGCATTAGATAGGGAAGGGTGGAGGGCTGCAGTCAACCACTCTTAGGGTTGAACGGCCAACGATGATGATGCACATAAAATTCGGTCGTGACAATCGGGAGCTTACAGAATCCTACCTACCAGCAGGTTACCGAACGTTTAGCCTGCTCGCATAGTTCCATTTGTCGTCGTTCGTGAACGATGAAGTTATATTATTTTTTTAAAGTATTTCTATTTGCGCTAACTTCTGACACATTCTATGGAATCTCCCATAGATATAGGCTCCCATAGGCTCTCAGGCAAATAGTTACAAGGTTTCTTTCTCCAAGCCAACCATACATGAATTCGGAATTCGATTATTTTTATTCGAAATCGGATTAAGACACTAATAATTAATAACAGGAAACTTTAAAGATCTTGAAACCAGTGCACGTTGGAATTCGTCGGCGTAGGTCAACGCCAATGAATGTGGGCAGTTGAAAAGTTCGATAACTGGCCGTTAGATGGCAATATCAAAGTTTGCTATAGTTGCGGCCGAATATAGCTATTAAGTACTAAGAGAGTCCGTGAGTTAAATGAAGACCATTACAATTGGTGGTCCGTAGTGAAATGCGATATCCGAAGATTGTACCTTGAAAATATCATTTTAAAAATCAACACAATGGAATTTCAAGAAAAACACTCAATCCGAACTGAAATAATAATTGATTAAAGTACCTTGGAGCAGATATTGGACCACAAGTATAACAATACTTAATCATTTATAATCGCTTCAAAACACAATCAGGATACCAAATCGCTTACAAAGAGGACATAGGCACTTCGGAACTCAAAAAAATATACGAAGTTATGGTATGCCCACACAATATTACATGAGTTAGAATTTTAGCGACTTGCAAAAGAGACTACAAACAGATCGAAACATCAGAAATGAAATACCTTCGATCGAAGTACGGTAGATATGCTAAATCGACTAAAAACATCGTGGAGCCGATTTTCGATGTTTAAAAATGTACTTCCGACTGTCTTAATTTTCATCGGATTATTTTACAGCTCGATGTTTTCGATGTATCGACCAAAAACATCGAGTAGACCGATATATCGATGTCGATGTGGCATCCGTAGTGAAAGGCTGCACACGTTTTGCCCTCATTAAAAAAAAGTAAGGCAAGGATGATAAGCTCAATTTGCTGCAACTTTTGTCACTAGTGATTTAAGTAGCAACAAATAATTACATTAGACGGTAAGAGCATGTAGAGGACATGCCTCAAGAACAGAATCCCAGAAAGGGTTTAGAGTATAAGCCTTTAATGAGAAGTGTGGGAAGACCGAGATTACCATGGTGAAGCCAGAACAGGCGACATGCCTAAACCTATAAGTAAAAAATTTAAGATGTCAACTTTTACAAAACCACTCGATTTATTAAAACAACGACCCAGGTTTCAATGTGCATTCACATCATCTTCAGGTAAATGGAGGCCGATGTGCAGGCCTTATATAGTAAACATTACCAGGTGGGGAAAGGGGGGGGGGAAGAACAATGCAGGAAGAGGGTGGTCACGGGAGGGAAGGGAGGGGGGGGGGCTAGGAGGACGAAGTGGAGGGGATTAAAGCTTTGAGGATGGGGGAATAGGCAGGGAGCATACATTCATTCACAAGAAATTTATCACAGTAAGCTTGATTTTTAAAAATATCTAGTTGTTCTAAAGCATTCAGCTTACGTCTGTCAGTTGCAAAATGGAGAGGTGTCATAGTAAAATCACTATTATGTCCGTGGATTAAAAGATGTCGGGCGAAGTTGCTTTTGTTAAAATTAAAATTTCTAAAATCCCTTTTATGCTCCTTTTGTCTAATTTCAAAATTTCTACAGGTCTGTCCAACATACTGTCCACCATATTCATTACATTTCATTAAGTATACACCACTTAATTTCTGAGGTTCAATCGGGTCCTTGCAGTTCGCTAACAGTTTTTTCACACTGTATGGTGTTTTAAATGCCACTTTGTAACGGTCCTTTGGAAACAATTGCGTCACTCGAGAGGAAATCTCCCCGAAGTAAATAATTGAACGCCATTGTTGAGCAGGGGGTTCTGTTTTGTTGTACAAACTGGCCACGGCTCTTTTCCTCCTATTCTTGTGAATTAATTTGTCTATTAGTGAGAGTGGATAGCCGTTATTCACTGCAATCTGTTTGATTGTTTGGGTTTCTTTTTCAAACTCTGAGTCGTTCAGGGGAATGTTGAAAAGGCGGTTAAAAAGGGAAACTAACACAAACTAATAAAGAACTTTGAATTTCCCACATTCGTGGCATTCACTAAAAATAAAAAAAACAGACGGAGATCGCAGAGGTAATAAAGGTTTTCATTTTTTCCCATATAAACTAAAGCAGCTGAATGTAGAAGTCACGCTGAGAGGAGAGAAATAAGAGCAAGTGGATTCCTTCACCAATCTCGGAAGCACCATCACGTGGGACGGAAGAATGACAGCGGATATCAAGAGGAGAATAGCCCAGGCTAAGGAGACGTTCATGGGGAAAAGACAAATACTGTGCTCACAGATGATAGGACTACAAACCAGGAAACAGTGTGTGAAAACACACGTGTGGAGCGTGGCATTCTACGGATCGGAAGCATGGACCACTGGAAAACTGACCAGAACTGACTAGAAGCCTTCGAAACCTGGTGCTGGAGGGGGATGCTGAAGATAAAATGGACGGACAAAATAAGAAATGATGAAGTATACATAAGATTAGACCATATGTAACACCATACAGAAAAGAGGAACAAGATGGATTGGACACACCCTGAGACACAATGGGTTTGTGAAGAACATAATTAAAGGTAAAGTAGAGGGAAAAGTCTAGAAGACTAGAAGCTTTCTAAACCTGGGGCTGGAGGAGGATGCTGGAGATAAAATGGGCGGAAAAACGAGATGATAAAGGTTACTGAAGAGTAGAAGAGTAGAGCACCATATGGAAGACCATACAGAAAAGAAGAACCAAATGGATCGGACACATCCTGAGACATAATGGGTTTGTGAGGAACAAAATTAAAGGTAAAATAGAGGGAAAAGTCCCCAGAGGAAGACCCAGCAATAAATTCATGCACCAAATGAAGATGATATTACATAGGAAGATATGCCAGGAGGTATGGGAACTAGCATTAGATAGGGAAGAGTGGAGGGCTGCAGTCAATCAATCTTAGGATTGAACGACCAAGGACGATGACACTTTTAAACGCTTTATCAAGGCTTTTAAGAAACAGGATGCCGTAACGAAGTACCACAGAAATGAAACCATAGCATAGGTTATTTGGCGCATGGCGTCACAATCAACGAAGATATTATCCATATTAAGCTTAAGGGTGTTTTCCTCAAGTGAGTTTCAAGCCTGTTGAAGTAATATGCTTAAATGTATTCGCTTTAGGGTGCGGATAAGTCCGAATGAACATTTTCACTCACAGGATTCAACAAATATTTTCATGCGAGGATCGAGTATACCATTGAGGCTTATTCATTTAAAGTGATTAATTAATTCAATACCAGTTTACAGTCAGTTTACTTAGTGAAAGAACAAAATTAATTACAGAAAACTACAAAAGGTCTGAGTCTTTAGGTCTCCTATGCCTATATTGATGGTTTTACAATGTATTTCGTCTTCCAAGATTATGTCTAGTCCATTGGTTTCAATAGCTGGATCAGATTGACCTTCAGAATTACCATACAAATTAATACATATAATTATTTTACACATATGTATAATAAAAAGATAATTGAATATTTGGTCCTTAATATATTTAACTTACAGCCAACGTTTCGCCAAATATTTTGGCATCTTCAGGGTATTGAGATTACTGGTCAACATTAATCTCAATGCCCGGAAGATGTCAAAGTATTTGGCGAAACTTTGGCTGTGAGTAAAATATTTCGGACCAAATATTTAAGAATCTTTTTTATTATCTACAATTTATTGGTCGAGAAACTTTTCCTAACTAATATACAAAAATGTAATGGTGTCTGTCTGTTCCTTCATCACGAAAAAACTACTGGACCCATGATGCTGAAATTTCGCATCTCGATAGAAAATATAACAAGTTATAACATAGGCTGTGTCAAGAAGCCCTCAGGGCCCCCCTTGGTGGTCCATGCTGAGTACTGAGTTCGGTACAGTGGTTTCAATATTTGTTTTTTAAAAGTACTTTCACTCAAGATAGAGGGCTGGGATTTTTTTATCGGATGGCTGAATAAATCATGTTTCTCATTCTTTCGATCGATTTTCTATTACCCTTCGTATTTGTCTAAAAATCCTGTTTTTATTGGAAAAATCTCACATTTTTCTCTGAAATCTACTATAGCATATTTCCTCGACAACCAGAGATGAGATTTTCAAAGGATATTCACGCCTCTAGCATTTAAATATCAAGTTTTCCTATTCCTTTTTTCCATGATGGCACGTAGAAATAAATTTGCATAAGAAGGGCCCAGAGTCCCAAGGGCCTCATGATAGATTGCTTCGTGAGATTATCGATAAATTCAATGCATATTTACGAAGAAATATACTCATTAATGTCTTCAATGACCAAACTGACAGTATTGAAGAGCTGTGGTGTTCTTACAAAAAAAGTCTGTTTTTCACGCCCGTTGTTTTTCAACGGATACCTTCTGCTAGTAATTGATAAATATTTTACACTAGAGATGATTTCCGATTTTTAAAAAACTCTACAAGCCTTCCTCCCCGTATAAATATATATACCCTCCCTTATCCGTACATACTATCGCCCTGTCCTAACCTCCTCCGTCTCTCCACTTCCACATTTTCTCACGAGGTGTCAGTCACGGGAGCCCGCAAGTGTTACACGCATTTTTTTCATTCGCTCTCTTTTCTCTCGACAACCCTGGAAACACTAAGGTTTTTTAAATATTAAAAAAGTCTCAGTTCGCCCGAGCACCAGAGCCCCCATTCTCCCAGCATTCACTTGCCTCGCTCTTCGCTCAGGGCAGTGCTTGCGAGAGGAATCCTCGACGAAACGGAAAAAGAAAACAAGTAAGAGCGACAAAAGTGTAAAAATAAGAGAGCCACGAGGAAAGGAATGAAAATAAAAAATCAAAGAATGAGAATGAAGTCGACGGCCCCGTTGCAAAAGGCAGCCCACTCTTGTTTATCCGTACTTGACGCTTTTTTTACGCTGTTTTACATTTTTCTCTTCATCTCTTTTGTCTCAATCATTCTTTCCCCTCATTCCTCCATCCCCCCACGCAAGAGCAGGATCGTGTGCTGATTTATTCTTAATTTAGCGATAGATATGGAGGGGTGCAGTCAATCAAGCTTAGGACTGAACGACCAATTTTGGCAAAAGTTGGTAATTCAACCAACCGAACCCAGCGTGTAATACTCGCCGGTGCTTCTTCCTCTTGGTCTCTTGTAACGTCTGGAGTTCCCCAGGGCAGTGTCCTTGGGCCATATCTATTCAATTTATTCATTAATGATCTTCCTTCTAAGCTCCTTTCCTCCCAAGTTCATTGCCTTCTCTATGCTGATGATTGCAAGATTTACAAGCAAATTAATAATACTTCTGACTGTATTCAACTTCAACTTGCCTTAAATCAAACTTCCCTGTGGTGTGATACCTGGAAACTTAACTTAAACCCTGGAAAATGCAGCATCATGACTCATTCTCTGAAAATAAAACCCCTGACTTTCAACTACACAATACACTCAACTCCCTTAAACAAAGTGACAACCATGAAAGACCTAGGCGTTTTAACCGATCAAAAGCTAAATTACTCCGACCACATTTAAACTGTAAAAAATAAAGCGATGTCCCTATCAAGTCCGGCCTTCTTTACCGCTTCACAGAAATTAAAGATCCAATAGCACTCCATTCCTACAACTCAACAATTGTCCTTCCCATAGTATCATATTGTTCCCCAATTTGGTTTATGTCAGCCCCAACAAATCTAAAATCCCTCGATTGCATCTCTCACTTCTTTGCCAAAATAGTCAAGCACAGAGTCCCACATTTCCGTAATATGTCCTCAAACGCTGTGCTGTCCTCTCTTTCCATTTCTAACCTCGAAAACCACAGACTTAAAATGGATTTAAAACTCCTCCACAATACCCGTAACTCGACCATTGATTGCCCTGAACTGCTTTCTCTCTTCAACTTCAGGATACCAACTCGATCCACCAGCACCCATACTCTACTCCATCTGCCTATTCCAAGGATATCTCTCACCAAGCGCTCACCTTTATTTCGCCTCCCATCCCTTCTAAATTCACTCCCCCACACTATCGATCCTTTTTATTTACCATGTATCTATTTCACCACCCAAGCGATATCCCACCTGTCAACAAATTAAATATTTCCCCTTTCCATGTTGGGCTCTCGTTGCTTATTTTTATGCTGTTATTGTGTTTTTGTCCTCTTACTTGTTTTTTGTTATATGTTTACAATAAATTGGCGCTATTGCTGTATGTGAACAATTTTTTTAAATAAATAAATTCACATGATATTCTACTGAGAATGATCTATAGTGAAAACTGCCTACAGCAGAATCGCACGGTGCCGTAAAAATTTTCCGTCGTGGACAAGTTTCCGTCATACACAGGTTTGAAGCATTGCATAGGGATAACGAATTCTTGAAGAGAAATCAGCCGTTTCAGCGTTTTATTCACACATTAAAATACACGCATTGACAAAATTACCCATATATCGTTGAAAAAAAATAATCACTTACAATGGACTATTTAATTTTCCTGCTCACATATGTTTTTTCTCTGCATTTTTTAGCAGATTGGCACCAAGAAAATTTTCCGTTATGAACGAGTTTCCGTTTCATACAGGGTTCATTATAGACAGTTTTCTATATATTTCATATATATTTCGAGTTACATTCTTACCAAAAAATTATTGGCTGATGATCATCAGGTCTTATGTTTCCGACAATTTTTTCGCCATGAAATTATAGATCACATTCAGAGACATGATATTCTACTAAGAATTAAAAATATATTGGTTTTGTTAATTGTTTTATGTGTAAAATTATGAATTCTTAACTTTTTAGCCCTATCCTTTTTTGCAAAATTTTTAACTGTTACTTAACATGTTATTTAATTGTTCCCAACCGTTTTTGTTTACATATTTCCTTACTGCTAAGAGTTGCCGTTTGGTTTGTTCATGCGGCAATATTAATAAGCTCAATGGTAGATAAATTTCTCGCGCCAAAATTGTAGTGTTCATACCTATGCAAATTCTTGGCTGTAAATGTCCTTTATTCTTGTCGCAAAAGACCTCATGATGCCAAAAAATTCGGCGAAACGTTGACTATGAAAAAATACATAAGTGACCACAATTTAAGAATCTTGTTGTTAGGATGGTCGAGAATGTTACAATTGATTACTAGAGAATAATAATGAAATGATTGAATGAATTAGGAAGAATAATGAATGAATACGTAAGTTATTACTTTTTTTGTTGTAGCTAGTATTTGGGTGATCGTCGGACCAGAGCTTAAAATCGGGTTGAGCATCTCAGTTACGCCGCTTTCAAGCGTGGTAATTGGAATAGGCAGTCACTGAAAACTGTTAGGTTACGGAGAACGATCGACATCGAGTGATACTGCGCACAATGTTGCCACATTTATATCTTATCCAAAATGAGGCCTTCGAGTGGAAGTCGATGAAGAGTGAAATTAGGCAACAGAGTACACCACATCGATCCATACTAAACGATCGAAGAGTTCTATGATACACACCTAAGGACCTAATTGAATAATTTTGCTCGACGATGGTAAAACTCTAATGTCTTATGGCCGGTTGCAAGAAAATTTAGTTATGGAATCAATAGTTATGAGATCCATAAAGTTATAGAACTCATAAATATATTCGGGTTGCAGCAACACATCTATTAGTTACTTAACTTATTTACCAATAGTTACTAGATTCGAATATTTGATCTAATTTTCCACCGCCGGATAAAAGTTAAGAAAGTTTAGCCTATGAATAATTGATAATGCACATTATAATTAGTCAGTAAGAGTAAACAAACAGGTCACTTGTCTCAAAACAACTCTTTAATCAATTAATTAAGACTCCAAGCGGTCCATTACGCATCCGCCATCTTGTCTACTTATGGAACTCATAACTCCATGCCATAAGTTATGAGACCAATCAATTTATTGAATGTTTGTGCAACACTTATTGAATGGTTGCCATGGCTTATGGGTCCCATAACTTTATGGAATACATATGTTACGTTCCTGCAACTGGCTATAAGTCTCAAAAATCTCGATTATCGCATAGAAAAGCTAAGTTTAGATTAGGATGTGACGTCGTATTCTCGACATTGTTGGGTAAAAATTATTTCTACAGTGTCGACGAGATATGGCGGAATATCATCATGAAATGACAAAAGAATGACTTCGTAGCGTCCACTTAAATAAAACCTCGAAAAACATGTGTTTAAACTGCCAAGCTGACTTCATTAGGCAAGGCATAGTCCTT
Source organism: Ceriagrion tenellum (assembly GCA_963169105.1). Taxonomy (NCBI): domain Eukaryota; kingdom Metazoa; phylum Arthropoda; class Insecta; order Odonata; family Coenagrionidae; genus Ceriagrion; species Ceriagrion tenellum. The sequence continues at coordinate 34,786,614 of OY720643.1, read as the reverse complement.
GTCGTTTGATTTAGACGAGCTTTAAAGAGAGATAACCATAGATTTTACACATTAGAGGAGAGATTCTCAATGCTTTCACCGGTAATTAAGCTGTTAATTTCCTCTCGAGTTTACCTTGGGGTAATTTTTTTATGCTGATCGATATTATGGTTCCTTTATTGTGCTGGGATAAAGCGGCATAGTAAATATATCGGTTATCCAGTCGATTCCCTTAATCTTATGCCTAAGATCGTTTCTACCATAAGTGTTTGGCTTTGGCAAATTATGATGAACGTCCGGCAAAAAATATGTACATCAGACTTTCGTAAAAAACGTAATATTTATTTTTCTCTTACATCGGATAAAGGTTCCTACCCTGATTGCCTCAACAATTTTGTAAAACTGCCATGTTTATCGTAACAATTTTTAAGAAATCAAGCCGCGCTATTCGATCTATATCTGAAACTAGTCCATCTTCGTAAGGGCACAAGTGTATATGTGGCACAGGATTTAATGGTGCGAGAGGAAAAGGTAGAATAATAAAGTGATTAGTGAGCGATGGAGGAAGATATTCGTAAGAGGAGGAATATAAGGAATGCTGGAGTCTTAGAATAATTGAGTCATATTAGAGCGTGAATGAAACAATGCATGAATGTCGCAGAAGCGAAAGAGGCATGGGAGGACAGGACATTGTGGCGGTAATTATTAATAGAGAGCCATTTTCATTGGCCTTCGCCGAGAATTGAGATTTTTTGACCATGCCCACTCGGAAAGGGTTGAAGACATGGATGCATGTGGGTATGAATAAAACCTCTCACATTGAACCGATCCTGCCCTTTATACCCTTTAGATTCTTTTTTTAGGACCAGAAAAAGTATCCATTTTGTCGGCTAACAAGCTACTTTGCCCGTTTCCCACGCAACCGAAGCGTTTATCATCTTCAGGAGCTTTGGGTCCTCGAGATGAAGATCCTTGTAAGCCAGTTCGCGGAGACAAATTAGGCGTCATTTTTTTGTGTCCCCCCGACAGCCAACGGTCATTTACCCCAGGCGAGATCGGGGTGGATGAGAAGGGGTTGATGTGGCCAATTCAAGGAGCAAGAAAGAGACAGAGAGAGAGAGGAAAGAAAGCGAGCGAGGTTGAAACTGTTGTTCTCCTGCAGGCGAAGGAGTGCGCCATTGGTTAATGCGATGTCGCCTTCTCACTCGCTATTGCGCTGGGCGATGTACGTCGCTGGATACCAAGGGTGAAACACACGAGAGGGAAGGAGTCCTTCTTTCAGCTTTTGGACATAGCGTAAGGAGTTTCCACCGCGAGTGAGAGTCAACACAGATACTTATATCCAACTTGTATAAATTGCTTTAAAAATCATGCCTTAGGTAAATGCCTTGGGTGAATATATGATGTTTAGTGTTTGTTTACGAAGACTATTGCAATGTACTTTGCTTAATGTCCAATAAATGTATTATTATCATAGAGGATAGTGCAAAATAGGGATCGATCATGATATGAAGAAATTTTGTATTAACCGAGATGTGTCCACAAAATATACTTTAAGGAAACTCAAATCACAACAGTATGGCATAATATCAGACCTTCAGGGAACGGATTTCAGACTGAAATTAAACGGAATACGCAGAAACATGCGAGTAAGTTTCATGTAGACACATTAACGAAAGTATATTTTAAAAACCACACGGTAAGGTAAAGGCTTGAATGAAGCTTTGTTCCCAAAGATTGGGGCAGGAAGGGTGGAAAAATGAAAACTACGTGGCTTTACATGGAAACTAAGGCAGTGTTGGCGGATGGAAGCGGTACAATCAAAAATGGAAACTGCATCAGAATTTTTAAAAATACATTAAATTTAACGCTCCGACGCGAGAGACAATTTTTGAAATATCCTCAGAGCAAGAAGTGTAACGTGTGAAATAAAGCAAAAGTTACGCAAAAAGCAAAGAAGAACGCAAAAAATATGCAAGAAGTAAAAATAATAGTTTTCCAGCTACTTAACATGCCAAAAATTAGGGCGTTAGGATAAGTACTGTCCCAAAACCTACCAATCATCTGCAAGATGTAGATTACTAAATAATGTAGTGCGTTGAGCAATATGACTATAGTCGTCGAAACACCGTAATATTAATCCAACCGAGTACTACGCCAGTACTTTTCATCTTCATATACATATAACCCTACAAGCCACCACGAGGGTACTTGGCAGGGGGTGACTTATCACCTACATGAACTACAGTGAAGAAATTACCATCACCAACAAGCACACCAGGAAGTTGTTTCCTCCTCTGTTGTCTTGATTGCGAAAATTCTTTACCACATTCTTCCCGTAAAATAACTTAGTTTTAAGGTTTTAAGGTGAATAATGGATGCATGACATCGAGCTAGAGAGTCATTGCATTGGCAGTCGATGAGTGCGAAAAACCTTAACCGTGTAAGCACTTTAAACTATAGGCACCCCCGAAAAACGTCGAAGGAGTCGACAAATTGCCTGAAAAAAATAATCGTGGTTATTCTACATCTACTTATTAATCTACAAGCCACCACGAGGGTATTTGGTACATTGTGACTTGTCACCAACATGAACTACAGTGGAGAAATTTACTTTCACCAACAAGCACCACACTATCGGTACACTACAAATGCTACAGAAACTACTAAAATAATCTATAATGAAACTATGAAAACGTGACACAAGAGTCATGCAGGGATCATGCAAAGCATGGTTTAAGCACAGATTTGGAAATATGCATTAGGGCGCATCTGAATCAATCAGCTACACTATCTGTCAACTAACCTGATTCAAAGTCTTGACGAAGCCATTATGGTTTCTCATGCACAGCGGAAAAAACGAAATTTTTACACCTTTCTGTTCTACAATATATTTCCCTTATTTTATTCTCACGATCTGATCTACCGGAGGAAAATAGACGATTCGGAGAACGAAAACGTAATTTAAATTCTATTGGAGTTGATAAGGCGTCTTTGGCGAGCGAAAAGACCCTGAACTGTTTCCATGTTTTCACTCATTCCAGTCGCGATGACGAGCGTTGAAGGATTGCGAAAAATAATTATGTTGAAGAGACGGAGGGAGAGAGAGGGAGAGAGAGAGAGAGAAGCGAAATTGGAGGAAAAGAAAGGAAAATAAGAAGAACATCAAGCTCCTCGTGCAGTGTGCAAAAACGTCGACGTTTGTTTTTGTTCGTGAACGTGTGTTTGAGTTCCACCGTTCACACTTCCGTTGGATGTGACACGTTCCGCTCTCTCCCATCGACTCAACAATCCCGTCTCTCACTTCTCTTCTCTCCTCTCCACTCATTCCGTCCCTCCTCTCATCCATGCGCCGTTCATTTTATTCTCGTCCCTCACTTCTTCTCGTTCCAGAGGGCGAAGGAGGAGCAAGCGAGTGATAAGAGTATAGAGTGTAGGGTTGCCAACCGTAAAATCTTCTTCGAATCGAAGATTTTAGCTAGCAACTCGGGGAATTGGAATAGGCAGCCTGTTTTTCAGCCGTGCTAAAATAATATAATGTATTATTCTTGCACTTTTTCATCGTCCATTGGGAACATACAGAATTCATACAATATTTAGAGCTCATGTGTTACAAAAAAAAACGAATGGGTAAGGGCGGATACATCATGTAATGTAAAAATAAAAGAGCAGGTTAAAAAAAAACACCTCAAGTTAGACTCTTTCAAGGGCTTGTAGATAATGCAAAAATCATTGCTTGAATACAGATAAAGAGGCAGAATCCTAAAGATCTTTGGGAACACTGTTCCATAATCGTGATCGCAGAAGCAAAACGTAGTGAAATAAAAGATGGACTGATGTTGATTCAGAATTTTGGAGTTTCGTAATTAAAATATTTATCTTCTTTACGGGCAAAAAAAATAGAATTCATAAATATTTATAAAAATTACACGCAAAAATTGCTTGTCATACTGAAAGTGACTGCCTTCCTCTGGCAGCTCAATGATATTACTAGTGTAACTAAATTAAAAATAAATAGTCGCAGTATCGAGTAATGTGGTCGTTCCATATTAAATTAGTACTTATTTCGCAGCTTTATAATTCAAATTATTGCATTTTTATGATTAAACAATAGATTATACACAAATATAAAAGTTAAATGCAAAAAGTCGTTTTAAACTGAATGATACTTCGTTCCTCAAACAACTCTACGACTGTACTAGTTTCACAAAGTCACCAAGAAACGGAATATCGTAACCAAGTTCGCTTTTTTGTTCCATTACAACGCATAAAAATTGGATTAATTTTTACAATAAATATTTCAGGAGAGACAATTGTATTTAACCGATGTAATATCGTAATACGATCGAAATAATCACGGTTAGTTATGTCGCACCGACACAGGCCCAGAGAAATTAATTTGAAACCCTGAACCCCCCCAGGAGAAATTGCTTCACCCGAAGACTCCGGGTTAAAATGCCCCAGTTGGCAACCCTAGCGAAGGGAGGGCTGGGGAAATGAGAGAATTCGAGGTCGTTAACACAGACAGAGAGGGAGGGAGGAGGAGAAGTGTCTGTTTTAAGTTGCATTCCTAAGTCGATGTCGGCGAAACTGAGCGTCAATAACCCGTCTCACTCGTTTTCTTCCCGAAACGCCACGAGTGAGCTTTTTTTTTTAACGTCTGGCTGGGTACCTAATGACTTGACGTTTACTTAACCATTTGTCATAATGCGGACATGTTGCTCACCATGGGCTGGTTCTCATTAAAGTACATTCTCGATTAAACGAGGTACCCATTGATTGAGTTCCTGCGTTTCTCGAGATACTTCACAGGTACACCACTCCGACTGCATTCAGCCTACAATCAAGCTTCTTATCGTGCCGTACTTGAGTTACTTATCATTTATTTATAATAAATTTATATGAGCGCGGTTAGGGGCTGTTTCCACGCGTGTGCACGCAATCTAATGTGAACGCACCGTTGAGGCAGATGGAGAGGGCATCTGCTTTCTTTGTCAATGCTAAAAGCCGTGAAGTGGGCGTGTTCTATCCTTCAACTTAGTTTACCCGGATTTTACTTTACGCAAATTTTATAATGTTATGATCTATTCCATCAATAACTTCCGGTCCCGGTGGCGACGAAGTAAAGTCCCCGCCAGCTGACGGTCCCGGGTTCGAGTCCCGCCTGGGTGGGTTTTTCGCCACCCAGGGCATAAATGTATGTCAAGTTCTGTTGTTCTAGTCCCTGGAAAACCCCATGACAGCCTTAGCAGCCGATTGGGACTCTAGGGACGTACGGGCCAACAGAAACGTCCGGAATGCAAACAAAAAAAAATAAATCAGCATGCACTAACTTCTTTAGCATGCTTTCTCCTCACAGGTATTTTTTAATTAAAATTAAATTTAAAATAATCTGCATTCCCGAAGAAAACTGCCGTAAAATTGAGTGAATCCAGAGCACTTAGTAACCAGTATATGTTACATGAGTTACTCGCCTTTGTTTCAAAGAGATGGTGGATTTTCTTGCTTTAATTCCACTAATTTGTCCATTCCGTCCGCACAGTATCGATGAAACTGGGATTTAGCAAGGGTAAAATAGGACGGGCCTCGGATGGAGATAGTAAAAGAGAGATGCTACTTCGCTCTGGTTAGGCCACACCTCGGATACGCCGCAGGCATTCGGGACCCTGGATTTAACAAAAGTATTAATAAAATACAATTGACTCGGAGGCAGCGCTAGACTTATTATGCTGAAGAAATTAAAAGCAGAAGTGTTTAAGAGCGACGTGGAGAATATTATTTTGACGAAACACTACATTTCCATGTCCGACAGAAGCGATAAAATAAGATATATACACTGCCGAAGTGATAGCTATCAAAAACATGTTCTTTCCAGGCATAATAAGTGACTTTAATAAAACCGGAACTCCACTCAAAACACACTCAAAATACACTTCACTATTTCACCTCCAAAAACCTCATATACTTTGCATTTGCACAGCTGGTGTCCTAAAAACCCCTCCCACATGTCCATACGGCGGCTCGCAGGATAGTATGTACACGTAGATGTTTGTTGCGCACAACTCGAATAGAATATTTTATGTAAGAAGCGGCAGTGTGCCTAAAGTTATAGACTGTCACAAAATGTTTAATATGCGTAGGGGCTGCTGGGTCCCTATGCTTAAAGTATATTTAACGCTATTTGAAAGATGTTTTTATACCTGGGGTCGAAATTATACAATCAACTGTAAAATAAAATAAAAGAGATAAATTGTAAAATATTTCTTAGATTAGTAAAAGAATGGTTAATGTCTTGTAATAACATTGAAAGTGTGATTATTTAAGATTGCTGTTATTTTTGCTACCGGAGTCCAGTTGTTTGTTAAAAACAGTTTGCTTTTATGTTAATAAAATATTTTTATTATATACGCTCATATCATGATTTGTAATGTGTATCTCATATTTTTTATGTTTATATGGGCAACGCACGTGAAAAAATACTGACGGTACCCTAAAAACAGGCCTGATGGCTGGTAGGGGACCTAACTTCCATACATGTAAACGAAATGTATGAATCCATTTGTTTTTTGGAAGAAATAAATTATTATATATTACAAAAAAAATAGGAAAATATCCTCATTGGAAGCAATGCCCTCCAGAGCAACTTCCTTTAAAGAGACGATTCTCCATCTTAGGGAGTGTCCAGAAGTGGACCTTGGAGGAGCAAGAACCCTTTTGCGAACGGGAAGGTTAACGACGGTTTGCCGGGGATACCCACATAAAAAGTTATGAACACTCAAAAATCCACCCTTGAATCTCATCGCTCTCGTTTGGGGAGTTACAAACTCATAACGCAACGCAAATTTCATTAATTGCATGCATTATGAGGATTACATTAATTCAACGTTGTCATCATTCCGTGAAATATAGAGGACGGGTTAAGACTCTTTAGGAATTAAGGCCGTAATCCGAGCAGTAAGGTCTCTAGATAGAATGGGAAAGAGCTCTAAGCTGCGAGGCATTCACTTTCACCAGCTATTAACCGACGGTAATGCTGACTACAAAAGTTTTTCGTATCGCTGCTCCCATTTCTACAGCTCCCTCTACTTGACGGGAATTCTGATACACAGTGAAATGCGTATATCCATTCTCGCATTACCAATTTTATAGGAGGAATCACGAATTTAAATATTCCTTGACGGTTCAGGTAGTTTGAGCGAGACAGTTCCATAATCATACTGGCGACTACATTCGAATTTTACGTTTATATATCACCAGCTGCAAGAAGCCCAAATTAAATATTAAATTATTGATGGCGCAGTATTAGATTTTTATACGACTGATATTCTAAATAATTAAATAAAATTATGAGTATAAGCCTTGAATTTGACTCATTTTTTCACGCGGCGCGCTAAAAATCCTTAAAAACGGAAGATATTTTTGCGATCCTGAAAACATTACTACGGCAACAATACGATTTATTTTCAAAAATTGTACAGGAAACATACAAACTAAGCACTGTTAATTTTTTGACGAGATTAAGGCGTTAGACATTCCTCATTTTTTTTAAAGTTAGGTCTTTCTGGAGTACATAACATTTCCCATGTAAAATGGTGTTTTTCGTCAAAAATATCGAAAAGTAGTTCAGTAAGGGGTCTGATATTTTGGTATCTTTGGAAGATAAAAGTATTTATCTTTCAAATGAGACCAAATTCATTGAGTTCTAGGAGAAATAATAGTTCGCTAAAACTACATTAAAAGAAGCATGGATATACAAGAGTTTACTCTAACACCAGTGTGGCAAAATATTGGTTTTAAATATCAAAACTTCTTTGCAATTTACTGAACAAACATGCACAAGTTGTTTCATTGGCATATTTTTTCCGCATCGTGCGAGGTAAATGCCTTAGCAACCGAATACGTTTTGCAATCCTGAAAACATACCGAGGCAAGTTGTTCATTTGTTTACTAAATTAGTTGAAAAAATATATACATTACACAGTGTTAAATTTCAAACGAAATATATGCAACATTAATCGCTTATTTCATAAATGCTGTCTCCATAGATACCGAACGAGGACCATTCAAATCCTTTCCTCATAGTTTCAAATCAATTAATAAAAATGAAAAAAGGTCTCAACAGAGTGAACCATTTCCCATAGTGAGGTTCGCCACACAGTTATTTGGTGTAATTTTTTTGTACGAGGTTTTTACAACTGTGGATTATATTGCTGATTAATTTTATTTACTATAACTCCTTTAGCTGTGTGAAGGGTGTTTAGTCCAAAATAGGCTAAAATGAGTTATTACCTCGGGTATGATGGAAGAACAGCACGCCCGAGATGATAACTCTGTACCATCCAGAAGCTCTTCATTTGCCTAGCAATGACAGAGGTGACAATTCATCTTAGCCAATTCTGGACTTAGCACCCTTTACACAGATAACTCAGCTATTGCACCTTTTTTTGTTAGTTTCATTTCTAATGCTTCACTTGTAAACTTTGGGTATCATGCTAACAAATTTCTTATCTTTGCTTCATTATCGCCCAGCAGGAATAAGCCAAATTGCAAGAGCACATGATAACCAAAGGTTGCAGGCTCTTCTTAGTAGATATTCACAACGACATTAGTGAAAACGCACTTAATTTCCACGTGATTGATTTGTGTTCAGTCGACCGCGGTTTCAACACATACGCGTCATTTTCGAGGCTTCAAGATAATTGCTCCCCTGAATTTCTAGATATGGATAGATATAAATGACAATGCATAAGAGTGAAATGAATGGTGCGAGAGGGAGAGGTAGGCCGAGAAAGTTGTGGTTGAATGTGGTCGAGGAAATTCTTAGGAGGAGGAATAATAGGAGTCTTAAAAACAGGAGGACGTGTACGAAGCAGTTTATGGAGGTAAATGAGGCAAAAGAGGTTTGCAAGGATAGGTCAGTATGGAGGAAATTATTGAAGCAGAGTTAGGTGTACAAATGTGTATTTGTGAGTAAAACTTTGTGACAGTGCCTACCCCGGAAGGGAACGGCGTGATTGGTATGTATGTGTGTAAAAAAGACAATAACATTTAGAGATCTAGAGTGATGTGGTAGTATAAGGGTCTGGCAAGCTAATAAGCAATGGGACGATTTCCCAACCAAGTAGATCTTTTTCTAGTGACCATTTTCTCCCGACCCCACGTTCTTACAAGTCCTCGCTGCAGTCAGCAGCTGTGATGGGGGAATAGGGGTGAAAGTGGAGAGAGGGAGGAGTGCCGTCCACTTCTTGGTCGTTCTGGAACAGAGTGGAAAAAGACGTAAGGGACCGGGGAAAAACGTTGTGCCGCCAGTAGCGGCGGGTTTTGCCGTGGAGCAAGAAATAGGGTAGCTGGGAAAGTTTTTCTCATCCCGGTAACTAATTGAGGGGGGAGGGTGAAGCAAAAGACGAAACGCCAACAGGAACTGCCCGCCTGCGCTAGAAATTGCCAAAAGAGAGTTTAGAATACAGTACATTATAGAGAGTAGTAAGCGATGCACAGATAACTCAGCAGTGACTACTGAAAATTATTTCATCACGATCGAATTTTATCATAGAGAGATTTTCTGCTTTTTCAGCTCAACGCTCATTCGGAAAAAGAAAGAAATCTACAAGGTTATCTTGGTGTGCAGATACGGATAAAAGTTTTCCCGGCAGAAGTCAAGTTTTCGTTCCTTTAAAATACAAAATTATATTCATTGTTCATTTAGTGGAAGAAAAATCATATCTCGTTTATGCCTCCTTTTACCTAAACCCACTTGCCAATATCCTTTTCACGAAATGTTTCTTGAGGTTACTGGGAACCAAATGAAAACTAATTGTCATAGGGATAGCTTCATTCGTTCGCAGCATAAACTAATTTCCGTTTTACTCATAATATTTGTCAACTCTTAACGATGTATCATCACAATTTTCGTATTAAAGAATAACAAATTATACTACCGATGCCAAATGGGCAAACATAACTGTAAATTGGTTTTTAATTATCGTTAATTTACTACATCTTATTATTTACCCTCTTGGATCTAGTGGAATGGAGTCGCACTCAGTAGTCATCGAAGGAAAATATTTATGCGGTGCAACCCGAACGGCGAAGCAAAGAGGTTAGTGGACACGCAATATGTTTAACGAAAAAAATTGTAATATTTTGCTTCTAGAGTTTCTAGAGGGATTTCGCGAGAAAATACTAAAAAAATCATAGACTCGACTCAGCAAAAGCTTCATTTTTTTAAGCGTTTTTACACAAAAATATTTCCAGAAATAGACGAAAGATAAAAGAGGATTCCGGTGCCAGATTGACATTGAACTTTTCAACTCACGCGAAAAAAGAAGCTGACGTCAATGTTCCCGTTAAGATCTTTCATCCTTACATCCGACTCCCGAGAGAGTGATCTCCGGTATTAATGCCTCGGTAAAGATTTTTAAAGCCCCTTTTTAACGTCAAAAACCTTTACTGCATAAAAGAAAATCCAGCACGGACGGAATCCGAGACGAGAATGCACACTGCACTGGAAATACGAAAACATGTCAGCTTGAGAGACGTTTTCGGAGGAAAAAACAGATACCGTGCAAGTCACGCGGGAAGAAAGGGGGCGGTGGGGGGAAGCTGAAAAGATGAACAGGGCAGACAGCTGGAACGAGTCGCGATTGATCTAAAAGGGAAGGGAAGGAAACAGGTCCGACAGTGAGACGAGGATAGAGTTCGTTGTCTTGGGAGACCGGAGATTCGGAGGGGTGAAGAGAAAGCGGGGGAGAAATTGGGATGGAGGAAGATGTGGGAGTGAGAAACACTCGGAGAGGAAGGGATGAGGAAACTTGAGAGAAAAATCATCTCCCTCCTCCTTCAACTCAGACGAGCGCGCCCTCTCGCGAGGAAAGATGATGAGCAGATTCCAAAATGCCAGGAAACTTCGGGCGTTAGGGGAAAGAAAAAAATAAAAAGCTGGGAGGGCGTTATTTCTCCTTTTCTGCACTTGAAGAATGAGAGCGCAGCACTTCGGGGGGAAACAATATTTATATGAACACGAACAAACATTGTTCTGGATGAATGAATTGAACGTGTATAAGAGTTGAATTCTCGCAGCGAGAGGGGGAATAAAATGTTTTGATTAAAGGTAAGTGACCCTCTTTGGTTTGAAGATCGCCGTGAAAGATAGGATTTAAGGGATGGGATTCAAGTACAGGGTGGGGCAGAATAGACTTTTTTTTAAAAATGACTTCCCATCTTTAATTCAATTCCTGTGGGAAGAAACAAATATATATTTGCTATTGTCTGAAGAAGGATTATTATTTGTTTGGGAAAACACATTTTTGACATGCAAAAATTGATTTTAGTACCTGGAGATAAATAATAATATTTCAAATCAGGGAGTCCATTCTGCCCCACCCTGTAGTTGGACAGTCGAGATGAAATACAATTTATATTCATAATTCGTATGATCAAACTAAACTCAATGCACACTCTAAAAACTTGCTACCTTCAGAGAATTATTTCCTCTTCTCTTAGATCATCATGAGCAAATTCATTTATTTCCGTAAGAGCCTTAAGATTGTTTCATTTGTTTTGAAAGACTAATTTTTTCATGTAACATTTGGAAACCCTATTCCTATTAACAATGGTGAAACAAAAGCGCACCAGTGTCATCTTCGTACAGCATAGTTTGTGAGGAAACTATGTAATCTTTTTAGTGCCATAATGGAGTCAACTATATGCAATCAAATTTAAATGTTCCCAATTACATGGACTTTTCCGAAAGGAAATCATTAAAATAAAGGATTAATGAAAAACCAAATTCACTTAAATTATGCTATGAATACGCTTAACATTCGAAATTCTTTGGATGAGATTTTAATTAAGAACTTATTAAACAGTATGTACAAAACTACCTGACTCACCATTAATATTCTTTCCATATTAAATTTAATGAAAAAGAGGAAATTACTACCCTCAAACCATCAATGGTTCCGGTACTGTGGAGATATATTTTTCCTTTGATAAAAATCAGGATTCCACAGACAGAGATTATGTGATTCCAGAGCTTTTCCGGGATTTTTCCTGGACTAAATTTTAATTTCTCCAGGGGAATATTCCATTCGTTGGAAAGCACCTTAAAAAAGGCTCAAAATTAAGAGCTAAACACATGCACAATGATGAAATAAAGTTCACCAACAAACAGAGACCTACCACTTTCGACCTACAGGAAAATCCGCTTCCATTTTCAAAGGCATATATATCCTCAAGCCTTGAACGCGAAATGATCCACAAATTACCATCGCATAATCATCGATCGAGTACGATCGAATACTCCATTTTCGTCAGCATTAGGTTCATGATGAGAACAAAAACTCTGTGACAATGCCATGATTACTAGACAAATCAAGAATAAAAGCTTAAATGATGAAATAAATACGACTAACATTCGAAAATCATCGGACGAGATGCTAATTAAGAACTAATTTAAATTAAAGGATAAGGTTGGTTCCTTTGAATATCAGTAAATCTCCTCCCGGTTTTCTACACTTTTTCGGGGCCTTTCCACCTATAGTGTTTCCTTTTTCGTCTCTGCATACGATCTACCCTTCTTCATCTTATCAATAAAACCTATTCCCTTTCTTCCCCTTCCCCGCTTTCCCAATATCCTTCACTCTGTCACACTCTTGCGCAACCCGTCGTCCCTTATTGCATTCTCCAGAGACTGTGCCATAAAGAACTACCGCTCACTTACTGAAAACAATCATATTTTCACTTTGAGGAGAGAACTTTCGTACTAATATCTAAATTTGCATGAAATATCATATTTTTCCTGCCCCGTATTCTTTAGTGATGTTTCCGTCTGGTCAAGTCATTTCATGCCTGTAGCAGCCCTGATATTACTATAGCAAAAATAAATGAGTCTCCAATGGCCGTAAAAAAAGGCACCACTCGTCAAACATGCAACAAACAGCACTTACTGTGTTGGTTTGCGGGAATGGGGATTCCACAGCAGAGACCAACCACAGCCTCTCCACCAGAATACCCTCCTATGATGGTTTACGGGAGTGTTACTTTCTCACCAGTGACCACCACAGGCACACACACACTCAACCCAATTGGGATCCTTTTCAAGGGCTAATGGGCCATTGGAGACTCATTTTACTGACAGGCTTTAAAATACCTAGGCCAAAGAACGAAATTTTTCGTCATTCGTATCTATATCTGGGGCCAAAACTTTTTCGTACTCTGCCAAAGGATATGGCAAAGAAAGACACAGAATCGGGATTTGCTTCAGCTGTTAAAAAATGGTTAATGTGTCACGAGGAAGTAGAGTCTTTGTTTCAAAAGATTGTATAAAAATGTATTAGGAATGTTAATGACTAAAATTGGGGTTGTGTTTGATTTGAGATTGTTTACTGTCAACTTAATTTATCTATTATATGTTGTATATGCATTTTTTGTTTCCTAAATATAAGTTTTCGTTGAACTGTGTAAATGATTATTATTGCTCAAGTTATTGTAAAAACTCAAGTTATAATGAACGCGTAATAACTTGAATTTTTCATTTTTCATTTTTTATATGAATGCACAATAAGGTATAGAAGCACTAGAAAATTTTTGAGAAAATGTGTTTGATAACGGATCAGCACCAACTCTGCCACAAAAACTTTCAGATGATGGTAACCCCAAATCAGGTAGTTCCTCTGGGGTACCTATGTTCCTATACTTTGTATAAATAACCAAATGTACACACACATGAATGGAATAAAGAATTATTATTATTTATTTTTGCCATCTTGAGAGGCCGTAGAGCTCATTTCCCTTGATTTGACCTGATATAACTGTTAATACTAGGATTCTAGTCGTCTGTTTTCCCATTCACTCCATCAATTCAGGAACATGATCCAATTGCAACTTTTACCAGGCCGTAACAGTGCACCGGGAAGACAAAGCGGCCGAAAAGGAAAGGATACTGGTAAGGAGGGTAGAGTGGGCGGGGTAGGTAATGCACGCGTGCCTTGGCTCGAAGCTACTCGAGGAGGTGACATTCCCCCGCGTGCTAAAGGAGATAATCACGCAAAAGGGCTCCTCGCACGCGCGACGACCGGCATAAATTCCGAACTCCCATTCCCTTCCTCCCTGTAACTTCCAAAAGGGCGTCCTATCCTCGAATAACACGGTCCCGAGCCGAAACAAAAAACGCGCCCCCCACGTGACCAAGATAAAACAAATAAGATACCAAAGAATGTTCTGAAAACAACGCGGAACGAAATACCTTACCGAGAAACTGGTTAAATTTTGGCGGGTTTTCGGACGATCGCCTTAAAAATAATGCCTTCATAGTGCTACACAAGTATCCGACGAAAGTCGCGGTGTTAATGCATGGTTACTCAAATATATAGTGGATAAGGATGAGGAAAGCCACCTGGCTAATTGAATTGTTATACAAATACTACGAAAACTAACTATTAGAAAGCCCTAAACTTAGATGAGTAGCCTGGTCATATACAACACAAATTCAGGAAACATAAACCTTTTCTCAGCAGTAGATAGGGTAAGGATGGAAAGATAAACAAGACTGCTAGAGAAGAAGTACGTGCTGAAGTAGGTGGGCGAAAGGAAAAACGGGTGGGAAGAAGGATTCGAATGTTGGGACAATAGAGATGGGTAGAATCAGTTGAAAGGATTAGAAGGAAGACACAAAAGGTGAGAAGAAAGAGAGAAGGGAAGGGAAAGAGGGTGTGTAAGAGGGAAGAGAGAATGGAAGTGAGAGAAAATGAGAAAATAGTGGAGAGAGAAAGAGAGGGATATAAAAACTTTGAGAAGAACTCCGGAGCGCTCGTTTATATATATATTTTTTTCGGACGGGGCAAAACTTGTTTGGAAATTTTTTTCACGAGTTATAGGAGGAGCAGGGGAAGTTTGGGGAAGCGGCAGAAAGGGTTAAAAGGGGGAAGAGCTGGCGAGAGGGCCAAGGGTGAAGACTAAGAGGAGGCGAGGGAGAGACGCGGAGCATTAGGGAAGAATGAACGAGTATGGTACTAGATAAGAGATACGAAGGAATAGTTCTAGGTAAACTTATTTGCTGTTTAGCACGGCTTTTTAGCACTCTTTCAAGTTACAAGTAAACAACTTAGTACAACCAAATTAAATGTTTATTCAAATCTTGTTTGGGGAGGTGTTTGAGCACTTATCAGGTCAGGTTATAAAATATAAGAATTGCTAACGAGAAAGTGTTTGAGACGGTGAGCGAGAAAATGAAACTTCTTAATGAAATTCGCGATCGGCAGAGTAGGTGGCTGGAGTATGTACTCGTTATAAGAGGTGATGGGTTGCACAAGAATGTGATAGAGGGAAGGATGTTGGGCAAGCGGGTAAGATGAAGAATGACAATAGGCTTCATGGATGGGATGAAGAGGGGTATATCGTAAGCTGAGGCGAAAAAGGATACACTAGAGCGAGATAGGCCCTGGAAAGTGCGGGGAATGGGAGGAGATTCTCTTCAATTAAACCTACCTTAACCGGTAGAATAAGAGAGATACATTGCCGAACAGATAGGAACAAAAAACTCTTTCTTCCCGCGCACAATAAGTGACCACAATAAAAATTGAGCTCCACTAAATACACTCGCATAACACACGTCACCATTTCACCTCCCAAAACCTTATCCTTTACACCTTTACGCGGTTGGTGTCCTGACATCCCCCGCCACATGCCTATGCGGCGGCTCGCAGGGTAGTGTGTTGATAAAGACGTAGTACTTACATCACGTTTCGCACGATCCCTCCATGGCTCTTATATTTCGTTAGCATGGTTGTAATGTACGTGAATTCAATAGCTTCTGCTGCATAGGTGGCCCTTTTACTATGTAGACGTAGAATACTATGTAGGGTACTGTGTAGACGTAGATAACAGGCGGCACGGTGAAACTAGGACGTATGGAAGGTGCAAATTGACGAAGAGAGAAGAGGGAATATGTTGCATGGACGAGAATTTTTCAAGACAAAGGAGGATGTAACCCAGAAAACGCTGTGAGGGCTTTGGCATTGGGAAGAACAAGAACGAGCTTGAAAGACGAAGAGAGAAAAAGACCGCGAACGACAACGCGCGAAAGGTATAAGCAAAAGATAGGACGCGCACAAAAAAGGCAGGGTAGGGAAGGAAGAGGATATTGGACAGGAATGCCAAAGGATGCTATAAACAAACACACACGCTCGCACAAACATCTTCCCTCTCTCGTCCCGACAAAGGCAACGGACGGAAAACTTGATCCTTCCGAAATTGAGGAAGCTTCTTGAGGTAAGAGAGAGACGGGGAAGAGATAAAATGAGGCGGAGCCAGAAGACGCACAATGCCGAAGAAGACGGATCGAAAGGGAGTGTGGGGCTGAAAAAGGATAAGCCCGGGAAAAGGGGAAATCGGGAAGAGAAATAAGTTTCAACCAAGAAGGCGAGAGGGGGCAGAAATTAAGGGCAAAGCATAGCGGAGAGGTTCATTGAGAGGGTTTGAGGAAAAGAGGCTTTAAGTACCACACCCCCAGATGACTTCGAAATGAAGAGTTGATGACTGGTGCTAAGAGGAGGGGTACTTGACGAAAGTGAAACTGAGAAAGCCGGTTGAGAATTGGAGGAAATAAGGGTTAGTTAGTTGAAATGAAGCATAATTACTTTATTATTGGCCATCCACCAATTAGCGAAAGCCTTGGATCATCTAAAGAGGATCTAATAAACAAATGCATTACTTCGGAAGCACCTTACAGGTTCACTGCGTTATAGAAACTAGGTTTTGTGAAGCGTATAATAGGAAGGTCCTCGGATGAAAAAGTCAAAGAAAGATGCTACTTTGCTCTGGTCAGGCCACACCTCGAATTCCCCGCGAGCATTCGGGACCCTGGTCATAAAGATTTGACCAAAAAATCAATAAAATACAAAGAAAAGCAGCACGTTTCGTTAAAAATAAAAACTTCTACGAGCGAACATGTCTCAAAACATTTAGAGGGATTTAGGTGTGAGCCCCTAGAGACTCGGAGGATACATGCTAGGCTTAGCTTGCTTGAGAAATACAGAACGGATGTGTTTCAGAGCGACTCAGAGAATATTATCATGACGCCTCACAACATCTGTTCGTCTGACAGAAGCGATAAAATAATTTCGGCAGATACACTGCCGAACAGATACGTATAATAAACTTGTTCTTTCCGCGCACAATAAGAGACCACAATAAAAACTGAGCTCCATTAAATTCACTTCCATAATACACTTCACCATTTCACCTCCCAAAACCTTATCTCTTACATCTTTAGACGGCTGGTGTCCTGACACTCCCTGCAACATGACCATGCGGCGGCTCGCAGGATAGTATGTAGATGTAGACTCAAATATCCTAAGACTCCAACATTGTTAATATTCCTAATATTCCACTTAATACACGTCACCATTTCACCTCCCAAAACCTTACATCTGTACACGTCTGGTGTCCTAACATCTCCCTGCCACACGCCCATGCAGCGGATCGCACGGTAGTATGTAGATGTAGTAGAGGCGTTCATCAATAGGATAACACTAATTATAGGGACACAGGATGACATAGGAACACTCCACATCAAGATCTTGGTTAGAAAAGGGTTTTCTTTTTAAAAACGGAAGGGGTCAAAGGGACGAGGCGCAAAGGGCTATCTAGGGTTGGATGACCGAACAGGACTGGAGGTGTATTAAAGGTCGAGAGTCGCTTTTTAGTCAGGCGAGACGAGGAGCTTGAGTACGTAGGGATCGCGAGATACTGCTCGTCGAGACGATGACACTGGGAGATAAGATGGTAGGAAGGAAAGACAGCCTCTGTAGCGTTGGTTGAATCGAAAGAGGGGAGGTATGGATAGGAGGGACGTGGGGGAGGAAGGGATAGAGGGAGGGTACAATGGTGGAGGAGGGCGAACTCTCTACGTGAAGACACGAGGTCAACTCCAAGGCGAGACAGGAGAGCACACAGGCGGCGAGTGTGTGCACTGAAGTCCTATCTTCATCTAGATGTGCCTCATACGCCTCGTATCCTATCCAATGCGAGGCTAAACGACGATACCTCCGATCAATGAGAATACTGTCGCAATATTTTTCACGGCAAAAAATTAAAGATACCTTTTTGGATAAGCCGCTGATTAAAAACCAAAACGAACGAAATAAATTAGAAAGATATATTATGAAGGATGTATTCCATAGGAAAACCTTCGAGACAGGTGCAAAACAAGGAAACGAAATATACGTCTATACGCATGACACCTTTCCCGTTCAAAGTAGCCAAAGTCGAAAAGTTTTGTCAATGGTGTCAGTTTTAGATAACTAGCTCCATTTGAACTATTTCTTATACATTACTATAATCTTGCATACCTATTTTTTTGCATTTATTAGGTTAATGAACCGTCCCATACAGATTGTGCTATTGTTAAAACTCCTAACATTCCTCCTCTTTTAAGGTAGTTTGAGCGCAATACCATTTTACCTAGAAATCAATGAATTTGGTCTCATTTTAAAGAAAAACAGCTCACCCTTCTAAAGAAACCAAAAATTCAACCCCTTACCACATCACTTTCCGAGATATTTACCAAAAATACCGGCCCTTTCACATGGGAAATGGTATTATATAAACTCCAGAGAGATATTAATTACAAAATGAGGAATTTCTAACGCTTAGATGTCGTAAAAATCAACCAGCGTGAAGTTTGTATGTTTCTCAACTTTTTTTTGAAAATGAATCATATCGTCACCGCATTAAATTCTTCGGTGGAAAAAAACCTTCCGTTTTGAATGAGTTTCAATCGCACCGCGCGAAAAAAAAAGAGTCAAGTTAGACTTATTTAGATACTTATGTACTTACTTACTATTTGCCTTATAAAACTATATTATTGCACTTTTAATAATGCAATATTCAATGCATGTGTCCTACGGCTCATGAAATTAAAACGTATAGTTCGAATATGGTCCCTATTATGACAACGGAACTATCTAGCTCGGACTACCTTAAGGCTCTTCCAACACTTTCACCACCACAGCCCATCTCTCTCTCCCACATCATCGTTAAAAAGGCTTTCAAAATGTTTCATTGGGTAATGAGAAACCTCAAAGGGAGCAGCACGACCACTAAAGAGAAGGCCTATAAAACCCTGGTTCGACAAACACTAGAGTACACTTCTATTGTATGGGTGCACATGAATAAATTGCATTAGGGTGCATATGAATAAATCAGCTACACTACATGTCAACTAATCTAATTCGAAGTCTTTACGCAGCCATTATGGCCTCTTATCTGCGGGAAAAACGACATTTTAATCCTTTCTGTTCTGTTCTACAATATATGTCCCTTATTTTACTCTCATGATCTAATCTACCTTAGTATGCTGGAGTACGCAAGATATTGACGACTTCGCCGTAAAATAAATTGGTTTTGAATTCCAATTTATTTTCCGGCGTATGGTGTATTTATGGTGTAGCGAATTCAGGGTGAAATAGCTTGGCGTGAGAAAGAAGCTTAAGGAGAAACGTGAACTGGGAGATAAAGGATTTGTTTGGTAATTATGCAACACGTAGGCCACGTATGAAAACGAAAGTGGAAGCAATTACATTTGATTTTTTTACAAGCGGAAAGCGAAATTTTAGATAAAATTAATGAAAATCACACGGAATGAGGAGCGAGAGAAGTTTAAAATCGTTGGTTGTGATTATAGATCTTTAAAGCTTTGGCGCTTACGACATCATTATTTTGTTCCAGCTCTTAAGGATACGGAGAAAAGAGTAAACGATCATCAAACTGCACCCATTCTTTATGGGGAACCTGCGCATTGGAACTACTGTTTTCGCAAGATGCACAAAATATGCTGTATTGAGTAAATTTACGCTTAGAGCTGCGAGTTTCTGACGAGGAAAGAACGAGTTTTTGTACTTATCTCTTCGGCAGTGCATCTCTCTTATTTTATCGCTTCTGTCAGATCTAGAAATGTAGTGAGGCGTCACGATTATTTTCTGTGTGTCGCTCTGAAACACATCAGTCCTGAATTTCTCTAGCAACCTAAGCCTAGCGTGTAGCCTCCCGAGTCTCTAGGGGCTCACAGCTTAATCCCTGTAAAGGTTGTGAAATTTTGAATTTACGCACAAGACTGTCAACTTTACAATCCACGTTCTGAAAGCGATATCCCGTGTTTTTCCTCCACACTCCACCCACCCCATGGAAATTCATCCTCCACACCTAAATAACTTTTTCATCCACCTCCATCCCTTCCTCTTCCAGTGAACCCACCTCCTCCGTTCACCGACCTATCCACCTAACCCTTCTAAATAGCCTTGACTCAAAATGTATATAAATTTAGTACTGCCTTGGAGGTGATGTAAAACCAAGAAATCGGCGGCATACAGATTTTATCAGATGAAAATCGCAGTGAGTTCTCGTTTCAGCATCAGATGTTTCATTCGTTGGTTTTTATATCACTTCCTTTTGTTGCTATTGTTAACAATGATAACCTTGAAGCTAAGTTAGCCGATTTTATCCGTTAAGATAGCAACGTACTCCCACGAAAATATAATCACAAGAAAAAATCTTTTATGCGCCGAAAGGTGAAAACAGATCTTTTATCTATAAATATTAATGATATTTTCGAGGCCAAAGAAAACGAAACTGGTCACAAAATAGTAGTGCACATATTGGAGCAGGCAGAGCGACTCAATCACTTCAAAAGCACGTAGGAGGATGATGGTCATAGTATCTAAGACAGGAGGAGAAATGTACTAGAGAAAGATGCGTTCAGAAGTAGTAGGGACATAATGGCGGGGAACTTCGGTAAGTATATTAAGGAGAGGCTGGAGAAGATTTTGACAAGATTTGTGGCGCTGTGTGGAGGCAGAAACGTCGTCTCTGAGAAACAAATACAAGAATAGGCCGTGGGCGTCCGAGGTATGGTAGTGGAGAAGAACAGAGAACACAGAGAAACCAGCAGGTGATATGGGCTGAAAGAAAAACAAGAGGATAAGTTCGGTACAGTGATTAGGAAAGGAAGCCTCCAGATACGATTATGCGGAGGCAAAGTAGGAGGGTTTAAGAGGTAACAAGGAGCATAGGGCTGCATAAGGCCAAGAGGGAGAGAGAGAGGAGGAGGGGGGAAGCAACGAAGGGGAAGAAAGAGAATAGGTTTTATGGACGGAATAATAATGGGTAGTAGGAAAGCTGAGATTAAGAAAAAAATTGAGCAGTTACTTAGGGCTCTTCAAATGCTACTAATATTTTAAGTTCCCTTAACAGGTCGATTACCCTGATAATTTAGCAACCGCGTTTATAATATCCCCGATGTACCAGTTCCACCTCATTCATCCATGTGTTATATACTCACTCTACGCTAGAAGAAAACGGACATTGTAGCAAAGGCATACGGTAGGGAATAGAGCTAGCTAAGGAGGTGTTTAGTAATAGAAGGGAGATGACGTCTGGGACCTTGTGCAAGGATGTTAAGAAGAGGCTGGTGAAGAGCTGGGTATGGAGAAGAGCGTTGTATGGGGCAGAAGCGTAGACCCTTAGAAAGGAGGACAAGAATAGGCTGCAGGCATTTGAGACTTGGGTGTGGAGGATGGAGAAGGTGAGGTGGACAGAGAGGAAGATTAACGAGGAAGAGTTTGAGATCGTGGGCGAGGAAAGGAAACTTCTTAATGAAATTCGAGATCGGCAGAGTAGGTGGCTGGAGGATGTTATAATGGGCGAGGGATCGCTCAAGGATGTAATAGAGGGAAGGATGCTGGGGAAGAGGAAGAAAGAGAACAGGTTTCATGGACGGAATGAAGAAGGGTAGATCGTACGCTGAGACGAAAAAGGATATACTAGAGCAGGATAGGCCCCTGAAAGTTTAGAAAACTAGGAGGATATTCTATGATAATGAGAAAAAAACAACATTAACAAGTACAATACTTTTAAAAAATGAATAAATAATGCCGAATCTAAAGGAGTAATTATATGGAAACTGTCTGAGCAGCTAAATTTGTCCCCATTACGATATTTACGTCAAGTGAAGTTCTAGTCGGGGTTCGAGAACTTAGCGCGAATAAATTTTAGTTAATGGCCCATGAATCAGTATATATGGTGACGTGGATGGATCACGGAGGAGAGAAGGGATTAAGGTGAAAAGAAAGCCTTACCCAAGAGTTTATTTGGGGAAAGGCAGAGAAATCCCTAGGAGGAGGAGGAGGAGAAGAAAGCAGTGACTGGGACTCATTCACCCTCCACTCCCCCCTTGTGGTCCCCCTGAGGGCACAAAGTCTTGAGACGTGCTCGGGAAGTCGAAGAATATACACGGAGAAAGCGTTCTCTGAAGGGAAAGATAATGCGGGGAAAAGGAACCTTTGCTATAAGGGAAAGGTCGGAATGAGTGGGGATATCTAGGGAGAAAAGCAAGACCAAACATCATAGGGAAAGAACGTCTCGGCGGGGAATGAGGCTATTATTTCCGAAGCAGCGAGTGCAAAGTGAGGAAGACACTGCCTCCGGGGGAGGCTTGATGGAGGAAGATTTTAAGGAAAAGACGTAAGAATGAGACATGGGGAAAGTGAAAGAGGGGGGGAGTGAGGGGAAATTAAAAGGGATAAGGGGGATGGGACGTAAGCGAGAGGAGACAGCCGAAAAAGACTCAACCGAGTCTCCCGGCGCGGATGGCTAAATTAGATCATGCCTACACCGCCCGTGTTTGCGAAGGCGAAATTGACTCTGAGTTAGTATTATTTCCGACGGTGAGAATCTCAAAATCTCGAGGCGCAATCTCGTGACTTGAGACCCAGACAGGATAAATACTCAAAGAGCAAAGGTCCTTACCCACGGGTGATTCAAGACTTTTGATTATCGTGGTCTAGTCATGATCTACGAAAATAACATTCAGCGGAATCAGAATTTTCCAAACTTAAACCACGGCTTTGTAGCGCGTTAGAAGAAAATTGACATCCAATCACAGACTTGTGCCAGAAAAAGAAGCGTTTAGCAGTAGGAATGAGCTGATGACGAGTACCATAGGTGAATGTATCCACATAGTTACATACAGGGAATACAGGGAATGTATCCACATAGTTACCCTATATTTGAACTGTGCAAAGTTCTTAATGGATTTCACTAGCTCAGGGAGTGTGTTCCATAGTTTGCATGAAGTCACACAGAAGGATCTGCTATATATATAGCAGTAGGAATGAGCTGATGACGATTACCTACGGTACTCGTCATTACCTACGGTACTCATGATCAGCTCATTCCTACTGCTTCTGTGTTACTTCATGCAAGCTATGGAACACACTCCCTGAGCAAGTGAAATCCATTAAAAACTTTGCACAGTTCAAATATAAGGTAACTATGTGGATACATTCCCTGTCCGATGAATAAAAACTTATTTTATAAATTTAAGATTCCGCCAATGTTCTGTCTTTCTTTTTGTAACATTGTATTCTGTATTTATTTTCGGTATTTATTTAAAATGTTGTTTGCATGTACTGTATTCTTCTAATAATCAAGTGATATGAAACTGTAATTGTAAACTGGTGTAACAAAAATAATGCTGGTGATGTTGGAAAGCTTGTTATGGCTCGATTGTTACTACTGCAATAATTGCTTTTTTTTCATGTTCCATGAAAATAATTTTCCCCAACCAATAAACATTCTATTCTATTCTATGGTATATAAAGAAGATCCTGATGAAGAGTCTACCATAGAGCGAGGCGTTGTATGGCGTTGAAACGCGAACTCCTAAAATGAAAGACGCGAATAGGTTGCAGACGTGAGAGTTGTGAGGGCGTAGGACGATGGACGAAGTACGCTAATCGTAATTATATATGTGAAAGTGTTTTTTTCTGGAGAGGAAACTTTTGGACGAGATTAGGATTCAAAGAAGTTCATTGGAAGAGTTATTGAGGGACTAGTGGCTGTAATAGAGGATAAGATATTAACTAAGTATGGAAGGGAAAATGAGAATAAGTTATAAGGAGGAATGAGAGCAGGAAAACGTATGCTGAGAAGAAGACAAAAATGTCATAAGAAGACAGCTTTGAACAATAAAAAATCTGGGGGAATTTTGCTTACTCTCATTCCGCCTACATCAACCCGTAGATAACATTCAAATAATAATCCATAGTTTGAACACATCTCACACGGCACAAGTATCTCTGCAACGACTCGCGCAGAATTCTAATTTGCGACGCATTAGTAGAATCACAGACAATTATTTTTTGAAAGTATTCTGTCGGTAAAGGGTAGGTTGTTTTGAAAGCCAGAGAAACTCCTTTCAAATTTATACACTTCCAGGATATATCTGACTCTAGTATATCCTTTCTCGCCTCAGCATACAATCTACCCTTCTTCTTCTCGTTAATAAAAAAACTTCTTACTCTTCCCCTCGTGCCCAACATCCTTCCCTCTATTACACTCTAGAGCAACCCATCCATCCTTCAGCCATCTACCCTTTTTATCCAGGATTTCATTCAGAAGCTTCCTTTCCTCGCCCACCATCTCAACCACTTCCTCGTTAGTCTTCCTTTCGATCCATCTCACCTTCTCCATCCTCCACAACCACATCTCAAACGTCTGCAGCCTATTCTCGTCCTCCTTTCTGAGGGTCCACGTTTCTGCCCCACACAACCCTTCAAGCTCTTCACCAGCCCCTTCTTCATATTCTTACCCAAAGTCCTCGTCATCAGCTCCCTTCTATTACTAAAAGCCTCCTTAGCTAGCGCTATTCTCCTCCTAATATCTTGGCATCAATGCCCATTTTCTTCTAACATACTACCAAAGTAATTAAATTTCTCCAATTACAGCCCCCTTACGGTAGTTTGAGTGAAAATCATTTTATTTAGAAATAAATGAATTTGGTCTCATTTTAAAGAAAAATATCTCAACCAATCAAATGACAGCAAAAAAATCAGCTCCTTACCACATTACTTTCGGAGATATTTGCCAAAATATACCAGCCATTTTACATAGGAAATGATACGTGTATGCACACCTGAGAGACATTATTTACAAAATGAGGTATTTCTAACACTAAGATGTCTTTTAAAAACTAACAGCGCGTAGTTTGAGTGTTCTCTCAGCTATTTTTGAAAATTAATCATACTGTCACCTCAATAGAGTCTTGGGTATCACAAAAAAAAACCTTCCGTTTTGAAGGAGTTTCAAACGCACCGCGCGAAAAAATGAGTCAAGTTAAAGACTTATTTAGATATTTTCATTTAATTACTTACAATTTGTCATATAAAACTATATTATTGCACCATTAATAATGTGATATTTAATTGATGTGTCCTACAGCTGGTGAAATTAAAACGTATAATTAGAATATGGTTTCTATTATGACTAGGGAATTATCTCTCTCGGACTACCTTAAATGGTAGATCACCCAAATAAGAATGGTAATAATAGAAACAAAAAAAATAATCTGAAAATGCACGGTTAGGATAGAGCTTCCCGCAGCTAAGGCACAGGGAAACTCGCTGGAATACGTCATAGTATATTTTGCAGGGCGAATTATGTGGTTTTCGGTGGACAGTTGTTCCAAAATACTTCTCCCTCTGGAAGAACTCTCAGCCAGTTTTGTTCCACTTCTCTCATACGGTTCAATGCCCCTCACATTACTTACACGCTACAGCGTTGCGATCCACCATGTTTTGCTACTCCTATACCATGGCCGCCCCCTCAACGCAGGGTCCGCAGGCTACAGATGCATTTCATTTTCACACCCGTCCTGACGACCCGAGTACTGCTATAATTTTCCGGGCTGGTAAACATCGGCTCAGCCCTGAGACTTTCAAAATGGTTTTGCGGCGCGTCGGCGCGATAGGAGCGAATGAAACGACTCGGGTAATTAATTCAGGGGAGGAGGAGGAGGTGAAAGAGGACACGCAGAATATCAGCGAAAGTGGACGAACACGGCACGGGAAGAAAAGTGAAAACTAAAGTCGCGTCCTAGGTCGACGAAGGAGAGTGGGTAGCGTTGGTGGAAGGTGGAAGAAAAGGTTGGTACGCTAAGAGAGTGTCGGCGTGGAATGACTCCGAAATATTTATGAGATTCTTCTCCACTGGTGAGACACAGAAATGAAACATATTTCCCCTGAGGATGCGTTTCCCGGTTGTGACGGGTGCATAAGAGAGGAAGATGGAGGAAGACGTTAAAAAGAGGTTGGAGGTTACGAGGAAGTTGGATGAAGGATGGTGTAGCGAACGCAGGGTCAAATTGCTTGGCGTGAGAAAGAAGCTTAAGGAGAAACGTGAGTTGGGAGATAAAGGATTTGTTTGGTAATTATGTAACACGTAGGCCACGTATGAAAACGAAAGTGGAAGCAATTATGTTTGATTATTTTACCAGCGGAAAGCGAAATTTTAGACAAAATTAATGAAAATCGCACGGAATGAGGAGCGAGAGAAGTATAAAATCGTTGGTTGTGATTATAGATCTTTAAAGCTTTGGCGCTTACGACATCATTATTTTGGTCCAGCTCTAAAGGATACGGAGAAAAGAGTAAACGATCATCAAACTGCGCCCATTCTTTATGGAGGGACCTGCGCCTTGGAACTACTGTTTTCGCAAGATGCACAAAATATGCTGTATTGAGTAAATTTACGCTTAGTGCTGCGAGTTTCTGACGAGGAAAGAACGAGTTTTTGTACTTATCTGCTCGGCATTGTATCTCTCTTATTTTATCGCTTCTGTCAGATCTAGAAATGTAGTGAGGCGTCATGATTATTTTCTATGTGCCGCTCTGAAACACAACAGTCCTGAATTTCTCTAACAACCTAAGCCATGCGTGTAGCCTTCCGAGTCTCTAGGGGCTCACAGCTTAATCCCTGTAAAAGTTGTGAAACACAATATGTTTATGAAGAGGGGGACGATAATAGGAACTAGAGAGACGGATATGAGGAAGTTAAGAATCAAATGGCGGATCGCGTAAAGGAGGGAACGATACTCCCGAAATTAGGATGTTAGGATAAGTACTGTTCAAAAGCCTACCAATCAGCTCCTAGAATACTCAAGTGGAAGAAATTGAAAGCATTTCTTTGTCGACATCTCTCGTGTCGACTTGAATTATTGTTCCTTTGATCAATAATTTATGAAAGGTTTCAAAAGTCAAGAGTTGAAATTTCTTAGAATCATTCAGGACCAGAACCCTACTCTTTCTTACGGTTCATTATTGAGTTCGGCCAAATAGCCGCGCAGTAACATAAGAAGTCAACCGATAGTGACCACATAATTGTGTTTAACTCGCAGGGTTTCACATTCCAGTCCTGGTGAGTGCGTTTTCACGGTGACTTTCATATAATCGCATTAGATATTCTGGTTAAGGTCTCGTGTTTATAAGCCACTGCGGAACAGCTAGAGCCATTGTCGTATCCATGAATATGACTGCACACGGTGGACGATAAAATTGCAGTATAAAGAGTTCAACCTTCTCAAGCATGCACATCTAATTGCTTGGCACTTCACTCATATAAAGCAACACTTTTGCTAATAATTTTGCATAAGTATTTACTTAATAGTTTTTTAAGTTAGTGAAATAAAAAATGTTAAAGTCAAACATTTTTATCATGGAAAAGTCTCTCTCAAACTTCCTTTAAGACACGTTTTGGCAAGCGTCATCCGCGTTTCTCTCACCGAGATTCCGCCGGATTCGCGTAAGAGGGGAAACCGTAGTTTGGGAATCCATTAAGTAGAGCGTTACGCTTGCGAATGTCCGGATGCTTGCGTACGTGCTCCCAGATGCCGCCGACCAACGCCTTGCCACGCCACCCGTGACCGACCAACGTGCCTTGCATTCAATTCGTCGGCGGAGATGCCGCTCACAACCGCCGCCCAATGCGCCCAATGATGTTAGGGAATGGAAACTCTTTTCAAATTTTTAGTCCACCCGAGGTAATTTCAAAATGTTCAAGTTGAAATCCCCGCGTTATTCAATAAATACACTTAGTTTGGCGCGTTCCACATATAGTCCGCAGTACCGGGAATACCGATCGTTGATCGGTAGGTTATTTTTTTAGTACTACACGGTTTATGCGTAGTGATTAATCAATCATCACGATGTTCTGAAGTGCGCGAGTTTTACAGCAAAAAAGTCTCTTTCTAGACGGCATTTGTCATACTCCGAAGATAAATAATTTTTTAAGTACCGTAAACGCGGGCTTCTTGAGCCCGGGAGGTTAACTTAAGCCCAAAACAGAAAAATGGTGTTTGGTTCTCTGAGTGCTCTCAACATCGGTACACCGGCGTAGTTCAGTGCTCCACTGGTAGGTGGCAGTGAACTACGTCGTTTAAGTAGCCCGCGTTTACGGTATTCTACTGGTTAAGGTAGGTTTTGTTGAAAGTCAGAGAATCTCCTCCCCTTTTCTACTTTTTCAAGGGCCTATTCCGCTCTAGTATAACATTTTTCGCCTCAGCATACGATCTACCCCTCTTCATCCTGTCCATGAAACCTATTCTCTTTCTTCCACTTTACCACTTGCCCAACATCCTTCCCTCTATCACATTGTTGAGCTACCCATCGCCTCCTTATTACATCCAGCCATCTACTCTGCCTATCCAGGATTTCATTCAGAAGCCTCCTTCCCTCGCCCACCATCTCAAGCACTTCCTTGTTAGTCTTCCATTCCGTCCACCTAACCTTCTCCAGAAGATTATATAAGGATTGGATTGGATTTTGGGGAGGCGATCGACAGCTTAGGTCATTTGAGTCATGGTGGATAGGTAAGGGAGAAAGGGTGGATAGAAATCCAACGTCGGCATTAGCCTGCTCTTAATGAAAGGCTCCAAAGGGACCAAGATTTAACGTCTCATCCGACAAATGGAGTACTGTAATTGAAGCTCCACAAGACACTCAAATAGGGATAAGATTTCCTTTGAAAAACATCCTCCACTGCAGGGATTTGAACGCTGGCCAGTTAGCCAGTACTCTAGCCACCACACCAACCCAATCCCTTGATTATTTAGTGGGAGTATAATTTTGATATATTATCATTTAACCCATGAGAAGACGACGCTCAGAATACCATGCTTTAGAAAAAAAGGTGTCAGCAGAAGCACTCCGACGAATTCGAAGGTTTGACAATGTGACTCATGGACGGTCATGGCGAAATAAGGCCTTCCAGGGAACTAATGGCGCTGCATTATATGTACATCCCAGGATCGATCGATTCGATATATATATTCGTAGCTCTATCGATATGGGTCTTCGCAACTATTGCCACCACACGATCTCCATTGATGTTCATACTGAGCATTCTCTACCACAGCACACCTACGGAAATCTGATAATATTGATCACATGTCGTCATTTCGAGCACAATACACTGCCAAATCAACAAAAGCAATTAAAAACATGTTCTATGCAAACAGAGAATACGACAAAATACGCACATTAATGGGGGACTTGTTTGCGTTGCGAAGACCTATATCGACGGAAGAGTACTATCGATACTGAACGACCTAGAGTGCATCCAAGTCAGATTTAATTGAGTCGAGCGTTATTCTTGAAAAGTGAACGTCACGGCCAGAGTGTTCACCCGTAGAGCTTTTGAAATGTTATTGCTAAGCTCAATGACAACCTTGTTCCCGTCGCAGATGCCTTCAGGAACATCAAAGTTACGCAGCAGCTCGACGATGGTAAACATCTTAAGCAAGTAATGGTGCGGTTACAGCGTAATGGAGAATTGCATAGAAAAGAGCGAGGGGTCCGCAACTTCAAAAGCAAGGGTACACCGCATTTCTATTTCAGCAATTTCCATCCATTTCTAACCATTTCCATCCATTTCCGTCCATTTCTGTCCATTTCTATTCATTAATGGCCATATCTTTCTCTATTTCTGTCCATGTCTATCCATTTCCGTCTATTTCTGTCCATTTCTAAGCATTTCTGTCCATTTCTATCCATTTATAAGCATTTCTGTCCATTTCTAACAATTTCCGTCCATTTCTATCCATTTCTGTCCATTTCTATTCATTAATGGCCATATCTCTCTCTATTTCTGTCCATGTCTATCCATTTCCGTCTATTTCTGTCCATTTCTAAGCATTTCTGTCCATTTCTATCCATTTCTAAGCATTTCTGTCCATTTCTAACAATTTATGTCCATTTCTATCCATTTCTGTCCATTTCTACCCATTTTTGTCCATTTCTGTACACATCTATCCAGTTCTGTCCATTCCTGTCCATTTCGCTACCATTTCTCAACAATCGTAAACCATTTCTCAGAGTTGCAATCCCCCTCGGAAGAGAACCACTTTTAGAGCGCATACTGTCAACTATCGCATACCGTTCCATATATACACCATTTACTTCATGTTATGAATTTTGGAGGCAGAAAATTAACATAATTAAACTAGCTGCAGGAGATCGTAAGACTGGTGTAAGGTGCACAAAAAGATTCTTTACCATAGCTTCCTGCAGTTATTTCCGCGAGCTGTTCATCAGTGTCAACGACTAAGGCATGGCATTTGACTTCAAAGACCTTTCCAAAACACTGCAGGCATTTATTAACTATATTCCACCCTTAAGGATCTTTTGGAAAAATTGCGTGCGCACCAAGCAACCAACTAGCGATCCCAAGAAAAAAATAACGCACCATTTTAAGAAAAGTTGACACAAAATTTTGTTAGTAAATTAATGAATACTGTTATTACAATTCTAACCATCATGGTCGGTCTACGACGGGCGTTATGTACTCTTTCGTGAAAAAAACGCTGTTTATTTACCAAAGCCTAACCTGACCTTATTCCAATGATGTTTTGTACATCGCTACGTCGCGAACAATATATAATGTCCTTCCGACACACATCAAGGAAGGAAAAAAGTTCCAAACTTTCTAAATGAAATATAAAATTGATTGATGCTTATAAGAAATATATAGGTTTTTATGTAATTTGCATGTAGTATTTATTGAATGAAATGTAAAAAAGGAAGCGTTTTTGAAATACTATTGCTATTGTTACACTAGGCATATCTGACCACATATTTCGTAACCGATGTTAATCACTGTCTATGACCCCGAGTAAATTTTCATGTTAGTTTCTAATACTTCACTGCATTGCTAAATATTTGATTGCAAAATTTTAATCATGTTTTGTTCGTTGCTATTGCTTTTGCGTGGAATATCTGATAGTAGCCCCGATACAGGCTCATCCATAGGGGTTACCTATTTTGCACTACACTGTCATACGTGAAATGAAATTATTATTGTTATTATTTCATTGTTTTCGACGCATTTATTTTTTTAACGCATGCATTCAAGAAGCTAAAAATGAAGCGAGAGAAACACTGGAGGTGTGGGGCCGAAGTGAATTGAAGGAAAATTGGCATGATATGACATGCTGATGACATTACTGCAATCACAGACACAAGGGAAGACTTAGAAAACATTGTAAATGAAATGGTCCGAATTCTCAGGGAGAAATGAAACAGGAAACTAAACAGCAAGAAAACCAAAGTACCTTCCTGTTTCCCTTCCTGTTTTTCTTTTTCCTCAACATCTACCCATTCATTGGCCCCGTGTTTTTGTCGTCATGTGCGTTATTCCTTCCCTCATGAAGCAAAGACCAAGCCCAGGAACAGAGAATAAATATCCTGACGAGAACAGAACAACTCGAAGAGTCTCAAGAATTTACCTTTTCAGGAAGCAAAATCACAAAAGATGGTAAATGTAAAAGGGAAATAATAAGCAGGATTCAACAAGCTAAGATCGCCTTTAACTCTAAGAAAAACATCCTTACCAATAGAAACATTGATCTAAACACAAGGAAGAGATTCATGAAAGCATGCGTGCGGAGTCTTGTTTCATATGGATGCGAGATATGGACTGTTGGGAGACAAGAGAAAAGAAGACAGGAAGCATTTGAATCCTGGTGCCACCGTAGGATGCTGAAAGTCAGCTGGATGGAAAGAATAACTAACGAAGAAGTGTTCTGAAGAGCAAAAGATAGGACAGTATGGATTAGCAATCAAAAAAGGTAAGACAAATTAATAGGGCACATCCTACGTTGCAATCATACAGTTAGAACAATAATTGAGGGAATGATTGAATGAAGAAACCGTTGAGGAAGACCAAGACTGTCCTACGTAGTGCAAATCATGAGCGATATGGGTATGCACCTCCTATGATGAGTTAAAAAGGAAAGCAGAACGAGGATTAAAGTGAGCGATCTGCGAGCTGCTGTAGATCAACCTCAAGGTTGACCACTTAAGAAGAAGATTATTTTTTATAATTATATTATTATAATCCAAAAGTCTCTTATCTCAACGCATTTCTCGCAAGTTGAGCTAAGTAGAGGGACCTCTCCTTCCTACATAAGTACGCCAGGAGAAAGAGAAGCACCGTGCAGAGTACGCCATGAAGTAGCACATCATTGGTACGACAATAGTACAAATGCTTGACAATATGGATTTTAGTCCATGGTTTTTTAGCAGCAAACTGATCAGCGAGTGAGGCATAGTGGTCATTGTCGCCATAAGTTTTCACGTACCATTAGTTTTCAATACAGATTCTTCTTAAACCCAAAGAAGCACACTCAAATTAACTGAAACATATCTCCTTTAATTCCGCCTGTCTCTCACGCCTGCATCTTTTACATGCGTTCCGTGCAAATTAACACTCGCGCGAGTCTTGTAAGTATTGAAGGACATTTTTTTAACCCATACTTCTTCCCTTCCTGTTTTTCTTTTTCCTCAACATCTACCCATTCATTGGCCCCGTGTTTTCATCATCATCACCATCATCATGTGCGTTATTCCTTCCCTCTCGCATTCCCTTCAATTTCTCTTTTTCCTCTCTCGCTGCTTACGCGGAGCGTAACTACGTGCCCTCCCCCTCTCTCTTTCCCTCTCTCTCTTCACTCCTTCCCTCACTTCTCTACACTCCCCGAAAGATAAATCGGCTGTTACCATGGCAACCGAGGCACGGCTCCTCCGAATCCTCTCTCCCTCCCTCCCGGCCACAGCATCCCTCCCTTCCCGCCCCGCCCACTCCCCCTTCTTCTGGACCACTCCTCTTCCACCTCCTCCTTCGCTCTTTTATATTCGCGTTCGCTCGTCACGCGTGCAATCTTCTTTTTCCTTTTTTTATACTCTCTCCTCTTTTCCCCTCTTCCTCCTACTACTGTCCGCATCACGGGGGTGCGTGCACGAGTACTTATATATATATGTACTCTCAAAAAAAAACACATGCACGGTCCCACCCGCAAAAATACCTACGTATTTGGTCCTTCATTTGTTTTTTTGTTCTTTTTTTCGCAATTGCTCCTTCATTTGTATTTTTAATCCTTTTTTTTCGCCATTGCTCCCATCACTCATTAGTTTTTCTATGGCTTTTTTTCTCTTTCTTTTATCTCCAACGCTCCTTCATTTTTTTTATTATCCTCCGTTTTGTTTCAACCGCCTACCCCTTTGCTCTCTTCCTTCTGTTCTCTCCCTTCCTCTCCCTCCCTTTATCTCTCCCTCATTATTATCCCCTGTCGTTTTCGTGCTCTATAGAATAAAGGAGGGATGATAAGAATTGTCTCCTCATCCACTTCTTCCTTTAGTTATGCAACCTTTCCCCTCTCTGATTCTTCCTCATTCCGTCTGCACGTCGCTTCTCGTTTTCCCCTTTCCTACGCCCCATTCCACGCCCTCCACCTCGTCAGACACAAACCCGCTTCCCCTCCCGTGAAACCTTTTACAAACCGTCTCTCACTTGATTTGTCTTCCCAAACCCACCCCACTTCGTTCCCCAACACATACACGCATCATACACCCCGACCGATAAGTATGTGCTTTTTTGTTCCCCTTCCGTCTTGTCCTTTCTTCGGCCGCAGTATTATTTCACCCTTTCCCACATCCTTTCCCTTCGTACGTCTCCCCTCTCCTAACCGTTTTTCGCATTGTGCGTAAGACGAGAGTGCAAGAGTCCGCGTCCGTTTGAATTTGTTCATTTTTCCTCTGCTTCATTTGCTCTTCGGCTGCATATATCAGATCGGAATTAAATTTATTTCTCGATGGAAGATGAGCGTTGGTAAAATTTCAACGAACTTGATTTCTGCAAGGAAAAGCGAAGAAGGATAGACTAACCTTGAAACCAATGAAATACAGAAGTTAATGTTAACTCCCACATGTACCTTTAAATATGACAGACATGACACCACAACTATAAATGCGTTCTTCGTCACTACTCGATAATTTCAAGGTTAGGGCACTAATTTTGCCTTGAGTGCAGAGGGATTGAGGATGTGATGAGAGGTGACGGGTTGCTCAAGAGTGTAATAGAGGGAAGGACGTTGGGCAAGCGGGGTAGAGAAAGAAAGAGAATAGGTTTCACGGACGGGATGAAGAAGGGTAGATCGCATGTCGAGGCGAAAAAGAATATACAAGAGCGAGATATGCCCATGAAAGAGTTGAAACCTGGTATGAGATTCTCTGACATTCAAAAAAAACCTACCTTAACCGGTAGAATACTATAATAAAGGCCGGACGAAGCGATATTACCTAACAAAATCAATTCCCTAAAACCCAGTTCTGCCTCTTCGCATTACATTTAAAGGCTGAAGGCTGCACGCATTTGCGATGTGTGTGCGTGGAGAAGGATGGAGAAGGTCAGGTGGACGAAAAGGAAGACCAACAAGGAAGTGCTCGAGACGGCGAGCGAGTTGCGAAACTTCTGAATGAAATCCGGGATAGGCAGTGCAGGTGGGTGGAGGAAGTAATTAGGGGCGATAGGTTGCTCAAGAGTGCGATAGAGTGAAGGATGTTGGGCAAGCGGGGTAGAGGAAGAAAGAGAATAGATTTCACAAACGGGATGAAGAAGGATAGGTCGTACGCCGAGGCGAAAAAGGATATATTAGAGTGCGATAGGCCCTTGAGAGCGTTGAAAACCGAGAGGAGATTCTCTTGACTTCCACCAAAACCTGCCTTCACCGGTAGAACACTTTTAAAAAATGGTGTGTGGACGTAAGTTATTCAATGTCTTGCCAGAATGATGCATTTAAACCTTTATTTGGTGTTTATCAAGTGATCATGCCTCTATCACAAACTTTTGATCCTAATCTTGAAACTAATGCTGAGGAAGACTGAGTATTGGTTCTGTCTCTGATTTCTAGAAAACCGGGAGGAGATTCTCTGACCTTTATCAAAACCTACCTTTTTCGAAAGAATTCATACAAAAAAATGTTGCCTAGCACAGCAAAGTATTTCATTATTTATGTTTCCCCTTCCCCAGCGATATTATTATTATTATCACAGAGAGCAGAGTGCAACCAGGTAATTACAAAGTAGTGGTTCCAAGAATACAGCACTGCAATATATAAAGGCAATCATTTTCCATTATTTTTTCCCGTTGTCTATCAGCATCATTATCATCTCTGAGCTCATAGTGTAGTAAGATCATCATTAAAACTTGTGTTTGACGAATGACAATTGAGGGTATGATTAAACGTCTTCACCATATGCTCTAAAAGCCTTGAAACCCATAGAATACAGGAAAATCGACGATGATATCTATAGCATTTGA
This sequence comes from Ceriagrion tenellum, assembly GCA_963169105.1. Taxonomy (NCBI): domain Eukaryota; kingdom Metazoa; phylum Arthropoda; class Insecta; order Odonata; family Coenagrionidae; genus Ceriagrion; species Ceriagrion tenellum. Next base: position 34,751,151 of record OY720643.1, on the reverse strand, counting down.
GCTCTTGGAATTTAACGGAAAAACGGGATATATGATGTTTTAATGTAGCGTATTCATATTTTTTTTCCTCTGAGCCGATCGGTAAATCTGATCTGAAACAGTGGATCTCTGGCACTCCTCCTTATTCTTTTGATAGCCATTGGGAAACAAAATATAATCTTTACTATACAAGGCGTGTGTTGTAGCCAGTTGTAACAAGAGTACTGTAATAGCGCGTGTTCTGACGTTGATGATATTGTAGCACATCGCCATTCTGACCTCCTACTGGGCAATTTTATTCACTCGGAAAGCGATTGAAATTTTCCCACACAAACGGTTAACAGACTGGGTGAATTGTGCTTCTACTGATAGATTCGGTTTTCAAATATCGATATTTTCAGTCCGTTTTGGTAAACCAGGTGATCTTAATCGGCTACCTAGGAAGATTCACATCGGTCCGAGAACAGATCGATCTGAGATCGATTGGTAAACGTAGTGATTATCAACATTTGCTATATGACCAAATGGTTTGTACATTTCTTATCGGTCATGATTCACTGGAAAAGAAAACTTCTAAAACGCAAATGAACATGCGCATAAATGCAAAACAATTTCCCAGTCGGAGGAACTGAGTCCAGTACCTCCGACTTGTACAAGGGCGCGGCCTACTGGAGTGGAATGCGAAGATCTTGCGGGAAACCGGCGCTGCATGTAGCCGAGAATACCTATCGCATGATGTCCTTACCTGGGATCATGTTTACAAAAATTCCGATGCACCTACACTCACAAAGAGACTAAACAAAAAGGCGGCGGATCACTGTATGACGCGTATATGTCGTTTGGTATTCCGTGTCACTCAAAAGTGCATCCAAAAATGAAAGTCGTACGAGGGGAAGTGGACACACGCACGATTAGTGGAAGGATAAATTGTACGGTTGGCAATGCCGAGTGTAACATTTCCATTGTTACTTACCCCCACCCCTTCGACTGGAATGTTTTGTTTGAGATCCAGGAGCTGAAACGCTTCCAAACGACTGGTGAAGAAGCGGAGGAAACTCACCTGGAAAAATTGAAATGAGAAAGAGGAGAATTAAACGACTGCGGACTTGTAAGGAAGATATTCACATTCATTCCATATTAAATCACGATAAAAAAAACAAAATGATCAGAGAAAACAATAAATATTAAATGAGGCACTTTGAGTTCGTATTGATAGTACGGCTAAATTTATTGTTCCAAGCGCAATTTCATGCAATGATTGATTCGCGAACCTGATTGTTCTTAGCCATCTCATTGGATGCAAAGCATACATTAATTAACTACAGTGATATTTCTTTTTAAATTGAGTTCGGTAGATGTAGATACGGAAAGTTGTAGAAATTGTACATTTAGACATAAAGCAATCACTATTGCATGGAAAATAAAGGCGATTCCGATTCATAGAGAAAGCTAGAAAATCTATGAGCATAATAATCATTAAGGTAGATTGAGCGAAATATCATTTCATCTAGAAATCAATGAATTTGGTCTCATTTCAAAGAAAAATATCTCACCCTTCGTAAGATACCAAAATATCATCCCATTTTATAAATACTTTCCGAGATTTTTGTCGAAAAACATCAGCCCTTTTACATGGAAATTATATGCGTACGCACCACAGAGAGGCCTTATTTAACAAGTGAGAAATTTCAAACACCATGATCTCGTCAAAAAATGAACAGCGTGTATTTCGTATGGTCCCTCGACTGTATTTGGAAATAAATCATATTGTCACCGCAGTAATTTATACAACGCAAAAAATCGTCCGTAGTGAAGGAGTTTCGAATGTACCGCGTGAAAAAATGAGTCAAATTAAATACGTTGATACTTTTATTTAATTACTCAGAATTGCAGTCTTATAGATGAAAATATTTGCACAGTTAATTATACAGTATTTAACCCATGCTCCCTACAGCTGCAGATATTAAAACGTATAATTCGAATATAGTCATCATTATGACTGGGGAACTAACTCGCTCAAACTACCTTAAAGGTGATGCATAACTTTATCTCTTAAGTCTAGTTTAATAAAATTGGAAGGAAATGTTTCAAAAGTAGAGTAACATTCAGACAATGTAAGATGAGTATAACAAGTTAGTTTCAGGGTACCTAATTCAAACATCGAGCGTATGAGTCCATAATTTTTGGATTAGACTCAATAAGATCAAATTGAGCTATGAAATCTCAGTTTCATACAATACACCCGAGAAAGCCGTTCACTTGAAAAAGAAGAAACGACCCTCATTCTACGGTATTACTTCACGGTGAACTCGTCGGAAGGGGGGGGAGTTACTATTAATGTTTTGGATAGCGGAAAAAAACTACATCCACTCTCATCTTTCTCTTAAAGGACTCTTAACTCTCCCAAGGGATGGTCTTTCACGCATGAATGTATCCGAGCCAAAAATTGGACGGATTAGTCAAAAGCATGAAGGAAAGATGCGTTAGGGAGAAAAACAGAGATTCGCGAAAAAGCCAAGTTTCCTCGAACAGAGAAGAGTGGAAGGTCGCAAAATTCTCGACATTTTCGGGATGTCCTCCCCAACCTCCCATACCGTCCTCCTTAGCGTTGACTCCTTGGCGTCTTCTCTCACGACCCCTGCCTTCTCCTCCTCGACTACCGAGCTCTCTTCTGCCCCTCCTTCTTCTCAACACCTTTTTCTTAATTCCCCGCCTCTTCTTACGAGACCGGAGGGTAGAAACCATCCTCACACAGAGACTTCTCCCTCTCTCTCTCTCTCCCGTATAATCCCTTCGGGTTATCATCTCCGCTTTGAGAATTCAGCCTCCCGCCTACCAGACCCCCTTCATTTCAAGTCAGCCCACCCTTCCACAGATCCCCCGAGGGCATTAAGGGATGAGAAGGAGGGGGAGGTGAGGCAAGGTGAGAAAGAGGGGGACTGCTCTGGGGTAGGGCTCGGCGACATTACGATTTATCGACTGCGACGTGCGATATTAGCGATATGTCGCAATGAGATATCGCGATGCATAATGTCCTAGACATTCGCTCTATAGTTTGAGGCTCAACTATGTGAAAGTTGAATTTCACAAATGAATAAGTAACTTTGTTTCCTTCCACAGGTTTATTTTCTTGGTACAACATGTTTGGACACAGCGGTATCATCATCAGGTACCAGTACCTCTTCCATTTACACCCTCATACCAATCCTCTTTCCTGCAGTTCCCTATGCGCTTTCTCGTCCCTCTTCCCTACTTTAACCGGCATAATACTTTTTAAAAATGTCTAGGATCTGGTCTAGGACACTGATACCTGATGATGACACCGCTGTGTCGAAACATGTTGTACCAATAAAATAAATCTGTGGAAGAAAACAAAGTTACTTTTTCATTTGTGAGATACTTGACATTTTTAAAAAGTATTCTGCCGGTTAAAGTAGGGAAGAGGGACGAGGAAGCGCACATGGAACTCCAGAAAAGAGGATTAGTATGAGGGCGTAAATGGAAGAGGCAGGGAGAGAATTGTTTAAGGGTAAAGGGCTGTAACAAAAGAGAAACGGGGTAACACGACGGGAGAAGATACTCATAACCTGCCCTGTATTACCCCCTCAACTAAACTACAGTCCTCCAAGGGAGCTGTGTTTGACCGAGGTTTCAAACATCAAATATTATCACTAATTTAGTATTTGCAGACATTCATTATGTACCCACTCTCGTGATATCCGTTCAATGAATGCCGTATCATCCCGAGGAAGAAGAGGGAACCGATGACGAGGACCTAAGTAAAGACAAAAAGAAAACACTATGGAAGGACTTTCGGTGGGGAGCGCTCAGGGTTTTATGATCTCGAAACCTGGGTTGTGAGAAGAGAGGGTAAGAATTAATGCGAATTTCATAAAGAAGGTGGCTACTTGGTGGAAGGATGGTGGAAGTCAAATGGAGAGGGATTTGATATCAACCACGGAATACCATTACAATGAAATTAACATTTTGACATGATTTTTACAAGCATATTAATCCAAATTAGCACAAAACCACTCCTAAAACCAATGACATGCATGGAAACTTTCTTATGGCCAGTTGCAAGAGGGTTTGGTTATGGAAACAATAGTTACGAGATACAATAAGTTATGGAACTCATAAAAATATTCGAGTTGCAGGAACACATCGAGGAGTTATGTAACTTATCCACCAACAGTTAATCACCAGTTAGCAACCAACCAAACCAACAGTTATCCACCAACAGGAACGCATCTACGAGTTATATAACTTATCCACCAAAAGTTAATTACTTCGAATTGTATAATAAAATCTTCCTGCGCTAGATTAAATGTATGGAGGTTTATCCTACGTATAATTGCTAATGCACATATTAGTCATTCAGTCACAGTAAACAAACTGGCCATTCGTCTCAAAACGACATTTTTATAAAGCAATTAAGTCTCGAATCGGTTCATTGCGCATCCACCATCTTGGCTGCTTATGGAGCTCATAACTCCATTCCACAAGTTGTATATGTATAACCAATACATTTATCGAATGTTTCTGCAACACTTGCTGAATGGTTGCCACGGTTTATGAGTCCCATAACTCTGTGGAACAGATATCTGTCGTTCCTGCAACTAGCCATTAACTAAACACTCCAGGATAGTATCCCAAGAGGATACCGGGAATGGTCACGGTATAACCGTTAAGTAGCCACCCGCAAGAGCACGTGTATGCCAAATTCCACAGGAAAAATCATTCACCATGAACACGACCTGAATAAGACTTTATGAAGTCCCATTCGAGACGAGTGAGCTGTACTCGTGTATTAAAACGTTAGGCTGGTTCTACAACTGTGCACTGTCAATGACATAATAACTAACGTGCTTTCTTTCTCTTGCATGCAAAACTAAATCATGCTGAGCAGTGAGCAACGAGACACGCTCAAGACCTTTTCTGTAGTAGTAAGACGGATCATTCTAGCCAGAAAACTTTCTGCCATCGCTGACTACTAGTACGGGTAGAGGCAAAAAATTAAAACCGTGCAATAAGGGGACACTTTTGTTATAAGGCGGTAGCATCAGATTTTAAGGGGCTAGTCCTCAGAGAGGCAGGGAAGTGTGGAAAAGTTTAATGGTAGTAACATCAATGGTTATTGACTCCTGAGGTTGGTTAGCTACAGGTTTCCACTCTCCCTTATCCCCTACGAGTCCCTTCAAGCATTGAAGGCTCTTCTACTCCATCAACGCTTTTACCCTTGGCACTCCATGTTAAGAAAAGTTAGAAATTATTCAAAAGCAGCAGAAAAAATAAGTGACAATGTTGCGCGATTTCACAAGCAAAGAAATCATTCCCCGATACTGAGAAAAACTTCATGTCTTGTGCAAGCAACTACCAGGGATGATGTCCAGCGTTGAATGCCAATATTTCGTGCATTAGTAAGATAACAATCGATCTTGGTGACTCAAACGATATACCTTCGCTCCAGAAGCTAAAGGTTTCTGGCGGAGAACTCGCCCATGTGGGCATTTCATCGCGAATCCCGCAGATGGTCCAGTTCGTATTCTGTTGTTTTTTTAGTTAGTGAACGATAAATTCCTTTCAGTAAAATTTAGAACGAAATATAATTTATTTACGAGACGTAATTAAAGAAATGCTGAACAGGAACTAACGGAAACCAAAGTAAATTATTACAGTCAGTTAGAACACTCATTTATGACTAGGATATTTGCGCAACTGTAGAATTAAGATTTTCGCTTCACGTACTAAACACCCGCGTAATTTTTTATACGATTTTGTAGCCTGTACACACACGCACGCGTCCTTCGGTGGTAGGAAGAAAAGATAAGAAAGAATACTGCGGATCCGTTATTCCCCTAGAAAAAGAAAAATAAAAAAGCTTTCTTCGCCTTTTAATACGATCCGGTCACGCTACAAAAGGCGGAGTAGTAGATACTATCTCTCCATAAGCGCCAACAGTTGAGTTACCTGTAACAAGAGGCGACAAAAAAAAACGAATTTTGGAGAAGCAGGCACATTTGTGCTTCCCCTTCCTATGTCATTATGAGCATTTCCGCATCAGAGCAGTTGCAGGAACGACATTTATGCATGAAACAGAATTATGGGACCCATAAGCCTCAGCAACCATTCAATAAAAGCTGCAGAAACATTCGATAAATTCATTGTATTCATAAAAGTCTTCATAACTTATGGAATGGAGTTATGAGATCCACAAGTAGCCAAGATGAGAAGCGCGATGAATAGCTTGGAGAGTTTATTACTAGATAATAGAGTTGTTATGAGACAAATACCTAGTTTTTTTTACTCTTACTGCCTTATCATTATGTGCATTTGAAATAATGTAGAGGATAAAATTTTATAACCTTTATCCGGTGATAGAATACAAAAAATCAAACATTTGAAGTCATTGCCTATTAGTATAGGGTAATTCATTTAACACCGACAGACAAAATAAGAAATGATGAAGTGTACAGAAGTGTAGAAGAGGAATGGGCCATATGGAACATTACAGAGAAAAGAACAAGATGGATTGGACACACCGTGAGACACAACGCATTTGTGAAGAACATTATTGAAGGCAAAATAGAGGGAAATGTCCCAAAGAAGAAGACTCAGGAATAAGTTCATGGACCAAATAAAGAGTAAAGTACACAGGAAGAGATACCAGGAGGTAAGGGAAGTAGCATCAGATAGGGAATGGTCGTGGGCTGCAGTTAATCAATCCTAGTATTGAACGACCAATGGGAGAAGTTATTTAGCTGGTAAATGTGTTCCAGCAACCCGAATATTTTTATGGGGACCATAAAGTCCTGAATCTCAAAACTGATGATTCCATAACCAAGTGTTCCTGCAACCGGCAATTAGTGTTGTAAATCTGTGGACCATAACACTTTGATACTCTTTCAATACCACTCGTTTCTCTTGAATGCGTTTCTCGTCACGCAAGTAGGGCAAATTTATATTCTTCACCATGCCATATTAAATAGCTGAAACATTCTAAAATGCCATCATATTTGCGGAATGTATATCCAGCAATTCACCAAGTCTTGAGATATAGAAAGAACCCGACCGTTTGCCCCTTTTCAACAGATTTTCCTTGAGGAATTTCGATAAAATATTTCATTTCATCACGTTTCGAACTCCAATTAGTCCGAGACCACCCAAAAAATAAAACTTGGAATGAGTTTTCTCGCTAGCTAAGCTAAAAAAAATAATGATATTCGTCCCACGCATTTAGCTGGAAGCACTTTCAAAAGGATTCCGAAAACCATCCCAAAAATGTATCGAACATCAGAAACTCTGGGATGAAAGCCGGCGGAAAAGTTTGTTGGGAATTTTCCTCATCTCTTCAAGCTTTTTTTTTCACGTCCCATTAAATTTTTCTTACCTCAACTCGACTTTTCTGTATCGGAAAAATCTCAACTCTCAAGGTTCGTCTCCAAACCAATCTTTCACAATATCCAACAGCTATAACATATTTCCCACCCCCTCTCATCCCTTACACCATAAAATCCGTGCCATTGAAGTCATTTAGAACTAGGAGTCTCTAATATTGGCTCTACATAATTTCATTATTTCACTAAGTACAAACAGAAAGTAAAACGAAGAAATTCCACAGAGGTTTCCTTAAAACATGGATAACACAGGCCTGCAAATTTTATGGTCCCGAATGCTTCTTTGATGCGAAGAGCCGTTTTTGACGTAATATTGTGCGCTGAATCCGAATTGCTCACAAAAATTGGGTGTCACGTAAGGATTTTGAGATATTCTGACCTTAAAGGGCCAAAAATGGCAATTTTTAGGAATCTATCTATACTTTACTCCATTGCCTTTGGTTTCACAACTGCCGAGTTAATACAGGTTATGGTGATAATAGTTTTATCAGCTATCAACGACTTTATTAATATTCAACTATTCTATAACTTGAGTTTGAAATATAAGATCTAGGATATGGTAGAAATAGTTTTTTTTAGGTATCATAGATGAATTCTATACATTTTTGACGCACACTTTGAATCCGTCTGCAGAACTAATCAATCGCCTTTGGTTTCTGAGATATTCAAGCTCAAAAATACCTAAAAATTGCCATTTTGATCCTTAAATGGTAGAATATCTTTAATTTCAGACGTGATAGCCAATTTTATGGGAGTAGATTCGAACTAAGCGCACAAAAATACGTCGGAAATGGCACTCAGCATCCAAAACGGATACCCTTGTTGGTCTGTGTAATTTAGAAACTGCGCGGCATGTTAACCTGAAAATAAAAGGTCCGACTAAATTACTATTCCATGCCGCAATGATTAGACTTGATACCTTTAGTAACTGTGTTATAGTATATACGGGCAAATGTGAGAACACAAAGCTTTGCAAAGGAACGGACGTTTTACTGGTACTCGACTGGTAACTTATCTGCAAAACCTCTTCACGAGGAGATTACTCGCAGTCACGACATAACTTTGCCATGCGAACAACTTATTTCATTGTTCACGACTTTTTTCGTGACTGCAGAACCTCTCCAGCAGGTAATTACTGGACTGCAGATGATGATGCCTCATGAAAATTCACCTCATAGTAAACTTTCTCGGTCTGAGAGTGAAATATGTGAGTTGCACCAACGGAAAGGAGAATTATTTTATTCCTAGAGTAGTCGTCTGCCCCCGCCCAATTTATCTCGCTGACTCCCAGAATATCTACCCATAGCCTCTCCATCTCAATCTTCACGTTTTCCAGCTTCCCGCTCACCCTTAAAGATGCAATTGTCCTTGCACTTGCACGGACTGATGTACCCCTCCCAGTAGTTTCCACCCAGAGATCCGATTAGGGGACTGGCGTTTCGGGTCTCTCCGCGAGGCTAAAAACCCTCCCCCTGGTCTGGAAGCGTTTGCTTATCACCGGGGAGGAAAGTAGTAGGAAAAGGAAAAGGGAAATGGAAAGGAAGGTTAGCGAACCACAACCCCTGCGAGGCCGACACCATGAGGCGGATTGACGTCAACAGGGCGACAATGGGCCTCCGCCTCCCCGCAGTCCTCGTGTCTGATGGGTTCCCCCAACAACGTCAGACGAGTCCCCGTCAGTCTCGCTTTCGCAAAAACTTACCGCACATCTTTTGAGAACCGGAATAGCCCGTTGCCCAAAAAGTTGGGATTGGGTATCCCCCGACTCCCTTTCTGGGTAGGCGTCGTGCGGTCTGCCTGAATGCGTCATCAAATCAGGGACCCACCGGACCAATGGATGGTCAAAATTCGGACCAATTATGGTCAAAGCGTGGGTACCACGGAGTAGGGTATAGGAGGGCGATCGCCATAGTGAAATTTTGGGACGGGGGATCAGCAAGGAACAGATGCTCAAAAAATCCGCAACGCGACGCTAACATGCGGCGGGCGGTCCCAGCAAGGCATTTGGCCGTGCTGTACCTATAATAATTATATCACAGATTTCTATGCACCAGACCAGCGGAAACGAAATTTTCGCTCGGTAGAATTACCACAGACCCTTGAAAAACAAACTGCGAAGATTTCTACGAATGTAAATGCAGGAAAAGGTAGCTATCGCAGGAATACATTCCCATAACAAATGTGCCACGCCCACCCGAACTACACTGGCTCTAAAGGAACATAATAGACACCAACGAAGCTAACATCTCTGGGCAGATACATGCAAATACAATATAAAACTGTGGGATGAAGTTGTAACAGATACAAATATACAAACACTGCCGCCTATTAATCCACTCGGAAAGAAAAGCTAACGGTAATATCCGAATTGAAATGGATTTACCCTTATCTTACTCCGTGGTGGGTACGTCCGTCATCTCAATACTCCCCGTCTACCCTTCCGATTGGGGGACTATTTTACCTACGGAATATTTTACTGGGAGGAGTGCCTAATGCTGAGACCGCTGCCCCTCAGTAGTAGGATTATATTCGGGTAGCGTGCCAAGTTTGTTGGCAAGCCTGGAAAATTTTTTTTCGTCGCTTGGTCTCGAACCTGCGATCCTCGAAACGGGAGCCGAACCCGCTACCACTGGAAACGTCAACGGCACCATTTTTATCCCTAATTATTTTGATTCTCCCCTTGGAGAAACGTCTTAAATGAACTGAGATTCACCATGGTATTCGTTCACTATTTTCTTTTACACCGAGTAAAGCTATAGTCTTGACCTTCGGATTAAATAGAATAATCGTGAAGTATTAATTAGAAATACATTATCTTTAAAATGAATTAGAAGAAATTTTTAGATGAAACTTATCGTAACGATTAAAAATTATCCCTTTCAAGCGGGATCTCTATGGCTTCCTTGGCCAGAAAATCCGGCATAAGTAATGAGCGGCAATTTATCATGGCGTTATCCTATGTAATCAAATGTCAAGGCCGATGCATCACTCGGCGTAAAAGAAAATAAGAGAATGAATTTTACGGTGCATCTCAGTTCATTTAAAAAAAACTTCGGTCTATGGGGAGAGTCAAGAACGTTGGGGCGAGTCTGAATGCGTCATCATCCACACCGAATGAAGCGTCCCTTCCGCATCTGTGAGCGGACAGTTGCCATGGATGCTCCGCGAAGCGTAAACAAGAGCAAGAATTTAACTCTCTTCACTCCCACTTTGTTCCCCTCATTTCTTCCACGCTTCGTTTCATCTCCCTTCTTTTTTTCTACTCCTTCTTACTATTTCTCGATATCTTGCCTCCCTTGGCAGAACTTTTGCCGCGAAACGACGGCAAAAAAAACTTCTTTCTTTTCATTCATGTTTCCGCAACGCCGAGTTTCGATTTCTTCGGTGGTCTCCTCGCTTGTTTTTTTCTCTCGCGCGCTCTCCGCTGCTCTTTTTTTTTGTCTGTTCGGCTCTTTCTGCGCGGCAACTCACCGCAAATTTCGCAACATCTATCACAATGTCAAAGCGAGTAGACCTTGAATTTTCACACTCCCGTCACAGTTTTCCTATCCGGAAAGAAAGATGTGTTAGTCATACATGAAGATATTTCAAATTCATCAGAAACTAAATAAAAATGAAAATACTAAATGGGAAAACTCCACGAGAAGGTCTTTATATAAATACACAGACCGTCTAAATATGGAAAAAGACAGTGGAAAAAGAACAAAACGGAGTTCCAGGGGACAATTTAGAAAGGAGAGGGGCATTCTACCAATCTTGGAGCTGGAATACAGATCTATATCTACGAAATACCGTGCAAGCCACCACTAGGGTGTGTGGCGCGGGATGATTCCACACCAGGCATGAAGCTCTCATCCCAGCTGAAATCAGAATCGCGCACGTTCCCCCGGAATGCCAGGCGCATTCCGGGGGCGCAGTAGTGTTCAGACCAGAAACTAGGAGTTCTACGAGGACGAACATGCTACTATGCAGTACACTACTTTAGATACGACTACCTGCGACAGATAACACAGTTATACAAGGTACTAAATCATGCTATAGCTATATCATGCCGGAAATTGCATACGAGGTAAGTAGCTAATAATGACGTTAAGATATTTTGCACAAATGCAAAAACCTATTTTACCTAGTCAGAGTCAAAGTATCCTTGAACTGATATATCGCAACTATTATGGTCTCTCATTGCACGTGGAAAAAATGACATTTTAAATCTATCGGTTCTGAAGTCTATTCCCTTAATCTCCTGCCTGTGATAGTTTCTACCATAACAGTTTGGCTCTAGCAAAATATGTTGAACGTCCGGCAAAAAATAGTCTACGTCAATGATGACGATCGAAAGAGTCTACTACGCTTATTATAAAATGAAAAACTAGCAGCACGACAACCCACGAAAGCATAGACAAGCGATTTTGTCCAGAACTGCCAACGCACGAGATAACTTTAGGGTTCCGTAGCTCGGCAAAAAATGAGGATAGAACCCTTGTCGATATTCCTTTTTTACAGCTAACCTGCTTTGCAAAATCACTGTCTCAAAACCTGGCGTAACTTATTGGGGTACCCTGCAGTTCCTAACGCTTCAGTAACTGTGCGACGAGGATTTTGGCAACCCCCAAACTTTGAATGCGGCATACATTGACGTATTTAGTGCATGTGAATGTTTCCAACAATATGAAATCGATGCAGATGAAGCAATCGCTCGGTTCTCTCCCTGGTCCAGCTAAAATAGCAACAAACACTTAAAAACACAAATTTCGAGCCCCATTTTATGTACATTTTTCTAAATATTTTTGGCTGGGATAACTATTTGTCTAGTTTCTAGTTTTTTCTTAATGTGAGACAACAGAATATGTACTTTTTATCAGATTGATCCGAGGCTTGAGGGGAGGAATACTTCAGTACCTCAACACGGGCAACCAGCAGAGGCTTGGGTAGTACTTTTTCGTATATTTGCACAAGAACCAAAAGCCCAAAGCCTTTATTCTGATCGAGGGACACGATGTCCGGGGAAGATATCAAAAATCCCTACGGAAGAAATGACGACAATGGAAGCCAGTTACGACGAAAGTGAAACGTTAAAGTCACCGGATGGGTATAATTTTATTTATGCAAAAAAACTGCAAGAAATCGATCGATTTGAAACCTTTCTCAGGAATAAATACGATTCCTCCAGTAACGAGCGATCTTTCGAGCATTGGATTATTAAAAGCTGAGACATAAAGATCGACGGAAGTGCGATTCGCTGCATACATTTAAGAAAGATAAATAGTCCTTTACTAATTGAAATATACTGTCATGCATTTCACATCTTTTCCGAAAGGATAAAAGCAGTATTTATTTACATTTTTTAAATCATCCTTTGTTTGGTTAAAGTGTATTACAAACGTATGAAATCGTTTCAGGCTTTACATGGTGGAAATGCGATATATCCATGATAAAATATAACACAAAAATAGTAATATCCACACTTTAATATATTACTTCAACACCGACCATGGTTTCGACATACTATGTCATTTTCAAGGAAACGCATTCGCTTTTTCAAGGAAACGACACACCTTGAAAATGACATAGTATGTCGAAACCATGGTCGGTGTTGAAATAATATATTAAAGTGTGGATATTAATATTGTTGTGTTATATTTTATCATGGATGCATTACAAAGAAGCAAATGATCGCGAGAGCAGTTAGTGAATCAAATTATAAACGCGTACAGGATTAAACGCAGATGAGATAAGCCGTCGAAAAAGGCACTACCAAAAGATCTCCGAACGGGATAAAATTAAATATCACATTACATACGACTATCGGTAGTTGCGACATGGTAAAACCAACAACTTCCAATGGAAATTCTAAATACGATTTTTCTTCAAAACATTTAATGGATATTTCAAAAGGTTTGCACACTTCGCCGGAAATTAGGGGACTCCACACATAACCTTCCACGAGGATAAGCCAAGAAATGATAAGAAACAAAGAATGAAAAGTGAGGGTTATCAGAAAAAATATATAGACTCAGCCAAAGGCCATTTCGTTGATCCCGCAGTGAGCGCTCTAGCCCAGGAATTTTCTCTCTTCGGTCTAGTGGCAGAATAACATAGGCCTTCGGTCCAGTTCACAGTTTCCGCCTTCTCCTTATTACGTCCGAGGCCAAGGGAAGTAAAGAGAGCGAAACATTAGCTTTGAAAAAAACTTAAAGCAACGTGAGGAGGGTCATAAACGTGCTCTTACCGTAAAGAGAACGATAAAAAATCAAAAAAACCTATTTCCTGGTACGGTGCAACAAGACGTATATTGGAAATGAAATAATTTCCGAGGAAGATAGAGGACAAAAATGGGTAAAGGGTCTCATTGTTCTTTTTATCTTAATAAAGAAGGAAACTTATTTTGCGATATCAGATCGGGAAAAAAATCATTCTTGCTTATTGAGCGATCCAGAAGATATGTACCGTTGTGCAAATGAAACCGATTATTGCTTTAACACCCGTCTATCATACATATAGAGTGAGACAAGATGCCCAACAAATAAAAACCTTAAAATCGCCGATATTAACGATTAGGTGGAAATATATATTAAATTGGATAAGAAAAGACAATACATGAAAAACTTGGAGCTCACAATGTAACGTTCATGAAAAAAAACTGTTTTACCGAGTGCAGTAAACTTGTATAGCCGGTTGAATCAAATTAAATGACACGGAAGATAAAGTAATTTCAATAAAACGTTAATACCCTATTTTTAAAAGTTATGCTAAACTCTCCACTGATAGTGCAGTGAATACAAAGCTACAACATGACTAGATTATATCTTATTACCCTTAAGCAAAATTACTACCAAGGATTAAAGATGAGAAACTTAGCAAAAATTATAAGATACCCTTCTGGTAGAGAGGCTGTGGTTGGTCCCTGCTGTGGAATCCCCTTTTCCCGTAAACCAACACAGTAAGTGCTGTGTTGTTGCATGTTTGACGAGTGGTGCCATTTTTACGGCCATTGGAGAATCTTTTAATTTTTGCTATCTTGAGAGGCCGTAGAGCTCAATTTCCTTTGATTTAATGAGAAACTTAGATAGAACAAGCGTTGTAACGTACAGAAACTTAGACAAACCTTTGTCTCTTTCTCTACCGAGTGCAAATACTTATCATTCATCGGTAGCCAAGCGAGAAAAATCTAGGCTCGTCTCCTTCCTTTAAAATTTTACAACGAAATCATTCACTGTAACTGAAAGGCCAAGACATCATATCTATTCTTAATTAATCTAATGGCATATAGTACACCAAGATATACTTGCCCGATAATTTTTTGCCTGTAAATAATATTTTGTTCCTATCTACATGATGCTTATTTAATTCGGTGTACATCGAGTCTTTATTTTTGTAATAATTTTTGTGGCATTTTATTGGTAACATGACTGATCTTATGATCACGGTGTCCGAGATACATGATTACAATGCCTATCCCGCTTGAGTAAAATGACGGTAAAAGTTATGTTTTTAAAGAAAATGACTATTAATCAACTTGAAAGAGTGAAAAGAGTGGAATTCATCTGCGAATACTTTAGAATAAAAAATAATGACAAATGACATACCAGTCAAATTATGGTATATTTTTCTGAATGACACGAATTCCATATTTTGTACATATCAATAGAATTCGAAGGGAATATTGAGTGAAAACGAAAAAGGTACTTTTTTTGTCTCGCGTCCATTCAGTTTATGAAATGGAATTTATAGCGGCTGCAACAGGAAGTTTTGATTACAGAATCATCCTTAAAAATATCTCATGGAATGAGGTACACGCCATTCAAAGCACTGCTCATGACGTACACCCTTATTGATGAGGGGATTCAAAACGACGTCATTAATCCAATAAAAACTACAGTTCCAATTTTCCTATCAGGAATCAATTGCTCTCAATAGGGTCAACCCAATTCAACTTTCAATTCAATAGGATCCCATGACGACGAAAATTCCGAATCATTATCCGATCACCAACCGTTGGTCGACATTACCCTCCCCCAGAGGACTGTGTAACATTCACCTATCAAGCCTAAGATATTTTTGCAATTCAAATTCACATACGGGAAATTAAAAGGAAAACATCCACAGGGTCTGTTAATGTTTGGGTGAAAATAATATACCAGCTACTAATAATACATTAAACCGCGGTCCCCTTGGCACCTTTCGTTGAGAGCAGGCTAATGCCGACGCCGGGTTTCTATCCACTTTTCCTCCCTTACCTGTCCCATACACCTCGAATACGCCACGAGCATTTGGGACCCTGGTCAAACAGATTTAACCAAAAACATTAATAAAATACAAAGAAAAGCAGCGCGCTTCGTTAAAAACTGCTACGAGAGTACATACAGTGTCTCACAACTTGTTGAGGGATTAAGGCGGGAGCCCCTACAGACTCATAGGCTACGCGCTAGGCTTAGGCTACTTGAGAAACTGGCGTGTTTCAGAGCGACACAGGGAATATTATCATGACGCATCGCTACATCTTTAAATCTGACGGAACCGATATAATAAGTGAGAAAAATTGCCGAGCAGATAGGTACAAAATCTCGTTCTTTCCGTGCACAATAAACGACCACAATAAAAATTGAGCTCGACTAAATACACTCCAATAATACAAGTCGCCATTTCATCTCCCAAAAACTTACATCTTTACACGGCTGGAGTCCTAACACCCCTGCCACACGCCTCTCGCAGGGTATTATGTAGTTGTATGGCGCAAATGACCTTAGTTGTCGGTCGCCTCCACAAACGTCCAAAGGAGCATGCATTTAACTCTTTAATACGAATTCTTCATACATATATTTTTTGTTTATTCAAATTGATACTAATTCGCATTCCAGGTGAAACATATGGTAAAGTCGAGTGGAATCCTAACAACGTAATATCCAACATATTTTTCAAGAGTAACTTAAATATAAAACAAATGGTAGACATTCTTGCTTTGCATCCGCTAATTCGTCCATTGAGTCATGCTATCCGAAGAAAAGTAAGAGATGTGCATGGCAAACTAATATGGTTGTTATTTTGGTTGCCAGCCTATATTTTGATGACGTAATGCTCTGTTTATCTAACTCAAAGATCTCGACCATAAACACTGAACCACCTTCCTATATCCAGTTCTCGTCTTTTATTTACTACGTTTATCCGCTTTTTCATGGCTTCTCTCTCTCTCTCCCAACCGTATCATCTCAATCCTCGATTCCAATTATCTCAAAGATACCGATCTCCGGTCATCCTAAGTTTTCCAGAAGATACAGGTTTCATGAGCCATAAAACGTCGCTACGTTCGCTGACAGTCGGAATTGTTTCCTCTGCGTCTCCTCTCGAAAATGACCACTCCCTCTTTCGATTGATTTTTTTAAATTTGCGAAGACCTTGCTAAGACCGTGCTCAACATTAAGTGTACCCATCATCTTTTACTCCCTCCAGATTGCGAATCTAGTTAACTACATCTGTTGCTCAGGTGACATTTCAGAGCAGGTATAAAGTTTTGGTAAACGTTGGAAATATTGGTTCCCGCTCGACCATCGAGCGCAAACACCGTTGACCTTTGCTCCGATTCCGAGAGATAAAATCTATTCAGTGCCGCAAAAGTCCCAGCCATTTACAAACTCGTCCGAGTATCGTCTGTAGGTGACAGGTTGCAAGAGAGAAACTACGTTTGGTGACGAGACATGTTAGCTTAAAGAAATTTCACACTTCTTTCATCCTAAAACTCCATCCCATGGCATTTCTTTTCTCATGTTGAAGCTATAGAGATATTTTCATTTAAGGCAGTTTGAGCGAAATATCATTTCACCCAGAAATCAATGAATTTGGTCTCATTTTAAAGAAAAATATCTCATCCCTCAAGATATACCAAAATACCTGTCCCATACGAAACTACTTTCGGAGATTTTTGGCGAAAAATACGTTCTTTTACATGAGAAATGGAACGTGAAATGCACTCCAGAGTGACCTAATTTTAAAAAAAAATTAATGATTTATAACACCTAGATCTCGACAAAGAATTTAGAGTGCGCATTTTATACATTTTTTCATCTATTTCTGAAAATTAATCATATTTTCACCAAGGAAATTTTTGCAGGATCACATAGAACCTTCCGCTGTGAAGGAGTTTCAAACGAAGCGCGGGGAAAAAAATGAGTCACGTTGAACACTCGAACGGATATCTCAGTCAAATTACTTCGAATTTCAGTCATGTAAAAGTACATTACTACATCACTAATAATGCAGTGCTTAATTCATGCTTCCTACAGCAGCTGAAATAAAAACGTTTAATACGAATATGGTATCCATTATGACTAGGGAACTATCTCGCTTAAAAATTCCCAGTCCAATGTTTCCCCAATCAAATCTCTCAGTTTTTTAAATGTTTACAAATTACATTTAAATTTTAAATACATAAGAAATCAAATTAAATTTATACATAAAATTATTTAAATGTTCATGCCGTTTTGTGGCTTTATTTCATTAAAATGATTTATACGCTTTAAAACAACCTCACACTCTAAATCCTGGTACGGTTTTACTTCGAGCTAGAATAATTCACCCTGTCTGCGATATGTGATTGAATAGCCATACTTGGCGTAAGTGGGAATTCAAATATCCATAACCCATAGGTAAGAGAGAGTAGAAGGCGTCATGAAGCATCCAAAATGAAGCTTGTTTGCTCGAAGATTGTTAAAGATGAATCTAGAAGGGCAGCAGAGCAATTTATTAGTAATTTAAAAAAATAAACAATGTTTATTGAAAATTGTATCCGTTTTTCATATTTCTAAATAATCCAATAAGGTACCGCTGGTAAGACCTATTTCTTCGGCGTATAAAGGGCACAAGTGATCGATTTATTAGAGCCGATCATATTCTTTTATTGGCTTTAACAATCCCCTGTGCTATCACACCGCACATCCAAATGTTCTGTTCTATAATTTTCAGCCTGGCCCCAAATGGGTTGAATTACACTAAGGCCAGAAAACCGACAAATCAGCCGGTAAAATACCCTACGATGACGATTGCATGAGTGTTGACATCATTTTTTAAAGTATCCTGCCGGTTAAGGTAGGTTGTACTGAATTTTAGAGAATCTCCTTACGGTTTCCTGCACTTTCAGGGACCTAGCTACCCCTAGTATTTCTTCTTTCGTCTCGGCATACGAAATATCTTTGTGCATCCCATCAATACAACCTTTTCTCTTACTTCCTCTTCCCCGCTTGCCCAACATCCTTCCCTCTATCACACTCTTGAGCAACCACTCGCCCCTTTTTACATCCTCCAGCCACCTATTCTGCCGATCTCGAATTTCCTTAGGAAGTTACCTTTCATTGCCCACCATCTCAAGCACATCATCGTTAGTTTTCCTCTCCATCCACCTCACCTCCATCCTTCACACCCACATCTCAAATGCCTGCAGTCTATTCTCATTCTCCTTTCTGAGGGTCACAGCATTTTAGCTCTTAGAATACATTTATCAGAGTCTGGCGAGATATAGCGGTACACCATCATCTAATGTATTATTAACTGATATTTTACCGTAAAATCATTTAAACAAAATTGCACAAAGAAACAGGTTTAGGACAATTTTGAACCAGAAAAAGGACAGTAATCTTTCAGTTATTCATTTTTAGCTCTAGTTTACAATCATAAGACAACTCGAAGCATAAGATCTGCTGAGGAACACATACATATATTCCATCCTGACAACTCTGTCCTTAGATAAGTGAACATTGAAATACCGAGACAAAAGTTTAGAGCGGTGTAGGAAGCAAATATTTATAGCGTCTAGGATTCAGTGAAACCCTGAGATTAGAGCCAGAAAGGAGCGTCTGGATCCCTTAACACCCCAGATTTTCTAAAGAGAGGGACATCAAAAAAAACAACAAACGAATGCCGCCCAATTCAGGCGTTGAACCCTCCAAGGTATCTACCGAGGCCGACGAACTTCAGGGTTCCAGGTTAGTCATTACGAATGCTCCGACTATTTTTTCCTCTAACGGAAGATTCCCTCGGCCATTTCTCGGCTTTTTATAATGTACACAAAGGAAATGGTTAGGGAAGCACAGGGTGAGCAAAGTGGAAAAAAGTCAGATTGTCAGAAAGTCAATTGCGGCGGTTAGACTCGCGAACGCCCAGACGTTAATTATTCGATCTCCAAAGGGAAAATTGGCTTTGGTAGACGCTTTGAGCAATCTGTGACTGTAGATGAATCAGAAGAAAACCTAAATTGCGAAGATTTCTGGGACGAATAAAGTAAGGCTTACCATGAATATAAGAGGGCACACAATGTTTTAAGTAGATAAATTACAATTTTTTTAAGGATTCTACCGGTTAAGGTAGGTTTTTTTTGATTGTCAGAGATTCTCTTCCCGGTTTTTCCCATTTTCTGGGGCCTATCTCGCTCAAGTATATCATTTTTCGCCTCTGCATACGATTTACCCTTCTTCACCCCGTTCATGAAACCTATTCTTACAATGTACGCATAGGAAATAATTAGGGAAGCATAGGGAGGGCCAAGTGGAAAAAAGTCAGAAGCTTTTTTCCACTTCGGACCTACTTAGGCTGCTTGAGATATTCAAAACTGGCGTGTTTCAGAGCGACACAGAGAATATTATCATGACGCCTCACTACATTTCTAGGTCTGACAGATGCAATAAAATAAGAGAGATACTCTGCCGAACAGATAGGTACAAAAACTCGTTCTTTCCGTCCGCAGTAAGCGACCACAATAAAAACTGAGTTCCTCTAAATACAATCCCATAGTGCATGTCACCATTTCACCTCCAAAAATTTTACATCTTTACACGGCTGGTGACCTACCAACCCCAGCCACATTCCCATGCGGCGGCTCGTGGGGTAATATGTAGATGTATTCTCTTTCTTCCCCTTCCCCGTCGATTTTTACACTTTTGAATGAATGATGTTATATCTACACACTCCATTTATCTCATTATATCCCTCAAGTTCTATAGCCTTCCTCCAGCGATTCACTATAGCGTGTATACCCTGTCGGTACCAGTCCTCGCTCTGGTTTTGGATCCAGGTGTTTACAGCTCTAATTACCTCCTCATCGTCCATAGTAGCAGAGTGGAAAAGTACTTAGAGTGATTACTCATACTGGATTAGAAATGAAGAGAAATTACGAAGCAATTTACACTCTTTAACGTCTTAAGTTTGTGTTAGATACTTTAGGTATTTGCGAGCCTAATCTTGCAGTATGTCCTCTGCAGAGTCCACAAAATTGGTTGAAGCACTCAGATGTAAGACACGATAGGGTCGTGATAGCCTGATAAGGCTTTAAGACCAATGGAGATGCCATTCTCGGTGGACGTTTCAACACACTGATGGAAAAGGGAGTTTTTTTAGGGAGTTCAAAAAAAGTGGGTTTGTTTGAGTGAGTTTAAAAAAAGAAGGGGAAAAGGGAGTTTTTTTAGGGAGTTTAAAAAAAGTGGGGAATTACTTTTAAGGCAGGCCTCGTATTTCATTTGCTCACAAAAAAAATCTCTCAATGACCTCCAAGAATCTTGGATACAGTTACCAAAAAATGCACAGTCATATCATTTTCTGCATTATCCACCTAATTTTGGAATCTATTTCTTGGACTCGAAGGTAAACTTTAACTGTCTCACTTTTATCCTTAATGAGGGGGACGAAGAGGAAATTGTATTTACTCCAAAATACTTTGCTTTTCAAAATATGACTCAATATTTAAACAACCGTCCAGCTTTCTTCTCCTCAATATTTCGCTATTTTCCCCCAACAGTCCTAAATCCAATCTGATTAAATGAAAACATTTATTGCAGCGTTGCATCTTGGCAAAGATGACGTCTCTTCCACATCCGCCCATTATTCTCTCAGTCACTTCCCTATTTTCCGCAATTCTCAACCCAAAGCAACGCATCTGCCTACGAAAAAGCCGTAATAGGCTTAATACACCCGCCTTCATGCTCCGTTACACCAGGCGAGCACCGTTCTTCGCGATATAAATCGAGCTCTTATCGGGGCATAAGTTATGACCAAGGCGTATAAAGTAAGTTTCTTTGTGGCTTTACCTTGCATCATTCCGCAGCCAGCACGCGCTTGAATTTCATAATGCAGCAAGGCAAACAAATTCAGCGGCAAGGGTGTTTTACGAAGAGATTTTAAATTGTTCATTTGAGAAGCGCAAATAAAATGTAAAATTTCACCGAAAAAAAATCAACCTGACGGAAAACCTTTTAGAAACAGGCTGTGACGTAAAATGTAATTCATAGTCCTGCAGTATGTTCTTCATTCCTAATCATGATGGTATTCCGGCGAATAACGCCGCTTAGCGTTGAAAGCTCCGTAAGAAACCTAGAGTTTAAAAAAATTTAAACTTCCGTCTTGGGTTCAAATCGATAATAAATACATTCCATATATTCCATATACAGCAAATATATTTACTCTCGCCATGTAGATGGCAATGGATGCTAAAACTTGAATTTCATTTTTCCTGCCAAAATTTTCTCAATAGAAAAATCACTATCATATATATGGATTGAGTTCAATAGAATACACTAAAATTCTCAACTTATTAGCAGGCGGAGGACCCAATCTGTTTACACGGTTACTTCCCCGTTTTCCTCCCCGGCCTCTCTTGTTTAACTTTCCCCCTCTTCCCTCCCCTCCCCAACCGCCTCCACACCCCACCCCCCGCTACTGCAATCCCAATTTCCATCGCCTAATGTAGTGCCTTCCTCTGGTTTTGTTATTTTTGGCTGATGATGATGTAGTACATCGAAACCTAGGTTGGATAAATAAAAAAAATATCTAAGAGGAAAATCACCTTTACCCGTATTAATTATGATGAATTTATTCCGCCACATCAAGCCTGATGCCTCACTTCTTGTAGGGTTTCTCCTTTAACCCTTTGAGTGCGGCATGACGTGATATCACGTCATGGTTGACTTTTCGCTGGTACTGATGACGTGATATCACGTCATGGTACTGTGAGTGTACCAACTTCAGCTAGGGGTCCTAGTGAAAGTTCCCAAGTGAAAGCTGGAACACTCACGGTACCCATGACGTCATATCACGTCATCAGCTCCAGCGTAAAGTCAACCATGACGTGATATCACGTCATGCCTCACTAAAAGGGTTAAGCTCTACGTAGCTTGCGCCTCTCTTCATTCCATCCATCAAGACTTCTCTTTATCCTCCCCTATTCACCCAAATTTCCATCCTCTATCGCGGAATCGGGCACCCCTTCATTACCGGTTCCAACCACCTACTCTGCCTTCATCAAACCTCCTCAGAAGTTTCCCCACCTTACCCAAGAGACTCAAACATTCCGCAGCTAGGCTTCCTTTCCGTAAACCGCGCTCGCCATTATCCTCCACGAGCACACTTCTCAAGCTCCTGAAGGCCACTTTTATTCTATTTTCTCGAAATTGACGTTTATACTCCAAACTTGGCCATATTCTCTGCTTAGCTCCCTGCCAGAATTTTCAATACATGCTTAAATAAGTCCGGCATCAACTTCTCTCCATTGACACCTCGTCATTTCATGCCGCATCATGAGATGTGGGTATGGGGAAGGATGGATAAAGTGAGGTGGATGGGAAGAAAGACTAACGAGGAAGTGCTTGTGATGTTGGGCAAGGAAAGGAAACTTTTGAATTAAATTCGAGACCAGCACAGTTGGTGGCTGGACGATGTAATAAGGGGTAATGGGTTGCCCAAGAGTGTGATAGACGGAGAGATGTTGGGCAAGCGGGGAAGGGGAAGAAAGAGAATAGGTTTCATGGACAGGATGAAGATGTGTAGATCGTATGATGAGACGAAAAAGGATATACTAGAGATACATAGGCCCATGTAAGGGTAGAAAACCGGGAGGAGATTCTCTGGCATTCAACAAAACCTTCTTTAACCGGTAAAATACTTCAATAATAATTATACATACCGCGAACGGAACGCGAACGCGGACAAATATATTCCCACTAACATCGTTTTAAGTTTTGTCTGTAACCCCTACGCTCCGCAGAACGTAGATTTTCGGTCTTTAACAAAAAGGTACTAATATCCGTAAAAGACAATGATTCAAACGACATTAATTGTCTAAATTCACCACCGCAGCAAAACACGCAAAGTTGACCGCTAGAGCTTGAATTATGACGGAGAACTCCGTTGCTCCGAAAACATTCACTCTATGAGCCTCGGAGGAACCGTAATGTCTAATAGATGCAGCGTGCATGGCGCGGATTACGCGTGGTGTATATTCGTGATGCCCCGTTAAAGTTAATGCATGAGTAACTTCGGGAAAGCGACGTTCCCTCGAGATACCATCCAGCATCTATTCATTACTCCCGCAGAGGGTCATTCCAAGTATCTGGCTGGACATAGTTACTGCACCCTTATACGTAGCATCTCCACGGTTCTACTAAAACAAGGACCTTGATTCAGAAAAGACCAGAAGTGTGGAAATATTCATCAGTAGATAGAAAGGAAGGTACAGGCTTTCCAGCACGGATAACTTTACGAACATATTGAACCAAGGTTAAGCCTACGTATTTCTTTATTCAGCGTCCCTAGTTTCGAGTAAACGCGTTATACCCTCTCAAGGTGTCCTTCCATATATTTCCCCTGTTTTCCAGTACCTTTCCCCAAGATTCACATCGGAGTATAATTTATCGATCTCACTGCGCGTTATGCATTACATGATCTCTCTCAAGAGGCGAGAGAGGTGTACAGCAGGCAAATGAATGTCCTCTAAATATTCAAGCTAAGCTTACAACCTTACCGAGGGCACTTTTCGCTCCAAAGCCTAGATGTAACTGAGAAATGTAATTCTGCTCCCAAGGAGATTACAAAACCTCAGGCACGGAGAGTAAAAGAGAAAACAGGACGGATAGAAAAAAACAAAAGAAAAACTCTAAATAAAACATGAAAAAAAGGCAAATTCTTCATGGAAATTTGAAGAAATCAGAAGAAGTAGTCGGAAAAGACTTAACAATTTAATAAATACTCACATTTTTCTTAAATAATCAGTGAACCTGGATAGTAACAAATTTAACTGCCATTTCTAAGTCACCTAAGTTAAGTTTTTATTTATTTTTGCCGTTTACATGCGTATATCTTTTTATTTTTGTTACAAGTACACTATAAGTTGGCAATGTTGCTGAAATTGGACTTTTATTTAGGATAAAACAAAAAATAAAGCTTCCTTGACCGTTAGATCACTTCTAAGTATAGTAGTTTATTAAGCATAGCTCCAGGCCCTCAGTAATTGTACTCATCACGTTCAGACTTGTTAACTTTTTACTTAAAATACGAGAAGTATACAAATATAATCTCCTTAAAGAAACACATTTCAAAAAGATTCCTATTATCCTGGGGGTTGAGAGGCGAACCTCAAGTGCATTCCAAGCTCGCCCCAGACAATCGGTTTTCCAAAATCTCCACTCGGCAACCGAGGCCAATGCTCTCTCTCCTTTTTTTTCCCCGCAACCCGGCCTCACGGCACTCATTGCGTTTTGCGCGCGCCTGTTAATTTTAATTAGGGCTGCTCCGTGGGACGGAGGAAAAGAGGCGGGAATCCTCCAGACACAATATATCTCCCTCTCTTCCCACGCTGCGATAAGAGCAGCGGCCTACCTCCGGCATTAATGCCCACCGAAGTCCGCAACTGCGTCCGACCACTTGCAATCCCTCCTCCCGACGACCGGCCGAAACCTTCCCGGCGACCCCCGCGTTCCCAGACGTCCCAACCAACCAAATGCGATTCACCTCCTCACCCTCCCGATCGTCACTCCTACTCCTTGTCTCTTTGTTTTGTGCAACTTCCATTCCCACTCCCGGCACCGCAGCATGGAGGATTTCATTCTTCTGAGCTGGAATTCCGCAAGGTCGCGACGAGGCCCACAAATTCCGTGGACGCGACGGAAATCCTAGCACCGCTCGCCGACTTTTACGGCGGAAATAACGATCAGGTGAAACAACCGCGGCCGACCGCAGCGAAAAGGACTGTGCGGTATTTAGTTTTAATTTACCGCCTCTAGCTTATTCGTTTGTGACAAGCCAATAAACGACTATCGAGGGCGTGATCTTTAGTTGCTTACATCCGTCATACAAAGCAACTATCGAGCACATTTACAATAGCGATGGGCAAGTCCGATCATTTTTGGGAACTCGTTCCATCTGTACCGGTCCTTTTAGGAACCCGTTCCTTTTTTTATTAGTAGTCAAGTATTTTTATTTTTAGCACGTTATTGGTGTTAAACAAATGTAAAAAAATTAAGAATACTTAGTATACCGCAATGACGGCCTTTAAGAATGTTGGATGAAATAAAAGACGGAAGGTGATAATATCAACTATCTACATAGTTAATAATTAGGTTTAATTTTAAAAAAGAAAAAAATTAGAGCCAATTACACAGCTAGCATCAGCAGAAGAATTTTTGAGGGATTATAAAGAACATCCTACCTCTTCGTTTAACGAACATTCCTCTACATACTACCCTGAAGGCCACTTCAAGGGTGTGTGGCAGGGGGAATATAATCATAACAACAATGATTAATGAAATAGGGGGGCAGAGAGATTTGAGTTATTTTGAGTGAAATATCATTCCACCTAGAAAATAATGAATTCTGTCTCATTTTTATGAAAATTATCTCACCATTCCAAAAGCACCAAACGATTAGTCTCTTATCACACTACTTTCGGAGATATTTGCAAAAAAATACAAGCTATTTTACATGGGAAATGGTACGTGTCTGCACTCCGGATCGACCTTATTTAAAAGAGAGGAATTACTAACTCGTAGACGTCACTTATAAACTAACAGCGTGTAGTTTGTATGTTTTTTCAACCACTTATGAAAATAAATCGTAGTGTCACCGCAGTAATGTTTTCAGAATCACAAAAAACCTTCCGTTGCGAAGGAATTTTAAACGCACCGCGCGAAAAACATGAGTCATGTTAGACTTATTTTGATATTTTTATTTAATTTATTAGAATTTCATTCGCGTAGAAATATGATATTGCACCATAAATAATGCAATATTTATTTCATGCTTCTAACAGCTGCAGAAATCAAAACGTAGAATTAAAATACGGCCTCCATTAATACTAGGGAATTACTTCGCTCCAGCTATCTTAACGAGTACAGAGAATTCTCGGGCTTCTGGCCAGGTAGTTGAGGTTGAGGTAACACGCAACGACGCTTCGACGGTGTAGCCTACCGTCATCATCAGGGTGAATACGATGACAGACTACGTCATCGCAGTGTCGGTGCAGTTCAAAACCATTACCCGGCCTATCGAGGAAAAGTGAAGAACAAAATTGAAGGCAAAATAGAGGGAAAAGTCCCCAGAGGGAGACCCAGGAATAAGTTCATGGACCAAATAAAGAGGAACGTACATAGGAAGAGATACCAGGAGGTATGGGATCTAGCATTAGATGGGGAAGGGTGGAGCGCTGCAGTCAACCGATCTTAGGATTGAACGACCATTGAATGAGACAAGTAAAACGTAAAGGTACTCAGTAACATAGGAGAACCGCCGTAAAGCAATTGAGTAGACCGTCGAGCAGGCGAGCAGCACAATCAGAACCCCATTTAGAATTGCTGGGAGAGGACCAAATGTCGATCCACGGAGAAGAGGACACATATCCAAACCTCACGGCCCGATAAGTACCCACCATATACATTATAAATATGCGGATCCCTTCTCCTGTCTCCAATGGCGAATATATCTTTTTTATGCATCTCTCTTCCCGCATCTTACACTTCCCGAGTTCCCCTCTTCGCTTCCATCCTCTTCTTCTTCTTCCCCAAGTTTCATCCCCCATCCCCCGCGCACCCAATACCAACCCCGATCGCCCATAAAAACCTGAAGGGCATCCGATTCGAAGATGCGACATTGGGGCTCGGGGTAAGGACGGTTTGGAATCAGTGGCGGAATCCCCTCTGGAAAGGAGGGAAAAAAATAAACCCTCGCCATTTTACGGAGGGCTGGAGGGGTTGGCCGACCACCAATAAGATACCGCTCTTTATTTCCTCCGCCAACCCCTCTGGGCTGTCTCCATCTCTTACCCCAAATACGAATCTCCGCCTTCCGGGAAAGACCCTCACAACAGATCCTCGAGAAAAAATCTCAAAACCAACCCCCCTCCTCGAGGCATATGTCCTACGCACCTAATACAACTGATGCCGCTATTTTGCAAAATCGGCAGTTTTCCATCCAGTGGTTTTCTGATTAAGGGCTCCGACTAAATTTGGATTCCATAAGGTTCGCAGGTTTTCATTTGTACGAGGTGTGTTCAAAAAATACCCGGAATGTTTAATTTCCACCTGTTATAACTCTTTTGAGCAAATCTGAGTCGACGTTCGTCATCTTCAACGTCTTCACGGCCATCTTGGAAACGCTTATACCACTCGTAAACACTTGTTTTTTTCATAGCAGACTCACCATAGGCCTTTGTTAACATTTCGCACACTTTATTTCATTTTTTACGCAAAACTTAATACAAATTCTTTGATCCATTTTTTTTAACAATCGAAAATCGCCGAGCTCACGAAAACACGTCTAACCTTAGCGGTTGCCACAGGTAAAGTAAACATTGAATACAGCTGAAAATTGTGTCATACTTCAGGGGCATGTATACCAACACAATAAAATTTTTTTTTGACAATCGAGCTCTCCAAACGCGCGAAATTTAAACATTCCGGGTATTTTTTTAACACACCTCGTATACGTGTATCAATCAGTTTTTCCGGTTCGATGCATGACGACTGGTGATCCACAAGAAACAGCTAGGAAAGGGGATTAGCAAGGAATAATATGCACGGAAAATATTTGACCTCTTTAGGCCGGTAGAGTTCGGAGTTTGTAAGTCGTGAGAAAATGATGAATGTATGCTCCGATAATGAGCATGCAAGAAAGGTGTATTTCTCTTTGACTTGACAATATATTTACAATGCATGATAATCAAATAGCAAAACATATTTATGATAAGAAAGCAAGAATGAGCGACGCAATAATACCAAAAATTCTACTTCAAAAACGAGAAAAAATTTAAAGACTGAGAGGAAGACCAAGATGATGTTGGGTGGATGAGGTGATGAATGGTATAAAGGTGAAAGGATATTCTTGTGAAGAAACCATGAGATGATAGTTTCGGACTTTACTTCGTGGACTACGCTTTAACTTCCTAATGACACCGGTCTACGCCCAACCTGTGCCTTACGTCCTGGGTTATTTTGGTCTTCCATGTATGCTTAATGGTGAATCGCTTTTTTGGTGCTTCCTTTCATCCTTTTGGTGTGTTTTCCCTATTACTCCTCACCTTCCCCCCCTCCTTTCAACCTTCATTTGCTAGCCTTCCCCATTTCCCTCCCCCTCCCCCCTTTCTTAACTTTGACCATCTCCACCTCCCCAGCCACCTCCAACCTCACACCTACCCTTCCCCCCATTCTCCTCCCTATCCCACCTCCTCCTCTGCAAAATTTTGTGTATATACCCGATCTGTTTTTGTGTATATACCTGATGATGATGCAGTGCATCGAAACCATGGTCGTATTGAACCTTATCTAGTGGAAAATTGCCATTTCTGTGATTCAGTCGTGGAATTACTTGATGTCAGGGATAAAAGTAAACACACCCTAGTCAGCGTTCGCTCTCCAAGACCCTCACTCCCCCCATCCAAACAAAGTATAACTAAGTACAACAGCCCCCTCCCCCCTATCCAAACCCAACACCTTTCCTGCCTTTACTGTGACTGTGACTCTGTATCTGTGACTCGGCCACTTCCCTCTCCCCCAACCATACAAATTCATGTATACGTAAACTGGAAAATAATATAAGTGCACCTGATGATGCTGTTCCGCGGAGAATCCGGTAGTGTCTATCAGCCGCATACCATGTGGACTTGCAGTGTTAATTCCTCTATCCCTGAAGAAACCATGAGACAAAAGGGGATCGGGCTGGTGTGGTGGCCAGAGTACTGGCTAACAATACGGGCAGCCAGAGTTCAAATCCCTGCAGAGGAGGGTGCTTTTCAGAGGAAACCCGATTCCTACTTGAGTGCCTTGTGGAGGACACTTCAAGTACAGTACTCCGTCTGTCGGATGAGACGTTAAGCCGTGGTCCCCTTTGGGACTTTCGTTAAGAGCAGACTAATGCTGACGCCGGGTTTCTATCCACCCTTCCTCCCTTACCTATACCCTATGGCGAAAATGACCTTAGCTGTCGGTCTCCCCCCAAAATCCAAACCTATCCACCATGAGACAAAAACTGAATGATAGACTTCGCCGGCGACGCTTAGTCAACATCTAGACAAACAGCGAAACTAGCGAAACAGGACTACGATGAGTATATGTGCACTTGTTTATGATACGTGAGTAGAAAGACAGTAGAAAGGATAGATCTACGCAACTATGAGTGTATGTCGTAGAAATAATTACATTGTTACAGGAGGAATATGAGGAGTCTTAATAATAGGGAGGGGTACATGAATCAATTCGTAAATTGAATGGAATCAAAATAGGTATACAGGGGTAGGAGCAGTATGATGGAAATCATCGAAGCAGAGCCTGTCGTCTCGATTAGCACCAATATAATTAAGCTTCAACTACTGTATCTGCCCACATCTGACGTTCTGTGACGAGGTTCCGTCTGAACAGGTATGTGATTATTCGAAGAGTTTAGTTAGGAATACGAAAATAGCCATTTATTGGGAATGTTTTCGTCAAATTACAGTAGACATGTATATGCTTCTAACATATAAATATGAAATAATAAATTTCTTACCTCAGCTTTTCATTAATAATAGAACTTTATGCCTTTTAGCTAGATCTGTTACGATGCTTCAACAGCAAAAGCGACCTTTCCAGATTATTAGAGTTTCCTCAAATATAATTCACCTCGAGACCTCTCCCCGATTCCCAGAATAATCTCAAGCAACCATTGCTAACACAAATGTCCGACGTATCAAACGAAACCCATAACGTAACGTTGCCGACTCAACAGTTTCCGATCCAGTGGTTTTTTTCTCCTGATTGGAGATCTACTGGAAGTCGTTTTCCATAAAGTTCCCGCGTATTAATTTATATAAATCGGCTTTTCTCCCTTCGCTCAGCAACAGCGCATACCAATTTAGAACGGAAAAAGGATGAAAACTGTTCGAAATAAAACATTCTACGGAAAAAATTCCGAGACAATTTAAGGAATGAGGTTATAAACCACATTAGAGTCAGTACAATTTTAATAATTTCTGCAACCATTAAATTGCAGTAAATTTTTCGATAGTAAAAAATAAAATATTTCTATTAATGCGGTAAACCCAGAAAGAGACTTGGTAAACTTAAATAGGAAGTCTCGGAGGATTTTTTGAACTATAACACAAATATTGAAACAAGAAGAAAACATTCAAGTAAAAAAGCATAAAAAATATAAGCATACTTCAGTAAATTAAACGAATCGCGCAGATAATTTTTGAGAAACTACTGAAATAAAAATATTTATCCGAGCATTGTAAAACAGTATAAGGCAACATAGCGCCTTCCTACAGCGATGAAGGACATGCCAGGTCAAAATCCGGACGCAAATTTGACTTCGACATAATTTAAACGAGGGAGAGAGAAAGTCGTTGCTTTCCTGACTGAAAAGAAGAGATGCAGTGGAAATAATAAATAACCGCAATGACAGCGAGAGGCGGGACAGTTGCATTCTGACCTCGACGTGGAAGAGAATGATGGCAGCGCATCATAAATCGGCCAATCAAAATGCTCGGATGACAAAACATACTACGCCAGCCAAACATAATGCAACTGAACATTTAACTACCTTAAGTATAATAGCGAAAATGCAACGGAAAAAACTTCAATCTGAAGACGTCTGAATAAGAGGTGAAACGTCGCCCATATATTATAGAACGCGGTGTATAAAGAGTGCCTGAGTTACCTAGTATAATAATGCACCAAATACCAAGACTTAAGTGAGAAATTGTTAGAGAGAGAGATACATAATCATAGGGCCCAAAATTTATTGTACTTAAACCGTGCAAGTACTAATAATGAAGGTAAATCTACAGAAGTTTGAAACTGTGGTCATTTGCCACTGAAGGTTTCATTAAATGTAGTCTTAAATATGTGTGAGATTGAATTTATGTTACCTCTGTTTAGTTTCTCGAGTATTGCTAAGAGTATTTATGTATGCATTTAAAAATGATTGCATAGCTGATTGAAGCCCTTTTCTCTAAGTAATTGCCACGGTTTATTCCCGAATGCAAAATAACACTACAAATAAAAAAAAACGACACAACGAAAAAATTACTGTATTATTTTTCTATTCTTACAAGAGCGAGTGGGCAGCCACAATGGAATCTCCGTTTCTAATGTGTAATGGTAATATGTGTATGCCTACATTCTCATTCCAAAGTAGAATTTATGCACGTAACGTTAAAATGCGTTGATTTTGAGAAATACATTCATTATTATTGTTAAATGACACCGGATAATGGAACGAAGCAAATATGAGGATATGCTAGATTCAAATATCAATGAAATTAGAGAAACCCCGATGAAACTCAGCGCTGAGAATTTTTTCCAGCATGCTTCCGCTCAACTCATAAGTGAGAATAATGCGAAATCCCCAAAGGTATGCTAAAACACTGAAAATCTCAGGATATTCCACAATAAGGGGGAAGGTGAAAAAAATGACCGAGTCAAAAGTCGACCGACCGGACCACAGAAATGTTACCATTTTATTTCACTCGCAGCGAAAAGCGGAACGGACAGAAAAATAATGAACCGAAAAGTTAACAAAGTCCCCCCTCTCCAGGCTCCCCCAACCCCACCGAAGCCTCGTTATTGGCAGCGAATTTTTTTCAACCCCTACACTCCCCCACCCTCCCCCCCCCGTTCCTCTCTCAGTGAGAAAAACCTTACCCGCCCCGCCCCCTCGCCCCCAGAGACCTTTTCGCTGCGGTTTCCGAGGCAATTCACGCATCCGCCGCTTCATCCAGCAGCAGCCGCCGCCGCCGTTGAACCTACCCATCCCCACCGTCCCACTGAGAGAGAGAGAAAACTATATATATATAATGGGGAAGGGAAGCGGCAGGGGGTGAATAAGTGGGGGTGGGATTCTGTAGGGGGTTGGAAGATGTATGCAACCCTCAAAAAAGTATTCAACCTCCCTTATACCCCTGAGTTGCCAACCTCAACTCTGCCCCCCCCCCCCCACTAAGATAAAAAAAACAGACTGGAATACGTAGCTGTTCCGTTACAGTAGGTATGAATTTTTCATTTTCCGTTGAACGCGAAAAAGAGAATGGTTTTCTTTGCAAATAATATTAAAATCCAGAAAAAGATTTAGACATGGTAGGAATTTGGTTGCGCCACTACATATCAGGAATATAGGGATTCTGGTGAAAAGATTAAACCACATCCAACATTATAAGTTCATGTAGATCTGTAAAAAAAATTACTATTAAAATTTAAAAAAAAAACAAATTTACTGTCCTTATACAAACTCAAACATGGACCCTCAGCTTTCCACGCTTACAGAGACAGTCCCTTTTATTCCATTTCTGGTCTTGAAAGGGGTTTAAAATATTTGGAAATGTATTTGCATTTTATGAGAAATGAATGTAACATTCGTTTCAATCAGGTTGGCTATTATACATACTCATTACCAGTGACGTAGCCGGTGAGGTTCCATGAGTCCCGGACTACCAATCTCGTCAAAAATTTTGAGTTTATGTTCCCAAAGTGTTACTTAAGGAGGTGCTACATGTATTTTTAAAAAAAATTACCATGAAATCATTAATTCTTTAGTCAACAATGTGATCGCAATTTTTTTAAATATACAGATAGGTACGTTTTGCCTTATTTCAGAAGTTTGCGTGGCAAAAATCCTTCTTACACCGCAGTCAAAATTGTACCAACATTACGTTGCCTAAACACACACGTAAGCTTCTAAGTTTGAAACATTTTCACCATCTTACCCCAGCGTATATACTCAGCATGAAGTTCACCTCCACCCAGAAATGAATTCCTTGCCACGTTACCGCTCATAACTTAATTCACTTTCGGCACCGGAACAGTCAAATGAGTGACTTATGGCTGTTAGGCCTAGGACACAGACTTTCCTTCAATTTTTGCAAATTGTGATGGGTCTATAATAACAGCGACATAGAGAATAATATCATGAGGCCTCTCTAGATCTCTAGGTGTGAAAGAACCGATAAAATAAGAGAAATATATTGCCGAACATGTAGGTACAAAAACGCGTTCTTTCAGCGCGCAATATCCAACCAAAAGAAAAAACTGAGCTAAATGCACCCCCATAATACACGTCACTATTTCACCTCCCAAAACCTTCCCTTACATTTTCACACGGTCGATGCCCTAACACCCCCTGCCACTCGCCCATGTGGCGGCTCGCACAATAGTATGTAGATGTAGATACCATTGTAACCTCAAGATAGCTGTCTGACTAACAAAATGCCTAACATTCGCAACTGTTTAAAAATTTCAAAAAAGTCAATTTTTATGTAAAATTGAATGGATTTGTATATTACATTTTATATTTTTTTTGCAGGAGAAACAAAAAATTGGATTACAGGGGTTAAGAAAAATTTTGAAAAATAAATCAAGCGGGAAAAGATCCGTACGTGATACAAAATTTTGCAATTCTATATAGCAAGCCCTTATTATCGAAGATTTATACCTAGTTTATTTCTTCAAAAATAATTCCGAATTCAAAGATGAATTGTGCGCCTAAAAAAATAAAGAGTTTAGCAGTCAGATGCTGAAATTCTATCTCAAAATTTCTGTAGCTAAGAAATGCCCTTCTAACCCTCAAACAGTCGGTAGGCAGGAGTTAGTCCTTTACGTCGATAGGCAGTAGGTAGAAGTATTCATAACATATTTTCTTATTCATATACAAACATAATCATACACAAATTCTGTCGCTTAAGATACAATCCTGCATTCGTTCGTACAGGCTTTTACAATCTTAGGACTTGAAATAATCCTTGTTTTGACAGTCTTCCATCACATTCGCTCAAGATCATCTATGTCTTTGCCTTAAATCATTCGCTCGCATCATAAATTTGCTGAATTATTCGACTTTCATCCATTCTCTCAACAGGGAAAGGATGAGATCGATCAGTCGTATACAGCTGTTCTATTCTCTGCGATTAATTTCTGGTATAAATATCTCCAATAAACACACGCGCTATAGCAAAGAATGGTTCCATCTACGCTTACGTTTGATCTACAATGCTCCCCAACCCTTATCCATACTCTTAAAGGATAAACGCCCATCGGAAAGCTTTAGTTACCCCGTTTCGCCACGCGGGGGGGCGGCGCCTTGCGTCGTGATGCATTGTGGGTAAAGGAAAGAATGAGGCGGGGGGAGCGGGATGAACACAGGGAGCAATGGTGGGGAAAGGAAAAGAAGGGTAGTAAGGATGCAATAGCTCTCTCGGATTCGCATATAAAAGTCATGTTTTACA
Organism: Ceriagrion tenellum; assembly: GCA_963169105.1. Taxonomy (NCBI): domain Eukaryota; kingdom Metazoa; phylum Arthropoda; class Insecta; order Odonata; family Coenagrionidae; genus Ceriagrion; species Ceriagrion tenellum. The sequence continues at coordinate 34,716,282 of OY720643.1, read as the reverse complement.
ACCCCCCTTCGACTGCCGTTAGTTGTTGCGTCCTCACACCCCCTTCCCCTCATACCGGCGGTTATTTACGGCGTTTTATCAGTGTTGCCCGAGGAGAAGCGAGACTACCACTACCAGCACGTTGCCAAGGCCCACCGGAAGAGGGATGGGAAATCGTTTGGGAAGGAGAACGGCGGAGGGATTTAAAGCGTCGGTCATTTACCGTAATGGAGGAAGGGGGTGGGATTGGTTTGAAGGTGGGTACAAACGTGCGTGAAGAAACGAGACTTCGAAAGATACGGGAGCCCGGCGGTGCCCGGGTTGATGGACGAGTTAGGAAATCGTTTGCTTACGACCCGACCCGTGAGTATTACGTGCAGCAACCTCTACCGACGGCGGAACGTGTGTTGTCGGTCCATTCATCACGACGCCACCACAGCATCCTGAGGGAATAGGTCTCGTAAAGCGTGATCTCGATGATGTTTTACTGATTTTGAGCACGAGAGAAAAAGCGACTCCCGAATAAAAGTCGTAACTTTTTATGATCTCATTTTATATGGAATGGGTTGTGCTCCCATGCATATCTACGGTGTGTATACTTCAAACAAGACAATATATTTGGTAGCTCAATGGTATATTTCCATAGTCATATTTAATTGTATTTTTTACTACATCGCAGAGATTTAAAAAAAACGCGTGCTTTTATCTCTCTGGTGTAGTAAAAGTCACAATTAAATTTGGCTATGTATACTTCGGTTCAGCTTATTAACGACCGAAGAAATTCCACTAACGATGTTACAACTTGTTTAAAGTCCGTTTGGCTCGTTCCCCATTATCTTAATCCATAAAGCATGGTGAGCTCTACAGTAAGGATACAAATACATACTATCTTCTTTTCCAACACCATAAAAGTTTCGTGCACCTATTATCATCAAAGCAAAAGTGATGCATACAAAGCCAATGAATCACCATACACGCTTGGTAAATCGACCATGGATACTTCTAGCGTACAAGCGTAAAAACAATACAGTAAGTTTTTCACACGTTATAAAAATTACACGCACACTCCTAAATAAAGATCCTATTGAATTCTCAACTATTACTCAAAAATTCGGATTATCAAATGCTCCAGAGATGGTGGACTTATTGCCGTGAGACGGTGAAGAAAGCTTGTCCGCTCCGAACCATCATTGAAAAAAGATAAACAACTAAGTCTCCATCCCGGACTGTCTTATGCAAGCGAAGGAAAGAAAACGCCCCGGGATATAAGGGTCAAAAGAAAGAGTTCGAAACGAACTGGTTCCTCCGGGTAAACACTGTCCCCTATTCGAAAGATAAGAAGGAAAATAAGGACAAGAGGGAAAGGACAGCATCAGTGGGCTGGAATGGGACAACAGGAGCTGAAATTTGGGGAATGCGAGCACATAAAGTACCAAGAGAAGAGCAATAAAAATGTTTATGGTCCTCAAACGGCTAAAATATTACAACATCGCCACAATGAAGACTCTAATCCTGAGACAGAAAGTATACGTCCGATGCGAGATTCGAATAGGCTATTGTTTTTTTTGTACAACGGGTACGCGACCAATTTGACAACCATCTGCAGTCACGGAATAAGACGATGAATAAAATAAAAAAGAACTCGCGCCATGGACACCAATAGTTAGAATGAACGAGCTTCCCAATATCGACGAAAAACGATGTTGCTTTGGCAATAAAGCACTAGATACAGATCGAAAAATCCTTAAATATGTTCCAAAATGGCCTCCACGATCATGCTTAAATAAAAACATTAATAAGTAATGCTTATGAGATGAATGTCGAACAACAAGTGCTAAACTTGACAACGCAAAATGGTAGATAGTATTGTGGATATGTGGCGGGCATTAAGACACCAGCCATGAAAATGGGAGGAATAAAGAAAGGAAATTTGAAAGATGACGAAAGCAAATTTCATGTTAATGTCTTACTCAAAGGCACTCGGTCTATTTTCCTCGCTTTCTTACACGGCTCCTTTTTATCAGTTCTTGAGATATAACGCGACCTAAAAACACATGCCTCCAAGTCATCCTGAGACTCGCTTAATTTTAATGTATCAAGTATCCTGCACCTAACGAAGAGCATCCGAATCTCTAACGGATTCCAACATAGTCTTTGGTTTACTACGGTCCATCGTCCTGACCTATCTTAAGATATTCCCCGAACTAAGCGGTAGTTCTCCTGATATACCTTCCTCTTAATTTGGCCTGCGTGATCATCCCTTGGCCTAACTCTTGGTACTATACTCTCTATTTTCAAATTATATTTCTCACAAGCTGGCCCGATCCTTCTTTTCTGTATGTTATTCCATATGGTACTAACCTCTTCTACTCTTCTATTTACGTCTTCATTTCCTTGATTATCTTCCACTTGATCCTCTCCTACCTTATCCTACTTTAGCACCAGGTTTCAAAGGCTCCCAATATTTTCTGATCTTCTTTTTTTATGGTCCAAATGTCTGACACATAGAATTCCAAATTGCATATTCTAACAACTATAACTTCTTCCGCGCTTATTTCCCATGTTTCTTGGTGTCGGCCCACCTGGTCCTTCATCGCCACTCTATGCGTTGCTGCGTCATTTCAGGTTGTATGTCCATTGTCTTCATACCTTTAGTAATGGTCCTGATCCAGGTCGTCGGCGGGCGGCCTGGGCCTCTTTTAGGTTGTCTTACGTTCATAACCTTCATTATCAAATGTTCCTCGTAACGCCTAATGACATTCCCGTACCAGCGCAGACGATTTTATCTAGGTTTGTCAGTTATGCTCGCCTCCTTAAATGTTCGTCGTATGTGCTCGTTTCTAACTTTGTGTCTAAGGGTCACACCCCCGGACCATTTAGCATCGTCACTTCTGTAACATGAAAAGTTTGTTCATCTGACCGCCTTATAGTTCAGCATTTTGACCCATAAAGTAGAGCTGGTCTTAGTTCTCTCTTATATACATTTCCCTTGGCTTCTCTTGGCATCTTGGCATCGCATAGATTTACGGTTATAACGGTTAGTGATCTCCACTTTTGCCATCCAGTTGCTTTTCGTTTTTAGATGTCTTTTTCAATAGAGCTCGTGGCTACTATAACGGATCCCAGGTACTTGAAATGGTCTACTTTTCTTAAGGGTGCGTCAACTATTCGTGGTTGCGGATTCGTGGTGTAAGATTTTGAAAACTATATAGGTACGAGCATGAATTAGGTGAAATGTCATCACCTATGTAATTCGAATCCCCTTTAGCGAGTCAAGGATATCTTTTCGCTCAACGATATCTGGCCTGGCAACAACCGTAGCATTCCACCCTTTAAAACCGCGGGGCCAAAGCCAAAGCAGGAATTCCCTCAAACCCACGTCGAAGTCGCCTTGAAAAAAAAAAAACTCACTCGAAAACCCATTTGGTAAAGTGCCTCCCTCCCTTCAATTTTTTTTTTCGGCTTTCCCTCTGTGAAGCGGACAAACAAAGCAAGCGGCATCGCTCGGGATAAACAGTATTCCCTTCAAAAAAAAATTAAAAAAATAAACAAACCTATGTCTACAAATGAAAGTCGCACGCAGAAAAGTGCACGCACGCACGATTAATGGGAGGAAGGAAAAATTGTACAGTTGGCAACGCCGAGTGCATTTTCCAGTGTTACGTACCCCCGCCACTCGGCCGGACTGGTTTTTTGGAGATCCAGAGGCAGAAATATTTCGAACGACTGGAGCAGAAGGGCCAGAAACTCACCTGGAAAAATCGAAAGGAAAGAGAGAAGGGTTAAATCAAGGACTTACGTTCATTGCACCGTTTTTAGGCGGTGAATTTACAAGAAAGATATACAAATGAACGCAGTGTAACGTATAAAGTTACTCTATCACATCTAAATATGAGTAATCGATCGATGACGAGTCAAATAATTAGGTACATTGCACAAAAATGTTTTGCTTATTATTACCTTGGTTTAAATCAGGAAGCATGCAAGAAGAAAGTTTGTATCGCCTCTTTTACCACACATTCAAAGCATATGCGGCACAGAATTAAAGAAACTAGTATTTTTAACCATATAATAGGAAGGTCCTCGGATAAAAAAGTCAAAGAGAGATGCAACTTTGCTCTGGTTAGGCCACACCTCGAATACGACGCGAATATTTGGAACCATGGTCATAATGATGTAACCAAAAAAATTTATAAGATACATAGAAAAGCAGCACGCTTCGTTAAAAACTGCCACGAGCGAACATCTACGGCCGTATTCATAGATTTCAGCTAAACGGCGCTAGTAGGCTACTAACTTAGTCAGCTACTAACAGCACTTAGACGCATACTAATAAATGATATTCATAGATCCTTTCCAGTGAGCTACTAGGAGCTACTAACCCAGTATGCTACTATCGCCGCTATCGTAGCGGAGTACATAATTTTCGGTAGCGACTGCCCTAGAAACAATAAAGCAACGCTTGGCAACACTGCCACTGGCTTCGATGTACGTGAATTCGTATGTCATACATCAATATTGCTACAATGAGGCCATCGATGAATACTCTAATTTCCCCATATTTTACCTTTACCATTATAATTCCGACAAATCTTCCATAAAATGTTATTGTTATTGTATAGAAAAATCGGGAATACATGCTTGAAATACACTTTATTTTTTGCCACACGTAGTTATACACCACAAACTTGCACAGATCGTTCATAAAATCATTTGGACACACTGGAGCTTCACCACATCAAAGTTGAACTAAGTCCATCCAATCGCACCAAATTAAGGTACCAGTTATATAAAAACAAACACAGGACTTTCTTGAGGTATCCACCGTTGCATCAATATAAAAACACTTAAAATAGATTTTTTTCCTTTAGATAATGGATAATAACTGGTATTTACATAGAAAATGTAACAGTACTCACATTCACAAACTAACCATCATTTTGTAAACGATAAACGAACATGCACACGGTTCAGCGGACATTGTCACTATTTAATCTGAATAATATTTGTCCCTTCAAGAATCCTTTCTGAGCATTAAATAAAACGGAACGGATTTCACTTATCCACTTAGAAGATAAAACATAAAAAATGATGCGATAAACTGTTGAAGCACTGGAAGAAGTTTCTATCACTGTGTTAGCCATAACAACGTTCTGCTACCAAAACAAAAACGAAACGAAATAGAAATTTACGGCAGAATGTAAACAGACCAGCGCTATGATGTAAATAGACTCACAATTACAATCATTACCTGTACGAAATCATTATAATTCATTAAGATAACAATAATACGTCTTTATATCAATGTAAGACATATTTCTACGACAACACAACCGTAATATGCTCGAGTAAATCACTCTGAAGTACCTCACTCGATGCAGTAGTCACGAAAACTAATATGCACTTGTAAATTGTTGACGAGGCTTCCTCCAGGACACATTCTTTAAAATGGGCTGTATTCTCGTAAAGTAATCATTGAAAACCACAAATGAATAGCACTAAGGTCAGAAGAATTGAAAAATGCAATTGTTACCCTCAAAAACAGTCAATACACACACACAACGATTTATGCATTTTATAAAGGTGTGAGGCGTAGCACGGACGAAACGAGATGAAGAAGAAGAGATGATGACATCACCTTCCGACGCACGAAACCACTGTAATCATCTCACTAACTCTTCCGTTTTCATTGAATAAAACACTCATGAAGCACTACGGAGTAGGTACCACAACACGGTGTCGTAGACTAAGAACAAATAATAAAAATCCTCAGTTTGATCCAACAACGGTACTACACGTCGCATCCACCAGCCTTGAGAAAACCAATTCCACCAGTACCTTTGGTATTTTCGCCTAAAATCTCCGTTATGGCTTCAGGATATCACTCAAGGTGAGCCACTTGTATCAGACCGCCATATTTAGTAGCGCCTCTAAACAAGGCGAGAGAGTGTTTAAGAATCAGCTACTAAAATAGTGGCTAACTTGGCGTGAGCTTAGTAGCAGTCTATGAATACGATTTTGTTAGTTGGCGACTAGATAGTGCGCTACTATGCCGATAGTAGCTCACTAAGGAAGGAATGAATACGTCCGCTAGTGTTTCACAACTTTTAGAGGGATTAAGGTGAGAGAGCCCCAAGAGACTCAGAGGCTACGCGCTCGGCTTAGCTTGCTTGAGAAATCCAGAACTGGTGTGTTTCAGAGCGGCACAGAGGCTATTATCATGACGCCTCACTACCTCTCTAAGTGTGACAGAAGCGATAAAAATAATAGAGATACATTGCGGAACAGATAGCTACAAAAACTCGTTCTTTCCGCTCACAATAAAAACTGAGCTTCACTAAATACACTCCCATAATACACGTCAACATTTCACCTCCCAAAACCTTACATATCTACACGGCTGGGGTCCTAATACCCCCTACCACACGTCCATACAGCGGCTCGCAGGATAGTATTGTAGTAGCGCTAGGTGAAAGATTAATGTAGGTATTTCCAACTTCATCAAAAACCTACTTTTACAAGTAAACGACTTTTAACAATAGTGGAAACTAGGAAAATTTTTTCATTCGGCAATAGTACTGATTTGTGCTAAGGGGTACAAAGGGCAAAAATCGGTCCTGTACAGCCTCACAGGGATTAACAAAATTGTGGTTAAACCATTCTATTTGCAACGCAGCAATTTTCAAAGAAATGACTACAGTTTAACGGCATTATAGCCCTGATGAGGGGGTCACAGAAATGCGATGATTAACTATATATATTTTCCCCAGCGCCAAAACAGCGTCGTGTATGCCTATAGGAACACAATACGCATGCTGGTAATAAAAACCCGAGTATCTTGAAATCTTTTATGCGCACAACATCGGAATAAGCAGCCCTTTAGTCTTGTCGACGGTCACAACGATGGCGGAGGAATGCTAAGCAACAAAATACAACGGAAGACGTAGGACTCCATACCTCAGCGTCAGTGAAATGCACTGAAAATTTATCACCAGAGAAGAATTTGCATACGCTTCTAAGAAATGAGAATTTTCCGAGGAAAAGTAGGTCGAAAAAATGATTTTTTCCTACTGAAGTTATGTGAAACAAGAACTAAACCTACCATAATCCAAGATTATTCAGTCCTATCCATTGTTCTCTCCAGGAGATGTATCTTTCCTGCTATTTCGAAACAAAAAGAACGCGAAAAAATTTTAAATAGTCCTTAATAAGATAAATTAATTTCCTGTTGCTGAAGTATTAAATTGATCATAAAAATTTAAATTAAAATTAAGAAAAGAAAAAAAACAATTGAGTTGTCATGGAGGGAAAGTTTGTTTAGACAGCACTTGGAATACAGACACCAACAAGATTTGTTTGTGGTATAAATTAAATCTCTTTTTATATTTATCTGTGCCGGTGAGTTGAGTTATTTAGGTAAAATAATAAAACTTAATACACGTTCACACGCCAGAACGTGTTTTGTTTTAAGAAGAGGAGGGGCAGATGTATACATTACGCTGAAATAATTCACTTCAAGGAAACAGTATGTAATTCACCATTACATTTACTGAGAATCAAACAGAGAAATCCTAGAATTGGTTCAGTAGACGGGATAAAGTGAGGTTGAACATATACTAAGACGGAAGCAGAAAAAAGTAAGGAGATGGGGGTATAAGGCTGACAAAGAAACTGAAGAGACATTTCTACTTCCGTATATAACAGCCTAAACCTAGAGATAATTATTCAATGGATGAAACGACTACTTTCATTTTCGCATATGAATTTATATGCCATCCTAACTAAGGCGGCAGCCTAATTCCAATCATCGCGATGAATAAGAGATTCAGGTACGACAATTATAGATCCACAGTAATTAAATCATCCCAATGAACAAGCATCAAAGCATTGCACAGGAAAAAATAAGTTTACAACAGACCTGAAATTTTAATCACACTTTCAAATTTTGTAAAAATTACGTGAAGTATGTCAAACTCGATTTTTTGCGTTATTGGTTTCTCATTTCATTTTGATATTAATATATCGATATGAGTCCTCAGTTCCATTTTGGTTCGTCAGGGTCTTCTCAAGCTCAAAATTATGTTGTACCAATTTACATTATATTCCTCATATATTCTTGGTAAGTAAACAATTGAAGTAAGGAAACAATTTATCAGAACTTACATCTGGCACATGTTTCTTTATGGCAGTGAGACATTGACATTGTCCGCTGCAGAGAAGAAAAGTGTGAAAACATTCGAAATTAGGTGCCGCAGAAGAATTATGAAAATTAAATGGAAAGGCCGATTGAGTAAGGAGGAAGTCCTCAGAAGAGTGGGAGAAAAGACGTCTTCTGAAAACCCTTAGAAGAAGACGGGACAACTTAATCGGCCACATCATGAGACATGATGGCCTGATGAAGACAATCGTCGAGGGACAGGTCAACGGGAAGAATGGCAGAGGAAGGCCTCGTTTGAGATACATAGAACAAGTTATGATGGATATGAAAGAGAAGAAATACGCAAACTTGAAGAGATTAGCTGATAGGAGAGTTGAATTGAGGGCTGCGCCAAACAAATTGCAGGATTGCTGACTGATGATGATATTCTTGGTACACGGGTCATTATTTCTCTAGTAACATTTTGTAGAAAATCTCCAATAGTAACCTAATTCATTCAATCGTTGGCCATTCAATTCTAAGGTTGATTGACTGTTGCCCTCCACCCTTCCCTATCTAATAATAGTTCCCTGACCTCCTGGTATCTCTTCCTATGTACATTCCTCTTTCTTAGGTCCATGAACTTATTCCTAGGTATTCCTCTGGGGACTTTTCCCTCTATTTTGCCTTCAATTATGTGATTCACAAATCCATTGTGTCTCAGGGTTTGTCCAACCCAACTTGTTATACTTTTCTGTATGGCGTTCCATAAGTTCCATTCCTCTTCTACTCTTTTGCGCACTTCACCTTCGTCCGTGCATTTTATCTTCACCATCATCCTCCAGCACCAGATTTCTAAGGCTTCTAGTCTTTTCTGGTCAGCATTTCCAATGGTCCACGCTTCTGATCCATAGAACGCTACGCTCCACACGAATGTTTTCGCATACTGTTTCCTGATTTGTAGTCCTATCTTCTTTGAGCACAGCAGTAGTCTTTTTCCCATTAAGGCCTTCTAAGCTTGAGGCTATTCCCTGCTTGATGTCCGTTGCACTTCTTCCGTCCCACGTGATGGTACTTCCGAGATAGGTGAAGGAATCCACTTGCTCTAATTTCTCTCCTATCAGGATGACTTTTACATTCAGCTTCACCCTTCCGCATACTAAGATTTTAGTCTTCACTTACGTTTGTCATGCTGAATTCTTGGAGAAAAATAGTAGTAATATAATAATCGTAGTACATAATAGTAGCCTATTATGATAAAATAATACCTATAATACAACAGTAAAGTCTTCCGAAAGGACAGAGCGCTGAGTTACTCTGTCGACGACGATGCGTCCTGGCATTCGGCAAGCGAGCGGTCTTATCCCGACCAACCCCTTTCTCATTCACCTTGGCAACAAAGTATCGATTACCACCCAGTGAGCGAAATAGCCGTCAAGGGTTTGGGTAGGGGATGAAGAATCGAAGGAGTGACTCCATAAACATGCACGTTTGGTTTCTCGCGGCCAGAGGAAGCTTCAGCTGTTTTCGAAACCGATCCTTTGGACCATCATTGCCTTCAAAGCAAGTGAGATTTTTAGGCACCTATTTAAAAATAGATCCGTGGGCCGCTATGGGGGCGCCAAGTTTCGAAATTACTCAAGCCTGCAGAGACGGATGAACGTGCACACGCGAGGGTATAAGTATCCAGCGTAAATGCTCTCGTACCGGCCTGTGCGAGGATCAGGCTAGGATAGGATAGAGACTGGGAAACATGCCGGGCTTATTAAATAAATGTGAAGGTAAAACTTGCACTAGCCTCAAGCAGACACGGGGGATATTGGTTTATCCTCACACTGAATCTCTGCATCTACAGTTAAGAGTGTTGGGTGTTCCTCAGGGAAGTGTAATTGGTCCACTTTTATTTCTCTTGTACATAAATGATATTAGCAACGTCGTTAAAAGTAAGCTTAGACTCTTCACAGACGACGCGGTTGTGTATAGGGATATTAACAATACCGAAGATAGCGACTCGTTAACAATCGACCTACTTGCTATTCATGCTTGGTGCGAAAAGTGGCAGATGAAACTAAACATAAAAAAAGTGCGTGGCAGTCAGCTTTTGGAAAAAGAAAAATAGGCCAGGTAGGGCTTACAGAATTAAAAATACGGAAATTATTCACGCCGAGTCTGTTAAGTACTTAGGGGTCACAATTATTCACGACCTATCTTGGGGAAAACATATTAGGGAAATATGCGGTCAAGCATATAGGAAGCTAGGCTTTATCAAGAGAGTACTCAGGAAATGTGATGAGAAAGTGAAAGAACGTTGTTATTTTTCAATCGTTAGGCCTCATCTGGAATATGTCTTGGCATGACATGATAAGTATATACATAGTTGAAAACTAATGAATGAGAAGTCTAACATTGCGAAACATTTGCTTATTCAACCCTTTTCATCGCCCACAAAAGTCTCGTGAATTTAGCCCACAGCCCTGGAAACAAATGAACAGCGAATAGCGATGCTTGTTGGGCTGTAGGCTACATCACCTTCTTAACCCTCCACCAGACGCCAACAGCATCTTAACTAGGGTTATGGAATGCCGGGTAAACGCAAGCAAGCCGCCATACTAACCATAATTCTAACCCTAGTAATGTGAACGGGGCATAAGAGAGTAATGTTAATGTGTGCTGTGGATTAGCACTGCATATTCTCCTCAAAAAAGAGCAAGGGTAAAAGAGGGGGCGGGATATATACATATGTGCTGACAGAGTGAGAGAGAGAGAGAGTGAAGCCAATAAGGAGCGTGGTGGGACCCGGCCAGGGAAAAGTATTGAGTGGCTTGCTGGGGAAAAAAATGGAATAACGTTGTGCGTGTGCCAGGGAAAAAACTAAAGGTCGCCAAGGGTGAATAACAAAAAAATTAACTTAAAAAAATAACCCTAAAAGAAATGCGCAAGGGCTTACGAGGGTGAGTTATTATTGGGGAAAATGAGACGGAGATGGAGAGGAGGAGGAGGATTAGAGACGAATGAAATTCGAGATACTGTAAGGGAGAAGGAAAGAAAGACGGTTAAAAAAATAAAGATTCTATTAGAAGGTTTAATTACGAACCATGACAAGTTAACTGTTAATTAACCCCGAAAGTCAAACGTAATTCAATCACACGTGCTTTTAAATACAAGTATGCGTTCCACGGAAGTTTACCACGCTCTATTCTTTGGTTAGATTGGCCATCAATGTTATCCGCTTGTTCCGCTGGTATCTCTATTCTACCTCTCAACGGTTGTATACGTAATAATTAGAGGATCGGGTTGGTGTGGTGGCTCGAGTACTGGCTGACCATACGGGCGGCTAGGGTTCAGATCCTGCAGAGGAGGATGTTTTTCAGAGGAAACCCGATCCCGACTTAAGTGTCTTATGGATAACACTTCAAGTGCAGTGTCGGATGAGACGTTATACCGTAGTCCCCTCCGCACTATTCGTTAAGAGCAGGCTAATGCCGACGCCGTGTTTCTAACCACCCTTCCTCCCTTATCTGTTCCCTATGGCGCAAATGACCTAAGCTGTCGGTCGCCTCCTCAAAATCCAATCCAGTGAGTAATAATTTGCTCCAGATTTTTAAAATTAAGTATTCCACAAGTAAAGGTGGATTTTGTTCAAAGTCAGAGAAACTCCTCCTCCTAGTTTTCTACACTTTCAAGATCCTATCTACCTCTAGTGTTTCCTCCTTCGCCTCAGTACACGATCCACACTTCTCCATCCCAACAGCATAATCTCAGGATTTAAAATGTTTACAAATTACATTTTAATTTAAAATACATAAAAAATCAAATTCAATTTATACATAAAATTATTTAAATGTTCATGCCGTTTTGTGGCTTTATTTCATTAAAATGATTTGTACGCTTTAAAACAACCTCACACTCTAAATCCTGGCACGGTTTTACTTCGAGCTAGAATAATTTACCCTGTCTGCGATATGTAATTGGATACCCATTCTGGGCGGAAGTGGGCATTTAAATATCCATAACCCATAGGTAAAAGAGAGTAGAAGGCATCATGAAGCATCCAAAATGAAGCCTCTTTGCTTGACGATTGTTAAAGATGAATCTAGAAGGGCAGCAGCGCAATTAATTAGTAATTTAAAAAAATAATTTAATGTTTACTGAAAATCGTATCCGTTTTTCATATTTCTAAATAATCCAATAAGGTATCGCTGGTAAGACCTATTTTTTCAGCGTATAAAGGGCACAAGTGATCGATTTATTAAAGCCGATCATATTCTTTTATTGGCTTTTACAATCCCCTGTGCTATCACACCGTACACACCCAAATTTTCTGTTCTATAATTTTCAGCCCGACCCAAAATGGGTTGAATTACACTAAGGCCAGAAAACCGACAAATCAGCCGGTAAAATACCCTACGATGACGATTGCATGAGGGTTGACATCCTTTTTTAAAGTATCCTGCAGGTTAAGGTAGGTTGTACTGAATGTTAGAGAATCTCCTTCCGGTTTCCTGCACTTTCAGGGGCCTAACTACCCCTAGTATTTCTTCTTTCTTCTCGGCATACGATATATCCTTGTGCATCCCATCAATAAAACCTATTCTCTTTCTTCCCTTTCCCCGCTTGCCCGACATCCTTCTCTCTATCACACTCTTGAGCAACCCATTGACCCTTGATACATCCTCCCGCCGCCTGCCCTGCCTATCCCGGATTTCATTTAGAGTTTTCCTTTCCTCGCCCACCATGCTATGAACAGCTTCCTTAATCTTCCTTCCCATCCACCGTACCAACACTTTTAATAAATGAGTTGAATTGACTAAGTATTTTCCTTCTTAACCATGTTTGAAACGAATAAATAAGTTCGAAACCACATCATGTATCACCTCCAGAAGTTAAGGACATTCCTCCAGAAGCACTCTGAATTTGAATCCATAGGATGTTCATGGATTGAGAGAGTATGTGAAGTTGGTGACGGAGAAAGGATCCCCAAGGAATAGGACGGGAGAGTGTGACGCTATCCACTAAGTGAGTGTACGAGAAAGGGCTCTGGGATAGATAGAAGCCAGCGTATGCCTGCTTATGGTGTGAGATTTTGCGGAGAGCAGTAGGACGAGGACACGGGCAAAGGACGCGGTTCAACAGGGAGGGGTAATTTACGAAGCCAACAAATAACGCTGGGACCTATTCGTCATAATCAGGCTTGGAAGAGGGCATTATGGGATACAGAGGGCATCATTCACGCCCTGCATACGACAAGGGACGACGGGAAATGGGGTAAAGGGGATGTAGTCAGAAAGGAGGCCGAAGATGGAGAAGAGGAAGAGGTGGAAAGCAAGGGGAAGGAGAGAGCTGGAGAATAAAGAAGGATAGAGCGTTCCATATTTAGTCAACACTATGGTCTGCCTGTAAAACGCTGTTGCCGTACTTAAGGTACTCCGAGCGAGATAATTCCCTAGTCATAATAGAGACCATATTCGAATTATACGTTTTTATTTCACCAGCTGTAGGACACATAAATTAAATATTGCGTTATTAATGGTGCAATGATATAGTTTTATATGACAGAAATTGTAAGTAATGAAATAAAAATATCTAAATAAGTCTTTAACATGACTCATTGTTTTCGCGCGGTGCGTTTGAAACTCCTTCAAAACGGAAGTTTTTTTGTGATACCCAAGAACCTACTGCGGTGACAATATGATCAATTTTCAAAAAAAGTTGAGAAAACATACAAACTACAAGCTGTCAGTTGTTTGACGAGATCTAAGTGTAGGAAATGCCTCATTTTTGAAATAAGGTCTCTCTGTAGTGCATGCACTTACCATTTCCCATGTAAAAGGGCAGGTATTTTTTGGCACATAAATCCGAAAGTAATGTGGCGAGGGGTAGACTTTTTGGAGTCATTGGATAGGTGAGATATTTTTCTTTAAAATGAGACCAAATTCATTGATTTCTAAGCAAAATGATATTTCCCTCAAACTACCTTAAAGACTCATTTGCTCACCTCTTCGTCGCTTAGGTAACCAATCGCGGAAAATTTAAAAAGGATCATTTCGTGTCAAACGTTGCAATGATGGTTTCAATATAATTTTTGAAAACATCAATTTTTGAACGCAGGTACCTAAATGTTTTTGCAGTTCAATTCGCCAATTTGAAAAAAAAATATACTGCCCCGTTTTCTTGTAGTAGTTATTTTTCCAAGGTGCAGTAGAAGTTTTCATAATTTTGGCTTTCACTCAATTCCAAATATCACAAGAATTTATAATGACAGAAAGCGATACAGGGGCCATATTATTGTACACATGTAGGAAAATATTTTATCCACACGATTGCGAGAAATTCACAGTGGAAAAATCATTCGCCCGGACTCAGAATAGAATCCGGATCCCTCGATTCCGCTAAGGGATCGGGGTTTTATACAAAGTCCAGGCGAATGATTTTTTCCAAGGTGAATTTCACGCAATTGTGTGATCACTAGCGGATGACTCCGTTGAAGTTACTGCACGGCTAGTTACGTGGTTCTTTGAATCTTCTAATCACTAGAAGTCGGCCCCGGTGGCGGAGGGGTAATGTCCTCGCCAGCTAACCCTAGGGTCGCGGGTTCGAGTCCCGCTTGGGTAGAATATTATCTGCCCAGGACATGGGTGTTTGTGTCTCGCCCGTTGTTACTATTATTCACCCGACGTAAATTGGTCCATTGTGTTGTATTCGGGGTAGTGAAGATAAATAAATAAACAATCCCTCGTTAAAACTGTTTAGTTGAACTTGAAGTCTACATATGTACCTAAATATCACTGGATTTCTTCTAAATGAAAATCGAATGAGGAAAGTCGCAGATAAGAGCTTTTATACAAAAAGTGATGAAATTGGGGAGTAGAAAATTCGGGACAGTCGGAGAAGTAAACAAAAGCTCAAAATTTAAATAAAAGTTTATGCTCAAAATAAGCTGTTCTTGAAATTTATACTCCCGATGTGGAAACTTTAAAAAAATATGTATCTCACAGAATAGATAAGCACGAGGGAGACCTATCGCTTAAACTCTAAGTTTGAAACTTGAAACATAAGAGATATAATGCGGTAGCAAACTTGCACGGAATCGAAGAAAAATTTGCACGATGATACCCCACTTTTTCGATAGTTCCCTCCTCAATTAGGTTCCTGGGTAAAAATAAAAAACCGGAGAGCCAACTCATAATTTTAATTAAATATCATGCATGTTTAGAACAGCTGTCTACAACAACTGATGAGTGACAGCTACATGAGGACAGCTACTGAGTTTTTTCTTCACTTGCAATTGAATTAATACGTTTAGTATCCATCTTGTGGAAGAAATCAAGCTCGTAAAATGTTCGCACTACTGGTTTCATACAACTTTATACAGGGTTGGTAATTTCTGCCTGATTTTTCCCGCCTCGGATCACCAGGGTACAACTGATATTTACTTTCTTCAATGAGCGCTATATTTACTTCTCATCAAATACCGGCCATTTGAGGACGATGACTATTGCTCACTAGGACATTGTAAGCACCTGCGCGTGGATGGCAGAAAACAACCGGTGTAGAAAGATGGTAACAATAGTAATAAAAATTAATTACGCCCCAGCAACAATGAATAAAAGAAATATACTCATATCTAGTGGCATTAGTGATCCAGGAAAAATCATACAATGAGGTTACCATTTCTTGATATGGAACTGGACGGCAGAAACAAAAAAAATATTAACAAATTTAAAAAAGGCTATTCAACTTCATATACCACGAGTGCCTGTTGCATGGCGTAACTATGACATCATCAACTCACAGATATACAGTTTATTGTAACTGCAATGAATAAGGGACAAAAATCTAGACCGTGGTTAATAAGCAGGATCCTTACTCAGGATTAAGCAATAGATTTTATATATATTTCCAGATCTTTGAGAATAAACAACCAATCACTCAATTTATTTTTAAACAATGCTGATTTTTAAACTAGTATATTTCTTCGGTCGGCTGAGCATATACTTTCCGTGTTAGAAAACTATAAAAATATTTTTTTTTAATAAAATAACTGGAGAATGTTTCCCAGGGTAGAAAATGATGTCACTGTCGGAGCCTACTGGGTGTTCGTATTACTAATTCTTACGCTTGTAATGGAAACCGCGGTAAAAAGCTAGAAACTCGAAGGGAGTAGGAGGTAATGAGAGAGAGGGAGAGAGGAGAAGAAAGGGAGAGAGGGAGAGAAAGTGAAGGAAGAGACGGGAAACAACCGAGAAATGATAATGGATGGCTGGCGGGAGGACATTTCTGTGAGGGGGAGGGGATGCAAAAAGGGAATGTGGGATGGAGAATGATGCGGAACAGGAGATAAAGGGACGAAGAGACAAGAGAGGAAGAGAAAGAGAGAGAGTGGAAAGCAGCGAAACGCGTGGGAAGGAGTAGTACGAAGAGGATGAGGAGGAAGAAGGGCGCTTCGCAAATTACGTAACTCGAGAAAAAAAAACAAGAGGGTTGGTTTGCCGTGTTACCCCATTTGTTGCGTGAGGGAGTTACGTGACGGGCCTCCGCAATTTATTTCACGTCTTAATGGAGCCTCGGCTCGCGGATTAAAACATTTTCATCAGGGCGCTCGAAAGTAAAACAACTGGGTCCCCCCATCTCGAATACCTCGGACTCAGCGGCAGATTTGTTGCTTAAAAGGGGTGTACGCGACCTAAACACATTCAACTTGTAAGTGCGACGAAACTTGTCCGCTCACCGCGTTCATGAGCAGCCTGCATGCATGTCAAGATTTTTTTCCTGCTTGGGAGTCTCGGACAACGCTAATATGCCTATGTAAAGTAGTTGCGAAACATGGTGGCAGTCGGGCGGATAGTTTTTTTTTGAAGTGGAAGAGCCCATTAAAACGTAACTCTCGGAATACGAAAATACGCCTAGTACAGTACGGTGGGCCAAAATTATCAGATTTTTCTTTTCTTCTGCGAATTTAATGGGTCCTTTTTTGCCTATCCTGTCTTGTTACCTATCCAGCAAGGGCTGTCCAATGATTATATAACCATTAATTAAGCTAAATTAACGGTAATTAATTTATGTTTTTGTGTCGCAAAATGTTTAAAAAGGTAGCATTTACTTATCACAGAAAAAAATATATCAACGGTTACCGCTTTCATCGGATATGAAAGAAAAAAAAACAGTTTTCACCCGTAAACATTGAAAGTTTGGCGTTTGGTACCCCTGCCGCCAGGATTGCCCGGGATTGATTAATTCCAAATTTTGTATTCATAATTTTTCCATCAAAGGAAAAAACTTAAGCTTCAAGACCCTTACTTTTCGACACTTAGAAATTTTGGCTCACCCTAATGTAAGGTGGTTGCGAAACATGGAGGAAGCAACGCACACAGCTTTTGTTTTAACTGAAAGAGCTCATGACCAACGTAATGCCGCCTAAATGGCGGAGTAAGGTAGTCTCCATGTTCAACTACCAGGGTCAAAAAACCCTTTGTGCCAACTTAAAAAAAGCTCAATTTTTTATTCTAAATGGTTCTCAATTCAATTTTTTCGGACGGTATTCCCGATACTATATGAGCATAATCAATGTATTTCGATTCAGAGTTCTAGGGATCGTGAAAATTGTCTTGAAATGCGCTTTTAACACCTTTCCGCCCGAACAAAATGCTGGGCCTGCCGTGAACTTTTCCCTCCTCTCTGCCTCTTGGCTGAAACCCCTTCCACACGAGCCTTCCTTTCCTTAACGCCACGAATCGCAAATGTGAATGCCACCAGGTTTTTCTACCGCTGTATGTATATACGAAAGGAACGATATATAGACCATAAGTATGGCAACAGCAAGCACGGCTGACATTGTTCGGTAAAATACTTAGTTACGGCTTTGGTCACGGAATAATGAAACGTACTACCGTGAATTTGCCGTAACTAAGGTCGTGAACAGGCGCCGTGCAAATGCCTCGTTGATAATTGCAGTCGCCGCTCAAAAAATGTTTTTACGAAAGTCGCCCAATTTAAATGCAATTCGAAGAGACAGAAAAGGGTTTTAAGCAGAGCTGTGCTAATACTTCGAAATCGATTTGAATCGACACGAATCAGGCTAAATTCGATTCGATTATCCCGCGATGTTTTCTTCTCGCGAAAGGAAAAGTTTAACGACCACATGTTATCCTGTGCTATTCTTTGAGCCACTAGCGACGAATAAGCTAATTTAGGCTGCAGGACGACATAAATTTTCTCAAGTAACACACCCCCATACAAAATCTCTAATTTTATAATTTCTGACGTAACTGAAAGATTGTGGATGCGTATGCATATATATGTGTTTTGAGTTTTTCAGAAAAAACTTTCTTCCAGTAATTCGTTGAAATGTAGTGAAAATCTTTATTACTTTGACTCTGCATAAGGTTTTGCACTTTATTTAGATTCTCATTCGATTAGCGAGCGAATTTGTTTAGGGTGATTTCGTTCGCTACCAAACTAAAAAAAAAAAAATTCGTTTCAATTTGATTAGAAATTTTTTACGGGAGATTCGATTCGAAATGAAAATCTCTTATTCGCACGGCAATAGTTTCAAGGAATTGATTTGCTCATGCAATATCGGAACGTCCGGCCAAAAACATCCAAAATAAGAGACCTGGCACTCATACCCGCTGTAAGATTCATGCCCACGGCATTTAGGCCGAAAATCCAGTATGTTTACCTATCTGTCCGCCGATGTCGGATACAAAACTTGTCCAATCCAGGAAAATTGATGAATATTAATCGCTTAAGTAAATAAAAGTAATTCACAGTGAGTACTCTCTCCATTTCTGAATTGCTCGCCAAGCTCTACAGGTGTCTGACACATGAATCGCGCGCTTGGAGGCCGATCCTTGAAAATAAAACTTATTCCTCAACTCCAACTGATTCAAACTAAAATATTTAGCAAGAATAAAATAAAGCAAGCGGATTCACAAGCTTCCTCTTTTACTCAATCGAATGCCTGAAGCGGTTCGACGGCTCTTGGATAAGAGCCAAAGTAAATGGCATTTGGATAAAAAAAGACATTCGGCAAGAATTTGAGACGAAACGTTTACACTTTGGAGGTCGTTTTCGCTGGATCAAACCTTTTGCCAATGATTTACCTTCGGAGAGAAAGACCGTGGATTCATTTTTCCACCTTCCTGAAAACAGACCTCAAAAGCAGTCGAAAGAATGCCTTCAGGTTGGACTACATCCGACCTTTTGTGGGTGTACCTATTGCGCAATGTCTTCCGCGGATTTTAAAGATAGATCGTCGACCTAGAGCTATCACAAACGTTCCTGGCGCTCAATTTTGGGATTTAGGCTACGGAACTTTAACAATCAGACGAAACTGCGAAGGGAGGTATAGAAACGACCTCTTGAGGGTATACTGATAGCGCAATGCCTTCCATGGATTCTGTAGAAAAGATCGTAGATATAAACCTTTCACAAACGTCCCTGGCGCTGCTCAAAGGACAGTTTTGGGATTTGGGCTACGGAACTTTAATAATATTGCGAAACGGCAAAGGAATGTTGTTTAGTGAGAAGAGTCAGTCGGAAACCTTTTGCCATTGGTGCCAGTATAAATCCTTCGAAATGGGAGAAGACTCACTCACATCTTCCGTAACATTTCGACTCGTCTCATATTGAGACCTCAAAATAGAGGGTCTGGTAGAGGGCTAAGACGATATGTCATTTTAAGCACTTATCTTGCCATGCACCTCTTTCTCGAAATATATAGTTTGGTTCCCCAGCCTCAGTGTCTCACTCGTTGACATCCTCTCATGCCCTTACGCCACTCCTTTCACCTCACACACGTCTATCTTCTCCCCTTACTGCGAAAGTCTGAGCCATAAACTTTCATTCGAGCAAAATAGTCGATCGAATGCATTAGGCTGATTTTCGAAGCCGTTTCGGAGTAGAACAATCGGTAGTTGAGCTCGAGTGGGACGCCATTTTTGACAGGTTATAACTAGAAATACACAATTGAATATTTGAACACGCTAGTTTCAATCATTATTACAATTGTGAATAAAAAATAAATACAATGAAACAATTTTAAAGTGGGTACACTCGAGAAGTCTTGCCCACTCGTTTTGGGGAATTAAAAAAAAACACTATTCAACAAAAAAAATGAAACAAAACACAGCATAAAAGCGTAGGGAGAGAGAGAGGACAAAGAGAAGAGGGTGAGGACAGACGAGAGTGAGCCAGGAAACCTTCAGGTGGAAGCTCATGACCGGTTGAGTCCGCGTAATACGTACGCACTCGTGACCGCCGCTGCGTCCAGGGAGAGAGATGATGATGGCGGTGAATAATGCCATGAGCGGACTCCCGATTCCGTGACTCAAGTGCCCTTTTAAACCACTCCGCGCATTTTTTCCACCCGTTTGCACAGGAAATTAAAAAAAAACGCGCGCGAGATTTCCAAGTACTGTATTATTTAACGCACCCAGTATTCCGAAATAAATAAAATACCAAAATTTTAAAAAAATAAACGAAATAATACACAAATACCGAACAGGAAAAAAGGGCCTCCACGTTTTGGAGTTTCGTCACGTGACCATATTGCGCGAGGATTCATTATTGCGTCCCCATCACCATCGTCATCAACTCGTTTTTAACAATTAACGCAACAAAACGACGACGCAACAGTCGACGACTCTCTTTCAACAATGCAACGGGCGAGAATGAGTGAGCTTCATTCTCACGCCGCTTCTACCATTCCTAGCGGGGCGATTATTGTCTGTGTTCATATTTATGAAATTTGTATTGGTGAAACTTTGCATACGCGGACATATTCATCTTACATATAATTTTTTTTATTAATTCAAAGTATTAATAATCCGCATTCCCGATGAAAACTATGGTTTATTCGAGAAGAATCCTTAGCACTAAGTTACCAATATATATATGTTCAAGAGTGACCAGCCTTAAATTTCAAACAGATGGTTGATATTCTTGCTTTACATCCGCTAATTCTTCTACTCCGTCGTGCAATCCATAGGAAAGTAAGGAGAGAGCAGGGTTAAACAATATGGTTGTTATTTTGGTTTCCAGGCTACAGTTTGATGTCGTAGTGCTCTCTCCACGATAATTGCAATATTTTTGAAAAAAAAAAAATAAATCTCCCACAAGTTTATTCGCCATTTTCTCATTCAAAAGATACATATTGAAAAAAACTAAACTGTTGAACAAATGTGAACAGTGACTACAAAAAAAGAAAGAATTCAAAAAAAGATCTGTCGTTTTATCGTCGGGTCAAAAAAGACCCGACGGTAGCAGTTAAGGGTTAACCCCGATTTTTCTTTAGCGCTTACGTGCTGACGATTTTGTATATTTACAATTTTTTACCAATAAAATAACATATTAGAAATCAGAAATCGATTGGAATCCATAGCATCAAGTAATACACCCTGCAACTATTTGTTTCAAGGATTATGAGCACTGAATTTCGATCAGATGACGGTTATTCTTGTTCTACAACCGCTAATTCGTCCATTCCGTCGTGATATCCAAAGGAAAGTAAGGAGAGAGAGTAGGGTTAAACGATATGTTTGTTATTTAGGTTGTAAGGCAACAGTTTGATGACGTAGTGCCCTCTTCAACCATCTCAATGATTCCTTCACAACTCTTTGTCGGTTCCAACCATCCCCTCCTCCTCATCCAAACCTACTCGATCCTTTCTTAGTCCACCGTGCCAAGTGCCGTGCCGCTCCCTCAGCCATTGATAAAGTTTCCGTGGAGGGCTCGGTGATTATGAGACCCGAGGCTTTCCGGATTCTTCCCGCGGTTCCTTGTGCACAACAGCTTCTCCGGCATTCCGGTGAATGTAGGATTATAGCTAGTGTAAATAATTACTTCCCACGGCCGATACGGGAGACGATCAGATTCGTAGAGAATCCTGATAATTAATACAGAGAAGATGACTACTCAGTCTCATCTACTTTTACCAGGATTTCAAACAATCCACGGCAGACGGATCCCACAGCCAATCAACGAGTCCCGCACTAGACCAAGCCCTATATTTTGAGGACCAAGAACCAAGAACATTTAGCGGCCAATAAACAAGACATATTTACTTCGATCCCTGGAAATTCCGACTGTAATGTTGCACTCTAAGTGTCGTCCTCTTTGATGAAAAAACGGGGAAAGACCAAAACTATCGATTAATAAGGTAATAGCCCATCATTTAATGTGTGGGAAGGAAGTAGTATATTGGCACCCGAACCGAAGACGAGGGCGGCTGAAACGCGGGTTTCAAAGTCCTTACTTCCTTCCCGTGTTACTTACACAAATTGAGCCTCATCTGAGAGGAAGTTCATAAGAATATTCTTCGTTTATAACTGTTATGTAATACTCCGTCAATACCTCACGTATGAAATGAACAGAATATGGATGTGTTTTCTATGTATACAGCATTTCTTAACCGAATGATTTTTCAGGCAGGAAATAGTCTGAAATATATCGAACTTCCAAGCCCAAATCCTCCATTTTTCATCGCCATCTTCCGAATCCGCCGCTGAAGTCATGTTTAGATATATTTCTCTTTATTCGAAACTCTAATTTAAGGTTTCGATTTATCTATTCTGATACGGTCTTTCAGTGGTGTCAATAATTCGTTGCTAAGTTAAATAAACACGATGTAACGTGGATACAACCGAAAGAAAAAGTGCCAATTTGCTCTCGCAAAACAGCGAGGAAAAATGGAAATTTCAATACGGTTAGACTTTCAGCTGTGTAAATAAGTCGCTACTAGGCTTAATAAACAAAATGTAACGTGAATGTTGGAATGTTGCTCAAAACCATAATGTTATGTATAGTAACGGGTTGTTTACCTTAACTTGAGAGGTCATTGTTGGTGTATTTCTTGAAGAATACAGACTTGTATCAAAAGCATTGAGACGTGTTTTTCATTACTCGCTCCGAAGCTCGCTCCAAACATAAAAAATGTATTGGGAATATGGGCATAACATTCTCGTAGATTTGATTATTTGTGCATGTGGGGGTGTTGGAACGTTGCTCAAAAACCATAATGTTATGTATAGTAACGGGTTGTTTACCTTAACTTGAGAGGTCATTGTTGGTGTATTTCTTGAAGAATACAGACTTGTATCAAAAGCATTGAGACGTGTTTTTCATTACTCGCTCCGAAGCTCGCTCCAAACATAAAAAATGTATTGGGAATATGGGCATAACATTCTCGTAGATTTGATTATTTGTGCATGTGGGGGTGTTGGAACGTTGCTCAAAAACCATAATGTTATGTATAGTAACGGGTTGTTTACCTTAACTTGAGAGGTCATTGTTGGTGTATTTCTTGAAGAATACAGACTTGTATCAAAAGCATTGAGACGTGTTTTTCATTACTCGCTCCGAAGCTCGCTCCAAACATAAAAAATGTATTGGGAATATGGGCATAACATTCTCGTAGATTTGATTATTTGTGCATGTGGGGGTGTTGGAACGTTGCTCAAAAACCAAAATGTTATGTATAGTAACGGGTTGTTTACCTTAACTTGAGAGGTCATTGTTGGTGTATTTCTTGAAGAATACAGACTTGTATCAAAAGCATTGAGACGTGTTTTTCATTACTCGCTCCGAAATCGCACCATATCTTCACAGTGAATATAGCAGGGAGAAAAAGTACCGTTTTGCTCTCGCAAAAAAAGGAGGAAAAATGAACTTTCGATTTGATAGTGGAAAAAGTTATCCCGTTAGATCGTTTTTCTCGGACCTTTCCTCTCTTTAAGCTAGCAAACCTAGAGATAACCTTTTCATCTTCCATTTCCGTCCTCTCTTACTTATGCTCATACTACCGATCTCTTCAACTTCATGTCCAATCCTTTCCAATATACCCCTAAACAAGACACTTCAAGTCTCAGAGTGAAATAAAAAAATTCTTTTGTTTTCCTGCACGCTACCTCACACTTCCTCCTCATCCTACATCTCTCCTCACAAAAACCCTCGCTCGGCCATTTTTTACCCGTTCTTACGTCGTACACGAGAGATCAGGCAGAGGAGGGGTTAGGCTAAGCAAAAAACTACGTAAGAACGTACTGCTCAGGGTTTGAGGATGGAAACGGGAGCAACGGAGAAGTCCAAAGGTGCGTCCGAGTCCTTTTGGTCAGAAACTGGACATGTTCCACCCGAAAAAAGTATCCTAGAAGCCCAAAAACAGAATCTCGACGGCGAGAAACTACGTGAATGAATGCTAACCTTCATTAGGGAGGTTCCGCTGCGACTACTGGAGACAAAACAAACACTGAATTCTAATCCCTCGTCTATAGAGCTAAAAAATACAGCTCTCACACGTGATAGTCGGATACAGCTTTTGCAAAGTAGTCAAATAGATACCTACGAAATATGCAAATGATTAAACGATTTTATGTACTTAATGAATACTTTTTCCCGGCCATAAGAGTTGACTGCAGTGCCGTTTTACTGAACGTACGCATCTTGCCTTATACTGTTAAAGTTATTTCCCAGTAAATCAAAAACTAAGATGGCTAAAAGCTTACATTTTATCAATTTTCAAATTCTCAAAGGGTTAGCTTTTTGTTGACGGTTTTTCACAAAAATAACACCATGAACGCTATCGAATTCAAATCAATTGTTATGTAGATTGCGCCATGTTACAAAATTGTAAGTTTCACAATACACGATGGTAAAAAAGTTAAGCCTACACATTGCCTTTAATTGCACCTCGAATGATATCTATAAATCGAAATGCAGCATTCGATTTTTTCGAACGATTAATGCCAAAATTTGACGACTTCGAAAAGTGACACATTGCGAGACGTCGATTTACATATCAGTGCGATATAAATTGAAATAAACTGCATATTATCTCATGATTGCCATACTCATCTCATCGATATATTGCGCTGCGAGTTGAGAACTCGGAATTCGATATATCGAATTTTCTCAGATTAAAATCACCATCGTACTGTCGTCCGGTAGAAACCCATATCGTAATCGAGGCATGGAATAAATATATCGCAAACATCCCAGTCCTCAAGGGGGTTTGAGGACCCCGCAGGGTGCTTTTTGTCGCGGTGGGGAAGCATTTGAAGATGGTAGTGGGGAGGGGGAAGAAGGAAGGGCACAACCGGAGGCCAACTTCCTCCCACGAGACCTCTTGACCTCTCCTCCTACTCCTGCCACCCTTTTTTTCAGGCCCTCAGCGAAGAGGTCAGAGCAGAGGAGGGAAGCAGAAAGTAGAGAGCGGCAAAAGCATTCAAGGTCCGGCTGTTAGCAGGGAATAAGAGAGAGAGAGACAGAGAATGGAAGAGAGGAGAATGGGGCAAGAGAGAGAGTGAGATCTCACAAAACAGCGCCGGGTCCGCATTGCGCAATGCGATAAATACGGCGACAATGGGAATGGAAGAGGGTGGGAGGGGGTTGGGAGGAAGTGGGAGGGTGTCGTGCATGGTGGGAGTAGGGAGGGGGGTAAAGGCCTTTTTAAGGGAAAGAGAAGGGGATAATAGAGGTGCAGGACAATAGGTGATAGTGTTTGCGGAATCCTGTATTACACTCACAATGCCTCGACTAAAGTTCGTATCATTGTTGGTGGTAAACACAGTAGGATTCCGCCTTCGAACTGACTTTCGCGCTATTAATGGGTTCTTCCAAATCACTCATAATAAAAGATACTTGATGAGATGAAATAAAATCACTTTGTGTATTCCACACAAATTTTAATTGGTAAAACCCGACCGGTTTCAACACTTCCGTGTCATAATCAATTTTACTTCATTACATCATGTCAAAATTTCACAAAGTACGCACGGAAACCATAGAAGATATACGTAACGCTAGTACGGCGAAGAAGGCGAGTCTTTTCAGAAAGCTTTCCATCAGATATCGAGTGGCGAGTCTCAACATTTTCTTCAAAAGATACTTGGTTTTATTCCACACTATTCAATGTAACTCAACTCGACCATGCTTTCACACCGCGCGTCAGTCCTCAGTCTTTTATTATGAGTGACATCATAAATTTCCACAATGTGAAGCCGGAGCTCCATATATTATTCAAGAAGCATCGACCTAAGATCGTATCATTGTTAGAGGTAAACGCAGTAGGATTGCGCCTTCGCATCGTTTCTCGCGGTAACAATGCGTGCTTCCTAATCACCCTTGCGCATATTGCAGCAGATGAGATGATCACGCGAGCGCACATTTAAGTCGACGATTGGAAGGATTGACGCAGAAGTGATAACAAAATGGCGGTACAATATTATACTTCTTCAAAGAAATGGTCAGACTCATCTCTTTATGGTTCAAACTCCGAATCTATGTTATTTTTTTAAACCACTCATCACAATTAGGTTTGACATTGAGATATTCCTGTTTCAATTACTACGTGTTACTCTACACTCCACCATACCCCCCTGCCACACACCATCGAGGTGACTTGCTGGGTAATACGAGGATGTAGATGTATTTTCCCCCACGTCACAAGTTTCGCTTGCTAACGCAAATGGTAATGCAGACGTACTACAATGAAACTGTGTTTCAATCAGCTTATGCCAGATGATCTCACAAATGTCATTGGAACACGCTCTCCACGAAAACAGATAAAGACTCTTCAGCGCAGATACGTGGTTAGAAAGCACTCTAAGTACTGACTTTGTTACGTAAAATAATGAATTGAAAACGTGTTGTGGACGGACGTTCCTACCAATGCTTTCGCCAATAACGCATCGACAATAGTGCGCGTCATTTTCGCTGCTTATTTCTGATGAAACAGGCAATAATACCATTGTTCACATTGGAAATGTACAACCTGTTAAACGTATCATTGTGGACGGAAAATAAAACGTGAACTGAGTTCAAAGCGTCGTTCTCTACAACAATGAACCAACTATCTTGTGCATCACTGTCCCCGGATATTGCTTGTGGGACAGGCATTCGTCCCATTTTTCACATAGCAAATGTATCGACAATACAATACACATTATGGGTACCCATTACAGAGGTAGAGTCCTCGTCGACGAGGCCTGAGGCCGCAGGTCTGTATGTACATTGTAAATAGTATTTCTGTATGTACTGTACTCGTAAATGAGATAATTGTAAGAGCGATATCCAAAGCCCTCAGTTCGCGACATAATAAAGAAGACATTTGTTAAAAAATTTATTGCAGACCGAAAACACACTACGAATTGACGTCTAAATGGTGGTTTACGCCAACAACTTGGGTTCCGACTTAAGTACGAAAAATTGTAGGATTTCACGAGTGAAGGGTTGTTTTATTTCTTTTAATATGTTACCAGAACTTTTTTGCGTCTTCTCTGCCGGATAATGCGTTGAATTTATGTCTCTCCAACAAGCCTGAGCGTGTGGCGAGACTCCGCGATTCGCGCCATGGTAACGCGTGCGTCATAATTTTTCTCCAGCCTTAATAATCACCGCCGCCAGCCCGACTGGAAGACCCTCTTCATTTCTCCGTGATTGCACCAATATTTCGCAAAACTAGACTCTGTTGTCCAGCACACGCTTTTTTCTTCCCCTTAATTCCTTTTGTTTCCTTCAAAGGGCAAATAAACTCAATTTTGTACAGTCATTTTTCCTCTTTCTATCTTTCAGTTTCCTCTATTATGGCAAAGTACTGAGCAGAAGCGGTGCTGTAACATCTGTTGCAGAGGGTACAGAACTAGATGGTAAGCTTAAAACACTGAATGGCACTAAAATACGGAACTCAAATTTATTCTTGTCATATCTAATACGCAATAATATCGAAAGCCGCCAACTGGCTTGGTGGCAGCAGGCGGATGGCTTGACAGCCGAAACTGCTTGATAACTTTTAAACGTATTGTGGAAGGCACTAACTTTATCTTCATCATTATCTCTCATACGATTAGTTTAATGGTTGTTCCGAGTCTTCACAGCTCCTAGGTATTTGCTTATATCCTTAAAACAACAAATCAAGGATTTTCATCTGTATCAAACGCGCCTTCTTCAACGCTCTCTCTGCTTCGTTGAGTATCAACGAGTATCCTACGGTGGTATAAAGGTAATGCATTCATTCCAGGGTACTGAAACCGCCACCCAGGCTGCTTGAAATCTTGGGTACAACTCCGATCCGATATTTCCTCCGTTTATTTCATTGGGTGATGTGAAAATTATGGTAGATTTTTAAGGAAGAAACAGAGTAAAAATCCTCTAGATTTGTACACTGTCCCGCCCTGCCTACCAATCTATAGATATAATTTCATCCCAGCCTCCTTCCTACTCTTCTATATCCCGACCTTAAATGTGGACGTGGGTGTGGAGAACAATGGAGATGGCGAGGTGGACGGAGAGGAAGACTAACGAGGAAGTGCTTGAAATGGTGGGCGAGGAAAGGAAACTTCTCAACGAAATTCGAGATCGGCAGAGTAGGTGGCTGGTGGATGTAACAAGGGGCGATGGGTTGCTCAAGAATGTGATAGAGGGAAGGAGATTGGGCAAAAGGGAAAGGGGAAGGAACAGTTATTTCGTATTTTGAGGCGAAAAAGTTATACTAGAGCGAGATAGGCTGCTGAAAGTGTAGAGAACCGGAAGGAGATTCTCTGAAATTCAATAAAACCTACCTTAACCGGTAGAGCAATCAAAATACCTATCATTTCCTTCTCTTTCCCCACTGACTCAACATTCAAAAGCATTACCCTCCATTATACCCTAAAGTAACCCTTCGCCCCTCATTAACTCTTCCAACTACCTACCCTGTGTTCCCCTAATCTCATCCAGAATTTCCTCTCCTCACCGACCATTCCTGGCACTTCCTCATTTGTTTTCCTTTTCGCCCACCCGTCCCTTTCTCCATCCTTCTCCACCTTGATATCTCAAATGCCCGCAGCCTATCCACGTCCTCCTTTCTCAGAGTCCAGGTTTTTGCCCCCGCAGAACGCGACTCTCCGTACAAAGCTCTTCATCAGCCTCCTCCCTTAATATCCCTATTCATGACCCCTGTCTCCAGTTCCTCTCGATTACTGTATCCTAGGGCTATTCTCCTCCTAATACCTTAACCACTGCGCCCATTTTCTTTCGTCGCACCGACCAAATAATTAAACTGCTCAACTTGCTCCAGTCTGTGCCCTCCTCCTCTAGTAAACAGCATTGCCTTCGCTGCCCTAAATAATCTCATTTCTTTTGTTTTGTTGCACGGTAAATGTAAACGCGAATTCGAATTACTTGCATACATAAACTCACGGTTTATTTTTATTTTTATTTTAGAAAATTCGTATCGTTCCGCTGATTTTAAATTACATCTACGTATTGTCTTGCAAGCCACATCAAGGGCGTTTAGCATGGGGTGAGTTATCACCAGAGACGGGACGTTTATGATTTTTATCTTTCCATTTCATGACCTTTATTCTATGACTTAGATGACTTTTATCTTCCTGTATCATGACGTATATTTTTTGCAATTCGGTCATTTCATGACGCTTTAGCTAAAAGTAAGACAATTTTTGGAAGGGGGAAGGAATTTTATTGTAAAATTTAAACAAATATTATGATCCGTATAGTCACTACAGGGTATAACTAATAAATTCACGCTTGACTTTTTGGAACCTCTCCATATCGGAAATCAAAATATGATGATGCCATTATGTGACGAAACCAGGGTCGAAAAGAATGAATCTATTTAGTGGACCATTACTAGAATATTTTGATTTCCACTACAGGGTAAGTGGTACACAACCAAATATCCAATAGTTAATAAATACTAAGGTATATTTACTCGGATTCCCTGCTAATCCTTCCCTTTTTTCTCCTCACTCGCGACACCCCCCGATGCCCGGAGACCAATAAACGCCGGAAAATCCCTACCCAGCCTAACGCTGTCCTTTCCTCCCCCACCCCTCCCCCTCTGCCTCCTACCCACAACAACACACTTCAACTCCCGTCCCTTCCCCCTCGCTTTCCCTCTTACACGTAAGCCCCTGGATTTCTGTATACATATAGGTATACGGATGTAAAAATGACCAATGTACCCGAAGATGTCACTACGTGATGAAACCCGGGTCGTAAGAAATGGATCAATCAGTGGACCATTTTAAACTGTAATTTTTATTTTCCGAGAGGTTCCACATAGTTAAGCCTGAAGTGATGACTACCATTTCATGACGTTTATTCTGCAAAGTCGCACTTCATGACTTTTTGGCAAAAATCGGCTATTTCATGATGAAAACCAATGACAATGACGTTTATGACATTTTCCTGTCGCTGGTTATCACCAACATTCACAATGATGTACAAGTAACCTTCACCAACATGCTCTACACCATAGATATGTAAACAATGCTGCTGTTGTCGGCCCCGGTGGCGGCGGGGTAAAGTCCTCGCTTGCCAACCCGAGGGTCGCGGGTTCGAGTCTGAGAATATTGTCTGCCCAGGACATGGATGTCTGTGTCTCGTCCGTTGTTGCTGTTGTTCACCCGACGTAAAATGGCCTAATGTGCTGTATTCGGGGCAGTGAAAATAAATAAAAATAAAAGAAATAAAAACTATGGAGTTCATGAATAATGCAACTACGTAAACATGATACAAGATTCATGCAGGAATCTTACGAAAGGCGATGTTAGTACCACGAGGCAGATAAAAAAACAAGCATTAGGGAGCAATAAATCAACTAATCAGCCACACTACCTGTCGACTCATCTAAATCAAAGTCTCAGTGGCCGCCACAACGATCTCTCATCGATCGCGGTATGAAAGACATTTTACAACTGTCTCTGTTGCAGTCTGTTTCCCTGATAATTCCATGTGGAACGTGGAAATCTATGGATCGTAAGCGTGGAACACTGGAAGAGCTGACCAGAAAAGACTAGAAACCTTCGAAATCTGGTGCTGGAAGAGGATGCTGAAGATCTAATGGACGGACAAAATAAGAAATGATGAAGTGTACAGAAAAGTGGAAGAGGAAAGGACCATATGGAACACCATACAGAAAAGAAGAACCAGATTTATAGGACAAACCCTGACACACAATGGGTTTGTGAAGAACATAATTGAGGGTATAGTAGAGGGCGAAGTTCCAAGAGGAAGACCCAGGAATAAGTTCAAGGGCCAAATAAAGAGGAAAGTACATTGTAAGAGATATCAGGAGGTAAGGGGAATAGCATTAGATAGGGAAGGGTGGAGGGTAGCTGCAGTCAACCGAACTTAGGATTGAACGACCAATGAGAGAGGGAGAACTCACTAATTTTATTCTCATGATCTGATCTACCGTTTCCTTTAATTTTATTAGTTACATGGCACAATCAGTTTCGACGCAACGGCGTCATCTTCTTCGACGTCGACATCAGTTGCGCATCTTAACTACTAAATATTGAAAATCAGTGGAAATCGGTGAAAAGGTACAACGATTTTTTTTTTTTCAATTAAAAATGAATTTCAAAATTGGAAAGCCTGAAACCTTCCAACTTCACGGTTCGTCTCAAAAGAGGAGGAGTCCGTAGAAAGGAATCGCAGCCTCCCTGAGATGAGGTTCGTGAAGAAGAGATTGATATTTACGACGAACGGGGAGTGGAGAGAGAAAGAGGGAGAGAGAGGTATATAAAAGTTTCGAAGGAGGGAGAAGGAAAGAAGAAGAAGGGTGAAGGGGGGGAGGGGAAGAAGGCGCAGATGGAGCGCATAAGAGATGGAAAAAAGGAGGAATATGGGGGGAGAATATGCGACCCTCTCCCTCTCAAAGTTTGTCCACCCTCGGCCATATTTCATCCAATCCCACGAAACATAAGGACGAGCAGTGCCGAACTTCCGTCGAAGTAACTCGCGCACATAATAGGCCACTCGACAATCCCTGGACTGTCAACGTTTTATTTATCGCGAGCACCTTTCTGACTGTCTCCTGTTCCATTGCATCGCTTTCACAACTCGAGATGTTTTTCAGATCGAAGAAGTGGATGTTTTTTTCTGACCAAGAAGGCAGCACCAAATAGAGATGGGGAAACCCGTTCATTTTTGGGAACTCGTTCACCCTGGACCGGTCATTTTAGAGACCCGTTCATTTTCACACGTTCGCCGTACCTTTTGTATTGGTGGTCATGTATTTTATTTTTAACATGTTCTTGGTGTTGAAAGAATGTAAAAAACACCTAGATATACTTAGTATACCGTAATGACGGCGTTTAAGAATGTTGGATGAAATAAATACTGACCGAAGAAGTGGATGTTTTTGCTGACCAAGCAGCAGCACCAAATAGAGATGTGTAAACCCGTTTATTTTGGGAAATCATTCACTCTGGACCGGTCCTTTTAGGGACCCGTTCATTTTCATTCGTTCACCGTATTTTTTATTGGTGGTCATGTATTTTATTTTTAACATGTTCTTGGTGTTAAAAGAATGTAAAAAACCTAGATATACTTAGTATACAGTGATGACGGCGTTTAAGAATGTTGGATGAAATAAAAGATGGAAGGTAATATTACCAACTTTAAACTCGGTTTCGTAAATAGGTTTGATTTATATGCTAATTGCACCGCTAGCAACAGCAGATGCATTTTTAGGCTATTATAAAGAACATCTTTCACTCGTTTATTATGTATTGAGCAACGTTTTCTTTACCCGAATCACATGTAATACAAATGTGTATACATCAATCACGCTATTGTGTATATTGAACAACGTTTTCTATTACCCGTGTCATATATAATACAAAATTACACACATCAACCACATTGTTTATATTGAACAACGTTTTCTATTCCCCGTATCACATGTAATACAATATTTACACATCAACCTTCCTAACTCCTCATCTCCGTCCAAATCATGTCCCACTTCTGTATCCTTCTGGGTATAGTCCTGGTCCTCCTTGAATTGTTCACTTTCTCTACTTCCCGACACTCGTATTTATTTTCTTGATATGTCCACACTCCTTCACCACACAAAACTTGCACATACACTTCCCACTCCCTTTCCACACATTCTGACCCTCTCCCAACAAAAACTCTCCTCTTACTCCCCGCAATTTCCCTCAACAATCCTATCCCCCAACAATATCCTCCCTGTGCGGACATTCCGCGCAAGACAGAACTGCCAACCTGTAAAATCATTACAATGCTGGCGAGCTGTTACGACACACAGCCTATCTCTTAAAGGTCCGAAAGGAACGACGGACTGAAAGGACCGACTGACCGAAAGGAACGGTCGTTCCATAGAAATCGGTCCTCGGTTCTTCCGTTCAATCCATGGACCCGTTCCTTCGAACCCATTCGTTCGCGAACGACCCACCTCTATCACCAAACATTCAAGTCGTCATCCTAGCTGAATGGTAGCCCTCTGTCAATAATTTCATACGTAAAGAATTATTTTCTTTTAAAACCATTCTTAATTCTTATTTCTTATCTTTTATTTCATTCAACATTCTTAAACGCCGTCATTACGGTATACTAGGAATATCTAGGTTTTTTACATTCTTTTAGCACCAAGAACACGTTAAAAATAAAATACACGACCACCGATAAAAAAAGGTATGGTGAACGAGTGAAAATTAACGGGATCTTATAAGGACCGGTCAAGAGTGAACGAGTTCCCAAAAATGGACGGCTTTGCTCTATCTGGTGCTGCTTCTTGGTCAGTTATAGTGCTCGCAGAGTTTCTGTGCACTGGTGAGTTCCTCCAAGCTTTGCTGCCCATGGTAGATGAGCAGCGATTGGTTGCCGGCGTCCAATCCCGTAAACCAGTTCTTAGCTCAGTGCGCGCCGCGTACGAATACCCTCTAAAACCCTATAAAGTGGCGACCCAAAAGAATCGGCGAAAACGAACGCTATGCCTCGCCGACACGAGGGCCTTTAGAAAAGAAATACCCTAGACGAGAAACCATACCATAGATATCAGTCAAAACTTGCAGTGATTGCAACAGTCATCGCAGTGAGGTAATAAAGTAATCCCCATCGGCGCAGGTCACCGTGGTTACACGATAAATAAACAAAACTTAAATCCTCTTCACCAACATTTTGAAAAAATACAAATACGAAAATTGCGACTAATTATCATAAAAACCAATATTTTTATTCGTGGGAAAGATATCAGAATTTATCGAACCATATTTAATTCAGTTAAGAAACCCTGACACCCGCTGCGGGATAATTTAAAGTGAGCTAAGACTAGACTCTTTTGGGTCGCCACTTACAGTATTCGTACGCGGCGCGCACTGAGCTAAGAACCGGTTTACGGGATTGGACGCCGGCAACCAATCGCTGCTCATCTACCATGGGCAGCTAGGCTTGGAGAAATTCTCCAGTGCACAGAAACTCTGCGAGCACTGTAAGCATCCAATTCTTTGATTGGATTGGATTTTGGGGAGGCGACCGTTTGCTGGAGCAATTCTTTATTCTCCTTTTGTATTAGAACATAAAGAACTTTTCCCATCCCTTCCGCAATGCTAATTAATCTATCTGTTCACTGATTGACAGTCCATTGCAATGCACGTAACTAGCTGTATACATTTATACCAATCACGGCTTTCCGTCTTAGGGGAGACAGAGTCAAAACCGCTTAAATCGCAGCGTTAGGCCTTAAAAACTGGTTTCAATTTTAGTAAACTACTCCATACTGCTCTATTGCTTATCTGTTTAGTCATACGAATCTCACTCATTCTCAACCAAATCAAGGAAGCACGCTTTTACCATACATTTCCATAACTGGAACATATAACCCACAATCTTTCACCATCCACTCATTTATAATTCTCAATATTATTTATTTAAGAGTATATATATGATTATATAGTATACTATAATAATTATAATATAATATATACTGTAATGTGTTCAACTTAGACCAGATAAGGAACAATTCCAACTCAGAACAAATCTCAGGGATTAACATTTGGAGTGGATTTTGGGGAAGCGACCGACAGCTTAGGTCATTTGCGCCATAGGGGATAGGTAAGGGAGGAGGGGTGGATAGAAACCCGGCGTCGGCATTAGCTTGCTCGAAACGAAAGGCGCCAAGGGGGACCACGGTTTAACGCCTCATACGACAGACGGAGTACTGCACCTAAGCGCCCTCCACGAGGCACTCACGTAGGGAGGGATCGGTTTTCCTCTGAAAAACATTATCCTCTGCAGGGATTTGAACCCTGGCCGCCCGTATGGTTAGCCAGTACTCTAGCCACCACATCAACCCGATCCCCCACGATTAATATTTGTACATGGGAAGAATCGTAATAAATAGCTCATACGCTGCGTTGCAAGATGTTAATGTTAATTTTGGCAACATCCCAGTTTCGGTCTTATGGATATTTGCACGAAAAAAATGAACTACTCATGGAGAGCCCATACCGTCAATTTCGGACGCTAAACGCCACTAAAATCACAAAACCAATTACAGTAAAATTCAGTTTATAATTTAAATTCCATATCACCTATAATCTAGCGGTGGAGACGCCACATCCAAATATTGAAGGGGACGGTGAGCTAAGTTCTTAAAGTTTCCTCAGTTTATTCGTTGTACTAGAATGTTATGCTTCAATGGGTTGTGTATTCAATATCGGTAGGCCAACCGAGGCAATTATATATTTGGTTGAAATTTTTCCGTCGAATTCGAGAAGAATTCACATACTCCGAGCTGATTCATCATCATTATCATTCGAATATAGCTTTTTTCCATCCCGAACTACTTGAATAAAATCATGTACTCATCATAGCTGGATTGGAACAGTTAGACCTCATAAATTCACGTTACGAAAACTTGTTTTAAGTAAAGTAATCCTAAGGATTTTCTCGAATTTCACGATTTCAACCGCGTAATACAATAGAAATACTAAGACCAGCCCTAATGTCGCAGGTTTTCCCAATAATCCCGGGAAACGAAATGGCCTTTTCAAGCATCAAATACGCAGCGACAGCTTGAGGGGGGAGGGGGCAATGGGGGGAGGAGGGTGGCAGACGGAAGCTCATAACAGCGAATCAGATATGAAGTTTCGACTAGGTTCGGCGGGGAGACTCCAAACTTCCAATTTGAGAGCCATCTGGCGTTCCCTGAGGCAGTTCATGTAAATGAGTGACCTGCCTTATGAGATCCCACGTGAACGCTAAAGCACAGGAATTTATTCAAACCTTTCAAGCACTATCAACGGTCCCCAAGTTAGGCACTTAACACGCGCAAAAAAGAAAAGGAATTATTTATCTTTCAAAACTCACAAATCTAAAAGTATGAAAAGAGTATTCACCAACCTTTCACCAAGAAAATGAGTTTGACTCTCCAAATTGCATAGGACGTTACTGAGTTAAGCCCTAAATTGAATTCCACGCATCACAGCAAAGATATTTCTTCGCCTCCGTACAATGGCTGGGTTCATGTTTCTTGAGGCCGCTCTAAACGGTACGTTTTACAGTACAAACTCTTACATGAACTTTTTCATTAGGAAAAATGCACCGTGTAAAGCGGCTAAGTGTTTAATCGTCTGAATGTCTGGTCGATAAACTCAATCTGCTCTAATTCTATTCATTTTCTTGTACAATCTAAGAAACATTCGTTTTGCAGCGCAAGCCACTAAAACACGACGTCGCGAGAGAATTGACTGCGATTGGTGGGCGGAAACGAGAGAAAAATGACAA
This sequence comes from Ceriagrion tenellum, assembly GCA_963169105.1. Taxonomy (NCBI): domain Eukaryota; kingdom Metazoa; phylum Arthropoda; class Insecta; order Odonata; family Coenagrionidae; genus Ceriagrion; species Ceriagrion tenellum. The sequence continues at coordinate 34,679,630 of OY720643.1, read as the reverse complement.
CAACCTTAGTCAGTTTTTGATTAACTTCAAGTAACAGCATTTATATAGCCACAAATATCACAATAGAAAACAAGCCCGTAGACTAAATACCGTTAACTTGGTCTATACAAGACGAACACAAGTCACAACTGGAACCAAGCAGATACGCCCTTCCCTGGTGACAGTCAGATGCCAAGAGGGTGAGCGCCGCGCTGTGTCGATGCGGCCGGCAATTGAGGGGAGTCAGCTGACCGTTGCAGGAGTTGGGGGTAGTAGGGGAACTGTTCGTCCAGCCATTGGTTGAGACGGCGGCGTAGAGGAGCACTATTGCCACAGAGTTCCGAAAAGAGGACGCCAGATGCGAATTCACCATAAAAGTAGAGGACCTTGTACTTGTCGCGCAATATCGCCGACAACGCGCAATATCGCCAACAGTGCGAACTTTGAAATCTCCCTACCGCACTGCGCGAGCACAAGTCCGCGAGCGAAAATGTCCGCGGCGAAATTATGGCCAAATTTGTGCCGAAAATTCGGCACAGTTTGTACAATTAAATGTAACGTGTGAAGCGGCCTTAAGAATTAATATCCAACCCGTTAATTTCCAGCGGCAGCGGAAGCTGTAAAAAAATCCTACAGTTTAAGTAAAGTATTCCCACTCCGCCAGGGAGAATTCTTTTATTGGTCAGGATTTAGGCATTTTTACCTTTCCCATTTCATGTTTTAGTATTAGGTAGACCTTACAAGAGACCTTTAGTCATGCGGTGACCTTTAGTCATGTCATGCGGTTCAAAGTCTTGAAAAGTGAGACCATTATTGCAATCACTTGCAATCACTAGCATTATACACTGTAGTATTGTATTTACGTATTGTGTACAATACAAAATACGTAAAAAGTGCATTCATTAATATAAATAAAGCCAGTAAAACACTAACTTCCGAGGGGTAACTTGAGTTACCAGTAGAAATTAATTTATCTGCTTCACTTCCATACTATGCTTCAAAATATTTTACCTTGGAAGCCAATAAAATATGAATTGAATGTCAAAAGTATTTCTCTCTGGAGATCACTAGGCTAACGATGAGTAATAATATAAGATGTAACTCGATAAAATCGATCTGGCGTAACTCGATGGAGATCAGTAATAATCTTCATAATGAAGAATTAGTAGTAAGCTTCTCGTTGACCTATCCAATTACAGGGAAAAAACACAATAAAAGTATGGCATCAATGTGTCCAGCGAAATGGCAATGATGTGAAAACAACTCCAAAAAGAATCATCGCTACTAAATGAGTAACTTAAAAATAAAACTTGCATGACTGTGTAAAACTCTGTATTTTGAGAACTTTGTCTGAAATGATACACACTAATTCTTGAATGGTAGCATTTTTGCCCGTCAATTGCTTCACTCTCCTAAACAGTGAATCTGATCGTCTCCCATTTTGAAAATTTTCCAAGGAATCGACTAGACATCTCCACCTTGCTTCTAATTCTTTAAATCTTGCTTCTAAATGCTAATATCAAACAAGTATATATTCCTGATTAAAAGTCCAGTATCATAAAATACCATTAATATATTAATATTTTTGGAAATTACAAGGTTGAAAAATATTTTTGCGAAGGAGGTTTGAAAATTTTCCAAGGAATCGACTAGACATCTCCACCTTGCTTCTAATTCTTTCAAAGCCTGTAGTTCAATCCAGGGTATTTTCTCCAGCCGAACTTTGAGTTTGAGCGATTACTACAAAAATGTTGGTAAAATGTTAAAAATATCTTTTCTTGATATGCTACGAAATTTCAACAGAGAGGTATATTTTAAGCGAGTGAAATGTAAAAAACATTCACTGAAAATTAATAGGTTAAACAGAAAACCACAAATATCAACGTGTCACGCGAAATAGCATTGATAGGTAAGAAGGCAACAACGAATATAATTTGTGCTTCCGTCAAAAAAAAGGTAGAGTAAAGGGCTTTGTCAATATCTTAATTTACGAAGGAGTGCCGGGTAAAAACAAAGGGTTAAAGACATCGCGGGAGCTTACACAGTGTGAGTATGTATATGTGAGCTCGTCTTCGATTTATCGAGCGGGGAATCGATCGGTCGCAGCAGACGGCTCTGTTGCGTGTATTCAACTCGTTGGGCGCCCACGGGTCGCGCCACGCACTTGTTTTGTTTCCAGCGCCGTTCCGAATCATAATGATGAGCACAGCAGAACCATTCTCGAGGCTCTCAAAACGGATTCTCAGTACGCATGCGAAACGTTTAACGGCGTGTTTTTCCCATTTTTTTACGACTTAATCACTTGAGCGATGATAATACATGTTGAACAGCATAATTGGTAGAAATACGGCCATCAAATGAGCAACAAACGAAAAAGAAAGACAGCTGAATGTTCGAAAAATATGAAAGAGGAAAATAATGGAGGTGAAAATTTAAAAAATACTCTAAAAATCGTGATCTCTCAACGATTCATTTTTTTAGCTATCGGGTTAGTCTCGGAAATCAGGTAATCAGAAAAACCTTTAATCATCGTATAAAGGCGGAGCTTATACATATAATACTTTTTTTAACGGGTTACATGACGTGGAGATAATCGAATGTGGAGTTAACCATGTATATATAAGGATATATCAACTCCCTTATTTTTTATCAACATTCGCACAGCAATCATTATCAATACATCTGTACATTTGAGTGGATACATCCTGCGCAGTCGAAAGTTGCTGTGCAGCAAGAAGTGTGCTGCAAAAATGCTGGAAAATGTAGCAAAATGTAGTTTGTTTCAATTTAAGTACAGTCTTAAGCACACTTCCAGTCCAATTACAGCACAGTAGGATAACATGTCCACCTTAGTTACAGAAAGAGTTTTCTTCTCCGAGTGGCTAAGTCAGTCGGCGCGGTATCGAGGGATATAGGTTCGAGTCCCGGTCGAGGCGAACGATTGCTCCCCCGTGTAATTTCAAATATTTACGCCTCCATTTGACGCGTCTCATTCCTTCTTGAGCCACACTAAATCCCGGATCACTTGAATCCTTCTGTACAACTCCCCAGGGCCTTCCGGGTCTCAAATCTGATCTAAAGCCGAGGTGATTTTTTTACTCTCTTCTGATTTAACCAGCCTTGCCCGGCACATTGTCTTAAAAATAAATTTTTTATTGCTATTTTTCGTCGAAGGTCAATTCTTACGGGCATACGTCTATGTACGCCGTATACAAGAGTGGGCAAGTGAAATAATCAAACGAATGAACTTTAAGAGAGATCTAATGGCGGTCCATCCATAAGGGGCCATTCAAGTATTACGTCAGGCGTTTTTGGGGATGGGGGGGTTGAAATTATATTGCATTGTCTTATGTAAGGAGAGGGGCAGGGGTCCAAACCAATTTACGTAAGATTTTTGTCCGCCTTGAATTATTGTATACTTTCCGAATGAAATTTAGCCGTGACAGCGAGCATCCACTCGTTAATGGCGTATTTTCCGTAATCTCACCGCTAAACCAATGTTCCCATTCTGCCGCCTGAATGGTTAGCTACATAACCTCCATGCTCAACCAAAGCGAGCATTCAGCGAAGAGTAGATTTAAATATCTAACGTCTTACGATAGACTTAAGAGGGAGGTAGGGGAGGCATTGGGAAAATTTAACATTCACTTACATAGGGGGAGGGGGCGGGGTCAAAAATGGCATAAATCGTCTTACGTAATACTTAAACAGCCTCTAGGAGCCATAACGAAACGATTTACCATTGGTATAAAAACTGTCCACAAACCTACCAATCAGCTGGCAGAATACTAAAATGAACAAATACAAGAGGGGCAATCTGGGCTTTCACAGGCGTCCATTGTTGCGAAATGGTTTTAACTCGCTGGCGCCACCATAACTTCCCCTACTCGTTCGTCTCAGGATCCGGAAATACTTTGGAGAGCGGTGCGGGGAGGGAGGATTGGAGTGCTGTCTGCATCAACCCCATATCATGCCTGGCTCCTATTTTACGACATTTTCTTCCCTTCGATCGAAGAAAACAGCGCCCAATGTATGTTTGCTTTCTTGCATCCTTGCTCATGGGATGAATAAAAGATCGAAACGCGAGCCAGACGGTAGAGCCAGGAAATATCCTCGCTGACCTCAACGTTTGTCGGTCTAACTTCAACCGTACGTCGCGACCTAAAAGTCCAGGGTTTACACACTTTTTTATGATTTTCTCGAAAAAATTTTCAGCGACGTCTCTCGTCGTCTGTTGAGCAGATCTAAAAGTCGATGGTGCTTGAGAGTAATCTGAAAATATTGCTGAGGATCACAACTTGAGAGATAAAGTTTTCATGAAGTCCGTTGAGCCATAGTAAACTTTGATAGCTGGAGGTCATAGTTCCCATCCACTTTGAAGTTCATCAGCTCGGAATCCATCCGGCCCCTCATCATCTTATTTTATTCCTTACACTTCTTCACTAACTTAAAGGCCTCTCCTCAGTCACGGCCTCTAGTACACCATCGCGCCTCTACATTCACTTGTTCCAACTACCAAATTTCATCAACAATTTTCATCCCTTCATAAAACTCTGCGTTTAGTGCCCCAAGTTCTGTCTGTAAATGTGGACTATAATGAGAAAGAGAAAAATAATAACCAAACCAAAACTCATGAACGACAGCCGATCACCGGCTTGACGCATAAACTGGTGCACAATCAAATGTAGTGTAAATTTTTATGCGCATTGTCAATCACTACGTTTACCAATCGAACTCAGATCGATATGAACTCGGACCGCCTGGGTTTATCAATGCGAAATCGATTGAAATATTGATTTTAATCGGTTCATATCGATTTGAAATCTCAGACTGGCAGATAAAGCGGGCCGTGGTAGTCCGCTTCTCATATCGATCCCACTAGCCCGTTGCGTTTACCATTCTGAGCTGAACCGGCCAAATCGATCTGAGTTCGGTTTTAAACGTAGTGAATGTAGCCAAATGTTGTCTGTACCCGTGAGAGCACTGGATTAGGGGAAAAGAGGTCGTTCGCGGCTCACTCGACCCAGTTTAAATGAGCTGAACCGGCCAAATCGATCTGAGTTCGGTTTTAAACGTAGTGAATGTAGCCAAATGTTGTCTGTACCCGTGAGAGCACTGGATTAGGGGAAAAGAGGTCGTTCGCGGCTCACTCGACCCAGTTTAAATGAAGCTAAGTCAAGCCGATCCGTCAAGTATCCACCATGACGAAAGATTTCCTTTCCATCTTGCCTTTCTCATCGATGATTAGGGCACAAAACACGCATTGCTGAAACAAAATAGACAAAGAAAATCAATGAACGCACACCAGATAAAAAAAAGACTCAGAGTGATACCTAGGAAACAGATGGAAAGACGGTGTTACAAGATGATTTACAAGGAATTTTTCAGCTGGAAGTGTTACATGGAGGGATAAAAGATAAACTTTCCTCAAATCAAAGGAAGAAGAAGATTGTATTATTTACCATGTTTCACAGACTCTATTCCAAAGCTAACTATGACTTCAAAGATTTCCCTCTCCCACCAGCACCACTTTCATTTTCCACTAGCTAAGTCGGTCACCGCAAAATACTCCTCGTAAGATTGGAAAATTCGTTTTCATTGGGGTAATTCCTCCGAGAATAGAGGTTGTTTGGAGCTTAGAAATTCAGGTTATCCCTTGAAATGAGGTTCCGAGAGGCAGCTCAGCTCAGATTCTGACGGACGCGCTCTGAGTGGAGCTAATTCTAGGAATCAGTTCTTCCTCATTTCCCGTCCTCCGCGGAGAATAACTCCCCTCCTAATTCAGGGGACGGGGTCTTATTAATTGGGTTGGAGACCTTCAGGTGGTTTATACACGGATTAGTCAAGCCTTGTCGAGGGTGGCCGAATTCAATCCCCGGCACAACTTTCCTCCACGTAGAGCTCTCGCGAATATTTCTGGCACAGGCCTGTGCCACGGAGGGGGGTAGAAGGGGTAAGAGTGAAGAGATGGAGGTAACGAGAGGTAGAGAGGCGTGGGTATCAAACAATTTTGAAGAAAGATCTAAGGCTTTCCCCTACGTATGAAGTCGTCGAAGGTTATTCGGGTTTCCCACCGGGTGGTCAAACTCTCCATCTCGGCCGACGTTTCGATGAACGAGTCGTCCATCGTCATCAGGGCATGTTTTGCATCGTCAACTGGTCCGGCTTATATACCATTTGGCGTATGGTCAGGTGTCTCGTGATTGGTCCGCTCGTTCCCGCCTTTTTTCCCAATCCTCTCGCATGCATCTCAGCACCCAAAGCCTTAGACCATATGAAACGTCGGCCGAGATGGAGAATTTGACCAGGTGGGAATTCCGAATAACCTTCAACGATCAAACAATTTTGTTTAAAAAAAGCACTATGATACACACACCCTCAATAAAAAAGGCAAATTGTTTAACTCAATAACATCAATACAATCTTTTGCAACGTCGTGTGTGCGAGAAAGGTGTTTGGTGAATCTTATTTTGCCAAACACTTAATGGAAGAAGCTCACCACTCCGCACTTAATGTGAAAATTCTTCCTTTCCTGGATAAAGGACACTGTTTAGATGTTTCGGAACAATGGGAAATATAAGTAAACGTCTCCGCCTTAACTTTGTGGAAGTACGTTATATCCATGATAAAAACAACTTAGTTAAATCCACACAATGTTGCTGAAACCCGGGTTGTATGTATAACAAAATTGTGTGGATTGAAACTAAGTTGATTTTATCATGAATCAATGAGAAATTGTCAAAAGAAAAAGAATGAAAATGAAAGTGGGAAATGAGAATGAGTTTGTTTGTCACTCCCATATTTTGGATGCCATCACAACTTAACCTTCCCTCCTCCCCCCATTTTCTCCCACCTTTTTCTTTTATCCTTTCTTGTTTTGATTTAGGTCCGGTATCATGACGCACTTTGTTTGGACGAACAAAGGATCCTTCCCATGATTTTAACCTTCTTTCCGACCCGCCCACAACATTGAGTTGGGAATATATCTGGGTCATTCCACGTCAGATCAGCAGTGAGTTGACACTTGGTGTCTCCGATTCAAACCAAAATTTTTGTGTGAGTTCCATCTGGCGTTAAATGAAGAAGTGTAGAAGCGTTTTTGGAAAAAAATATTTTTGACAGATCTAGAGACGATCCCAGTTACGACTATTTTGCGCTCAGACTTTTTTTCTTTTTGTATTATCTCCTAAACAAAAATAGCTAGAGAAACGGTTTACATCCTATTTTGTTTGCAAAAGAATGTATAGCAACAATGTGTTATCAGTTTTGTAAATAAATTAAATTTTATTGAAATTGTATACATTTTAAATATTTAAACTTTAACAACAAAAATACAGCCATTTTTAAATAGGAATATTTTTTCTAGTTAGGCATGTTAGTCTTTCGTCTTACCTGATTGAAGAAGTGTTGTACCTGATCATGACTTCCAGTAAGTTGAAACACGTGTAATACGAGTTGGAATTAACTTCGACAGTACGATATCCATTGTGTATAATTTACAGTGCCGTAGTACAATATCTCCCATAGTAAAGAGAAATTCAACACAGGTGTTAAAGCAGTAGTAGCCACTTATCTGATGACTTGGTCTTGAACAAGACTGTGCGCAGTGAGCTTCAGTTGAATCTTTAATACGATACTCAAAACCGTGAGGATAAATTTTTTGTCGAATATTTTGTTAATGGGACGTCTGCGTAAGATTTAGTGTCGAAATAAATGGCTTACGTTTTTGGAAACACGACAATATGGTACTGAAAAGATGCCCTAAGAGTTTTAGAATAATGTATCTACTTATTTCATTACTAGCAAAATGAAAATTTATACTGCGTTATGCTGCGTTATACCGTTAAGTGGATGATTTTGTGAACTTAGGTAAGATGTTGGTGAAAGATGGACGGATAGATGAGGAGATATAGAGTCGAGCGAATGCTGGAAGGAAATTGGTAGGTAGCATGTGGAACATATCAAGGAATGAGTGCCTGTTTAAGGAAGCGAAAATCGCCGTGTTCAAAAGTGTACTTCTCCCCACTTTGTTGTATGGTGGTGAAACGTGGGTATGTCAGAATAAACATGTGAGTAGACTAAACGCCGTGGGTGTGAATTATCTGAGGAGTGATTGCGGCAAAAGTAGGATGGATAGGGTTAGTAATGAGAGGGTAATAAATGAATGTGGGTTAGATGCTCCAGTAATGGACATATATGAAATGAGTGTGCTTCGTTGGTTTGGCCATGTTGAGAGAATGGATGAGAGTCGAATAACGAAACAGATATATAAAAGTGAAATAAATGGTGCGAGAGGGAGAGGTAGGCCGAGAAAGTTGGGGTTGAGGAAATTCATAGGAGGAGGAATGTTAGGAGTCTTAAAAACAGGAGGGCGTGTATGAAGCAGTGTATGGGGGTAAATGAAGCAAAAGAGGTTTGCAAGGATAGGTCAGTGTGGAGGAAATAATTGAAGCAGAGCTAGGTTCACAAAATGTATTTATGAGTGAAACTTTGTGATTCTGTCTACCCCGGAAGGGAACGGCGTGAAGGGTATGTATGTATGTATACTGCGTTATGCCTGGATTTAAAATGGTCTATCACTGTTGTCATTTGCGGTGCTCTGCGGATAGCGGCCCATGTTCCAGTTTCGGGCTGCTCGGATACGGAGACGTCGACAGGTAACTGCTCACATTCGGGGAAGGGGAAGCATGCCTGTGCAAGGTGGATGCTTGCGGCGTGTGGCGGGGGTTGCATGAGGGGCCGTGTGATAATGCTGAAGTTGTTGCGGGAGACGTGGGCAATAGTAAATGGCGGTGTGTGTACGAGCATGTCGAGGTTGTCATCAACAGGTCGAGAGACACAGAGAGTGAGGGAGATAGGGAGGGTAGCAGAGAGGTGGAGTGAAGTGGGAGGGGACTTGAGAGGACGGCGTGGGTGAAATAGAATCATAGAGGTGGATAGAGAGGGCGATGGACTGAATTTTCAAGACGTGAATTGCTTGTTCGCCATATTGGACCATCATGGTGGGGTCTTTTTGTATTCCAACCTTACTTTAGTGCATTGGCTGCTCTTCTGAATGAATTAGCGTGAACGCTATATGCCAGAAATAGCTTTCGTTACGCTATTGTTTCGAAAAATAGCATGTTATTCTTCGGTACAAAAGCGTAACGAAAGCTATTTCTAGCATATAGCGTTCACGCTATTTCATTCAGAATAGCAGCTATTATGTTGGTCACAGAGGGAATGCATGATATAGTGCGCCCTATGATGTACGATAGTAAGATTATTTTATTTTGTGTGACTGCGAGGGTAGAACGTCTTGCGCGACTGGCAAGCAATTACCTCGAGGGAAGGAGAAACGCAAGGGACCGTGTTACCGACCGGCATAGAGAAGAAAGTCTAGCTCTATTTCATCCTGGGTTAGATCAGGCATTACTTTTGCGGCGATCCTTGCAATATTTAATTATTTCTTTCATAGAGTCCACTCTTTCGCACAAATGTCTCTTCCTCCGAGCAATTAATGCTATGGAGTGGGACATTCGTAACATTAAGTTATCGAAAAGCCACGTTAATTACTATTTTTTTATCATTGAGCAATCTTCCGGTAGAGGTTGGTTTTACTGAAAGTCAGAGAAACTCCTCCCGGTTATCTACACTTCCCATCTATTTCTAGTATTTCTTTTTTCGCCTCAGCACACGATATCCCCTTCTTCATCCTGTCCATTAAACCTAATATCTTTCTTTCCCTAACACGCTTGCCCAACATTCTTCCCTCCATCACACTCTAGAGCAACTCATCGCCCCTTTATTACTATCTCCAGCCACCTACCGTGCCTATCCCAGTTTTCATTCAGAAGCTTCCTTTCCTCGGCCACCATCTCAAGCACTTCTTCGTTCGTCTTCCCGATAGTGTCACGTTCAAAATACTGTTGGGAGGAAGGTAGGAGTCCCTCTCAACTATTAAATACCCAGAAATGAAAGTTATTAAAAAGAAATGAATCCTGACAACTTCGATAGTTATAGAAAGCGATAGTATCAATTTAATCCCACTTTATCGTCGACTCAGCCTTCTTGAGGTGTCACATCTATTTCGTGAACTATATATCTTCATTAAAGTACATAGAAGTAGATTGGTTGTGTAAGACGAAACTTCGTGGAAAATGCTTAATATTGCGAAAATGAATGATTTAACTTAGTAATTCCGCATAAACTTTATCAATGACCCAGGTTTCGACTTGTGACGTAATCATCAGACTTCATAAGTCGAAATAATCGGTCGTTAATATAGTTTAATAAAGTTTATGCGGAATTACAAAGTTACAGCTTCCATTTCACAACACATAGGAGTTTGGGGTGCGATGCTGGTGGGGACAAGGAAGCTCGCGGCGGAAGCCAGCGCGAGGAGCCAGGAACTGTTAGTTTGAGGGCCTCTTATCTTGACCTCAAACCTCTCCACTCAGCCATTCCGAGCAACAAAACACGTGTCACACTAGCGAATCGAATTCCTTGAGATGAACCCAGTGCCACTTTCAAGACTTCTCCCGCTTTCGACCAATGCCACAGATGCATCAACGCGAAACTGAGTACTTGCATTCATTGTTTTAGGTTAATCTACCAACTTAGGCAGGTTTAAATGGAAGAAACGTGTAAATGATAAGTACTTTCATATGTTAACAATAAAGTTCTCCAGTGTTTTGGTCGACTACTTTTAGCCATGATAAAAATATAACAACAATAGTAATATCCACACTTTAATGTACTACTTCAACACCGACCATGGTCTCGACATACTATGTCATTATCAAGGTTAGTATGTTAGTTAGTATATTAGTATGTCGAAACCATGGTCGGTGTTGAAGTAGTACATTAAAGTGTGGATATTACTATTGTTGTTATATTTTATCATGGATATATCGCATTTCCACCAAGTTAAGCCTGAAACGATTTCATACGACTACTTTTAGATTTCACATCTTACGTTTCATGAAGTATATTGGCATATTCAGGGTTTTATATAAATAAACATAAACAAAGATTGATGACACTTATATTCTACAAATTTAAAAACAGATTTTACGACAAATTGTGGTAAATAATGTACATATTAAAAAATTTACCGGCCTATGAAAAAATCTTTTTTTTCATCAGATGACAGACCGAATCCCTACTCCCGAGTGACTTATTTCCGCCTCCCACAGCCGACGTCATTCCACGACGACAAGTGTCCTCGCACGCAAGAGGACGCTAGAACCCTCATCACGACCCAGAAAACTTTGAGAACCGCGAGAGAGAAAAGGAGGGCAAGTGGAAGATGTGATACACGGGCAGCAGCCGACGAGTAAGGCGGGAAGGCAGATGAGGAAGACGAAGGAAATTTGCGTAGAACAGAAAGGACTAAAATAGAGGGAAATAAGATGCTTAACGCTCAAAAGCTCACTCATGCCTCAGCTTACCAACATCATCATTACTATCAGCAAATGGAAGATGAAAGAGGAAGTCCTTGGCATGGCGGGTGAGAGGAGACGACGAAAGAAGTTGAAGCGAGTCAACCCGGCTTCCTAGAAGGAAGCGTGTTCAGCCCCCAAGTTTTCCACATACTCTAATGTAAAGCGCATAATCACCATACAATTAATGCAATTAGCTGATGATTTGTTCATTAGCTGTGATATCACCATAAAAATGGTATTGAGAATGTTTTCCTGAAAAATCAAAATGGATCACCAAGTTGATAGTTTAGTAGGACGGGAACTTCGAAAGGGGGTGTCGGGAGCGTAGATCAGACAGTAGAGCGCTCGCTTAGCATGTGAGAGGTACCGGGATCGCTACCCGGTGCCTACAATCATTTTTTATACTTACACTCTGTAGATTCGTTCACAAAATATTAAGGAGATACTTCGCCGGACCAGCAGGTTCCAGATCTCAATTTTACAAGCCCATAAGTTAAAAGCTTTCAACAATAGGAATGGTTGAGTTAGGTGAGATTGATTTTTTCGCTCCACAATACATTGGTTTTATATCAGCTTCAAAGATATGAAACGAATGTTAACTTATACTCTATGGCCCAGCAAACTTTAATAGGGTTTGAATGACCGTTTGACTCTTGAAGAATGGAGACAAGAATGATAATTGGCAAACTGACTACGCTTTATACTTTTGCTTAATAACTTAACATTACCACTTTAATCTCAGCCAGCTAGATTTTTTCTACGCACATCAGTATATCGTATTATCCATGAACCAGCATTTGTAGCCATTCTATAATTATTAAGTAATCTACTGGTAAAGGCAGGTCTTGTTGAATGTCTGAGAATCTCCTCCCGGTTTTCTACACTTTCAGGGGCATATCTACCTCTAGTATTTCTTTTTTTTCACCTCTGCATACGACCTACCCTTTTGCATCCCATCATTTACACCTATTCTCTTTCTTCCCCATCCCCGCTTACCCAACATCCTTCCCTCTATCACATTCTTGAGCAACCTATCGCCCCTAATTACTTCCTCCAGCCACCTACGCTGCCAATCCCTGATTCTATTCAGAAGTTTCCTTTCCTCGTCCACCATCTCAACCACTTCCTCGTTCGTCTTCCTTCCCGATCAACCCACTTTCTCCATCCTTCTCCACTCCCATATCTCAAATGTCTGCAAGAAAATATTACTGATCAGTTGTGATGATTTATATCGAGTACTTCATACATATACGTTTTACAAATACGTCAATATCCTCATGGCAGCTTAATGATTCTCGTCACGTGGACAGTGGATATTTCGCGGTTCAATTTTGATCTGGTTCGAGTGTTGCATCCCCCGAGGGGAATCACCCCGGGAAATTTACCCTGGAGGTGGCTTGCGCAATACTTCGTTGATGCAGATTCATATCACAGCCACGTAAGGCTTTAAGAGACGCAATTCGTGCTTACACCACCGAAAAACGTCGAGAGAAACGGAAACTTGTATTATCGTTCAAAGAAGGTACTAAAGATATCGTTTCGATGGCGCAGCACAAGGGTCTCACAGCGGTTCCCTTCCATTTTCAAACTTGCGCCGCGTTTTGATTCCACAGAGTGGAAAAGATTCAAGATTCCAGTAAGAGGCCCCAAAGGGTCTGGAACCGTCGACGTGAATAAAACACAAATTGGGGGGAAAATGGCTGAAGCGGGGATGTTACGAGAGAAATTGCGAAGAAAGAAGACAGTGGGAAAGGGAGTAGTAGAGAAAACGGGAAGGTCTAGCATCTCAACTTGTCGGGAAGGGGTTTCTCCGACTAGATTTTCTTATTTCATCCCCTTCCCTGCTCGTCGGAGCAGATGAAACTCTCCTTAAGGAGGTTCTCCCGCTTCTGAGAAAAATGGAAAAGAATAAAAAACCTGCAAGGCATACGACGGAAATTAACGTACATATGAGTAAAAGCAAAAGGCTGAGGTAAAGTGGTAGTGAAAAGAAGAAGCATTTGGCCATGCAAACCATTTAACAAGTAGGGGAACGTTTGTGTGGAATTCATAGCCGAGGGAGCAGAGTAGAGCGGACGGCACATGGTTAGAAACGCTCCCAACAAGACTGCTTTTAACTTAAGAGCGCTGGAAACTGCCAGCAACGAGTTTCACTACAGTGCTCGCAATCCATAGAGATCTGGATAAAAACACTTGTATATTTTTCAAAACCTATCGGAAAAGCCTAGCTAAAAGAGGAGAGAGCTTTAGAAGGCCAAAAAATACATGTGACATATTAACATATATAACATATAGAAATAACAGATTGAGCATTTTAAAGTTGGCAATGAAGATTAGCGGCGCCTCTGGAACCCAGGTAGTCAAATACGGAAACTACCTTACTTTGGCTTCCAGGTCGTATGTAACTGACTCTTACACGGAAAATGACCGCTTGAGGAACTACCGCTATGTTTCCCAGCCAATAAAAACTACAAAAACACAAAAAAAGAAATCACATTTAAAGAGCAGGGCAACCGAGTATCAGGTGCTCCAAAGCATATGATTGGAAGCAATAATTATACAAAGCAAAATAAACAACGATAATAATGTAAAACACTGCTTTTAAACCAATTACAACTAACGGCATTGATGAAAGTGCGTCAACAGTACGTAAAGGTAGATTATTAGAAAAGCCGCAATGAAAAACTTCAAAAAAAATATTCAGAAGGCTAAAAAAAAGACCCGTGTAAACGTAAAAAAACACGATAGAGGTATTCGCAAATTTACGACCATGAATGTGAGGACTCAAGACATGTGGTATAGCCACACAGTCATTTTACCTAATAACTGGGGGACTCATGGAAAAACTACATGTAGTTAACTTAATTCGATCAGCTATTGCGAATACCTATACACACGGAGGTGATACAGTCCATGAAGTACACTTATCATTTGCTGAAAGAAGAATTAGGATGAGTTGTTCTATATTATGCCTTGTATTTTAGCATTTAATAATGTCTGAATATTAAACGTATTATATATAAATATCTGTATCGTATTATATATAAGTATCTGAATATTTAACGTATTGATATAATCATTATGGATGTTCATCAGTTACTTAATCATTAAAATGTAAAAATAAATCGCGACCATGATGTATCGATTGAGCCGATGGAAGAATGAATGGTAAACTTAAATTCCGTGCCATATTTGATTGAAGTACGCTGAAGCATTTATCTACATAATTGCCCTTTCTTGCAAGAATAATGCGAGTCTAGCAACAGTGATTCACCAGCAGAACTAAGAAACTCGAGGTTTCAATTAAGTATTCACTTTACTTTAAGCCTCATTTATCAAAACGGTCAATTTTCACTTACACCACATTTGCTCTCAACGACTCCATTAAAATCATGCATGCATGCATGTGTAAATATAAATGCATGCATACACTTGATGTTAGCTCAATTTCCTTAATGAAATATATACTTTGAATATTTATACCTACCCAAAACAAATACCTATCAATATGTTGAGCAACGAGACGCTGATGATAAACTGGATTTTTTAAATCAACATGCGGCAATGGAAGATTATCACTGTACGCTAAAAACTTTCGATAGCGAATCCATAAATTATGAGTGTTTTCGGGACGTAGGCGTTAAACGTGTCAAAACCTCGACGTGGAGAATCTCATTGGTGTCATTAATCATCCCCTCCGGCTATTTTTAAAAGGGATTGCGTCCAAATATATTTTGACATTAAGCCTCGGCAGTCAGACCCGAACCCCTCTTCGTGTCTCTGCTAACAGCCACCGAATTTCCGCACGGCTACGGCCGAAAAACGGCAATAGCCGAGTCCCCCGGGGTTCCATACCGCCAATCTCTCAACGTATATAATGTACTCACCCTTCTTGCTAACAAAAAAAGGTAATTGTTTTACCGCCAGTCATGATGTAAGCAAGGAGATCGAAAATATCATCCCTCACTTTTAAACTCTTGGAATATCTCATCGGAATTACAAGGCTCGGTTAAAAATATTACGTATGTATTTGTTTTGAAATCGATATTCAAATTACTATCCAGATGTTCTAGCTAAAAGTATCGTTAAATCTTCTCAATGATCAACACGTACTTTATATAATACACACTTCCTTTTCCTGGGGATCACAGGATTCCCGAAGATCTTAGTACATTATCACTTTACATAAAATGTAAATTACACAAATACTGCTGTGAAAGTAAAGAAAATAGTCGTAAATTCGGAAAGAAATTGGAATGTATAATGATGGCTCAAAATCCTCGTAAGTGTGTTAGCACTGAAATAAAGGAAATAAGTAAATTAAGCAAATGAGTAAAACGCGATGTACAATCGTAAAACGTCAATCCTAAAAAACTTCAGTGATGGACTGCATTTTTAGAATCCCTTACCACTCTATTACTAACGTATAATCGTCTAAACCGTGTGTAAATAAACTTTCGGTCACTGGTTTAAACTTTTTAATGACTGTATAATTATTTTTTCCACATCATTAATTATAAATAACGTATGTTATCGTGGAATATAAATCTAAGATATCAGACAGTTGTGAATAGCCCATCTCGATTTGAGTTCACAGGCATGACCACCTCATGAATCACATCAACGTGGTGCGAAATCAACGTGTTTTACAACATTGAAATAAAGGAACTGGTAGATTATTTGAACCAAGCCCAAAGAAAAATTGTACCATAAGATATAGAATGTTAGCCCTAATAAATATTATAAAACGTCAATCATGTAAAACCGAAGGAATGAAGATGAATTAAGTGAAGGAAAGAATCACTTTTCCATTTTATTACATTTGTAAGTCGTCTAGGCATAAAGCAAATAACGTCCCTGGAATAATCTTTTAATGATTGCACAATATTTGTTTCCAAATTAAAATGTATAAATAAAAGAATTGTAGTATATTCACACACGTTATTAAACAATTGAGAAAACCCCACCTTTATTTGGGTATATAGGCGTAACTATCTCCATCCGTTCGGTAAACAGTAGTAAACAAAATTAACTGAACAACTAAAAACTTTCAAAAACTTTTTTAAAAACTAATATTTTATTTAATTGTTTCATAAGAAATATTACTTTTTAGGGTTACGGTAGAACAACCGTACGGATGGAGATAGTAATGTTCAAATCAACGTAGCCAGTAGATAGATTGCTCGTAGTGAAAACAAGGCTTAAGTGTGCTAAATAGGTTCACGTGGACGTGACAGTGCAGCCTTACGCCACTTGGCGATGTCGGTAGGAAGAAAGGATTGATGCGTGAAGGATGGATGAGGACGTTAGTAGGAAAGAAAAGGAGGAACGAGGAATCAAATTTCGCTCAGAATCCTCTTTTTATTTTCACTCCCCATCTCAAGAGCCCTGTATATTTTTTTCTCGGGAAGGCAAGAAGAGGAAAGAAAGGCCGTCGGTGTGAGAGATGAGGGAACAAAAGACGGACTGATCGATCGGAAAAATTCTCTCGTGACTTGAGAAAGAACAGAGATCGTGTCGTCGCCGTTGAGGGAAAGTAATCGGGAGAGACCTCTGGAGAGGAAAAGTCGGGGAATTAAAAAAAAAGACGGGCGAATATGGGTTGAATGTAAAGGAGATCAAAGGAAAAAAATAAAAGCATGAAGCGAGCCCGTGGGAAGGTGAGAAGACAAGATAACGGGACAGAGAGGGCGTGAAAAATACGCTCGCTCATGGTGACCTCGGCGTAAAAAGGCTTCTAATCTAGTTAGCAACAATCCTTTAAAAGCTCAAAATTCCAAGAGAACTATCGTGATGCATTTTGGCTGGATAAAAAGATTCAAATTTACACGGAAAAGGGTAAAACTTAAATACGACTCTGGTTTCCACGTACTATATCATCACCAGCTAGGAAAGTGAGTACAAGATCTTCCTTATGCTGGATATTTCTGGAGGAATCTGCATAAATTCTGTACTCCGTAGCTAAGGTGATACGAAGCATTTATTGTCAAACGATCGAGGGGTCCCAACTCCTTAAAAAATCACGCGATGGCAGCGCAAACACCTTGCCATTAACATTTAGCAGTTTCTGTGAGCAGAGGGTGGTACTAAACTTATAAGATAAAACCTACCTAATTTGATGTAAAGATTTCAATCTTTTTTCTTACTGAAATTTTTAAGGTGGTAACCGTAATTATCCACAATTTTCATCTATAAAAAAATCATTTTTTAGGATAAAATTTTCTTTTACTTTTAAAACTTACAGAATATTTTTTCTTCTATATTTAATCAATAAAATTAATTCACCATGCAGATTTTTAGACGAGATATGGCATCTTTTGCGATACCGTAACATGAGTACATTGATTGACGGCGCCCTCCCATACAAAGATGATGCACTCATTTGCCGAGAGAGAAAATCAACTTCATCAACAATAGCTTAACTCTTTAGATAAGAATTATCAACCACTGAATCCACAAACGGGAATTTTTGGCGCCCTAAAGAAAGTAAACAATTACCTTCCCATCCTTTTTCCAGAAGTGACGCATATTCCAACAGAAAAACCATACATAGCATGTGTTTTGGGGAGATTTGAGAGTTACCATCTCATAACTGATTACACAATGTATGCCTAAAACACATTTTTTAATATTATAATTTTTACTCTCATGAGCCGGAGGCAAGACACGTATTGTTTTCGGTCTTGAAGAGGCTAAATGAACAGATGGACTAGGTGGAAGTATTTGGACTTACCACCGAGCGTCTGAGGAATCAATCGCCAGTAAAAACACCATCAGAGTAAAAAACAATGATTAAGGAAACCGCAGAGCGTAAAAATGTCGCACTTTGCTTAAATTTAATGCTTATGCGCTTCAACATTTAGACATACCGGCAAAATTTTAACGCTTATAACATGAACATCTTCGTATCAACACGCTACGATTTACCATCTTAAAATAAGGTGAAAAAGTAGTACTAATTTTGAGGAGAATGGCCCGATAAAGACAAATAAATGAAAAAGATAGTTTATCAATTTTAAATACAAAACGCTTTACTTTACACAAAGTTAATCTATGGTTTCACCACGATGGGGTGATTTACGGTGAAGTTTGCGCCTACATCGACGTACGACGCATCATCCGCCTCAGGGGCTGTGGACAGGGGGTGTTAAGACACCAGCTATGAACGGGGAGGGAGTAGGTAATGCGAAGAGGATTGAACGAAAGTGGACTGCATGTCAAAGGAGAATATTGGGATAACGCTCTATTTTTGCTAAAGTCATAGGCGGTGCAGGAAGATAAGAAGTATTATCAATTATCACTTTCTCAATGTACCTCTCTCATTCGGTCGTTTCAATCAGTTCTGGACAAATGGAGCGGGATAAAAAAAAATTCCGTATCACGCTGAAGCTTTCCTGATCTGAAATTTTCAAGTTAAGTTACCACAAAAAGAAACCAACGATTTAAACTGTCAAAAGTCTTTTAATTAAAGCCAAACCGATCGTAAAAATAAGCAAAATATTTAGAGAAAAACGTTAATTCATGAAAATGATTGTCCTGTACTTTCTGACACCCCTGAAACAATAAAATTCAGAAACAAAACAGCCATTTTTTTTCTCATCATTGTACGTCCTCATTCTTTCATTTCTCTGCCAAGACCGACACGATATTCATTGTCTTCTAACTCGAGAGGATTATGGTAAAGAAAATCCCGTGAAAAAGAGTCGGTTTCCGTGGCATCCCTCTTAAGTTATACGGTTCAATAAGCTTTCGAGTTCATGACGTTCTGAACTCCTTACGGGCTTTGGGGAAGGTAATCACTTTGCCTCGGACGCGTGAATTGATTGAGCCTTGAAAAAATGGGGAAAAAATCCCCCCCCCCACTCCCGAGGTTTTTTTCCATGGTTGCTCAAAACCGTTCTCACTTTCACCAGTTTAAGGATCCTTATTCCGTTTTTCAGAGGCTGCTTCTACATCTTTCTTTCTCCTATTCTTTCAACCATACTCTCCACTATTCCACTCTTTCCCTCCCTCATGCACGCTCGAAAGAACTCCCAAGTCCCTTTCACTTACAAATCGCTTTCTTATCCGCCCTCTTCTTCTTCTGTGATCGTTGCTTTCAAAAGAACATCCATCTCTCAAGAGCCAGTCCTTAACTCTCCTCAGGGTTTTATACCCTTCCCTTAATCCTCCAACCTCCTCTACACATTGGCCACCTTTCTCCGACTTGCCTACTTCTCACTCACTTTCTCTTTCACTCTCTCGGCGAAAACGAAACTCTGGAAATCCTATCGTTTCCACATCAATGCTATTTATTTCCCACAGCTACAAACCACTTCAATCTCTCTCCGTTAAGCGTCTCTGGGAGAAAATAAGAATGCATTGGAGCAAAATGTTCTCCCAGCAATTCCCAATAGGTCTCCCGAGTGTTTCGTCCATTTCTTACTCGTCTCCGGCATTCTCAGAAATTCAATGTCTCCAGCGCATGAAATGAATAAATATCGCAGGCGATAAACAAGAACGTTAACTTGACTGGTTAGGCGGTTCACTTTGAAAAATTCAGCACACATCGTTAAAGAGACAATCTGTTGCTCCAAATTTTTATCGAAAACCACAACCGGCTTCGACAGACCACGCACGATATTTCTAAATATTAGTTTAAGAGGTGGAATAAGTATGTAATATAGAGGAGACTGACATTTTAATACGCCTTCACATAATGGATACCTACCTACTTGCCAGAAATAAAATATAATTTCAAAATTTACAGGAGAATTTAGTTTTTTCCCAGTGACATGATACAACTTAAAACCAATTTAAGTTAATTAAATCTTTAAGTCCGTTTTATCCATTTCCCCAAAATATTTTCCTTACGTTCAATATTTTCGATCTTCACCTCAAGCACAGTTAGCCAAACTACCATCCCCCCTTCATTTGAAAAAAAAATTCAGCAAATCCATGAATTATGCACCGATATAGCGACCGGATTTTGATTAAAAAAATATCGAGCAGCACCCCCTCCCAAGTTGATTCTTCCTTTAGTTTGGACCCTTAGGAAACACCTCAAGCCAATGAACCAAGAAAAACGCACTGTTAGAATAGTTTTTTCAGCCTTTTTTGTCCAAAAAACGAACTAAAAAATTCAGAAATTTTTCGGGTTATTCAATGTTCTCACATGTATTTAACGGACTCTTTTTCTATGGGGGCAGTCTCCAGAGCAGAGCAGGAGTTATTTTCAAATGTGAACTGAACCAAAATTTGGCCACCTGGCAGGAAATCGCCATTTTCGACTAAAGGCTGATTATTGATTTTTCGCATTGATAGCTAGCTGTATAGATCCTTAATGGCTCAAGGAGCCAGAAAATGTCGAAATATTCCCCCCAGACATTTGGCCAAACTTAAAAGACGCATAATTGTCTATTAATGGCCATTTTGGACCACCTTGTGGTCCTCTCTGCCGTGTTGAGTGGGTTTTTCAAACTTCGGAAGTGCTACGAAGCAAGGAGTGTCAGAAAAGTTCAATTTGAATGACTCGAACCATGTGGGGCGACTGAAATAATTTACAGATTTGGACATTCTGAAACAGTTACAAATGTTCAACAATAGCTCAAAACGGGAGCAATTATAATCACCTTTGAGAATAACTAGAGAGTGAACAGTTCAGAGGTGTTGTAATAAAAATTGTGGGCTAAACGAGTTTTTCTTTCTTTCGGAATTTCGTAAGATACCTGGCCTACAGGCTGAGATGCAAATATAAGGTATTTTTGTATTTTTTCAGTTTTGAAAACAAATATTTTAAATAACTAGCAAAAACTAAGTTGAAAATAAATAAAAAACAATGCAGATGAGGAAATTCACTCTCAAACTTCAACCCACTCGATCACCTACGATGAGCACCATAGGAATTAGAAAAAATTCTCGATAAGTACTTCATTTTATCCAAATATTTCCCTAAGATGATTTCCTATAAGGTACAGTAATATTTTCCTTTGTATTAAATAAACTACGATCACGCAAGGTATACAACTTCGATAGGAAGGTATAAGATAGATATGAATTTACTCAATAATTTGGTGATACTTCGGTCTTAGAATGAGCAAATGAATACTTAATTACAGAGGTTTTTCAGCAAGTCAATACAGTAATTTTGACTCACTAAGACACAATGTCATACGAAATTATATCGTTTCAAAAAGAAAGGGATCACCATAACATGTAATTGTCGTGAACAGATTGTTTTGGGACAAAAAAAAACATGTATGGCTATACCAATTCTTTCAGCTGGCGATTTTGCCGAATAGATTACACATTTGCCTCATTAACGAATAGTTTTGAATCCAACGAGCACAATTAGCTATGAAATGGGAATTCGTACGAAAATCGTCAAAATCTTTTTTTTTACTCCTGTGGGGGATAATCATTTCAATCAATGAAATGAGATATCACCCGAAAAGGGTATCTTTAAATAAATGCTCCCGAAAACATCTCCTTTTCCTATTAGGACTCACTTTCGCGCCGAAAAATACCGCTCTTTTTTTCACGTCCCTCTCATCCGACCTGGTCATTCATCTTCCCCCAACAAGCCTTCGAACTGCCGCCACTCCCACGGACTCCTTGCCACTCACATCTCCTCATCTTGAGAGTCTACCCCCTCCTCCCCGACCCACATAAACCCACCCTCCCCAACTCAGCATCCAACAAGCGCTTCTCCTGAGCTCGCCGAATTCTCCCTCTTCCGCCCTCTACCAACCCCTCCTTTTCTCTCCCTCCCTGAATCTCCTCAGACTCTGAACCCTTCCCACCCATCCTCGAGGGAGACTCAAGTGCCGCATTGAGCCGGAAACCGATTCCTCAATGTTTTGATCCTTGATTGGCCCTCCCTTTCGCCTCATATTTTTTTCACTGAAGTCTCTGGATCGTGCACTGGCGAGAATTCCTTTTTTTCATTTCATCCGCCGTGTCATCTATAAACTATTTCTTCATTAAATATTTCGTAGCTCATGATTAGCTATAAGAAATTCAGAGCGGGGGTGTTTCAGAGCGGCACAGAAAATATTATCATGACGCCTCACTACATCTCTAGCTCTGACAGAAGCGATAAAATAAGAGACACATTGCCAAACAGATACGTACAAAAACTCGTGCTTTTCGTGCAAAATAAGCGACCACAATAAAAATTTAGCTCCACTTATTAGTCTCATTATAAACGTCACAATTTCACCTCCCAAGCCTTACACCTTGACACGGCTGGTGACCAAACACCCCCTGCCACACGCCCATGCGACGGCTCGAGGGGTATTATTTAGATGTAGATGAAGAATACCCGGATTAATGCCGCGTGTTGTGTTGTCGGTATCAACCTGACATAACGAGACCCTACCTGGTCATTTCCTCAAGGAAAATTAATTTTTACCGCTAATCAGAAGACAGCCCGAGCATCTTGCCTTACGTACTTTCCTTTTTCATTTCATCCTTTCCTCAAATTACTTACAAAAGCTACTTCCCTCAAATGCCACTGATTTAAGGAAGGAATTAATTTAAATACAGATTCTCATCCTTACATATTCGATATATACCCAAATAAACTTCTCTCCGTACATACAGACTACAGAATTTGCCGAAAGCTGCCAAATTAAGGTGAAAACGATCGATTTTACTGCGGCATTTTTACTTCACCCACCCCCCTCATTAAAAAGTCGGTCGGCGTAAAACACTTAAGAGGAAACCTTTAACATCTGGACATGGAAAAAAGGCCTATTCCTGTATTTCGCGTTTGGAGACAAAATGCAGCTGTTTTACCGAGTTTTCTCACCCGAACTTAGCTAAGAGTATATCACAGGACGGGCGTTTTTGGTGAGCAAAATACATTCCCCTCTCAAGTTTAATTGTAAATAAACACCAAAAATACAAAAAAGACTCCGGCGCAAAAATTATAACGGATATCCGTTGCGCCCATGAGGCGAAACCTGGGTCCAACAAATTCATAACCTCCCAGCATATTCTCACAATTTTCTCACATCTAGCATACTTTTTTTCTGTATTCTCCTGGTTAAGGTAGGTTTTGCTGAATGTCACAGCATCTCCTCCCGGTTTTCCACACTCAGCGACGTATTTGCTGTAGTATATCCTTTTTCGCCTCAGCATACGATCTACTCTTCTTCATCCTATCCATGAAACCTATTTTCTTTCTTCCTCTTCCCCGCTTGCCCAACATCAATCCCTCTACCACACTCTTGAGCAACCCGTCACCCCTTATTACATCCTTCAACCACCTACTCTGCCGATCTAGAATTTCATTCAAAAGTGTCCTTTCTTCGCCCACCATCTCAAGCACTTCCTTGTTAGTCTTAGCCTTCCTCTCCATCCACCTCACCTTCTCCATCCTTCTCTACACCCTCATCCCAAATGCCTGCAGCCTAGTCTCGTCCTCCTTTCTAAAGGGTCCACGTTTCTGCGCCATATAACGCTACGCTCCATAATAAGCTCTTTACCACCCTCTTCTGCACATCCTCACCCAATGTTACCGTCATCAGCTCCCTTCTATTATTAAACGTCTCCTTAGCTAGCACTATTCTCTTAAGTGTGTCTTTGCTATTATATCCGTTTTCTTCTAGCATATTATCTAAGTATTTAAATGCTCCACTTACTCGAGTTAGTGTCCTCCAACTTTAATGACCAGACCTACTTTCTTTGTCCTACATTAAACACTGGAAAAGTTTTAATCAAACGTGTTACGGAAATTGTGGATGTAGATGAAATAGTATCAGGTGCTGATCAGAATTTGAGCTTTCACTCGAAGGCACAGCTGAGATCGAGGTTAAAGGAATGCCGCACCGGCGAGAAATGAACGGCGGAGGCCATCTTGGCCCAACTCCTTTTCCGAACCCTTAACGAAAACCCTTCGTCGACGGATAAGTGAGAGCGCGTGATCGTTTTGCGAAAATTTTCAATTCGGCCAATAGGGGGGCGGACGTGAGCAGGTGGAGAGGGCCCAGGCGTGAGTTCGTGCCTGGATTGGTTTAGAGAGCGAAGGTTGAAGGAGAGATGGCGGCAAATGGCGGGGGGTGCGAGAATGAGGAAAAGGGAACAGAGCATTATCGACGCGTAAGAGAAGAAGAGGACCAAAAGAGTTATTTTTTTGCTTTTGCGGCGTCGTCATCTAATCCATGAGGTAGGACCTGGGCTTCCAATTTCGTAAAACAAATAACCTCGGATGAATCAAGAACCATTTCATCATCGTTGGTAGTTTAAGGTTGGTCATTGGGCGTTCGCATTAAGGCAGGTTGACCGCTGCCCTCCACCCTTCTCAATCTAATGCTAGTTCCCTTATCCGGCGGAGAATGCGTTGTATTGATATCTGATGAAGATTTAACCACGATTAATTACGCAATCCTTCCCACTACAAAGGATTGGATTTTGGGGAGGCGACCGACAGCTTAGGTAATTTGCGCCGTAAGGGATAGGTAAGGGAGGAAGGGTGGATAGAAACCCGGCGTCGGCATTAGCCTGCTCATAACGAAAGGCACCAAGGGGACCACGGTTTAACGTCTCATCCAACAGACTGAGTACTGTACTTGAAGTGCCCTCCACAAGACACTCAAGTAAGGATCGGGTTCCCTCTGAAAAGCATCCTCCCCTGCGGGGATTTGAATCCCGGCCGTCCGTATGGTTAGCCAGTAGTAATCTAGCCACCACACCAACCTGATCCTCCCCTGATTGGTTATTCGCCGTAGTTGGCATATACCCTGCCTATCCCGGATTGCCTCAGCCTCCCGATGGCAATTTTACTCTGGCGTATTACGCACCCACTTCCCTCTTTTTTGCAGTTTCTTCATTTCCTCGCATTGCCTTTTCCACCAATTTCCCCCAGCCCGATTGGTAGGATTGGATTGCATATTTGGGGAGGCGACCTGCGGCTAAGGTCATTTGCGTCATAAGGGATAGGTAAGGGAGGAAGGGTGGATAAAACCTGGCATCCACATTAGCCTGCTCTTAACGATAGGCGCCAAGGGGACCACGGTTTAACGTATCATCCGACAGACGGAGTACTGTACTTGAAGTGTCCTCCACTAGACACTCAAGTAGGGATCGGGTTCCTCTGAAAAACATCCTATACGGACGTAAACATACGGACGGCCAGGATTTGAATCCTGGCCGTCCGTATGGTTAGTCAGTACTCTAGCCACCACACCAACCTGATCCCCTCCTTCCCCCCAACAAAGCTCGGCAATACCGCCAGAGGCCAAAAAATGCGCTCTTTTTTTATTCTTGTGCCAGAAACTGCAGTTTGGTAAAACTGAAAAATTATAAATTGCATAACTGACAAATCACAGAACGAGAAAATTCCACAAGTATAAATTTATTATTATAAGTAATAAATTTGTACTTTTGGAATTTGCTCGGTTATTATTTGTCAGCTATGTTTCGGTTACTCAGAATATCGCCGGAATCTACACAATATAAATTGCAATTATTCAACTGACGGTAAAACAAGTCTATTTTTTTATGTCTGTTTCACAACAATCCACCAACACTCTTAATATTCCGCTTCGAACTCAGGGTTGGATAATTTTTGCGCCGTCAGTAGGGTATATTTTCAGGCCCAGCTGGTATTTACCACATTTATCCCAGAAGAAGATCAGCGATTCGGTCTTCGAAACTTTTGTAGAAATGTAGTTTGACTGGTTGGATCACCAATACAGGCTCCACCACCAACATACGACGGGAAACTTTCAAGGTTATATTTGAAAGAATAAAGCCGGCGAAAAACGTAGTGTTACACAAGTTGAAGCTGGCTTCTATCAATAACGACACAAATCTGAGAGAGTGTAAATCTATAGCCAGCAGATAATCTAATGTCTTGCTTAAAATCAGGCATGACTAGGATACTTTGGGTTCCACTTTTCTAACCTCTTTCTTTACTTCTGTTAAGTCTGCAAGTTATAACGCATTTATATTGTAATTCGCTTGGTTTTGATGATACATTTATTCAAACCTACTTATAGCTTACGAAAAAGAACTATAAAGAATACGAAAACTATCTGCAAGTAAGCAAACTATCATAAAACCATTTAGGACCGTGGATAAATATTTAGCCAAAAAATTAATAAAATACGAAGGAAATTGCACGTTTCGTTAAAAACTGTTACATCTACATCTACACAATACCCCGCGAGGCGCCACATGGGCGTGTGGCCACCTCTGTTAGGCCACCAGCAAAAGTTAAAAAAGAAAATAGTTACGATGGAACAAATATTGATCCTAAGCATATATAGGATTTAAGTAGGGAACCACTAGAGACTCGAAGGCTGGGCGCTTGACTTAGTTTGCAAGAAAACTTCAGAACAGGTGTGTTTCAGGGAAACACAGAGAATATCATTTGGACGCCGCACTGCATCTATGGGTCCGACAGAAGCGATAAAATAAGTGAGATACATTGCAAAAAAAACTCCCAAAAAACTAATTTCCATCCACGCATAATTAGTGACCATGATAGAACTGCAGCTCCACTTGAAACACACCCATAATACTTCACCATTTAACCTCGAAAACGCTCATCCTTTACGCGGCTGCTGACTTAAAACCCCCTGCCACACGCACATGAGGCGGCTCGCAGGTTTGTATGTAGATGTAGAATATAGGGAACGATATGGGGAAGCCGTTAATCATTCTTACAATTGAAAGACCAATGATAATGATGAGATTTAGAAAAGCAAAGAAGTTACCTTGACTGTATCTTGACGATGGTACTGTTATCAGTGGCAAAGTACGAAGGAACAATTCCAAGGAACAGGAGATCTCACCTGTAAGAGATGAACTGTAATTAATCACAAGCAAATAATTCGAGGAACACATAAAAGCAAATCAATCAATGGACTGTGTTAGAGAATATCAAGCAATATATTAGGGGCATTTGCAGAAACTACATAAAGGTACATACAGGAAAACCTTTGATGTAAATAAAAATTAAATTAATACATTGGAATAAAGCTTTAAATTAAGGATGTATGTTATATTTCCGTACACAAAAAGTTCTGAAAAGAAGTCAGAATATGGTAGAGGAACACTGATCTTGAAGGTGAGATTGAATAGCGAACCAAATGCTTTGAACATGAATATTTGAAGAGCATTTTTTCAGGGACCGAACTTTTTAAATATTCATGAAATATTTCCATATTAAATAAAGCGCCGACGTAAAGGTATATCGATTTTTTAAGCTTCAAAAGGAAAAGCTTTAGGCATGGATTTTTTAAAAGTTTTCCTTTCAAAAGAACAACGCTGCATGCTCAACGCCATTGATGTCTGAGAAGGTTACGACCTCGAAGTAAAAGATTTCCAGAAATTAATGACAAAACATAACATGATTCACACGATATTACTTTATAGAAGACTGGCACGAAATCGAGGAACTTGAAAAATTTAATGTGAATTTTATGGATGAAGTTTTTAAATCAGAAAAAATATAAAGAACGACGTGCACATAAAATCATTCAGTAAAAACGCAACCCTTATGCATTCACCACAGCATAACAACGCTGGAAAGAAATCGTGAGGGAAGAATTGTGCTGATATCAATAGCGGGAGCGTGTATTTGAGAGTTATTTAGTGGATATAGATAAAAGAACTTGAGAACGATTGCAGCCAAAGCCAAAAATCGGTTTATGATTTTATGCCAAAAAAATAAACCGTGAACAAGAGACCGTGAAAGCCTTGGTCTTAAAAAAGAAGTGCCGTCTAGAAGCTTAAAAAAATAAATAAAAAATCTAATTTCACTGTCTGGGATGAATCAAAGCCGTTTCGAGAGAATTTCCTTTTGTAGAACGAAGGCTTTCAAGCAGATGTAACGTCACAACGAAAGAAAGAAGGACTCCTACATCCCACGAATGGAATCAACCGGGTCTTCTTTTACCTCAGTTTCACGCATAGGAAGAAGAAAGAAGGATCAGAGCGAGAGCAGGGCAAAATTGGCGAAAGCGAAAAAAGGGGACAAGAAGAGGTGTGTGGAAGAGAACAGAACGAGTATTGAGCGGAACTGAGGAGGTTCAGAACGTGAGAATAAATCGCTAGTTTTTTTCCTCTACGAATATAATAATAGAGCCAGAAAAACGCGAGGAATTCCCCAGAAAATTCGCGAGAAAAATGTGAAGAGCCGAGAAAAAGTCGGAGTGAATAGGGAAAAGAAATGCGGATGTGCATAGACCCTTTTTTATAGCGAGGAAGAGGAGAAAAAAATAAGTCTTTTCGACTGCATCCTCTCGCATAATCGATTTAACCACTTTTCCTCCGGCGCGAAATTTCCACCGTAGTGGGTCCGTACGTCCTCCTCTCTCGAGGAATATCGTGGGGACGAGAATCAAGGGAGTTCACCCCCTTCCGAAAACTGCCGATTCCGAAGTGGAATATATGGTTCGGAATTTGGTCCTTCCGCACCCAAGTTGCTCCCCCCCCCCTTGATCTGAGAATTTCGCCTGAGTCTGGGAACATCTCCCTCTCGTAGAACGATGGACCAAAGCTGGAAAAGGAGTCTGGATTCACGAACGATGAGCGGAGTCATAAAGAAACCGCAGTTGGGAGTCGATGTAGTTTCGTCTGTTGTAGTACCAGGGGTAGTATCTTTTGCGTCGCCCGACGGCTATCGCCAATTTTCTACTATGCGGCCTGAATTGGATTCGGTGAGTATATGAAACTCACTTCGGACAGCGTCGAGGCCACTGCAGAGATCACCGCTCAGCTTTGCAACATAATTTGCTTAGTGAGCGTTAGTGCATTTAAATTGTCGAAATATACACCTAGCATGAGGGAGAGATATTTTTTCGTTGGGTTGTCGTGGCGAATAACTTGAGCGAAACCAAACAATAAAAAGAGACGGTGTGTACTCAAGGCACCAGTCTAACCTGATGTCAATTGACGGATGACAACTTTAGGGTCAGAATTAACGGTTGTAAGTAACATAAACCACCAAAATTGAATACAATAGTCGACATCGCCAAATTGTTTACTTCTGATGAGAATTAAGGTTAAGGCGCGAATTCAGTACAAACAGACGCTTTGCTCTAGCGGCGTTAGTTGTCTCTACAGGTTAACGATTTTTTTTACCGTTTCCTTCGTAAAATACGCTACCAAAAAAAAACTTTACGAAAAAATTTCGCTAAAAACTTGAGCAAGATCAAACACCAACAAGAGACCTTGTGCACCCAATGAACCCTTCTACTCATAAATTTATTAGTAGTCGACGACTTTAGAGTCGGAATTAGCGGTTGTCAGTAAAATAAAACCACCAAAGTTGCATATAATAGTGGACATCGCCAAATTGGGTACTTCTGATATGAATTAGGGTTAAGGTGCGCATTAGGTGTAAACAGACGCTTTGTTCTAGCGGCGTTAGTTGTCTCTCCAGGTTTGCGATTTTTTTACCGTTTATTTATAACACGTGACACTTATTTCTGCAATCAAAAATGATAAACGATTCCAAATTTTACCTAGTGAAGAATTGATAAACCGTGAGGTGAACTAAACGGCGGCTACTGAGTTGTGGAAGATGATTTTTTTAGACTCGTATACGTCCACATAGACCACCTGGGAGATAATATAGGAGTTTTCCGACGGGTGATGTCGACAGAAGTTTCCCTTCTTGTGTAATCATTTATATATATATATAACAACGAGCAAAATTATATAAGGTACACCACAGAAAATCGAACCGTCGTTCATCGATGGCTCCTCCCCCTCTTCATTAATCCAGATTCCTTCTCCAGCTAAGATTTCATTGATATCTCAGTTTTTTAATAGTATTCTACCAGGAAAGTTAGGTTTTGATGTAAGTCAGAAAATCTCCTCCGAGTTTTCTACACACTCAGGGCCTAACTGCCTCTAGTATTTCCTTTGTCGCCTCGGCATACGTTCTACCCTTCTTCATCCCGTCCATGAAACTTATTCTCTTTCTTTCCATTCCCCGCTTGACCAACACACTCTTATCACACTCTTGAGCAAACCATCGACCCCTATTACTTCCCCAATCCACCTACCCTGCCAGTCCCGGATTTCATCCAGAAGTTTCCTTTCCTCACCCACCATCTCAAGCACTCCCTCGTTAGCCTTCCTTTCCGTCCACTTCACTTTCTCCATCTTTCTCCACACCCACATCTCAAATATAGCCTGGATAATCAGAACAGGGGAATATTTCTAGGTACCAGAGCAGCATTCCAAGAACAATGGACGTACTTGCGATACTAGGAAGATGCGCTTACATACAGGACAGAAATAAACTGAGAATGACTTATCTAAGACAATGAGAAAGATCTTGGAGATGGAGAACTCGAGGTAATTCCACAAGACCTTCCGTCTGTGTCTGAAGCAGCCTCACCTTCCCCGCAAGGTACTTAACGTAGTCAATTATGCAACAAGAGCAAGAGCAGCTGAAGCGATTTGAGACTTAAATGTAGGAATAAATACAATATCAGGTCATTCGCAATGGTTACCCACAAGGTGTTTTTTTTTAAAATTTAGCTTGTCTGCCCAATCGAAGGCAGAAAGCTCGAAAAAATTCGGGTTGCATCACCTGGTGTTACGGTCAAAACCAAATGGGTGTCTCACAGGTCGCCACA
This sequence comes from Ceriagrion tenellum, assembly GCA_963169105.1. Classification (NCBI taxonomy): domain Eukaryota; kingdom Metazoa; phylum Arthropoda; class Insecta; order Odonata; family Coenagrionidae; genus Ceriagrion; species Ceriagrion tenellum. Next base: position 34,648,642 of record OY720643.1, on the reverse strand, counting down.
CCTTAACTGTCGTGAGAGGCGAAGCGAACTAAGTATGTACGAGGTCTTTGCATGCGTATGCAGTAAGTTAGGTCTTGTGAAGCCTCCCACAATATCAGGCATTTCGTGGTCATCATTTGAATGAAATCCCTCATCCCCTTATCTTCAGGGCTATATAAATACCTCACGTCATGGAAGACCCGACACGGATTCACTCACGGACTGAGTGAGCCCATATTCAAGAGAGACCGAGAGTCGAGTTACATTAGTGCTCTGTGAATATCCCCCTTTTAATTTCTGGGCTTTACTACTACCTAAAAATTTCCCTCAAGCAATAAAAAGATACACAAAGGCTCGAGGTTCTGAGTATATTCACGTCAAAAATAAGAATTTATTTGATATTCTCAACATTTTACCTGCGAGGGTCAACTTTGTAATGGAAGGCAAAGTGATGACACTTCATGTTAAAAGGAGAGATACGGCTACGGGTTTTCGCACAAGTAGGACAACCTTGCTCTAGTAAAACTTTGATGATTTAAAACCATGGTCACATCACTCACTAATGATCAAAGGTAATGATAGGTAGCCTCCAGTTTAGTTCATCCCTAGGTCAAAAAATTACTTAGAGATGTTGAGAAAAATATCAACTCGAAGCATTATCCGAAGTCATGTTCTTTTTTTGCCGCGACATGTATAGGCAGCCATTTCTGACGTTAATTTTAAGGAAATATTCCCTTAAACACAGGGCAGTGAACCCTTTAACTTTTTTAGACTGCCAGGGCCACAGCCGAAACTTCCAATAGTGCATGAATTCATTGCTACGAACCCTGGTCCAATCACATGAGTTTGGTGTATTATGCAACCCAGCTAACGTCTGTGTATGACCGAACTTTTCACATCTACTAGGCGCTGATTTCATTTTTCTCGAATATTCTTGACACAACGTAGAAGAAAAACAGGGGGTTAAATGATGACTTAATTAGCACCTTAGAAAGGACGAACGAGGATGCTTTGGACACGGTCGAAGAGACAAACTAGTGGCTAAGGTTCGGAGGAGGCATAAGGGTAGGATGGAGTACGCTTTACAAAGCGAGGGAATGCTTAAAAGGGTAACAGAGGGGAGAACAGTACGGTTTGATGCTTTCCCGGCGTTCGAGCGTCTCAAAATTTTCTCGGGCTTCCGTCTGGGTCCATGTTGGCCGACGTTTCGCCTTTGCCCTGAGGACGATGCTCGAGTAGAGCATCGAAACGTCAGCCAATATGGACCTACTCACCCGGACGGAAGCCCAAGAATATTTTGAGAAAGAGGGGAGAACACTGCGGAAGCGTGGAAGAGGAAGAAAAAGGATAGGAATTCTGGAAGAAATGAGAAGGCGGAGACGATATAAGAGATTCAACATGTCTAACTAACTAGATCATATAGGTGAGATCATGTACTTAAGATGCAAATGGAACGCCATGTCAATAATTAGGAAGTTATAATTAGCACAGTCCAAAAACCTATCAGTCAACTGGTAGAAAAAAGAAATGAATGATTGAAAGGTGTGTGTGCTTAACAGAAGAGGAATTAAGAACATAAGGACCTGTATAAAGTAACATATAACAAAGTCACGTAACATACATATAACAAAGTCACGTAAGCAAGGATAGGTCCGTTTGAAAGAAATAATTGAGGCACAGTTAGATTAACAGCGAAAATTTCACTCTGTTTGACTGCGCCTACCCCTAAAGACAACGGAGGAATGGGTATGTATTAATGTATAAAAGAACGAGATAATAATTTCCGTTAAGAGAAAAATAGGTATTGAGAATCACTTCTCCAACTATGACTGCTCGGCTGTGAATGCCCATGGAAATAAAATTCCTCGCAAAGGTCTAGTCCGCCCAGGAGAGCTGGACAGGTCACCTCCAGCATCCGGGATCTGGACCCAAGCGAGGCCCCAAGTTGTAAACCACAGAAAACCTTGCACGTGCCGTGTTTATAACCATAATGTTTTCGCATTTTATGCCCGCACTCCGAGGAAATTGGTCGAGGATTCACTGCGGAGCTGGGAAGCGGTCCATGCGGCCATGCGTACGCAGGAGCAGATTCCACAGGTACGAACGAGGAGAGGCGGATTTTATTGATTTTAAGGATGCTGTACCACCCTGGAGTCTTGTCGTCCCCGTGGTGTAGTGGTTATCACGTCTGCTTTACGCGCAGAAGGTCCCCGGTTCGAGCCCGGGCGGGGACTACTTTTTGCATTCGGTGGCTTAGGCAACGTGAATACACTTTTTCTACCTTTGTGTACCTTTTTTAACGGTTGAAATACAACTTTTTTGCATGAAATTATGATCTTTTTACTCACTCGGTAGGTTATGGGTGTATATCGTCGTAATGACTAATTATTGCATTGTATAAATTTTCCACGATTTTACGGAGGTAACACTGCGACTGTCCCATCGCACAAATAGTATTCCACCTTTTCGTCTCCATATAACTACTTCATCATAGCTCAGATTATACGACTGATGTGCATCCAGATTGCATTTTCATTTAGTTCCCTGTGATTATTTTTTACCTAAAAATAAGTTTACGTGAAAAATATCAAAATGTTAGATGCAAAAATGTCACTTTTACCAACGTGTCATCCATCCAAGCTTTAAACATGTATTTAAAGAACGGTTGTTCAAATAGATAAACGAAAGTTACAAAGCAGGGAAGATGCCCTACGATTTTACTAACGATAAAACAATTAGAATCTTCAAGAAAGGTAGGTAAGGAAACAGACTTTTCTAATTATAGGACAATTTCCATTCTTTCACGGGCGTCAAATACTCGAATGAACGTAATGAAAAACAGACTGGCATGAAAAATCGAAAAAAAAATTTAGCAGAAGATGTGTCCGGATTTATGGCAGAGAAAAGAACTGGAGAAGGGATGTATTCACTACGACAGATTCTAGAAAGAAGGATAGTGATTAATAGGAAGACATATGCAGCCTTCATAGACTTAGGAAAGACATTTGACACGTTTTACTGGAGACTACTATTTTTAAAAAATGAAGAAAACTGGACTTTAAAGAAAGAAAGAAGAATGATTATTTTAACATAAACATTAAAACGAATTGACATTAATGGATGGACACAGTTAGTTAGCACCAATAAAAAGAAGTGTGAGACACGGCTGTCCCTTATCACCTCAGCCGCACCAGCCCTCCAGCCATCCCTATCTAATGCTAGTTCCCATACCTCATGGTATCTCTTTAAATGTACTTTCTTCTTTATTTGGTCCATGAACTTATTCCTGGGGACTTTTCCCTCTATTTTGCCGTCAATTACGTTCTTCACAAACCCATTGTTTCTCAGGGTGTGTCCAATTCATCTCGTTCCCCTTTTCTGTATGGTGTTCCATATGGTCCTCTCTTCTACTCTTCTGTGCACTTCATCGTTTCTTATTTTGTTCGCCCATTTTACCCGCATCCAGCAACAGGCTTCGAAGGCTTCTAGTCTTTTCTGGTCAGCTTTTCCAATGGTCCATGCTTCCGATCCATAGAGTGCCACGCTCCACACGAATTTTTCCACATACTGTTTCCTGGTTTGTAGTCCTATCTCCTTTGAGCAGAGAAGTTGTCTTTTTCCCAAGAACATCTTCTTCTGGTACCTCTAATAGTTCACTTTTACCCGTGTTATTTACCTCTTTAAAATACCCCAAACCCTCCTTCCTCTTATCCTCCCGTTCATCATATATGAGAGACTAACTGCCTCTTGCTTCACTATCCTCTTGATTATGACGTGGAAACGTTGACACCGGTGGAGGAGAAGAATGGTAAGAAAAAGCAAGAAATAAATATATCTCTTAATACCAGGAATAATTCCGACAAACCTTGGCCGTCGAAGATTAACTATAGCCACTCCCTTAAATCTGTCGTATATAAGTGTCGTATGGGGCGGAAACGTGGACCCTTAGTATAGAGGACGAGAATAGGATGCAAACAATTGAGATGTGGGCGAGGAGAAGGATGGAGAAGGTGAGGTGGACGGAGAGGAAGACCAACGTGGAAGTGCTTGAGATGGCGGGTGATGGTAAGGAAACATTTAAATGAATTTCGAGATCGGCAGAATATGCGGCTGGAAGATGTAACATGGGGAGAAGGATTGCTCAAGAGTGTGATAGAGGGAAGGATGTTGGGCTAGCGGGGAAGAGGGATAATAGGTTTCATGGACAAAATGAAGAAGGGTAGATCGTACGGCAAAAAGGACATATTAGAGCGAGATATGTCCCTGAAAGTGTAGAAAACCTGGCGATGATTCTTTGACATTTAGCAAAACCTACCTTGACCGGAAGAATAAATATGCTAAATGTGATAAAATTGAGAGCATATATTGTACTATGAATTTGTTGGCCTCTGGTTTGGCCTCGTGGAAGCAACGGATATCTTTTGTAATCTTTGTACCAGAGTTTTTTTGTGTTTTTGGAATTAATTTAAAATTAAGGTGAAGAAGGGAATATAGAGTGCAATAGAGGGAAGAATGTTGGGCAAGCGGGGAAGAGGAAGAAAGAGAATAGGTTTCATGGACAGATTGATGAAGGGTAGATCGTATGCAGAGACGAAAAAGGGTATAAAAGAGGGAGATAGGCCCCTGAAAGTGTAGAAAACGGGGAGGAGATTCTCTGGCATTCAACATAACCTACCTTAACCGGAAGAATGCTTTTTAAAAATTCTCGGAAATATTTTCTGAATCTTACTCCTGAAGTCGGTGTATAACAGTAATATTTTCGTAAATTTACTACCGAGTGCTTCGTTCTAACTCTCAAAGTTGTACTACGCATACACCTAGCGATATTCAGTGAATTTATGCAAATTAGGCGACCCTTTTCCTTAAGGGTAGATCGTATGCAGAAGCGGAAAAGGAAATACTTAAGTATCCGCGTTAACGGTTAACCCCCTGACATTGTAGAAAACCGGGGGGAGATCCTTTGACATACAACCATACCTACCTTAACCGGTAGAAAACTTGATAATAATAATATACCCTCTCTCCCTAATGCTCAAGGATTGGATTGGATATTTGGGGAGACAACCGACGGCTAAGGTCATTTACGCCATAGGGAATAGGTAAGGGAGGAAGGGTGGACAGAAACCCGGCGTCGGCATTAGTCTGCTCTTAACGAAAGGCGCCAAGGGGGCCACGTCTTGACGTCTCATCAGACATAAGGAGTACTGCACGTAAGCGTCCTCTACAAGACACTCAAGTAGGGATCTGGTTTCCCCTGTAAAATATCCTCCTCTGTAGGGATTGGAGCCCTGGCCTTCCGTATGGTTAGCCAGTACTCTAGCCACCTCACCAACCCGATCTCCATTAACACTTGGAGCGCGGCATGACGTCAATTCACGTCATGGGTACCGTAATTGTTCCAGCTTTCACGAGAAGACCTAGCAAATATTCCCTAGCGAAAGCTGGAACTCTCACGGTACCCTTGACGTGATATCACGTCATCAGTACCAGCGCGAAGAAAATCGTGACGTGATGTCACGTCATGCCGCACTGAAAGGGTTAATGTTCAAAACACGAAGGGAGGAGCGAAACGCATATCGCACAGGAAAGCAAGGAAAGCCCTCCCACCCCCACCCCAAGGACGATACGAAGCGTGACGAAGGGGAACATGAGCTATCTCACAATCGGGACAGAGCTCTCTCGACTTAATACAAATCAGCAAGGTTTGGAGAGCGGCAGCGGTGAGGCGCGAAGGACGGGGAAGATTTCGGGGGTGGGATTGAACAAGGGGTTGATGTTCTTCGCGGATTACGGAATATATAACTCAACAATTCCCCATCCCGTCCATTGTTCTTCCCTTCACACTCACACACACACGCGCTCCCATGAACGCCACGCCCATTTTCCCCATCGCCTCCACACTTCTGCGTATTGTCTCCGCGAGATAAAAGGCTTCCTCCTCCGGGAGAAAGGGGAATTGCACACTCGAACAGATACTCAAGGAAGTGCGTTAAAGGGGCAGAGGGTGAGAGGGAGAGAGGGTAAAAGGCCGGGGAAATGGAGGTGAAGTGCGAAAGGAAGCGAGGTGAGGGCGCTCGTGGGGAACGACAAGCCGCAAAACAGTGTGTCATTAAAAGGTGTGACCTGAATTACGCGCATTCATTGCTCGGACATGATCCTTTATTAAGACATGACAAAAAAATCTTAGTAAGTTCCACACTGTAAAGTTTATTTCCGACCCAGTTTCAGACGGCACAGATATAATCTTCAAGTTAGAATTGCATCGTATGAGAGTCAATACATAGAGAAGAGACCTGGGGGGTTGGTGGGGGAATGGTATACGTAATAGAGGAGAATAGGAGAGAAAAACACATTCATTTAGAAGTTTCATATTTTTGTTGTTGGCAGCATTAACACTTTCAAATTGTTTTAGGAAGTCCATTTCGGCCCCTTCCCTCACTTTGCAGTCGAAACATAGGTCGGAAATAAACTTTTACGGGTGGGATTTACTAAGGAATATTTTTTCGTTATGTCCACGTAAATTTCTCACAAAATTACGCCTTCAACCATTAATTTTATTATTTTATTAACCCCAGAGTGGTGACGCCCGGTACCTCAGACCCAGAATAGCTATAGTTTTTCTGGTGACGCTGGCGAAGTATGAAATTTTGCAGTTCATGATCTGCAGTAGCTTCCTATTTTATACTGTTCCTCCGATGTACGAGACATAAAATCACTTCGCGTGAGCAAATTACTACCAATGGCTACCTTCGATCCTATAGACCGTGCGCAACCATTCGCGTTTTCAAACACTACCTGTTTTGTCGTGCTATGAGAAAAATGATATAATAAAATATATAAATATATCAACTTTTTATATAAATAATGTATTGATAAGTGTTTGCTGACATATAGCTAGACATCGTCAGAGATTAGTAGGTACTGACGGGTAAAGGATAGAAGGGAGGAAGAGGTGGGGGGGGGGGAGGGGAAGGGAAGGAGAGGGGGATTAGTGAAAGACATTGATGCCGGGGGGGAGGAACGCGTGATAGAGCCAAATTAGTGAGAGCTCTACACACACCAATGACTGTAGATGGCTATTTTGCTCTAATGATGGATAATTATTTAAATCAAAATTTTCTTAGACAACCACGAGTTTAAAACGGACAAAGGAGTGTAAAAACATTTTTCTTAACCCCATATAGATTTATAACCCCATACAGATTCCTTACCCTATATGGATTGTCCTGAAAATTTGTGATTGTTAACATTAATAGCGATGAAAATGCTTGTAAGATTTAAAACAAAAAAAGGATGGCGCATGAAATATATAATTGATGCATGAATAGTTCACCTACGTCACTAACAATTTTATTGTAACGCAAATGATATGTATGTTGTATGACTTATCTCTACGACAGCTTCTCTCTAAACTCCTTACTCTTACTTACTCCTTACTATTATTTACTTCATGCGCTCCACGATAAAGCTGTCAAGAGTAGCATACATTTTTTTTATATTTGCTTATAATTTAAGACGAAGCTCTTTTCAAAGTTATGCATGATATTTTGGGGCTCCATCAATGTACATGAATATGACAAAACTAAAGGGAAATTCTTTCAAAAAAAATTGAAATTGACTCGCCACTGGGTTACTGAAAATATTTTTTTTAACCCCTTCTGACTAGGTGATTTCAAATGAAATCGTTCACGTTCATCGACGCCGTATCTCTTAGATGTAAATCGACTAGAATCGCGGCATTAAGTAGCTAAAGCACTCGTCTCACCATCTATCGTAGGAATAAATATATTTTCCTCCAAAAAAGTTTTATGAGCTATTTTAATAGTTATTACATAAAAGTTTATAGAAAATAACCCGGTCACTCACGAAGAAATCCACATTGGAATCCACTGAGGTAACAATTGTCACATACACAAGGAGAGGAAGCTGGGTTGAGGGTTAAGAGGTACAGACCGAGCATAACAACCATTTGCTCAGCCGTGTCTCTCTCATAGCCCTTACAAGGGGTTTGATATAAACCGGTGACCTCAAAGAGAACAGCAGACGCGACACAAAACGCCCGACTACAATGCGCATCAAATAAAAAAACCCGAGCGAAACTCGAGAAGCGACGAGGCGGAGGACATCGGAATGAGATGCCGAGTGGCTTTCCAGGTAATGTTCCGTCTAGACGGGACGAGACGCTAAAAGAGGCGGAAAGGGAAAAGACCTGCAGAGGTGTCCCGCAGGGTGCAGGGCTACGACTGGGGTATTATTGCATCGTCCCGCCAACCACACGGGGGCACGATAAAAAAGGTGACGAGGGCGGTATGGGAGGAGAAGAACGAGGGACAAGGGACACGAGTGGAGACGAATGGGAGGGATAAATAGAGGGTGGGGCGAAACAGTACCCATATCTAGATTTCCTGATTCCAACCCATTCCCCCGCCATATTTTACTATCAAAGGACATTTTTGCGAATGACAGGAGGATAGATGAGGAGATTAAACGGCGAAGGAATGCTAGTCGTGGAAAATTGTGGGTGATGAAAACAATCGCGCTTTTCCACAGGTTTTTCATTACAATACCACGCATTTCAATTCACAAAGTCATCATCAGGTCTAGTGGCTGATGATAACTCTGAGAAATAAAACGCGTAGTATTGTACTGACAATAATAATTTTAACAGGCGCAACAATCACACTTTTCCACAGGTTGTTGATAACAATATTAGACGCAAAACTTAGACTCTGTGAGTTGAAACATGTCGCATTGTTCTGACAACAACAATTGTCACAAACGCAACAATCACACTTTTCAAAAGGTTCTTAATAATAATATTAGATACAAATTTTAGGCTGTAATTTACAACGCGTCGCATTGTTCTGACTACAACAATCGTAATAAACGCAACAATCGGACCTTTCAACAGGCAGTTAATAAAAATATTAGATACAAAATATTAGACTACGTGCATTGAAACGCGTCATATTGTTATTACTAATCTGTGGAACAGTGCGATTGTAACTTTCATTATGACGAACGTCCACTGCGTTTGACCAGAATCTGTTGAAAATTGTGGGTGGCACACTACAATGAGTAGAAGTTTGGCTAAGAAAACAAAATTTAAAGAGTGGAAAAAGTACTCCGTCCGATTTTCTCTACAGTAGCATATCTTATGAATACGGCATAAACAGTGGAGTAGACTAAGAGACACGCAGAGGGTATGGGGCGTTAGAGTAGTGCTTATTGTGCAAAGAGACAAGCTAAGGTCAGGAATGAAAGGGTAACGAAATAATGTGGAATGGGCGCTTCAGTAAAAGACACGTATGAAAAGTGTGTGCCTCGTTGGTTTGACCACGTCGACAGAATGGAAAAAAGTGGAATAGTTAAAAATCCATTTGATAGTAGAGTTAGAGAGAAAGAGGTAGACGGAAAAGGTCATGGGTGAGTGTGAAGGAAGATACTATTAAGAGAAGGGAAATTAGGAGCATTAAGAGCAGGACGTCGTGCATGAAGCAAAAGGTGAATGTAACAGAAGCGAAATATTTATTCAAAGATATGGCATAATTGTTAAAGAGAGCCAGTTTCCAAGGATTATTAACAAAAAGCAATTTCTTTGACTACGTCCACATAGAAAGTGAATAGCAAGGTATTCTTCCTGAAACAAGGTTTGTCCGTATGAGCGATTTATCGCAGTTTGGGCGACGTCGGCAATAAAAATGCGACCAAAATTCAACAATCTGGGCGAGTCGCCGTTTGGGCGATTTTTCGAGCAGATAATGCGTCTTTTTGGCGATAAGCATATAGAGATTTGAGGCAAAGGGGCTGACTTTGAGGCTGACTGAGGCTCATGTGGCAATCTTTAGAACAGAGATACGAGTAATCGTTTGGCCCAGTAAGCTTGTGTCACCAAGGTAGTAACAGCCTAATAACTATCTGGATGGCTATTAACATTTTTGGTGACCTACTATAACAATCTATCGTAATGGTACCTTCAATGAGATGAAAGCTAACTGGGATTTTTCATTTTCTCCGAGAGGTTAAAGAGTAGAATAGCCCAAGCTAAGAAAGCGTGCCGGGACAAGACTGCCATGTTTGAAGAAGATATCACAACAAACAATAAAACAGCATGTGAAAACAGTCGTGTAAATGTGCACTCTAAAGGATCGGAAACTTGAAATATTGGAAATGCAGACCTGAAGAGACTAGATCTTTGAAATCAGGCGCTAGAGGAGGATGCTGAAGATAAAATCGACGGACACAATTAGAATGATGAAGTTTTCAGAAGAGTGGAAGACGAGTGAACCCTGTGGAACCCAACACGGAAAAGAAGAACCAGATGGATTCGGCGCACACTGAGGCACAATAGGTTTGTAAAGAAAGTAACTGAAGGAAAAATAGATGGAAAAGTCCCATCAGGAAGGCCAAGGGATGAATGCATAGGAAAAATGAAGATGAAAGTACATAAGCAGATCTAACAGAATGTATGCAAACTAGCATTAAATGGGGAAGGATCAAAGCTGTAGTTAATCAATCTTAGGATTGAACGACCAATGGGGTAGCTCATTCGCGTTTCCACCGTAAAAAAAAAGTGAGTATTAGTGAATTTTTCTACCATATGTTTCCACTCCAAGCCTGATGAAATGCACAAACGAAGCTGTGACATGCAATATGATGAATAAAAGTAAAGGGTTGGAATGTGACGCTCTGCGACTTTGGTCGAATGGAGTGCACCTTAAATGCGATTTGGGGCTTAAATTCATCTGACAACACTGGCTGAAACAATTACGTCATTAAATAACATGCAAGGTCTAAGTTTCACAGTATACCTACACCATTTTGACCCGAAGAAGTCCACAAGGGGAAATAGTGCACTTTTTTTATTGTGATTCCACTGGGCACCTCTAACTCCAAAGGTCGCTGGTAGCACCAACAGGGTATGAAAAAATGGGACAAGAAAAGGGGAAGAGATGTACGAGAAAGAGGAAGCGGGGTATAAGAAAAGGGATGAGAAAGGGAAACGAGAAGAGGGAGTGGAAGCAAAAAAGCAAGGAGTGAGAGAGCTTAAAGAAAAAAAAGAATGCAAGAAAAAATACAAGGAGTGAGTGAGGAAGGAAAACGAGGGAGGAAAAGGGTCATATCCTCGCCTGAACGACCCTGAGCGATCGCCTCTTCCAGGGAAGGCCCTGGAGAGGTGTCCCAGGGACTTCCAGGGATGCGGGAATAGGTGGGACACGAGAATAAAGGGGATGGGGCTAATGGATGAAGAGAGAGGGAGAGGAAGGAGGAAAAAGGGGTATATGAAAAGGGAGTGATTGGGGAGATGGAATAATGGGGGACGGCGCAAGAGAGAACAGACGGAAGGAAAGGCGGATGAAGGTGGAAGAGTAGGTATTAAAGGGGAGAAATGGTCTCCGAAAAGGAGAGAATCGCGCTCAACGAGGTAGAAATGTTCTATCGCAAGGTAAGATGGATATATGGGCCGCACACGGGAAATGAGTCGGGCTCGACGACTGGGAAAAAAATCCCCTCTCACTTTCCTGAATGCCAGGCTGATGTTAAGGAGGAGCAGGAGTAGGATTCTGTGCGAAAAACGGGAATGTCTACATTAAAACGGACGAATTACTGTTGCTATAATAAGAGTAACTCTTCCGTTACCATATGTTTCGATCTGAGGAAGAAAATATTTCCCTAGATACCTACATGCGCAGGCCCAAATCTCCTTAGACGATTTCTTTCTCAATCTTAAGCTCAAGTCTTTCCCCTATTCACAAGCACATATTCTTTCGATCCCTTCCCTGCTTTCATTATATCCTTCCCTCTATCAATTGAAGTCATAAGCATCAGTTCGTCTCTGATTATTCGTACCTTCGATCAACCTCCTCCTAATCTCATTAAGGCTTAAAAATGCTTGATCCAGATATGGACATAATTTGTAAAACGGAAATATCTACATCATAAGAACGGTATGTGATTATTAGGGAAATCTAACGGTTAAGGCAGGTTTACACGAAAAATAGTCAAAATCATCTTGAAGCTTACACCAGCAGGCCTCGATCTCTCAACACAATATCTCTCTTCATCACAGGACAGTCCGATTTCTCTTAATCTCGTAACTATAAATCGTATTCACTTTCTTCCCTGTCCCCGCTTACTCAACATCCACCACTCTTTTACTTGGCATTTATTCTCCTTTCTTCAGGTCCCTTCATCATTTGGCCTGCGGCAGTATCTTAACTTTTTTGCACAAGAGTTAAAAAAATCTTTTCTTTCTCAAATTCTCCATTTCGCGTATGTTTGTGAAGAGTATCATCAATATGGATGGATCTGAAGCATAAGACCATTGTAAAATCTGACCAGAAAAGAATAGAAGCCTTCGAAACCTGGTGCTGGAGGGGGATGCTGAAGATAAAATGGACGGTCGAAATAAGAAATGATGAAGTGTACAGAAGAGTTGAAGGGGAGAGAACAATATATGGTACACCTTACAGAAAAAATGAACCAGATTCATTGGACGCACCCTGAGACACAATGGGTTTGTGAAGAACATAATTGAAGGCAAAACAGGGAAAAGTACTAGAGAAAGACCTAGGAATAAGTTCATGGACCAAATAAAGAGAAAAGTACATAGAAGACATACTAGGAGGTAAGGGAACTATCATTAGATAGGAAAGGGTGGATGTCTGCAGTCAACCAATCTTAGGATAGAACAACCATTAAATGATAAATGATTCATCAAGATGTAATCGCACGTTTTCTATTCTAAACCATGTTACCTAAAAATATATACCACCTCATTTTTCTCGTCTTTTTTTCTCCTCGAATTCCACCCCCCAGGTCTCCATTTTTCTCTCTCCATCAGATTCCCCTCCCCGAAAGGGGAATCCCAGCCCCCAGTCCGGAATGTAGGAGTGGGAAGGTTGGAGTGTTCATTTTCCGAACCGTTTGGCATCCTAGGGCGAAGCACGTTCATCTTTTATGGCCTATTAGTTCCCGGTTAAAAAACTTTCCCCCAAAGGGAAAACGGAGCGATTATGCCTCATAAGTAAATTATTATTGAGTAATCGGGTTAGCGAATGTCTTGCTAATTAATTAGTTTCGGGGTTCGCTTCCCCCCCGCACGATGATTTGCTGTTTTTTAACGGTCAATTTCTCCTGTCGCTTCCAACGATTATGAGTTCATTTTGTGAACGTGATAATCGGTTCAGTCGTCGATTTAAGGAGGAGTTATTAATCAAAACGTTTGCGAGTTTATCTCATCATAATTTTCTTCATTATTGTTTAACATATGCATATTTTTTGCTCTGCTTTAAGGTATGCAATCATATATCTCCCTTCTTCAAAGCTTTCATTCCCATAGAAACATTAATTCGATATTTATTTTGACGTATTCACTATCGGCCGTTTAACTTTGATTGTCAAGACCATTATTCACAATTCTTCGTTCGTTATTGTGCGCATTTCGGGAAATCAATTATTTTCGTGGGACTTCATTTTGTTTCGAAATTATGAGAACATTACAGGATTATTAATTCATGTATCACATTCTTCTAGCAAAAATGATGTTTAAATTCAAACAATAATATATCCTTCGTCAAAGTAATTAATCACTTGGCTCACGGCATATCTTCCCTTTGACAACTTCTAGGTGACCAGTAACTTAGTATAGCCCCTCCTCCAGCTCATCACCCTCGGTACACTACGGGTGTGAATATTGCACTGCACACTTGTACGGTCATTTTTCAGCGAACTTAAATTTGCACCGACGGCAGATATACCTATTCCCTTTCATTATTAAGCTTCTGATATATTTGAAGTGTAATTATTTTACGTTATATTTCAAATTAATCGTAACGCAAAGAGAGTTCTATAAGTGTCAAGGCACGTCATCTCCTACACCTAAACTAGTTCTTTTCCGGTCTTAAATACATTAATTTATTTCCCCATATTTAACCCTATATCCCCTACTTATCTTTAAACTTATATCCCCCAATTTTCAACCAAAATTTAGTACAAGACAAAGGCTTCAATCTATTTAGATGTAAGAACCTTCAAGTTCATGGCGAAAACCAAGTAGACGGTCAGCTTCAGAGAAATCTAACGTCATCAGCTACTTCTTTTCTGTGGGCTTATATTTATCGATCGCTTTTAAGGAATATTTCACAGTCACATTTCGAAGAGCGTCCTGCAAGCCGCTGAGAATATTTTTGAATCCATCATCTCCAGCCGATAGAAGTTGTCTCTGCTATTTGACCGAAATACAAAGCAGTCACATGTAGGTACTATATTTAATTCCAATGCACAATCCTGATCTACCGTGATCCATGCACAAAACTTCATGATGAGATAGCGTGTAAAAGCAACATGATGTTCCCCTAACTATTTTCAGAAGTTTTTCATGAAAATTGGCGAAATTGGAAAAATTCGATATGCTATTCAATAAACACCAGACCTAATTTCGGAAAATTTTGAATGCTCCGAATCGTATGTATTCACATTTTCCGTTCGACTCCTTTTTCTTTATTTTCCTCAAAAGTGATCGCAAACTATATTTGGAACTCCCTTCGAGTCTTGAATCGTTTTGATTGCTGTCTCTTATTGCCAGTCTTCTCCGTCGATTTATTTTTCCTGCCATTCCAATAAAAAGCGAAATTCGCTGCAATCAACGATCCATTTTTACGAGCTGCGTTTCCATCCCTCGAGCGAGTTATCAGCCTTCCAGTTTTTTTTTAGTGATACTGAACCTTTTGTTGGAATTTCAATTCTGTATTTATGAAGGATCTCTACATGCATGTATTGCGCGGAATGCAACCGTTATTTTGATACAAATCATTCTCACTTGGCTTCCTAATTAGAGAAGAATTCATGAAAAGCCAGAGGCACTTTCTCCATGGGTGAACTGAGTTCACTGTTAGAACAGTGTTATGCTGCCAGTCATCGAAACCTTCACCAATACCTCAACATAGCACTCTCGGGTTGTGCTTAGGTTAAAGTTTGAGCCACTATGGTAACATCAATACCTACTTCGACAGATGTTTGCGACAGAGATTTGAGTCGAACTGCTATTTACCATAATAGGGGCGAAAGAGGAAGTGCTTGGTAAGATCGGTGAGCATTGTAAATGCAAATACAACTAAGTCATTCCACAAACATTTATATCAAGATGACCCGGGTGACACGTCATAATCAGGTGCCAATAATACCGACCTACGTACAGCCCCTAAGAGCTCACCCCACCCTCTTCCACATCTTCCTCCCCCAAGCATGTATGTGCATATTCTCCACTCTCTGTATTTTGTGTACATGATGATGAAATGTCACGAGAAAATCCGGGTCGTCGTGCAATAAAGTAATGTGGAACGACTAAGTTATCAATTCATTTACAATTTTATGTAAATTATTTACAATGTTATGTAAATTCAACCAAGTCACGCCTGAGACAATGGAGCGGGTGGGCAGCTTGAGAATGTTAGGAGCAGGCAGAATAGGTGATTGGAGCGCTTAACTAGAGGCAAATGACGGCTTAAGGCCAGCGTACGAAGGAGGTGGTTGGGAAAGTTGGAGAAGGGAATAGAAGGATAGACTTCGGATGTTTGCCAAACTGAATAATAATATCATACTGGAAGAAATGGACTATCACGTGTGAAGATAAGTATGTTTATTTCTGCTTCCATCTGAGTCTACCTTAACCTATGGATCACCTCTGATAAAATATTCGACAAAGAGGACGAGCTTTGTCGACTGTGAACTTAAGCGGCTCAAGCATTTGCCTGTTTGCGATGAGATAAGAATATGGAACTAATTAAGCTCTTTCCACACTATGGGGATCCTAGAAACGCTCGACTAGTTCGGATTCTCTTTATTAAATACAATCTATTTCTCTTCCATCCTTTCTTGGGCAGAATTCACCCTTAAATTCGACGGCGGAATCCGTAGTTCATTGTATAAGAGTGACCACGAGAACTCTGCCTTCATTACGAAAGACAAAACATGTCAATTACAAGCATTTCGGGCCCAATCGAGTATTTTATGTCTGACGAAACGCCCCTGTAAGATTTTCAGAGGAGTTAATTTTACGCAGAGGAGGTCTCTTCAACATTTTCGGACAAACTCAAACGGTGCCTTTCCGACGCCAGCTCTCGGCATTTTGAGTTGGGTGCATTTGGAACTAAATTTTACCATGTCCATAAATACGAGCTCTTTCTACGTTTTTCCCCTCCACTACCACGTTCGATGATTGGTTAGAATTTTTCCTCGTAGGAGCTTTCGCAATTCACGATTGTAAGATTATTCGAGTGAATGCCGTGAGTTGTCCGGAGTTAGCCTGCCGTTTCGTGAACTTCGCTGGACACTATTTCAAAATAAACTCACTATAACTTCAAATTATAAACTAACACATCGCTTTCGGCATGCGGCGTCAAATGAAATTGCCGAAGAATTAGATAGCTAGGCTCATCAAAGCAAAATCTCATTTTTGTACAAATGTAATAACTGCGTAAAAATTTCACACTTTTTTAGATGATGCCCGTTTTCATCCAAAAACGGAGACTCTTACTTAGTGATGTCTACTGTTGGATGGAACTAGTCAAGGTATTAAGAAGCCGGTAAAATGTTACTAAAGATAAATCGCTGGCACAGTGAAATTACTGGACTAAAACACAATTACGGAGAATAATTTATGTACAGAGTGATTCAGGATGCATGCAAAACTTCTGGAAAGGTTGGGTAGATGAGACGGTAGATGAGGGAAGCATTTTTGTCCTATCAACATGGGGTCGCAATTCCCTAGTAACCGAGCCATGGCAGGGCAAAAATTTTGTCAGAAACATTCCGCAGTCGCCATAAAAACACCGCATATCAATGATTCATAATGATTGATGAGATTTGAAACTTTTATCAGTGGTGGATAAGACATGTGTCCATCTTTTTTTTCCATCATCAGTGCTATCAGTATATTATTTTCAAGATGGCACTCGAATATTCGTAGAAATTTCATCCTTTAAAAACAAAAAAAATTATCATTACATTTTTTATTACGGAGATATCACAAAATTTGCCATGATCAAACTTTAAGCAAATTTATTTATTTATTTGTTGAAAAAAATCACGTCCCTATCTTTTTTAATACTGATTATAAAGTAACCTAAGTGATGATATTTCCATGGTTAAATACGGGTAAACGGGCTAAATCTACAAGGGGTTTCAATTATTGGGTGATTTTTTGGTTTAGCTGATCTTAAACGATGTAGGTAAGTAAAAATCTTCTCAATTTTGACACGTAAAGAGCCCTCTGTACCAATATCTGTTTTTAATCTCAGCAAGCTTCCTTTCCGCCTACCTGTTAAACCTATTCTCTTCCCTCCCCTTCCCCGCTAGCCCAACATCCTTCCCTCCATCTCTACCTTAAGCAATCCAACGCCCTATTTTACCTCTCCCATCGAATTATTTAATGGTTGGGTTAAAAAGTCAGGATACTTATACGAAATTATTATCGTTCGCTTAATGAAATCAAATGAAATCCTCCTTGGGTATCATTTTATTATAAATCATTCTTGTGTAAGGATGTGAAGAAGAGGATGGTGAGGAGCTCGATATGGAGCGCAGCTTTGTAAGAAGTAGAAACGTGGACCCTCAGAAAGGAGGACGAGAATAGGCTGCAGGCATTAGAAATGTGGGTGTGGAGAAGGAGGGAGAAGATGAGGTGTTTGGAGAGGAAGACTAACGAGGAAGTGCTGGAGATGGTGGGCGAGGAAAGGAAACTTCTTAATGAAATTCGAGATTGGCAGAGTAGGTAGCTAGAGGATTCAATCAGAGGCGAGGGTTGCTACAGAATGTGACAGAGAGAAGGGTGTTGGGCAATCGGAGAAGGAGAAGAAAGAGAATAGGAGTTATGGACAGGATGAAGAAGGGTAGATAGTAATCTGAGGCGAAAAAGGATATACAAGAGCGAGATATCCACCTGAAAAAGTAGAAAATGGGAAAAGATTCTCTGACATTCAATAAAACCTACCTTAGACGGTAGAACACTAAAAAAATTAAATAACAGAGTTGCAAGTCAATTGGCGAGAATCGTTCAGGTATGTAAGGACAAAATCAGCAGTGGGCATTGATATTCCTTGATAAAGTGACCACCAACGATCACGAAACATGAGGCTCACATGTTGAAAATACGCGGCATATTATCAATAAAAAATGTATAACTTTTGCAATACCACAATATAAAAAAAATGGCATGACCCGGGTCTCAGTGCCTGAGCAGCATCTTCAGTTGTCTTTGTATTGTGGTATTGTAAAAGTTATACATTTTTATTGACAAAATTTCATACCACCAAGTTACCAGTGATCTTGTTTTATTTGTTCGTGAAGCTAGTACTGCTCACCAAACTAAGTTTTACCGGAAAAAAGAAAAAAAGCTGTTTTCTTTATATTGTGGTATTGTAAAAGTTATACATTTTTTATTGATAAAATGTCATACCACCAAGTCACCAGTGATCTTGTTTTATTTACGCGGCATATTCACGAGTATTCTTGCATTTGATCGGTGCTATATTGAAACGAGGAAGGGGCATGCGTTACGTCTCCTTCAATCCTCCCACGCACAACGCCCACACATACACGCCATCATCTCTTCGAGTCCCCAGTTGCTACGCAATGTGGGATGAGTGAAACGGAGGGAGGTTGAGGGGTACGTGGGCGTGGGGAGGGGGATGGAGGGGAATTTCTGGTCCTCCCCACCCCTGAATCCACCCCTCCACCCCCACAGGGTTCACGAGGAGGGGTAAGGCTGTCATGGATTCCGAGGGGGGCCGAGGGGTAAGAGACCCTTAGTAAAAAAATATTTAAGAGAAGAGAGCAAGGCAAAGGGTAGAAGGAGAAAGGAGGGGAGGGGGGTGGTGTGAAAGGAGGGGAAGGTGCGTAGCGTGTGACGTCATCGCGTCAATATTTCGGCTTCCATGCCCTATCTTCCTCCTCCTCCTCCTCCCCTCCTTTGCTTTCGTCGTTATTTCTCTTTCCCCTCCTCCTTCTCCACCTATTACTCCCCCTCTCTTTCCATACACATTCCTCCTTCTGTATCTCCTCCTTGAAAAACTCTCTTTTAACCTCCGCACAGTTCAACTGCCTTAACTGGTATTAGATATCCTTTCCGTTGTCATTAGCGAAATGAAATCGCAACTATCAACGCTGAGCCTTGACACTATCGCCAATAATTCGGGCAATGTACGTCATTTAGAAAATCCTGGTGAATGCAGCTGCCTTTAATGAACGTATTTTCCTGATAGAAGATTCATTTGTAACGTTTTTACAATAGAAAATTGCTTAATCTCAGATTACAGGTACAATGCTGCTGCTTTCTTTTGATCTACAGGACGACAGAAGTAAAATATGCCAATTCCTATCCTTCCTGAGTTCCCATTTAACTGCGTTTTTGTTTCAGTGAAATCATTTGCTCTCTTACATTACCTTTATTGGAATATATGCATCGATTCATTTTCGTAAAATTCCCAGCAATTACTTCCATGCCACTTCGGTGTTTTCGTCTTTTGTCCTAGGTACTAATTCCGAAATAAATATTCATTGTCCCTCCGAATTTTATCATCAATATAATTAGCTGCAAATACGATGTTTGTAGATTACAAAAGCTTGCAAAAATATTTATTCTTAAAAAATCCAATGAAAAGTAATACCCGATTTTTTTTATTTGACATTAACATTATTTTCTTCCAATAAAAAGCACGAATGTGAAAAAAAAATAAATTGTTGCGAGGGAAGTTTAAAGGTTTTTGCGGCTAAGGAAGTTTCCTTTACCAAAAATTATTTTTTAAACACCTAATTGGCTCATTACCTACGAACTTAAGCTTATATAAGCGAGATGGTAAATTTCAATTACTTAAATGAAATGCCGATCATCAAGGAATAATTTCATGGTAAAGAAACCAATGTTACGTGAACAACTAAAACTTTTCACCTTATAAATATTTCCGTCGAAATTATAAAGGCAAATAACTTTAAAAAATAATTTAGTCAGAAAAAAGGGCAACAAAGGTTTCGACATGAGCTTATAGGATTGTATTATTTGCTGTATACTGTTTCTTTTAAATACGTCGAATGACATCACAATTATATCGATAAATAACAAGGTAAATCATTTCATACGAACAAAAAAATAAACTATTTGACCAATGATTTGTAGTACTCTTGTGAACTTGAAATACGTCAATTGACGCGAACAGAGGTATTTTTGAATAACTTCATTTTTCTGGATAGCTACATTGTTAAGCCGATCTAAAACTTCTCACAAAATATTAAGCAAAATGGGATAAAGGTGTCGTTCGGTAAGAAGAATTTGCAAACATTTTAATTAAATCCCAGTCATCTATTAATCAATCCATCAATTTCTCTGAGTATTTATACGCCATTTTCAGATTCTGCCCGTCACGCCATATTTAAACGTATTTGGCCCAATTTCATGCCAAAAATTGACCTTTTGACGTTGACCGTCATATATAGTCATAGTCAAATATAGACCAGAATTGTTTCACATTTCATAAATATTATTTAGCTATTAAACGATCAGAGAGGTGAAGAATGTATTACACTGGACCTCTTTCTCAGGAATACACGATGCATACCGCAACGATGAAGAATATTTCGTAATTTGCCTTACTATGAGCGTTGTGGACATGGTCATGGCAGACATTCTTGAACATGGCCCCCAACACAGATCAGTCAGGCAAATAATGATTATTATTCTCCTTAATGGGGTACCCGCAGAGGACTGAAATATTGCCTTTATTCGACCGCCAAGGGAGCATATTGTTCTGAAACCTCAGCACGGGGTGATAATTCCTTTCATCCCACCTTTAAAGTTCAAATCTTTTCTTACCCATCCATTAAGGTAGAACTGAACCACTATCAATTGAGTTCTCGTGAGATATTATGGCCTTTCGTCACGATCTTCGTGATTTCCCGCTCCTATGAACGCGGGAGGCGGTTGACGAAGCATGATTTCAAGTCTACAATTCATGCAAAACACGCATTAATACGGGAAATCTCAGTCAAAAAGGGTTAAATTGACTATATCACGAGTTTGCTCCGTTAGCCTCCAAGGCGTGTATTTGACTTCGCCAAGCATGCTATTTTCTCATTGAGATGAAAATCGCGCAGTGTGAACCTTTACTGGCGAAACCGAGGTAGCTTTTTTTCGGGGCTGTCAACGGCTATTTGATGAAGTTTTCAAGCGTCTTGATTTATTATAATCATCCACAAACTGTTTACGGGGACCTTGTTTAAGAATGTGAAGAAGAGGCTGGTGAAGATCTCGATATAAAGCGTAGCGTCGCATTTGGCAGATACGTTGACCCTCAGAAAGGAGGACGAGAATAGGCTGCACGCATTTGAGATGAGCACGTGGAGGAGGACGGTAAAAGTGCGGTGTACGGTAATGAAGACGAACAAGGAAGTGCTTGAGATAGTGGGCGAGGAAGGGATAATTTTAACTGAAATGCGGGAGACACAGGGTAGATGGCTGGAATAAATAATAAGGGGCGTTAGTAAGTTCAAGAGTGTGATAGAGGGAAGTATGTTGGGCAAGCGGTGAATGGAAAGAAAGAGAAGTTTTATGGAGGAAATAAAGAAGGCTAGGCAGTATGTTGAAGAGAAAAAGGAAATATTAGAGGTAGATAGGACCCTAAAAGTGTAGAAAACTTGGGGAAGATTCTCTGGCTTTTGACAAAACCTACATTTACCGGTAAGATACTTCATCAATTTAACAGCATTATACACGCACAATGGCGAGACTTAAATTAATAACCACTTAGGTTTGTTTACTAGGAAAAAGGTTACACGATTCCATAAACTCTAACGAAATGTTTCCTCGAAACGAAAGCTGATATTAATATTTTTCCCTGAACGATCAGAGCTCGTTGAAAGCGGCTCCTCCATCCTTTCAAGCCAGAATCTAGCAAGAACTTTAATTAGATACATAAAGTGCATATTTTAATAATTTTTCAAGTCCTAACAAAATTTCAGCACCACAGTTCATTAAGATACATCTGCTTGTGAGAGGTAACTCACGATACAAATAAGACAAGAATTATTTTTACATTTTTCATCATAATTGAAGGAAATTCTGACTTGAGCTATTTGCACTTATCGGCGTGATATTTGACATAATGGCAAAAATTATATATTAATGCTTTCTCGAATATTTGATTGGGCGTGATACGTAGACATTTGTTGACAACCTTAATCCATAATATCATAAAAAGTGTAACTTCGCGATTAGAAAAAAATCTGTCCACAATTGATCGAATCATTACGGAATTTATATCCCATGTGCCGTCAGCTTACGCGTTAAAATGGCATTGTACAGCCAATAACTGCACTTGTTGAATAGTTTTTTTTCTCTTGTATACATTCGGGTTATTATGGAATATATTTTGAGGATACGACGAGAAAAAGTGGGAATTAAAAGTGAAAACCTGATGTTCGAGTCGGCTAAAAATCTCCAAGCTCAAGAAATCGTTCAACTTACTAAATCAATACAGTGAATTAAAAAGGCAGACTTAGTAGATGGATGAACAAAGCAATCTGATAACATTTAAAGTCAAAGAAAAAGATTGAAGTCCATAAAACTATTTAAAAGACAAAGTCATCAGGCCAAAATGAGTCGACAAGTCCAGTTTGGATAAAGCTTTTAAATTCGTAGGAATAGGCAGAGGTTCACGGAAACTGGAGTATAAGAGACTTAACTCCGGCGTTACTCTCTGGAAATCGGTAATATTCTTCGTTGTGAAAAAGGTAGCTTTATCAGATTCCACACTTTACTTCCTTCATTTCTCAAATCGATCCGGGTCTCGGCATACTTTGCCATTTTCAAGGTGGCTTGAATAACTTGAAAGTAGCATAATATGCCGAAACCCGGGTCCGTTACAGAGATAAAGTTGGGAATCGGATAAGGTTACCTTTTTCATTACGCAAATTTTTACAAAGGCAAGAAATCAACGCAACCACAATACGGCTATAAATCACCCCATCAATTTCTTTGAGTAGTTGTAGTCGTTTTCAGAATCTGCCCGTCACGCCGTATTTAAACGTATTTGGTCCAATTTCAAGCCAAAAATTGACCTATTGATGTTGACCGTCATAGAATAACTTAAGTAAAATATAGACCAGAATTATTTCCAATTTCATAAACATTATTTAGCTATTACACGATCAGAGAGGTGAAGAATGTATTGCACGGGACGTCTTTATCTGGAATACACGATCAATACCGCAACGATAAAGAATACTCGATTATTTACCTTACTATGAGCATTGCGGACATGGTCATGGTAGACATTCTTAAACTAGGTTGGCGGATAAAGTTACCTTTTTCATTACACAAATTTTTTCAAAGGCAAGAAATCAACGCAACCACATTGAGGCTGGCACATAACGCTATTCGACAGCGTGGTCTTGGCGTAAAGGGAAGGTAAAGAGGAAGAGGAGATGGTAGTAGAGAGAGGGGGGGAGACAGTTGAAGGTTGCGTATGCGTAGTAGCCACGTCGGAATGGAAGGGAGGCAGAGATATAGAGAGTTGGGGGAAGAAATAAAAAGGCAGAAAACTAGCGAAGAAAGAAAGAACGAGAGGGAGAGGGCTCATCCCCCTCTTCTGTCTCCAGCGTACTGCGCATGAGCGGAATTAAAGGAGAAAAAAAAGAATGAAAGAACTCCGACGCAGATGTAGTTGGCGTAGCGTAACCGTAGTAGAAACGAGGGAAGAGAAAAGAGATAGGGAAATGGAAAGGGATTGAAGAGAGTGAGTGAGGGAAACACTCTCACTTCTGAGGGAAAGTTGAAGGCCAAGCGAGGGGCGGGCAAAGAAGGGGAGGATTGCGGAGAGAGGAATAGAGAGTAATGGGGGAGGGTGAGAGGGGTCGGGATAAGGGGTTGGTTTTTTTTTTTCGAGGGATGAACGAAAGGGGGTTAGCGTAGCGTAATCGTAGTGGAAAAAAGAGTGAAAGGAATAGGGATGTAGAAAGGGCAAGTGAGGAAAACCTTCCAGAACGGAAGTTCAAAGCAAGACGCTGAGAAAGATTTGCTAACCTCAACGGAGTCCTCATCAGCCAATACACAGGTTCCCGCCTTTGTGGGCAATCCTTCTTACACATCGGTTTTCTCCATTGAGGCGTTTACCATACCGAGCTGATACGGTCAGATCGATCTGAGATCGACTGGTAAACGTAGTGTTTGATGGAAGTTGATGTGGATTATATGGAGTCGAAACTGAGAGATAAAAAATTATCTGTAAAAGTAGCTTATGGAAAAAGTACCTTGTGATCCGTGGAGATGCGACATTTGGTAATGTGCAAGTTTTGAAATATTTTCAAATTGCGTTCCTGGTCTGTTGGAAATAATGCAAAGGTTGCTGAAAAATACTGAATAACAACGTCCGGGTTTGGGCATATATTTTTGGAAGATTGTGAATATGTTAGGATTTTTGAAAAATTCTTCCATTTTATTTGCAGAGTAAATTAACTCTCCATGCAAGAAATTTAGTTAATTGTAATTGACTGCATCATCAGATTTAATTATCCTCAGCCTCTTAGGAAGTCTATAGTTAGCATTGAGGCAGGGTCGTGCGATTCGATGTATCAGCAGCTCTATAGACATGGGTCTTCGCAACAATTTCCGCCACGTGGCCGCCATTAATGTGCTATTCGAGCATTAATTACCACAAAACACCCAAGGAAATCTGCGAATATGCGGCACAAGCTGTCATTTCGAATACAAATGCACTACCAAATCAGCAAAAAACGTCGAACAACCTATACTATACTTATGGAGAATACAGAAAAATAAGCACATTAATGGCGGATTTATGTTCGTTGCGAAGACTTATATCGAAGGAAGAGCACAATCGATATTAAATAAACATGGGATTGAGGTAGATGGGGAGGGCGCTTTCCACGGTGGCCAATGCTATAAACTGTAAAATGGGCGTGGCCTACCCGCTATCAATGTTAACCCCCATTTTTCTCTAGCGCTTACGGGCTGGCGCATTAATTTTTCCAAATTTACGATGTTTCCCATTGATAACTTGATATAAATCAACATTAATTTACTTCTTACACATTCATTCGCCTTACGCATATATTTTTATTTGTTTAAATTAATTATGATCCACGTTCTCGATGAAAACTACGGTAAAGTCGAGTAGAATTCATACTGCCCTTCTCAGCTAAAAGATAGTAACAGCAACATTGTTGGTTCTGAGTTATTGCAAGCCAAACTTTTCATCTTCAAGTCTTCCACTCTTCATCTAGTCTATCTTCGACGAGATCTCAAGCTTTCGTTGATACTCAGATTGTCACTACGGTAATACGGAATGAAGATAAATCACAAGGGAACAAAAGTATTGAGATTCTCTCGAAGAAAGACTAGTAGCTACTGTTATCTAACCTAGAAAACAGACATTTATACAGTAGATATGACGAGAGCATAACGTGATATCTGGCAAACCGCAACAGACACGATTTATTTGTTAGTTTTATTTTTGGAATCCTCTAGGTTGAATGAATAATTCAACTCTAACATCAAAATTTGTAATTTTTTCAGTTACTGTATTTTGGTTCAGCAAGGCAGCAAAGCACTTAGTAACCACTGAATTTCTCAAGTTGCTTGTCTTAAATTTCAGACAAATGGCGGTAATCTTGCTTTACGTTCGCTAATTACTCCATTCCGAAGCGCTACCTAATGGAAAGTAAGGAAAGAGCAGGGATAATCACCATGGTTGCAATTTCGATTGTCAGGCAAGCATTTGATGACGAAATGCCCTCCACATCGACCCCAATGGTTGTCTCTGAATAAGCTAATCGTTAGCAACAATTCGGCTCAGAAAAAAATTTAATGCAATCAGACTGTACATCGAGGATTTTAATTGTCACACCAAAGAAAAAAAATGCTTCGTAGAATATTACAGAATGTATTAATAAGTACGGGTTTCACCCCACAATGGATATCATTAGATCTTAGAGATGTGCTAAAATTATTTTGCCAAACAGATAGGCACAAGAACTTGTTCTTTTCGCGCACAATAAGCGACCACAATAAAAACTGAGCTCCACTAAATAAACTCCCATTATACACACTCCATTAAGCAGTCTTTCCCAAAATTTTATTAACATGATCTAATCTAACGCAATATGTCGGATTTAATTGAAATCGCCAGGAGCTGCATAAAAGTTTGTCTACATTTTGACCTAAGGTCTGTAAGCGGTTTCCAATCACTCACAACCAAGGTTTACATTACGGACTCCACGAATAGGGCGAGGACTGGTACCGACAGAACGTACACGCCCTAGTGAATCGCTGGAGGAAGGCAACAGAATTTAAAGGAGATCTTCTTCTTCTTGATGCCGTACACTATTCAGTACGTTGGCTCCTTAAGCATCGCTCTCTTGCCTGTTGAAACAGGTCCCCAGTATCTCTAATCGCTATCCATTAGATGGATGGATGTTATCAAGCCTAGAAAACTGAATGAATTGAAGGAGATAATGTGGAAAAATAGAGCGAGTAGATAAAACATCATTCTTTCACGTGTGTGAATTCCATTTTTGTAGAACAGCAAGTTTTTGGGAAAAAAATTATGGGGCATTACTTTTTAGGTGGACCTCGTAGGTCGTAACTCCTCCCTAAATTCATTCATAGGCGGTTCAATCCTATGATTGGTTGACTGCAGCACTTCACCCTTACTATCTTACTTACATCTAATGCTAATACCCTTACCTTCTGATATCTTTCACTGTGTACTGTCTTCTTTATTTGGTCCATGAACTTATTCCTGGGTCTTCCTTCTAAGGACTTTTCCCTCCATTTTGTTTTCAATTATGTTATTCACACACCCATTGTGTCTCAGGTTGTGTCCAATCTATCTTGTTCTTTCCTGTAAGGTGTTCCATAAGGTCTCCTTACCTCTTCTACTCTTCTGTACACTTCATCATTGTGTTATTTTGTCTGTCCATTTTATCTTCAGCATCCTCCTCCAGTACCAGATTTCGAAGGCTTCTAGTCTGTTCTGGTTAGCTTTTCTAATGGTCCATGCTTCTGGTCCTTAAAGCGCCACGTTTCACACGATGTTGACACATACTGTTCACTGGTTTTTAATCCTATCTTCTTTGAGCATAGCAGTTGTACTTTTCCCACGGACGCCTCTGATTCTTCTTATTTCTATGGTGCTCCATACGGTCCTCTCCTCCTCTACTCTTCTGTAAACTTCATCATTTCTTATTTTGTCCGTCCATTTGATCTTCAGCATTCGCCTCCAGCACCAGGTCTCGATGGCTTCTAGTCAGCTTTTCCAATGGTCCATACTTCCGATATATAGAGCGCTGAATGTAGATTATGAAATTTGGCGGAGTAGCATGATCGTATCAAAGGAAAGAGTATGGGAGGTAGAAAGAGGAGACACAAGACTCTCCCAGTAAGAAGATGAAGGCCTGAATGGTGGGGGAGACGGGACTGGTCGGGGTAAAGAGGGAGTAACAAAGGGAAAGATTGAGGGCGAGCAGAGTTGGTTTTGGCGGAATGGAGATGGAATGAGGGGTTGGCATTGAATGAGTGAGAAAATGGGGATGAAGGCGAAGAGAGCGAGCACCGGGAATTGAGGAGGGGAAAGGGGAGGGTTTAACTTTTTTTCGGCGAGGCATTTCAAGGGCAGGGGTGCGTGGTTTCAGGGGTTTCTCGGAGGGAAAGGGATATAAAAAGGGTACGAGGGAGAGAGGGGAGGTTGGAGGATCGAGAAAAGGGGTGGATATGAGCGGCGGCTGAATAAGGGAAATTTTCGAGTGGTGGAGGAGGAAAAATGAGGAATAGATGAAACGCCAAAACCTGTACCAACCACGGCCGCTGTGTTTTCCATTCGCGAGGAAAATTAATAAATAGGTTTAAGCAATTTATGAGAAGAAAAGACTGCTAGAGAGTATAATGCAGGGTGTAACGTTGCATGCTCAGAAACATGGACTCATGTAATCATAGATCAATAAAGATGCCTATATCTAACGACGGCCGTTGTGTTTTTCCATTCCCGAGGAAAACTTTCGATTAGGTTTAAGCATTTTCCGAGTAGAATAGATTGCCAGTGAGTCTTATGTAAGGTGTAGCGTTTCATGATTCAGAAACATGGACTCATATAATCATAGACCAATAAAGTTGGAAGCGGGGTGAAGTCCTCACTTTTTTTGCTCAGAAACATGGACTCATGCAATCATAGATCAATAAAGGTACCTATACCTAACGACGGCCGCTGTGTTTTCCATTCGCGAGGAAAATTAATAAATAGGTTTACGCAATTTATGAGAAGAAAAGACAGCCAGAGAGTCTTATGCAGACTGTAGCGTTTCATGGCTCAGAAACATGGACTCATGCAATCATAGATCAATAAAGATGCCTATATCTAACGACGGCCGCTGTGTTTTTCCATTCCCGAGGAAAACTTTCGATTAGGTTTAAGCATTTTCCGAGTAGAATAGACTGCCAGTGAGTCTTATGTAAGGTGTAGCGTTTCATGATTCAGAAACATGGACTCATATAATCATAGATCAATAAAGATGGAAGCGGGGTGAAGTCCTCACTTTTTTAATCTGAGGTCGCGGGTTCAAGTCGCGCCCGGGAGGATTTTGTATTACTCACGGCTTGGTTGTGTGTATTCGACGTTTCTTACTGTTATAATATCCCGGCGTAAAAGATAATTGTTGCTTTGTTCGGTGGTTTTGAAAAATAAATAATTTCTTGAACTTGAATGAGTACGGCAGAAAAGCATGGGCAACAGGGAGAGATTTTCGCTAGAAAAATAAGCGTTCAGAAATTGAAAGGAGATGATGACTGGGATCTTGTGAAAGTATAGATAAAAAATGGATTGGCGAAGGTTGTAATTTGGAACGCGTGTGTTGCGTGTTGCAGGAACACGGGCTCGGAGGAAATAGTACGGGAACTGAGTACAGGGTTTTGACATTAGTGGGTGGACAAGGGGAATGGAGAAAAGGCAGTGGATGAAAAGAGTGATGAAAAAAGAAGTGATTGGTACGGTGGATGCGGAAAGGAAACTGCTGAAGGAGGTGATTGGGAGGTGGCAGAGGAGAAGGTGGGAGTAGGTAATATGGCGCGCAGGGATTCTGACGGCCAAGTCGCCAGGGGAAGGATTTTGTTTGAGATTAAAAGAGGAAGAATGAGAATTGACCTAACGGAAAGATGAGAGGTAGGAGCTATGGTGACGAGAAACGTGTGAGCAAAAAAGGGGTTTCGCGAGTTATAATTTGAATAGATTTTACCCTTTTTCATCAGAGCCTACGTTAACCAGTAGATACCTTGATAAATAAAGCCAAGGAAATTTGACCCCATGTGGAGCCTCAGAAAGGAGGACGAGAATAGGCTGCAGGTATTTCAGATGTGGGTGTGGGGAAGGATGGAGAAGACGAGGTGGTTGGAGAGAAAGACTAACGAGGAAGTGCATGAGATTGTGGGCGAGGAAAGGAAACTTCTGAATGGAATTAGGGATAGGCGCGGTAGGTAGCTGGAGGAAGTAATTTTGGGGCGATAGGTTGCTCAAGAATGTGATAGTAGCAAGGATGTTGGGCAAGCGGGGAAGAGAAAGAAAGAGAATCGATTTCATGGACAGGATGAAGAAGGGTAGTTCGTATGCTGAGGCGAAAAAGGATACACTAGAGCGAGATAGGCCCCTGAAATAATAGAAAATAGTAGGAGATTCTATGACATTCAATAAAACCTACCTAAACCAGTAAAATACTTAAAAAAGCCCTTTTCATTGGAAATGTCTGTTACTAACGATATGGCACTGTCACGGGTAGTAACGTAATCCCCTCGTTTGATTAACCAGGGTTCCCACGGTCGTAAACTCTCATTGGCAATGTTAAAATAATCGATCAGTAAGTCAAATGAAATTTATAGATCTGTATATATCTTAATTAAATTATTATGGTGGGCTACTCCAATTGGACGCGAGCAATATCAGCGTATTTTGATCCTCAGTATATACGAATATCGTAGCAAAAAGTTATAGATAGTAATGTTGGCATATTTACTGGTAATGTGTAGTCCCATTCCTTCAGCTACTTTGCCTAACCCATTTTACATAAGCCCTCCCTGGTTTGACGCCACGTTCAACGGATGCGAAGGACACCACGTTTCACAACCACTGTAGGCACTCTTGAAGTTCTATCCTCATGGTACCAAAAACGTCAGCATTAAGGTAGTTTGCGCGAAATATCATTTCACCAAGAAATCAATGAATTTGGTCTCATATTTAATAAAAATATCTCATTCTTGCAAAAATACCAAAAGATCAGTCTTTTACCGAACTACTTTCTGAGACATTTGCCAGAAAACACCAGCCCTTTTACATGGGAAACGGAACGTGTATGCATTCCAGAGCGTGCTTATTAAAAAATGTGGAATTTCTAACACCTTAATCTCGTCAAAAACTTATCAGTGAGTAGTGGGTATGTTTCTCAACTATTTTTGAAAATAAATCATGTTGTCACCGCAGTAATCTATTCAGGATCACAAAAAAATCTTCCGTTATGAAGCAGTTTCAAGCGTAACGCGAGAAAAAAATTAGTCAAGTTATGACCTTGTACAGATATTTCTATTTGATTCCCATTTCTCTCAAATAAACCTATATTAGTGCACCATTAATACTGCAATGCTAAATTTATGTGTCGTACAGGTGGTGAAATTGAAATGCATAATGCGAATTGGTCAAAATGACGACTAGGGAACTATCTCACTCAAACTACCTTTTGTCTGGAAAGCCATCACGAATATGGGGTGAGCTTCTTACGGCTAGACAATGAAATAAAAGCGAGAAAATCTCCAAAAGCCGTAAACATTTGTGTGTGTGTGTGAGTGAGTGATTTTGTGTGCTTGTGAGTGAGCTTGCCTAAATAACCGGGCATCCTTAGCGGGGTCTCATTAGCCC
Organism: Ceriagrion tenellum; assembly: GCA_963169105.1. Taxonomy (NCBI): domain Eukaryota; kingdom Metazoa; phylum Arthropoda; class Insecta; order Odonata; family Coenagrionidae; genus Ceriagrion; species Ceriagrion tenellum. The sequence goes on along the minus strand of OY720643.1, from coordinate 34,617,701 downwards.
TTGCAAAGGATCCTATTTCGTTGTGTGTGTGCGTCTGTGTTTAGTCCCTGGCGAGGAAGTAACATTCCCGTAAACCAACACTGGGGGCTATTCTTGGTTGAGAGGCTGTGGTTGGTCCCTGCTGTGGTTTTCCCAGCAATCCACCACAGTAAATTTGGTGTTTGTTGAAGAAGGGTGCCAATTGTTTACGGCTTTTGGAGATTTTCTCGCTATTATTTCTTTACCTTTAGTCTATTGAAAAATCACGGGAATCACTGGTATTCGAACTGGAGAACTAAGGATGAGGGACCATCTTTCAAGTCACTTCAACACTTTCATTCACCCTGCAACCGCTTCTAAGATTTTGTCAGACGTAACGAGGAAAAACACAACAGAGGTGTCGCATCGCTTAATAAACAATACCGTATTTAACCGCATACTCGTCGCACCCTACTTTTTTAGTCAAAAAATTGGTTCACAACTTTTCATCGCATAATCGCCGCATGTTAATTCTGTTCGTCACGACACTTGCTGTTAAAGGAAAAATTTGTCTAATTTTTCCCTCTACCTGACAGATTTCTACCTACCATTCACAGATACAGAGTACAGGAGACCGGTACTAGTTGGGTACACTTTCGCCTTAAGAACTTTCTATTTTTGTCTATTAACGTTTTCAATTAAATGACTGTGCTAGCGCATTGAAGCACTATTCACTTGCAATAAATTGCGATTTATTATGGAAAATCATTATGTATAAAATAAAATAAAAATGTTTCCTTGAGCAATACCGGCGCAATTTAATTTTTTTTACTTCCCCTCATAAGGTCGCACACTAGTTTTTAGCGAAAAAAATTAGCATAAAATCTGCCACGATTATGCGGTGAAATAGGGTATTTCCTTCTAACTCATTCCCCACTCTCGTTTTTTTTCCACGAAGTCCATTGTTCAACCACGGCCGTCCCAAAAATCAAAAACACCCCTCAAATCCACCTTTTTAAACCTCTCTCTCTCTCTCTCATACCCCTTCGCTGCCTTCGACGAAATTCCGCACACTTCCCAACAGTGTCTACATATCCACTCTCCTTTCCGTCGCCATCGGCGTAAATTATCCCGGCCCTGTCTCCTCTTCTTTTTTTTACGCCCTCATCTTTTCATCAAAGAGCACTCCTTTCCCCCCAAACTCCCCTTCCAACGGCGCTCTCATTCTCATCCCATTCCTCCCCATTTGACTTTGTCTTCTTCCCCCAGCACATCCTCCCCATTTGACTTTACACATCATTCCCCCCCCCCTCTCCCCTCCCGTCGTAGCTCCCCCATTTGATTTCGCTTTATTCCCCCCACCCTTAACCCCTGCTACCCGCAAACATCTTCCCATTTGACCTAGCCTTCCCCTCCCCTTTGGCGCCTTCTTCACCCATACCAACATCTTGGCGCTCTCCCTATCCATCGCACCATCACTATGTATAGTGTTATTGAAACATGGTGCCAATCGGCCCTCAGTATTTTGTGACCCGGATATTGGTGGTCGAATTCCCATCTCTTCGACATGGAAACAGTTGCTTTCCTGTTTTCATGTGAATACGTTCACTTGATGTCTCTTTGTATATGTTTATTTCTCTTATGTTATTTGTCAGAGCTTAGAATAGCCAAGTGAGAGTGTCTCGGATGTGTGACCTTTCACTTTCCTTGACGTCAGTACCTTCTTATCCAGGTCACAGCAAGATAACAGATGTAAATTGAAGGTGCGGGCTCTTGTGGAAGGAACGGGGGAGAAAGAAAAAAATTCCATACTCAACACTGCCAATATAACCACAATTTACTTTAGGGAGCGAGAAAATGTCAGTAAAGTTATCCGTCCTAATGTTACGATACAAACAAAGGTTGGTCAAATTAATTCATGTCGTTTGCAAATCATCAAAGAATACCAACTAAAAAATTATTTAAAAGCCACAAGTAGCTTTAAAGTTGATTAGAAAATCGGATGGTGCATTTCTAACATGGTAATTAAGGTTCGCGAAATTGAGACCTTGGGAACCCAGGTATCCAAACGTGCACAGTAACTTACTCCAACATATGAGGACAGTTCTAGTGCAATTATTCTTCCGTTGAACACGAACTTCTGCACAACTGCCACAATGATTAGCAACCACTGTACACCTATAGAAGTAGCAGAGCTTCATAACACGATCCAGTGCGAAGCGAAGAGAGGAAAACGTGCGAGGATACTGTGTGAATAGTTACATGGGCCCAACGAGAGGACCATGGGGGACACTTCAATTCATGTGACCTTTTCTTCATGCTTGTTTAACTTTCCTTTAGCTCAAGCTTCCCAATGGCGATCACCACCATGTTCTGCAATATGCACAGGTTTTACCTCGAGAGCTGTCGCAGATGTCTTAAGACCAGATTCTTATTTTTCACGAGGATAAAAAAATTTTAGAATGCCTACTTGACGGGTTAATAGCAAAAAAGTACATGAGATGCTTTTAACCTACTTTAAGTCAGGTGCACAGATTATTTTTTCCCTATATTTTGCCTCGAGCATGAGTGGTGTTAGTCTACCACCAATTTTTTTCAGGCCAGACAGTAATCCCCTCTATTAATATTGTTTTATTTCACCAAATAATATAATGCAATTACGAAGCTTAATTCCACTAAATTCCCTATCAAAATGCCAATTTTAACTGTAATATTCATTGATAAAGGTTTCTCGGGTTTTCCACCGGGTGAGCAGGTCCATGGGGCCCAAAGTTTCGGGGAACGACTTGTTCACCATCATCAGGGGGGTTTCCAAACCCCCCTGTTTTCGGAAACCCCCCTGATGATGGAGAACAAGTCGTTCCCCGAAACGTTGGGCCCCATGGACCTGCTCACCCGGTGGAAGACCCGAGAAACCTTTATCAATCAGATACGCCGGGAAAATCTTAGATCCTGTAATATTCATCATTTCCAGCAGATTTTGACTCCGTTGGAACAAGAGCGTATATTTCGGTACCTCAGTTCAATTTTGTATAAAAATATCCGTTTATTAAGCTTAAAAGTTTTCAATAGACCCGCACATTCATCCAATATGTTGACCCCAGGACATAAAAGCATAAGAAGTGAATCTTTAATGCACTGAATCTTTACCAGACATTCTAAGGGCCGGTTATTATATTTGGTTATATATTTTCGATCATTAAAGAAGCAAAGTCTATACGTTCAACCACCGTTAACCCTTAGATCAGCCAAGAGGAAGTTAGAAGTAATGTTCGAATCCCGAATTATTGGGAAACAATTACGTCAATAAAATAATTATGCCATTTTTCCATGAACGTTGACCAGAGTTAAAAAAAAACCTGGGCAAAATAATTCTAATTTCCTCGGGCATGCTTTTCACTTTCTGTTCAGTATAGTTTATGTTCCGTTGGACGTGTTCGATCACGCAGAACAAACTCAACTACTAATTACGCTTCTCAGATTATTCTCATCCTTGCTGTGATAATTAACATGAACGGAATCACCCAGGAGACATACCTACTTCTTGGTTACCAAGTTCAAGGATTTGAAACATCACTTTGCGACTGATGGTCGTCAATTTTGAATTTGGCGGTAAGTTATGAATTATGTACTTCATCACACGTCACCCAGAAATCAACGTTAACTTAACATTATAAAGCTGAACGCGAAGGTGTGTTCGTTTATACTGAGAACTGCGTTAAGTCTTTCGTTACCTAACGTTATCATCAAAAGGATCTCATTACCCTGCTCGAGATCTTTTTTACCCCTCACCATTTTCCTTCTTTCTTCCCCATTTATTTTCCAACGCTTCTCCCCATTCAATTTCGCCTTCCTGAACCCTGATCTTCCACGGCGCCTCGTTGTATTCTCACGGCTCTATCACCGCTTCATTCCTCCCCCAAGCCTCTTAAACACATCCCCTGTCTCGCACCCACCCAGCTCTCTTCCTCACTACATGCACCCCCACGCATTCTCATGGGGGAACAAGGGTGAAGACCCTGCAACAACATATCCACGGACGGTTGAGTTTCCTCAAACCATGTCATAAAATATGCATGGAAAATAAAAAACCGCGTCAAGCGTACACCTACCAATGCGATTGTGCCTGAGAGGATATTGCACGACTTGTGTGGAATCGCCCCGCGCTACATGATAAAGGTGGATTGAACCTTGGGAGGTTTGAATAAAATGGAGGAGGCATGGCCGGGAACTTATGGATTAAGGCGAAGCACGAACCGGTATGAATTGGACGGATTTCGCGTCGAGAAGGCGTGGCCTGCCAGTCGAAAAAACATGCCATTACCTCTGGATCTTCTTCTTCCTTCCCGGTTTAGGCTTTCAGCCTGTTCCGGCTCCACATCACCATCTCAACTTTGGCCTCCCAACACTCCTTTTCCCTAATGTCTCGTATTCCAAAGCCTGCTTAGGAAACCTCTCTTCAGGCATTCGCTGTACACGGGCTTTCCACTTATTACTGTACTCCACCAACCTATCTGAGGTCGCCCGAACGCCAGGTTTCTCTCATATAGATGTACTCCTTAATTTATCTCTTCTTGTAAATCCCTTTACTGCTCGAAGAAATTTCATTTCAGATTACTCTACTTTTTTAAGCTCTTTTTGCTATTTGTCCAACATTCTGACCCATAAAACATTGTAGGGACTGCCTTCACCTTATAGAACTTAATTTGGGTTTCTTTTCTTGTTTTGCCCATTTAAGTTCTTCTTATCATTTGAAAATCGTTTATTTTATTTGTGATATCTTTGTCATCTTCATAAGTTAATCAAATCCTAAATATTGGAAGTGGGATACCTGTTCGAGTATTTTATCTTCTATAACAATTTTTGTTCTTATTGGATTGTTTCATAAGAGTGCCATTGTTTTTGCTATAGAACTTTTTAAGGTTATATACCTCTGGAAATTAACCTAAATTATAGGGAAATCGAACGCTACCACAGGGAATTTATACCCGCTCATGGCCAGTGGCAGGAACGACACATATGTACTCTATAGACTTATGGGACCCATAAGCAACCTAATGGGCCCCATTCAACATGTGTTGCAGAAACATTCGATACATTTATTGGTTTCACAGAGTATGGCATGGAGTTATGAGTTCCGTAAGCAGCCAAGATGGCGGATGCACAATGAACCGTTTTGAGACTTAATTACTAGATAAAATGTTTGTTTTGAGTCAAATTGCCATTTTTTCTTACTCTCTTACTGACAAATTATTATGAGCATTAGCAATCGTTCATAGGCTAAAATTTCGTAAATTTTATCTGGCGGGGGAAGATTAGATCAAATACTCAAATCTAGTAACTATTGGTAAATAAGTAATGTAACTAGTAGATGTGTTCATGTAATCCGAATATTTTTATGTGATATATAACTTCATGGATCTCATAACTAAGATTTCACAGTAAATCGTTCTTGAAACCGGCCATTAAGTCAATAACATAGCCGATCGAAATGGTGAAATAGCTACTACAAATCAATCCAAATGTCGCCTCCATTTTTCCTGATCCTCCATTTGAGCCTTCAAGCATGCAAAAACAGTGTACAGCGCAGGCACAACGCATGCATGGTTCTTTAGTGGATCCAGAGCAAACATGGTATCAGGCTTTTTCAGGTATTTTCTTATCTCAAATTCGTGACAAATTCCTAACAAGATACAAATATCACAACACTTTTTAATTTTGGATTTTGCGCTGTCAATCAGAAACGCATATCTTTTTATCGGGAAAGTTGGAACAAGTACCCCCTCATTTACAACAAACATTATTAATCGCTTATGACATTTCCTCAATCAGAAATCTTTTCCTGTATGCAAGGGCAATGGCAATGACTTAACTGAAACTAAATATATCCGTCCAAATGAATGAGAAACAGAAACACTGTCAAAAATGTCCTCACTTTTAATCATCACCGACCGAAGTTTCGACGCGCCATCTTCACGCGTTAGCATCAGGTACTAACACATTTTTAATGCTAAGTATGAGAGTGGAAACTTTGAAAAACTTTTTGTTTCACTCTCTTCAAGATGGACCCTTTTCTGTAATTATCCGGACTCTATTAAAATTTCACATCTCCAGCAGTAAAAGAAGATACGAGTTTTATTTAAATAATTACAATGCTGCTTCAGCATGAGCTTTCAAGGCATTGTGCCTTAGGTTTTTAACGCTTCTAACGTCCCCCGCCTGGGGGATTCTCAGGAGGTAAATCGAGCGCCTCTACTGCGCCACAAAGCGCCTCTACTGCGTACGATTTCGAAGCATAGAACAGCATCGGTGAAGAAAGGAGAAAAACAGTCTGTATTACAATTTTTGTATTCGCTTTCAAATCCTTTTGATACACATCTCATGATTCAACAGCTAATTTATTCAAGATCCCTCTGCTCGGAATTGTTTCACATAGATAGAAATTGAAAAGATTTTTTAAAGTTCACTTTATAAAGTTCTAAAGGCTTGTTCTCCCACCTTCTTCATTCAGAGATAAGCTACATTGTTAAACCCTGGCACTGTGAACCGTATACACTTATTGAGTATGAAAATACGTGTCTTTTCAACGGCTACGTTTAGATTACATGAACAATCAGATCAGAAGAGAATTTTCAGAATAACATTGAGGACATAATTTTGACACACTACGACATAAATGGAGCTGAAATGTGCCGAAAAAATAAATGAGAAAGCATGCCGAAGGGATTATTAGTATCAGGGTACTTGGAGTTCTGGATAGGGGACTGTGGAAGTAAAAATCGAGATGAGCCCAACTTAATCCTCCATTTACGTCTACTTTAACCGATAGATGAGACATTACAATAGATCTGGTAAGTCACACCTCGAATACGCCGCGACCCTGTGGAGAAACATTTGACCAAATAAATAAATAAAATAAAAATATAAGCTGCGCGCTTTGTTATAAACTGCTGCGAGCGAACTTAAAGGTGGTTCTCAACTTTTAGAGAGATTAGGTTGGGAGCCGATACAGACTCAGAGACACGGAGAATATCATTTTGATACCACACTATATATTTAGGCCCGACAGAAGCCAAAAAATGAGATAGATACATTGCCGAACATATAGGTACAAAAATTCGTTCTTTCCACGCACAGCAAGAGAGCATAGTAAAACTGGGGCTCAAATTAATGCATATTTCACCATTTCATCTCCCAAAACCTCATCCTGTTCATCTTTACATGGCTGGTGTCCTAACATCATCATGCCCATGGGGCGGCCCGCAGAGTTAGATGTAGACAATTGGACTTCAAGTACATCACTCCGTCTGTCGGATGAGACGTTAAACCGTGGTCCCCTTGGCGCCTTTCATTAAGAGCAGGCTAATGTCGACGCCAGGTTTCTACACATCCTCCCTTACCTGTCGCAAATGACCTTAGCTGTCGCTTCATCAAGTTCTTGCTTCATTAAGAGCAGGCTAATGCCGACGCCGGGTATCTCTCCACCCTTCCTCCCTTCCCTATCCCCTATGGCGCAAATGACCTTAGCTGTCGGTCTCCTCCCCCAATATTCAAACCAATCGAAGCAGATTTTTGAATGAGCGGTTAATGGTGTGAGAAAAATAGGCAGGCCGAGAAAGTCATGGAGACTTATCATCATCTGGTGTCCTCAGCCTGAAGATTGGATTGCTGCAGCTCATCATTACACCATCAACCTCTGCTGACTGCTTCATTTCTACATAACTATTTACCGTGACATCCTTCATGATGTACTGGGTATATTCCACTGCCGGTCTTCCTCAGAAATTCTTCCCAATCATTCCTTCCCCTAGTATCGTTGTCATTAGACTTTAGTCGGTCGCCTCCCCAAAATCCAATCCAATCGCAGAACGCAGGAACAGGATTACTCTTGATTAGACGTAAGTAAAAATCTTTAAGGGGGTTCGGAACATGGATGATAATGGGAAGCAGACACAGTGACAACGAGAAAGAGCCACTTTTTCATATCAAACAGGGAAGAGAAAGGAGACGAATTAAAATGGGAAAGGCAGGTGGGACGAGGCGACATAAACGCTCCAGAGGAGGGAGAGCAAAGCGTGAAAAGGCTGGGATAGAGGAGCATGGCAAACTACACTGAATTACGAGGGCGGCAATAGAGTGAGCTTTCGGAGGAGGAATTAAACTCTAACGGGAGAAGAGATCGCATTAAAAACCTACGCGAAACATTTTAAGGGACCAGGAACACACAAGTAAAGGGATTTGCCCGTGAGCACCACCAAAACGCTAATCCCTCCTCTCTACAAAGAGGAATTATGGAAAGGAGGGCTTGCGAATACAATGCAAAGACGGAAGAAGGCCAGAGTGACAAGAGTTTTGAAAAATTATGAGCCTATTACCATCAGACACTACAAGGCATATTTTGACTTAAAGGATATGAACGCATATGAATAGAGGGACTGGTGGTCACCACACCTTTTCCGCCGTTGAAATCTTCTCTTTTAATTCCTGAAGTTGATTCTTCAGGATGCAATAATGGATATGGCGTGCAAAGTGGAAATTCGGTATCCTGAGAACACAATGGTAGCGTGTTCGAATCCTGCCCCGGGTATTGTAAATGAATATAAACTTTCACGATCTTCCACAAACAAGATCAACTTTCATATACCATAACTACATGTTGTTAAAGGTTACTAGGGCTTTCCACCGGGTCAAACTCTCCATCTTGTCCGACGTTTCGATGAACGAGTCGTCCAACGTCATCAGGGCATCGCCATTCCCTGTTCTAACATGCCCAGCTTTTCTCATCGCATTTCTTGGAGTTGTGGTATAGACACAACTTGAGAAACTTCTTTGATATAGATAACTTTGATAACCTCGTCATTGGTCGTTCAACCCTAAGATTGACTGCAGCCCTCCACCTTTCCCTCTCTAATGCTAGTTCCCTTACCTCCTGGTATCTCTTCCTTGATTTACTTTCCTCTTTATTTGGTCCATGAACTTATTCCTGGGTCTTCTCCTGGGGACTTTCCCATCTATTTTGCCTTCAATGACGTTCTTCTCAAACCCATTGTGTCTCAGTGTGGTCCAATCTATCTAGTTCTTTTTTGTACGGAGTTCCATATGGTAGTTTCCTCTTCTATTCTTCTGTATACGCCAGTATTTATAATTTTGTCTATTTTATCTGCAGAATCCTCCTCCAGCATCAGGTGTCGAAGGCTTCCATCCTTTTCTGGTCGGCTTTTCCAATGATCCATGCTACTGATTCGTTGAGTACTACGCCCGAATGTTTTCACATACTGTTTACTGGTTTGTAGTCCTTTCTTCTTTGAGTACAGCAGTTGTCTTTATCCCACGAACGCCTTCTTATCTTGGGCTATTCTCCGCTTGATGTCCGTTGTACTTCTTCCGTCCCGCGCGATGGTACTTCTGAAATAGGTGAAGGAATTCACCTGCTCTAATTTCTCTCCTCACAGGGTGACTTCCACATTCAGCTTCTCTCTTCTGCATACTTCCGCATTTTGATCTTCGTCTTACTTATTTTCGTGTTGTATTCGTATCGTTATAAATAATAATCGCATCGTTGGGGATATCGAGATCAGGGGTCGATACGTAATGAGAATCGACATCGATGCATCGCAATTCTGAACGACCCTAATCTCTCCATTGTTATCCTCGCTGTCTTTCTCCCTCTACCTCTTTAAATCTCTTCCTTCCCCATTTCTTCACCTTCCCATATTCTCCTCTTGCTACTCCTTCCCCACAGTCTCAGACTCTCTCTTCCTCTTTCTCTCTCTCTCCCCTCTCCACCCATTCGCAACGCCCATTAAGCCTTGGGGGTGTATTTCCTCCGGCCCTGTCCCTTACTCCTCTTCGATCCCCCTCCTCCCCTGAGGAGTCGTCCCATAAAAAGAAAAAAGTTTGCGCGAACGTATGTATTATGTTATACATGCCGGCGGCGGCTGCGGAGGAGTATAACTTCTCCTGTCCCCCTTCTCTCTCTCTCTCCATCTTTATCTGTCTCTCTGGAGTGGTTTCTCGACTCTCGTTCGTCTGCGCGTCCCGCCATCACTGGGAGTGAATTTCGCCTAGGCGGATGGCGCGCCGCGCGCTGCTTCCTCAGTCCGCCACCAGAATGGGGAAAAGGGGATTGCTAAGCGGAGGAATAACAAATATATGCAGGGTTGCTAGAGAAACCATGCACTTGTGGAAGTGTTATGGATATTAAAAAAAATGGGATAGTAAAAGACATGGAAAGTTCAAGGCAATTGTGATAATAGCCTGGAAATTTCCTTTTAAAAGTCAGTCTGATATTTTTCATCTTATTAGTAGTATCATTTCAGGCGCTGTTTTTTGATATCTCTAGTGAGGGCCTTATGCCGGGCCCGACACCCGCCTCATTAAAAGATGTTTTGAAGGATTCTAGAGATAAATGCCTCTAGCTAAATCGTGGGGAAATGTTTTTTAAAGTGATCTACCGGTTATGGTAGGTTTTGTGAAAGTCAGAGAATCTCCTCTAGGGTTTTTTACACTTTCAGGGGCTTATATATCCTTTTTCGCCTCAGCATACTATATACCCTTCTTCATTCTGTCCATGAAACCTATTCTCTTTCTTCCCCTTCCCCGGTTGCCCAACATCCTTCCCTCTGTCACATTCTTCAGCAACCCATCGACCCTCGTTACATCCTCGAGCCACCTACTCTGCCGATCTCGAATTTCAATCAGAAATTTCCTTTCCTTGTCCAACATCTCAAGCACTTCCTAGTTAGTCTTCCTCTCCGTCCACCTCACCTTCTCCATCCTTCTCCACACCCAAATCTCAAATGCCTGCAGCCTATTCTCGTCCTCCTTTCTGAGCGTCCATGTTTCTGCACCATACAACGCTACGCTCCATACCAAGCTCTTCACCAGCCTCTTCTTCACATCTAGTTGGAAATGTCTTCCAGAAATTAGAATTCGCACCACCATACCAAGGTCCGTTAAGCCCTGTCTTTTTGTGGTATATGAATCCAACAAGAGAAAAAAATTCTTAGAAACAAGGCACCACATAACGGTATCTACAGCATGGTGCTGGAATTCTTCCCCTTTCTCTCTTCCCTTTGGAATATACTGAGACGCTATGGATCAGTTGCCCATCTTAGCCATTAGCCTTGTTCCTCTCCGCCGGATCACCCCATTTATTCGTTATTTCCAGCCCCTCCCCTCTTGTGCACGCAATCTCCTGAACGTTCCTTATCTCCTCCCGGCCACCGTTAATTATTGGCCGCGGCCCGATCAAATATTAACTCGTGAGAGAAAAATCCGTCCCCTGAAATCTTTCAACTCTTATCAGATTGCATGATCATCGTCGAATTTCGAGCACTCTAAGGGATAGGGTAAATTAATGGCATGATATGAGTTATTCCGAGAATCTTAAAAGGATTAAATCGAATCCTTCGTGATGATAGCCCTAAAAAACCAACGAGACTTGAGGCTTGGTAAGTTTTCTTGGTGTTGGTATGATGTTTATCTTAAAATCAAGATATTAATTAATATTGATGGTAGAATATCGTATAAAAATTGTAAACGCTCACCAAAAGACAAGGATTTCAATTCTGATTTTATATCGTTTGAGAAAGCGACAAATGTTAATTTAGCGAAGTCATTAACAGCCATATGAACGTGGACCCTTGCCGCAAAGAAGGTGCTAATACGACGAAGGATCCAAGTACCTGCTTCCGGATTCCGAGGGAAAGGCCTGACACCCGCTGCGTTGGGTCGCGAAACATAGAAGCTGAGTACATGCGAGTACGCCAGGAAAGGGGGAAAAAAGCATAGAGATGATAATATACGGCGTTCGTTCGATTGCGTACGAAAATTTCAGACTAATATTTTCGGCGTTCGTCTTCTTGGTCAGGAAAGCTACTGTCTTATATTTCCGGCGTTCTTACCGAAAGCGTTAAATCAATGCTTTCGGTGGTTATCGGCAATAATCCTTTGGAGGCCAATCGATGATGAAATTTAAATAAGTCTACAAAATTTTACTCTAAATGTAGTCGATAACCAATTGCGAAGATTCAAGAACTAGCCACGGTAATAGCTGTGGTTTTGGCTGCAACTGACTTTGCTTAAACAAAGTTTCTGTAAAAGTACGTTCCTTCTGAGAACATCTTCAGCACATGCACCAAACACAAGCTCAGCAGAGACATTATTCATCATCTTAGAATGCCTTTTTGGAACAGTATCAGAAAATATACCAATGCGGAGAAAGCATACTCTAAGCGTATATTTGGCACGTAACTCTGCTGTGTGGAGCATGTACTATTATTCGATATATCGCATATTTTGCAAAGCGAAGTACATACTTTCCTCGAAGAAACTTTACAGCTCCAAATATCGCGATCTCCTTCACAGGATAACGATTCTTGAGGAGGAAGTTCGTGGAGGCAATGGAGCAAAAAAGTAAGGAGAAGGAGAGATTTGAGAAGACACGGCGAAGAAAGAGAAAAGTTGCGAGAGATTGCGAGCTCAGAGCGAGATGGAGAGAGAGACGCAGAAGGTCGATAACATGCGCCAAGGAAAGAGAAAGACGGGGATGGAATGAGAGGGAGAGGAAAGGGACGGAGTAAGGACAAGGAAGGGTCTTTAAGAGGGGACGGAGAGGAGATACCCAGGGTAGGGCACGTGATGAAGGCGGAATACGAAGGGGAGGGAAAGGAACGCTACGAAAGAAACTGGGGAGGGTAAGAGGAGATGATTGAGGCAGAGGGAGGAGATGACGGAATGGACTACAAGGACGGAGAAGGGGTTGGAAGCGCTGAGTGGAGGTAGGGCTCTGCCATACATTAGGATACACTCGAAGTAATCGATATATCTCGCTCCCATATATCGAAATTTTAGGCTATGCGATTTTTCTATTTTCAGGCTATGCGATTTATCGACCTTTCGGGAAAAGCATTTATCAACCTTTCGGGAAAATCGATATATCGCATTAAAAGTATGTGCGAATGACTGCAATAGCGTGGCGTATTATTTGATGCGAATCGATACGTGCGATCAAATTCGATGCGCGAGTTAATGAACTTGCAAATCTGTATAGAAAATCGATATATCGATTTTCAGGGTAATCGATATATCGACCTTTAGGGAAAAACGATATAGTACATTAAAAGATTGTACGATTGACTCCAATAGCGTGCGGCATTATTTGATGCGAATCGATACATGCAATGCCATTCGATGCGCGAATCGACGAAATGTGATGGGATGCGATGAATTTCAATGCAATATGATGTAATAGTATCGCATTGCCTGAAAAATCGATATGTCGCGTCGCGATGACATGATGGCTATGCGATATATCGATATAACGGGAAAAGCGATTTATCAAATTAAATGGCTGTGCAATTGACTGCAATAGCGTGAGGTATTTTTTGATGCGATTCGATTCATGCGATGCAATTCGATGCGTTTGTTGTGATGGGATACGATGAATTTCAATGCAATAAGATGTACGCAATACATTGCTATGGGTGCACGATGTAATATGGTGTGTATTCATTCATGCAGTTCACTATGACTTATGCGCGCCATTGATCAAACCGATGCAATTCGTTACATACGAATCAATAAAAACTACGAAAAAATGCGAAGAATTTCTATATAGTTCGATCGATTCGATAAGCTGCTGTATACAATGTAATACAAAGCAGCACGATATATGTGATGAAGATTAATGAATGCCATACACAAAAGCTCACCCATCACTTCAATAAGCGACATGCGATGGAAGGCGATCTTTAGTACAATGTAAGCGATGGAGTGTGATGATATCCAACGAAATACGATATATGTTCGATGCAATTCGATACGCGATGGAATGATGCACAATGGTACATGCGATTTCATGCGAGGTATGCCAAGCAGCCAAGCATAAAATATCGATGGAGGTGCATCGCATGTTTAGCGACGCAAAATTCATATCGGTAAGTGATTATAAAATTATTTGAGCATCGCGTCGTCTCGGAATGGAAGGAAGGTTGGCGAAGACGGCGGTTGGGGGAAATAAGGGTTTGAGTGTTCTCAGAAAGGGTTTCTTCATTCCCCTTCCCGAACCCTTCCCCACTCCACACCCTTGATCCTTTTCCCTCTCCCACCCCACCGCCCCCACACGGAGCTATTCCCATCTTTACCTTAGTCCGTTCCCGAAAAAAGAACCCCCCAAACCAACCCAACCCCTCAAAGTCTTCCACCCCTCTTATCTTGCCACATCATTCCTTTTCATTTTCCATATCCTCATCCTTCCGCGCGGTCAGCTATTACGAAAATCTACGACCCTTTCGGGAAACGAAAAAAATCAACCAGGGGTTGGCTAAGCCGCGTTTAGCCCGCGTTTAGAACCCGGAAACCAATCGTTGATGTCGCATGGGAGAAAAACTAATCAATTTTAATATAAGAGACTGTCTCTGGCGTAACTCGGTGGAACTCCTTCATGATGAATGAGAAATAAGTACTTGGTCATGATTCCACACTTTATTCAAAGCAACACGACCTAGGTTTTCGCACATTATCAGCGACTTGTTTTTCATGCATTTATCATTTTTGTTAACTAACGAAATAAATGAGACATTTGAGTGTCATTTAATAAACACAAGTAAATCCAGAATTTTCAAAACGTAGCTGATGTTAAGACACCCGAATTTCCAATTTTATTAACACAGGCAATAAAAAACCAACTAGAGTCAGGGGTTTCACATAACAAACACGCTCAACATTTTTCCATGCGATTACACGTGTCTTTGGAGTAGAAATTTCAAGTTTTTCCTACCGTCAAAGGGCTATATAAACTGACTTTCTATGGTTTATTATATCTTTACTTATCCTAAAAGATTATTTTTATGTATCATACAATGATACCATGCTATTACATGTGTCTTTGGAGTAGAAATTTCAATTTTTCCCACCGTCAAAGGGCTATATAAACTGACTTTATCTGGTTTATTATATCTTTTCTTATCCTGAAAGATTATTTTTATGTATCGTACAGTGATACCTAAGGATATTTCCAACTACGGAGCGATGTAACGGAAGTAACTTCTGGATTAATAACGATGGAAACGGTTCATCGACATCGATTCTCGGCGGGAGATTATTGATAATTCGATTGATTTGGGCCTTGTCTCAAATAAACCAGGTAATTGGGATGAGTCACCATCGAAGCAAAGCTGCGAACATCGAGGCACGTTTTACGTCACTGAAATATCAATAACTTTTAATGAAGGCATAATAATTTTGAATTAAGCTGTCTTTTTTTACTCTGACCTTGACATGTCGACACTACTCTTGAGAAGCTATATCAGCCGAGACTTCTACAGTACTGCAATCAATGCCTAGGATTTGTTCTCTGATTCCAACAAAAATTGGCACTTCAAAATTATCTTATTGTTTATCCCATCATTTAGCAACAGTTTTGTTACTATTAATCAGTTACCGTCATTGCGCAGGGTTGTATATTAGTCTTATATATTAGTCTCCCCTTTCACACACCCTTGAAGAGGCCTGTAGGGTGTTACGCAGATGTAGTAACTAGAATTAAGCAAACGCTATTTCTTACTGAGCATTGATGAGTCTCCAATGGTACTTCATGATTACATTCCAAAAGACATCAATCCTACACCAGCATGGATTTTTTTCTCTCGCTAGATGAACGACCAATCGACTTGAGGAACGCAGAGCTGGTCCGTCCTTTTTTTATCATACGCGCTGGGAAAATGCTATATTACGAGGGGATTTTCCGCATGATACATAAATGGCGATGTACTGCGTGCGCTTTATTTATTACCTCGCGCAACAGCGCTAACGCCTCCCGCTTCTCGCAACTATACCGCACTTGTTTAAAAATGCACTATTATTTCAATTAATATTGTCACAGCGTCATCTTCATGTTCAGGTGACAAACGGTAGTACTCTTCAATCATAATGATATCACTGGCCTCAATTTTAGTGGCTTTGAGCATACATTATGGAATAAAAAATACGTATATAACTTTCGGGAAAAATTTCCATTCGCTTTTATATAACACTGGTTCAAATACATTGATTTTTCTCTGTGAAAATTCTATGCGAGCGTTGGGAACTTATGATTTGCTTCAAATTACGATCAAAATGAAAGATAACAGAAAGATGATGTAAAGATATCGAATTTATTAGAGATTATCGCCGTCTCTCAAGATTTCCATTAATTCTCCATTTATTAACATGGGCTCTCGTAAATTAGAAAAGGACGCTGTAAGCTCATTGATCTGCTTTGAGTACGTGAGTTGAATGCCTTTATTTCTTATGTATAACTACATGGAAATGATTTTCTTTACCTTTTTTTCTTCCTATTTAAGGCCCGTAAAAATAACGCATCAACGTAAATTTCTCACCACCACCCGTCCAAAAATCGCAAAGCTCTCTGGGATGTTAATAGTCCTCTCCATTTTCTACAGTCCCAAAAGATTTTCACAACCATTATCTACCGTAGACTACGCTGATAGGTCCTAGGCGTGGCTCTTTAAATATTCGCGCCAATTCCAATGGTCTCAAACTGTTTCTGCTGCTCTTACTGCTGGAATATTCTTTTAAATATCTTTCAACAAACCAGTTTTCAATTTCTCAAGCAAGCTAAGCCTAGCGTATAGTCTCCGAGTCTCTTGGGGCTCCCACCTTAATCTCTATTATGGCCGGTTGCAAGAAAATGTTGTTATGGAATCAATAGTTATGAGATTCATAAAGATACAGATCTCATAAAAATATTTGGGGTGCAGGAACACATCTACTAGCTACATAAATTATTTACCAATAGTTAATTGGTACGAATATTTGATCTAATCTTCTGCCGCCGGATAAAATTTATGAAAGATGAGCCCATAAATAGTTGCTAGTGCACATAAAAATTAGTCAGTAAGAATAAACAAAATGGTCATTTGTCTTCAAAACAAGTCTTTTATTTAGTATTTAAGTCTTCAAGCGGTTCATTGCGCATCCGCCATCTTGCCTACTTATGGAACGACATTACATAAGTTTCAAAACGAATAAACTTATTCAATGTATCTGCAACACTTATTGAATGGTTGCCATGGCTTATGAGTCCCATAACTTTATGGAATACGTATGTGTCGTTCCTGAAACTGGACATTAAAGTTGTGAAGCACTCTATGTTAATTTCAACATCGATCGGTTGCTATGTCTGACGTCACCCGCGACGGCTTGATTCGGCACCACTAACAATACATTGCAAGGATAGCCCACGCCTCTGTTTACATGATCTAAGATAAAAACAGCCTTTCTCTCTTCGATTTCTTTCCGTCCAGTATTCACTTCATCCTTATAAACAATGGTTATTTCCTTCAGCACACCCCTTCAGTTCTGAGCTCTTTCTCTCCATATGCCTTCTCTCCTTCGCCCGGAGATTTCCTTTTGCTTTCATCCCCCGGGCGGAATCTTTCTCCATCACTTGGTCCATTTTCCATCCCGATCCCCTTTTGCCGCAATCCTCCCGCATCATCTTCGTCATTTCCTCCAGACATATTACCGCCATTGCCTTCGCTCTAGATCCCACTGTTTTGGAAGGCGAATTTTTTTCCTACGGTTGTAATTCGTATTCCTCTCAGGGTCACTGAAATGTGGATAATCAGCATACCGGCATTTGTCGGCTCCGGTGGCGGCGGGGTAAAGTCCTCGCCTGCTAAATAGAGGGTCGCGGGTTCGAGTCCCGCCTGGCTAGAATATTTTCTGCCCAGGACGTGGGTGTTTGTGTCCCGTCCGTTGTTACTGTTATGTACCCGACATAAATTGGCCCATTGGGCTGTATTCGGGATAATGAAGATAAATTTTAAAAAAATTAATAAATATCATTCATCATTGGTTGTTCATCCTAAGATAGGTTTACTGCAGACCCTTACCTATCTAATGCTACTTCCCTTACCTCCAGGTATCTCTTCCTATGTAATTTTCTATTTATTTGGTCCATGAACTTATTCCAGGGTCTTCCTCTGGGGACTTTAACTTCTATTTTGCCTTCAATTATGTTCTTCATAAACCCATTTTGTCTCAAAATGTGTCCAATCCATCTGGTTCTTCTTTTGTGTACGGTGTTCCACTAGGTCCTTTCCTCTTCTACTCTTCTGTACACATCATAATGCCTTATTTCGTCCGTCCATTTTATCTTCAGCATCCTCCTCCAGCACCAGATTTCGAAGGATTCTTGTCTTTACTGGTCAGCTTTTCCAATGGTCCATGCCACCGATCCATAGAGTGCCACTCTCCACACGAGTGTTTTCACCTACAGTTTCCTGGTTTGTAGTCCTATCTTCTTTGAGCACAGCAGTTGTCTATTTCCCATGAACGCCTTTTCAAGCTAAGAAATAGCATATATTAAGATGAAAAAGATTTTTGGTACGCGCCAATATCGGTATCGGCAGTGTGAATGGCAACTGCGAGGTTCGTCGTGATCTAATTTAGGATGAGTTTTGCAGAGAAATCCGACTGACAGAAAACTTGCAAAGAAAATATTGTCCTTTGCGGTAAACTACAGTCCTAATCTATTGCAGAGCCTGAGCTACATAAACACCTTTTCTACCTGGAAAAGTGTTTTGTATACACATACAGGATGCCCCTCGAGCCACCTGAACGGTGTTTGGCAGGGGCACACTTTTAAATGAAAAACACACCATCGCAATGTTATTATCTTATTTTACGGGCAATATGGTGTCCTTTACTTATAAATCAGGGAATCATTACGTGCGTCATACATATATTGACCAAAAGTGAGCAGAAAATATATCGCGGGATGGATATAAAATGCACATGAAGATTTAGGAAATTTATACTTTTGCCTAAACTTAACATCACACTTTTCAAGCGCTGTTTCATGCATACCGGGCCAAAATGTTTAAATAGTCTACCTCCTGTCTTCAAAATGGCATTATGCATTAATTATAATTGAGTGTCTGTGAAAAAATGGACGGGTATTTGTATGCATAAAAAAATACTTGGGTGAGAAGGATTGAAAAAAATGTGTCAGCATATTTTGTTAGTTATGCCCAATGAATGGATTAATTAATTTGAATGCATAGGTACAGGTCTTTCCTTCGATGCTACATAAAGCTCACAATTCAGCTGCAGTTTAACAATCATTTCCGAGCACAATTATGGCAGCAAGTACAAAAATCAGACAAAGAGTCATCAGTTAAATCGCTCAGAGATCGTACTCAACGAATTACAAGGACCTCGGCGAATGCAAAGTGAAGAATAAATCAAGCCACTTATGCGTGCATGATGGAGAATCCTCCATTAAGTTCAAAGAAGACGACAAGCGAGGAAGAGGACCATGAAAACATTCCTGAGGAGAAAGGCACTCCATACATCTGAAACATGAACCGCTGGAAAAGCAGTCCAGAGAAGAATACGCGCCTTTGAACTATGGGGCAGAGGCAGGGGGTGCCGAAGATCAAAAGCGCAGATAAATCGAGATATGTGGAAGGACATAAGGGGGCAAGAGGCGGAGAATAGGCCGCAAGAGGGCACTGTGGGAAAATAAACCACCATATATCGATCGGGTACCTCTTCATATGAAATGGATGTGCCATCAGCACAGCATATTGGAATATGGAAGGAATATAGCCCCGTGAAGGATCCGAAGTGGAAAATAATTGGATCAAATAGGAGGGGAGACCTGAAATGCATCAATGTTAGGATTCTACATTTACACACTACCTTGCGAGCAGCCGCATGGGCGTGAAGCACGTGGTGGTTTGACTCCAGCCGTGTAAATATGTAAGGTTTTGGAAAGTGGAATGGTCACGTGTATTATGGGAGTGTATTTAGTGGAGTTCAGCTTTTACTGTGGTCACTTACTGTGCGTAGAAATATTGAGTTCTTGCACCTATCTGTTCGGCAATATATCTCTGTTATTTCATCGCTTGTTCCAGATCTAGAGATGTTGTGAGGAGTCACGATAATATCCTCTGTGTCCCTCTGAAACACACCAGTTTTTAATTTCTCGAGCAAACTAAGCCTAGTGAGTAGCCTCCGAGTCTCCAGAGGCTCCCGCCTGAATCAATCTAGAAGTTGTGAGACACTATATGTTCGCTCTTAGCAGTTTTTTAAAAGAAGCGTGCTGCTTTTATTTGCATTTTATTAATTCTTTTATTTAAATCTTTATGATCAAGGCCTAAAATGCTCGCGGCGTATTCGAGGTGAGGCCTTACCAGAGCGAAGTAGATTCTTTTCTTTACCTTTTCATCCGAGGAGCTTCCAATTATTCGTTTCACAAAACCAAGTTTCTTTGAGGATTGTATATTAACGTAATATAAATGTCAATGAGGATGTTTCTCAGCCAAATCAAACATAGCGTCGGCAGAGTATTAAGTTTGGGCAGTAAAATCGGTGTTCGGCACAACCTGGTACTATTCTTTTGTCCTCTTAGGCTAGCTGATAACAGCGTTAACATTGAAGGAAGAAGTGTTGTAAGTATTGCAGTCGCCGTTCGAAATATAAGATTTACCCAAGGTTTCATTTAAGGTGCATAAAATCATCTGCGAAAATTATTCAGCCCATAAATTTAAATAATATTAAATGAAAAATATTAAAAATGAATAAATAAAATTATACATAAATTAGCCTAAATTATGAGAGATGATTTTACGAATCAAACCGCCTGCTCTTAGTTGCGTATGTATCTCAAGTATCCCTTCAAAAAGTTTACTCAACCACGGGGAGGAACTTGGGCATCTAAAGTACGACAAAGGTAAAACTGCTTTAGATTGGGCCCGGTGGAAGTTGTCGATATACTAGTTGAACAAATCACCCAGTAATCTTCAACAGATAAGATAGTAAGACGCAATTCACCACACGGCGGCGTAATCATGAGCCGCAGTGCGGGGGAACGCATCGGGCCATCCGGCAAGCACAAAAAAAGTATGTGGAAGGATAAATGAAGTTTTATTCATAATGAATATGGCAATGTTGTCTTTCTCTAATTACCACTTAGTATTGGTGGTACGTATGGAAACTGCAGTTATTTTCCGACGAGAATTCAAAGGCAATTGTAATAAAGTTCCCACATTACCGTCGAAAATAAACCCGTGCACGAGTATTTTCTCAAACACATACATAATTTTATTTCACTAAAATTAGGGCACATATGTCATAACAACTACTGTACATCCGTACACGCTTCAACATATCGCCAGAAAAATAGATATTTGAGAAGAACTTTATTGGGAAATTCATAATGAACATTGAGATGCATAAAGTATACATCCCCGAAAAAAAATTTTCCCGCCCACTCATAATATGAAATCACATATGAAGCAGTCTGTGTGTTTAATTTTAGCAAAATATTAATTGAATTTTCTATACGATAACGAAAAATTCTAATGACAACTACATCACCATTATCAAGGTAAAGAGGAGAGTTTGGGTTATATCAAGGTATGTAGGAAGGCATGGTATTTAAAATTATATTCTTGTACAAAAATATTCAAGGAAACCTTAAATCAAAATTCCATATATGGCCGCATAATGGCATAAGATATAGACAAGATATTAAACCCTTCAATCAGAATACCCTAGGTACTCTCATAGTGACATTTTTTTAAGTGTTCTAGCGGTTCAGGTAGGTTTATTTGAACGTCAGAGAATATCTTCCCATTTTCCAATTTCCCAGGGGTCTATCTCGCTCTGTAATATCATTTTTCGCCTCAGCATACGATCTTCCCTTCTTCATCCTGTCCATGACTCTCTTTCTTCCCCTTCCCCGCTGGCCCAACATCCTTCCCTATATCATGATCAACCCATTATTACATTCTCCAGCCACCTATTCTGCCGATCTCGAATTTCATTCAATAGTTTCCCTTCCTCGCCCACCATCTCAAGCACTTCCTCGTTAGTCTTCCTCTCCGTCCACCTCACCTTCTTCGCCCTTCTCCATACCCACATCTCAAATGCCTGCAACCCATTCTCGTCTCCCTTTCTAAGGGTCTTACAACTCTGCCCCATACACCGCTACGATCCACGCTCACCAGCCTCGTCTTCACATCCTTACCCAAGGTCCCCGTCATCAGCTCCCTTATTTTGCTAAACGCCTCCTGAGCTAGCGCCATTCTCTTCCGTATGGCTTTGCTACTATGTCCGTTTTCTTCTAATGTACACCCTAAGTAATTAAAATGCTCTACTTGCTCCAATTTGGGTCCTCCAACTTTTATCACCAGCCTCGCTTTCTTTGTCCAAGCGAATCTCATTACTTTAGTTCGCTTATTGTTCATCTTCATTTCGATTATCCCGCACTCCATCTCTAAAGCATCCACCAAAACTGATGCCAAAAACCAAGAAGGGAAAAAATTAAAATAAATGAAAAATTTTCTGAATGAGAAATCATTCCACGCAAGTCAATTCCAGAAATTTAAGCCAGAAACTCTGATTAGTAGGTAACCGTATTTTCAGTCCGTCCGCCCTGAGCTTCCCTATTCCGCTCCTTCGCTAGATAGCAAGCCCAGCGCAGACTCCTTCCATCTTCCCTGCCCAACACAAGCCTTCGTGGCCACCATTCCATCTCCACCTTCCCACACCCCTCTCGTAACTCAATCCCTACACACTCCCTTCGACCCTCACAACTCCCTTACGAGTCTGCACCCTCCCAGACCACTCGTTTCCCCCCCTTTCCCTCCCTTCTGCCATCCTTTATACCGGCATTCCAGTCAGACCCCTACCACCGGTGTCTTCTTAACGGCCTCGTGGATTCCGTGCGTAGGGTAGGTGAGGGCAAGGAAATACGGAGATGCGGAAAGTGAAGGAGAAAAAAACCAAGTAACGAAACCAACTTGTCTTGGGCATAGTAGGCATTGGGCAAAATAATGCGCGGCCTGTAAGGGGCGAAATATAGTACAGACCCGAACCCAGGGACGTTAGCTCCGAAGGCCCCTCAGACACGTATGAAATTCACATGGAAAAAGAGCATTCGCCTAGCCGAGGGCTCGAACCAATGTCCCCAAATATCACTGCCCTAACTATTTATGTCAACCAATCATCCATTCCCCGTGTGAATTTTTATGAAGATTTTGTAGTAGTGGGGTATTCTCATGAGGTACCGAGCATATGGTGTCACACAAGCATTTCGAATTTACAGAGAGAAAATGAATAGTCCTCTGTTCCAACCTAGTCAAAATGGATACATAAACTTGAGGAATTTCTGTTCAGCAGTCAAAATAAATCCACTGTTTCCTGCGTTCCAACTCACAAGACGAATTTAAGTGGGCATTACCAGGTAGAGCATCTAGTAAGTTTTGGCGCTCAAGCCGTCTACATTCTCTAACAAGTGAGAAAGTACGGTCGCAGAGACCCTACGCACGTTTTTAAATGTGTATTTTCTACGTCCGTAAGAGTAATCGGGACTAACGAGGAAATGCTTGGTATGGTGGGTGAGGAGAGGAAAATCGTGGAGATTATCTGAGTGGATCATTAGAACAATGTCAAGAGTTCTATAATCTCTCAAGCAAGGCATGATTCCAGAAGAGAACCGTTTTTCGTGGCTCTCCGTTTACGATAAACAAATTAAAATACTAGATCCCCATATTCTGTATTATTTATGATCAAAATCACTGAGAAATAATACTTCTTCATTTGGACAACGGTGATTTTGCTGAGTTTGCACAATTGAAGTGGTAATGACTGTGACGAAATATATGTAGCTCCGGTACAGACTAGCTAAACTTCTAAAGTTAAGTACTTCTAATGTTAAGGGGAGTTATCGCCCTAAATATGACATAGATAAAGCATGTAAGTTAAATAACCTTTGGTATCCACCAAAACAGATTAAACGTTCAATTTCTTAAGCAAATACTATGACGCTAAACGTGATACGTAGCAGCTAACTTGATAGATGCCAGAGTAGACGTATGAGGGCGCTCCTGGCGACTTGGGTGGCAAGCGCTCACTCTCAGGGCGATATCTCGCAAACTATTGGGCAGAAATCGAAAATATTCGAGATAGAAAATCTCAAATGCATAATGAGTCACTCATAGCATCAGGAAAGCCATTAAAAATGGAGGATGCTCCGTAATCGTTAGGAATGGCCGGAAAACACGAAAAAATGAGGGAATTCCAAACTTAGGTGCAATTTGGCACGTCTTCCCCTTTTGCAAATGCAATAATATTTTGAATCCATTATTTTCTCACCCATTGGCACAAATATAAGGGGGGTTCCAAAAGAGATTCGAATTTTCGGAAAAAAAAATAAGGACCACCCCATCAAGACATGTAATGGCAGGCGAAGAGATGCTGAAGGCTGTAATAGAGGGGAGGATTTTGGGTAAGCGAGGGAGTAGAAGAAAGAGATAAGGCTTCAAGGGCGAGAAAAAGAAAGGCAAGACGTGTGTTCCGATGAAAAGGGTAATAAAATTGAGCAGATAAAGAGTTTCAGCCGCTAAAACTTAGGGAAAGTTCACTATCTTAAGCTGTAAAATTTACTTTCCCAACAGTTAAACCTACCTGGACCAATACAAAAGCCTAATAAAAAAGAGTAATGGGAGAGGAAGATAAATTTCCTGGAGAAAAAGGAACGGTACACATTAAAAGGAGAAAAGGAAGGAGGAAGATGAATAAGGAGAAGAAGGCAAAAGCGAAAAAATCAGAAATGAAAAACGGCGAGGAGGTGGACAGAGGGCTTGGATTTTTGTGGATGAAAGCAGAGTTCGGGTGGGTGGGAGGGCGAAACCGGATCTGGGGAGGCATAATTTGGGAAGAAGTATAGGAGCCGAAAGAACGGGATAATTGGGGACGGAGGAAGAAAAAAAGAAATCCAACAGGAAGGAAATAATCGACGTGCGAAAAGTCGAATGAAAGTGCGAGTAAGGATGTGGAAAAGAGAATAAGAAGTTGGCAAAGAAATCGGACTATCGACTTAGAACTCTCTTCAACTCTATCATTCAGGAAAAGTTGTAATATTACAATCTCAAGGTCAAGTTCAGTGCAATAAACAAGCCTTAGATACAAAATGAATACTCCCGAAGTTAACGTTTATCATCACCAGGTCCAAACGAAAGGTTTAAGTTAAGATTAAATCAATAGAAACTATATAATTCTGAAACAAGCATATTGAAATTAGATCATTTAAACGCGCGTATTTAAGAAACTAGCAAACTAAATTAGAGCAATTGCCAGGGGAGTAAAATAATGAACAAGGAGGACAATGGAGAGAAGGACGAAGACTGAAGCAGGGATAAGACGTGTCGATGACAGCAGGAACAAATAAAGTGAATAACACAAATACTAGCAATGGAACCTGATGAATTTCAAGAAGAGAACCATTTCTCATGGCTTTCCGTTGGGATGAAACAAAGTACATGCTAGATACCCATAAGTATGTATAGCAACCGGGAGATTGACGGGGGAGATATTCCATTTACGAGAAGGAACTACGCGGATGAAGCTAGATTTCCGACGCGGATGAAGATCAGAAAAGGGACCGCAACCACGTAAGGGCACGTAGATTAGCGACAAGTGCAACAATTCAAGTTAGCTCCTATACTTAAGGGAAAGCTAATTTCATAAAAAATGACAAAGATAGACATAGAGACTTGAATTCAAAAGAAGGGGCAAACAGTGTCTTAAACCAATTTGAATTTATTGTAAAAGAAAGATGGTAATTGTAACAAAAGGAAAATGTTCAGCTGAAAAATATAACTAACTGTGGGCCCAATATTCTTTTAACGCAAGAATTAGCAAAATAAACTAGTTTTTTAAATTTATTTGAGTGTTTTGTATATGAATGTGAGCAATATAAAGAGCTTACATCGTGTATCTCCGGATTGAGGATCTGGTCGGGGCAATTAAGGTAAGAAAGGGTTTTTGAGGACACGAATTAGACATAAGTTTAAGGGCGTGACGATAGGGAGGGTTACAAAGGACACGCCTCTCCACAGGTACTGTTAGGGCTTATGGAATTAGAAGATATCATTTATGGCAAGGACTAATAATCAACGATCGATTTTAAAAGCATCTAATATTCCTATCAGCTTGATTTAAGTATGCTAACAAATGTTTGACCGACTACAAATAATTTCCACAACATACGGACTGAAATCGTGAAGAGAGAATAAAAGGAGGAGAACAGCATATCAAATATATTATGTCTAATGCAACGGTCATGAACGTTCAATCCAAAAATACGTAACAGATATCACTCACCGAATGGTCACCAAAATTTTACGAGTATGCCAACGTTAACATCAGCTTACCTGAAAATAAGAGAAAAATCAATATTATTGCAAGCATAGATGACGCAAAATTTCATGATTACTAAACAGAGCAATAGAGAGCAGTGGCGGTTGGGCACCGGATAGCGTCGTAGAACGTTACAAAACCGAATATATACGAAGAGAGGCGGGACACAAGGGGGAAAGAAATCCTGTGAGCAAATAGGTGCCCGCGTCTTTAAAAGTCTCTAGGATTTTCCCCTCTGCCCCATATCAATCTACTATAAACAATATATCGCCATAATGATAAAATTTATGGTATTAACCATATCGACTCAAACACACACTTCCGTACACCGGGCCAAGTTACTTTAAGTAGTTCCCGTCAGTTTTCTTTAACTCTCCAAGAGGTTAAAAAAACGCCTGGGTTATCTTTGCGTGCATTATATTCAGCAGGGCCCATCATAACATGAGTTTTTTTCAGTATTTGTGCTCCAATGGGCTAAAAAGATGGAAAAAGAGGAATGCACAAAGGAAAGACGGTGAAACTGACAGGAGGGCCCAGAAAAGGAGGTTGGCCGGATAAAGGCGGATGTTTGACGACAAGAGAGGGGAAGGAACGCAAATTGAAAAAGAGGCATTCACTGAAGCGGATAAAGAAGGAACGATAAAAAGGAAAGAAGCAAAACAGCCCACCAGAAAAGCAGAAGTGAATACTGAACACAAAGGAGAAGGATTAATAGGAAGAAAAAATCCTTGAGAATATCCGATAAAACGAGAAGAAACGAATTGAGATGAATGAAAAGATGAGGCCGATGCTAAAAAAAAAACAAAAAATGGCCTATTGCCTATTTTTTTTAACAAAATGGCCAAAGCTCGAATTGCGAAAATCATTAACATTGGAGCGCAGGCTTATTAAGGCAGGAACGATGTACGATTTCCATACCTAAACGGCGGGTGGATGACAAGGGCAGAATTAAGTAGGGATGGACGAAAAATACAGGTATTCGCTATTACAGAACAGTATTACCTCAAAGCGTTAATACATAAGGTACAAGAATTGAGGGTACCCTTTAGTCATAAACTAAGCGCAACCGTCGTGGATGGGGTATAAATCGGAAAAAGATGGCCGATAGATATTTCAAATGGTCTTTTCTCCCTCACTCTCCTGGAAGTAGAAACTATGAATAGTCGGTCAGAGTTCAACACATTCCTTGAAAAACGTCTGCCTACGATTTTCCTTGAAAATCACCGGATTCAAGTAACCATATAATCTATGAACTTTGGCCTAAGGAATATATTTTGGCTTTATTTAACATAAGACCTTATTTTCGATGAACGTATGAAACTTGAGTAAATTTATATAGGTTTGTTGCGCCAGATATGACAAAAAGTAATAAATTACTTCTTTTTTACAATCGCAGCAAAAGTTTCACTAGTCACCTACATAGGCCTACTCATTCATGGAAAATATTCTAAGGTGCTTTCAAGACTATGAACACAAGGCTAAAGGCTGGGACACAATCAACGTGTACGTGTGACGCGAGACGTTAACGGGACAACGGGAGACGGGGAACGCAAGTCAGCGGTCACAATCGACGTTAACGCGGCCCGGAGTAACAATTGACTAACGCAGGCGCAGCTAAGAGATCAGGTGTAAACAAGTGTGGAAGTAAATAAGTAGTCTTCGCCAAGAGCAATCTTCAACAGTTGGATGTATCTGTCGACAGATGGCTCCCATTCCCCTGATTCTCAGGACTATTCTGATTGGTTTTCCGTGTACGGGACACGGGAAGAGATGGAAGTTGCCCATCTCTCGCGTACACGTACTCCACGTACACGTTGATTGTGTCCCAGCCTTAACTTGAGCGTCCGTTTACGTCGCCAATAATTATGTTGAACCTACGATCCTGAGGCGGAGTCCAGCTCTTCTAGCCGGCACTGACGCCTCTAACACTGTGATTCTCTACAGGATTGAAAGAGTCGAATAATGAGCTCTGAAAAATACCTCAAGTAACATTATTATACCTAATGCAAGCACTGATATTAGAGAAAAGGTAAAAGTTCCCGAAGCAGTGATCAAATATCACTTGAATATCATCAATACATAGAGAGTATTATCATCACGCCTCACTACATCTATAGGTCTGACAGAAGCGATAAAATAAGAGAGATACATTGCCGAACAGATAGGTACAAAAGTTCGCTCTTTCCACGTACTATAAGCGACCACAATAAAAACTGAGCTCCCCTAATTACACTACCATTATACGTCACCATTTAACCTCCCAAAATCTTACATCTACACACGGCTGGTGTCCTAACACCCCCTGCCACACGCCCAGGCGACGGCTCGCTGGATTGTATGTAAATGTAGATGAATATCAAATAGTAAAAGTTTTTTACTTTCTTTCAGAGAGTATAACCATTACGTTTTCCGTTTGTGCAAGTAGGTGGCTGTTCATCTACACCTACATAATACCCTGCGAGCCGCCGCATGGGCGTGTGGCAGGGGGTATTAGATCACCAGCCGTGTAAAGATGTAAGTTTTTGGGAGATGAAATGGTGACGTGTATTATAGGAGTGTATTTATTGGAGCTCAATTCCTATTTTAGTCACTTATTGTGCGCGGAAATAACGAGTTTTTGTACCTATCTGTTCCACAGTTATCTCTCTTATTTTGTCGCATCTGTCAGGCCTAGGGAAATAGCTGTTCAGTTTATGTTCAATATACATTTTTAAAATCATAATATGCACAGTACATAATTTCTACAAATTGTATATTCGATGCCACCGGCTTCAAAACATAGTCGTGTTCTTCAGGTACTTGCAATTTATTTTGCATGCGTGGACGGAAATGTAAACTACAGAGCGAAAGAAAAAGTTTTCATCATTAAACCTTGGTTATCGGGACTCTAGGAGATAGGAGATTGAACCTAGCACTGCCGTTATAGCTATCCGCATCACTATGAACTTACGCCACGGCAAAAACCAACTCAGTAACAAGGTTAAATTGATAACAAGGATTTTTCTTCCGTGTCATTTTCATCCGACGAGTCCACCGGGTCGAGCCGGAGGAAGAAAAAGGGTTCTTTTGAGAGTAGCGGGTGGTCGGAGCGTTGGTGGAGGAGCTGGATTTCGAGGGGGCGTAACACGAGGAAGGCGAAAGTAGTGGTGTTGGGGTTACGAAAGGGGAGAAAAGAGATGAGTGGCCTGGGGTTGAAAGAAGAAGCTCGAGAGTGTGAAATATATAGAGGAAGAGACAAAGGAAGGCGAACTGAGGAGAGAGGAAGGCTTAAGGAGGGGCCGACACGACGAGGAGGGAGAAGGGTTAGAGGGGAAACAGCGGTGTATTCACGTGGGGGCGGAAGGGGCGATCCGCCCCGGTGCGGCAATTTTTGGAGAAAAAAATTTACCCATTTTTTAAAAATAGCTAGAAGGGTAAATATATCTAGATAATGTACGATTACAATTTAGGATTAGTATCTATATTAAAAAGAATACTTTGTAGTTGTCCTGAGAACATCGACCCTATCACCTGATCTTCCAGCGTCACCGCTAACCTCACCATACATCATTCACAAAAAGAGTAGATAATTTTTACCATCTTCCCATTGTTGGATTATTATTGGTTACCTTATTGTTATTTTTTAACGTTTGTGTTCTTTTTTGTTTGTTATACATTCACTACAAAATGGCTTCATGCTGAATGTGATCTTTTTCTCAAATAAATAAAATAATTAAATCAAATGAACAAACAAAATACAGCAATCTCAATCAACATAACAAACATTCGTGTCGCTTTTGTTGTTTAGCCAATAAATGAATTACATTTAAATCCATAAACTTGACAACATCTACCGTCATTTCGTAGAAGAACTCAACATTAGTATCCATATTGCAGAAAATGTTTTATATTTTTTATACAATTATTTAATTTGTACAAGACGTTTCGCAACTTTACAGCATCGTCAGGAAAAATTGTTTGTATAATATTTGTTAAATAATTGTTGAAATAAAAACGTGACGTCGGAGGGTGTGGAGGAAAAAAAACAAACTTTAGGAGGGAAGGGAGGAAAATATAAGAGTGGGGTAAGGTGGAAATGGTTATTATTCAACACAGAAATTGTATACCTGACGATGCTGTGAAGCTGTGAAACGCCCTGTGCAAATTAAGTAATTGCAGAAAAAATACAGAATATTATTTGCAATATGGGTACCTACTAATATTGAGTTCTTCTACGAAATGACGCTTGATGTTGTAAAGTTTATTGATTTAAATGTGAATCACTAATTGGCTAAAATCCAAAAGCGACACGAATGCTTGTTACGATGATTGAGATTGCTGAAAAATTAATAAAATACCCAAGCGACATACAACGATTAATTTTTTTTTAATCACAAGAATGACGCATAATTCTCAAAGGAATTTAAGACTTTTCGAGAAAGGGTTGAATTAGGACGTGAAGAAAAAGATCAAGAAAAAAGTATTAACTCAGCTGTGAGAGGATTCGAACGGTCGAAATAATTTAAAGGTACCTAACGACAAAACCAATAAAACGAACAGTCAATGTTACACTATAATCCATCGCTGTAACTCAAGAAATAATGCACGACTGTCGGGGACGTAATGAACTATAATATACTGGTGTATTTTAAAAGCGCATCGGGCCAATAGAGCGTTTTATAGAGTATTAGACCAATTTATAGAGCAATTTTCAATTGCAGAGTTTTGATGTAAAAGGGTATAAGATACAAAAAAACTTTGCAATTAAATGATTAAAGTAAATGAAAATGTAAAATACCGTTACGCCATTGTCACTCCATCGCTGTAACTCTTGCAATTATGCACGAATATCGGCAACATAATATCGCTGTAACTCTTGGAATTATGCACGAATATCGGCAACATAATAAACTGTAATAGTATACAGGTATATGTTTAACGCGCATCAGGCCAATACCCAACAATTACTTGAAATACAATCTTTGAAAAAATGTCAGACTGTAGGAGATATTTCCTCTTGAACTCGTCTAAATACGTCTAATAGGTCCTCTTCGTTCCCTAATGGAAGGGTGGCGATGAACAGACCGCCAAGGGCGGTTGAAACTCCAGCTACGTCAATGATGGCGTAAGGAACACGGCGGAGGAAGGACAGGGGTGAGTGGAAGGGAATGAGGGTCGGACGGAAAAGAAATTATGGAAGAGTCAAAAGCTGGAGAGGAAAGCGGAGAGAAAGAGAGGGAGGATGGGAGAAAAGACGTGAGGGATGATGGGGCGGGAGGAATAAAAATAAATACGAGGGTTGGAAAGGGCAGAAAAGGGGTGAATTTAGGTAAAAGAAGGGAAGTGACGGATTGAGGCGGCAAGAATATCCCAGGTGGAGTTCCACAACGAATACTTCCGAATCCTATTACATCCACGGCTAGTTACGATATTAGCCAGTCTAACACTGTGAAAATATTTTGTTATCAAAATCAATTCTGTAGTCCCCCACAGTGGTTTACTCGACTATTTTAACTCTCAAAGATCAATTCAAGAATTAAACCAAATCCTTGCCATCCTCCAAGCAATTCGATTCCATGCTACGTCATTTACAAGGCAAAAAAAATATACAATAGCACTAAGGAAGGGGGTACTACAGATTTGTATGGAAAGTATTAGACTGGCATACGTTCTCCAGTTTCTTTCTCCAATTACTGGAATGGGCTGTGTAGATGCCTGGAGAAAGTATTAAGGGGCGATGGGTTGCTCAAGAGTGTGATAGAGGGAAGGATGTTGGGCAAGCGGGGAAGGGGAAGAAAGAGAATAGGTTTTGTTGACGGGATGAACGGGAAGGGTAGATCTTATGCAGAGGCAAAAAAATGAAACGTTAAGAGATATATAAGACCTCGAGAGCGTAGAAAAGCGGGAGGATTTTCTCTGACTTTCGACAAAACCAACCTTTTACCGGTAGAACACTAAAAAACAACTTTTTATAACTGTTCGTGATTTCTGTATCCTACACATTTGATTATCGGCCATAAAAATTTCAGTCGTGGTCTTCTACAGTATCTTTCCCCATTCACTAGTCCCACTAGTATTCCTGTCAGCAGTCTTTGATAGTTGATCATGATTGAGTACATGCCCTAAAAGTTGGAATTTTCAGCTTGAAATATATTCCCATGAGTTTCCCCTTTCGTTCAGTCTTCTAAACGATTCCTCCTAAGAAATCTTATCGCTGACTTACTTTTAAGAATTTGTCTACAGCCTTATATCTTAATCTAGTTGTTTCTTCTCCTACATTTTTCAAAGAGTCCAAATCGTTTAGCGACGAATTTTCTACCTCTAAAACAGCGTTTAAGGCTCAACTAAATGGTACATAAACATCGCAAGAGCTAGTAGCAGGGTATTTTCAGGACGCCATGAAGATAGGAAGGAATAGGATAAAGAAGAATGGAAAGGAAAGGGTCGCACGGAGAGGAAATGAGGGAGGAGTCAAGAGCGGCTGAAGAAGGAGAGTGGAGAGAAGGGAAAAAGAAAGGATGTGAGGGATGATGAGGGTGAAATAAATAAAAGGGATAAAAAGGTCAGAAAAGGGGCGAAGTGAACCATGGAAGGTAGCGTGGGGGATGGACTACAGATATTCCAGAGTTTTGGCGGCCGGGAGGGCACGAACAGAAAATCTAAAATAAAGCATGGCTGAGGAGGAGAGAAATTAATTCGTAAGAGAGGAAGTGTAGATTCACAACTACAACAGTAGAACTGGAGACGGCAACTGCATATGGGTTTTCACAAATGCCATACCTATGCTGTGAGTGGAGTAAACATAAAATCTTTCGATACAGTAAAATATCTAGGAATTATCCTAACTTCTGATATATACGCTAGGCTTGGCTTACTTGAGAAATTCAGAACTTGTGTATTTCATAACGACACACCGAATATTACCATGATGCCTCACTACATCTCTAGGTCTGACGGAAGCGATAAAATATGGGAGATACATAGCCAGTGGCGGATCTAGATTTGGTCCAAAGGGGGGGGGGGGGCAAACCAGGGGTCTGAGGGGAATTACCCCCCAGCCGAAGGGGGGTTCGGGGGATAATTTCGATTTTATCTAGTGTAAGTTTCGACCCAATGGGGGGGACTATAGCCCCCCCCCACCATAGATCCGCCCCTGTACATAGCCAAACAGATAGGTAATGAAACTCGTTTTTTCCATCCACAATAAGCGACCACAATAAAAACTGACCTCCAATAAATACACTCCCATGATACACGCTCATTTCACCCCCCAAAATCTTACATCTTTACATGGCTGGTGTCCTAACATTCACTACCACACGCCCATGCGGCGGCCCGCGGGTAGTAGAATGCGACGGGTAGTAAGTATGTAGACGTTGACGTATCCATATCCACCACCCCCTGGCCTCCGACCCGCCGCATTGCCCCGAAGGAAGAGTGACGACAGCGTTGAACGTGTATTAAAAATGAAACAGCGACTATAATTCCCCATTTGCCGTCAAATATAATACCATAACATGACTCCCTGAACACGCTACGCCGAACGCTTATCCTATCCTTTTTCTCAAATATACGAAGTTCATCTGGGATACAGACATACGCATGAATCTACACCAACCACAAACTACCTTCCGTCGACGTTAGATATATATTGAGACCCCTGCGTATTATGCTAGGTTTGATCATATTAACATGATTAGAGAGATAGATTGTCGTACCGATAGATTTAAAATGTCATTTTTTCCGCGTAATTTGAGAGAGA
Organism: Ceriagrion tenellum; assembly: GCA_963169105.1. Lineage (NCBI taxonomy): Eukaryota > Metazoa > Arthropoda > Insecta > Odonata > Coenagrionidae > Ceriagrion > Ceriagrion tenellum. Next base: position 34,583,782 of record OY720643.1, on the reverse strand, counting down.
ACAATAGGCAACGAAGCAAAGGGATAGGTAGGTGAAATATAGTTAGTCTGTAGTGCATGATGTATGTAATAACAACCAATAACCCCTTTCTTATTATGCCGATACTAACCATCTAGCTGCATGTGACCCTGTTCTCTAGGATGTCTCCCTTAAATATCCTACTTGCATGGCAATAGTGCATGTTTGGTGATCTTCACCCCCTGCCACACCCTCGTGGTGGCTCACAGGGTAGTACGTAGATGTAGATGTTTAGTAACTGGAGGTATGTAGAGGAATACATACCAGTCATGGAACACAAAGAATAGAGGCAAATAGGACTGGGAAAAAGGGATGAATGGTGAAGTTGTTGTCAGGTAACCTAAGGTAACTGAGTTGTCAGGTAGCTGTTGTCAGGCTGTTGTTGTTGTGACGTAGCTAAGCAAACTAACATTTATTTATTTTTCCAGGGAAAATGAGACATGAATTACCATCACACGTCTATAGGCTATACTCAGCTATTTGTCATTTTTTTTCAGTTGAGCTTAAGGCATTTAATTACCCTGTATAATGACCTGCCTGATCATAATGTACCTGACTCATTTAGACATCACAGAATCACATGGATATACGTGCATAAATCCATCAGGCCATTGAGCTTAAAAAAACAGACGATGGAACGAAAAGAAGGAAATAATATATTAGATTCCACTACTACCAAAGAAAAGGTTTACAATCCGAGAAACCGTCAATTTAGATTCGTGATTCAGTCATCATTAATGTTGTTATCATAGACATTCATTCCAATACATGTGAATTATGTCACTCAAGCTGCCTCGTGAGGCGTTTGGACGAGAAAAATAAGGGTCGTTAAAGGAAAAAAAAAGTTATGGGGGAAAGAGATAGTAAATTTAGCGTCAAAGGAGGTCGTGTCTTACTCTGGTTATTCAGTAGTCTCTTAAGAATCGTGGGAAGGAGGAAAATTTTAACAAAATTCGCTATTCGACAGGGTACGACCCTATTCCTAGTCAACTCGGCGCCGTTTAAATGACAATAATTTACAATATTTAACAAAATGAGAAATAAAAATACAGGTAAAAAGAGGTTGGATAAAAGGCGAGGAAATATTTTGATTATACGAAGCATTAAAATATAAAAAATCTTCAATAAAAAAGGAACCGAATAGTCTAGTTATTACTAAACCTACTAATTTCTAAGGGCTCTATTACATTAGCTCTTAAATAAGATAGTTATTATATCCTCTGAACCACCCAGTAACATGTACGAACTGAATATAGCATATGGCTTTAAGGTACTTTGAGCCAGATAGTTCCCTAGTGGTAATGGAGACCATATTCGAAATATTCGATCTAATTACAACAGCTCTAGTAAGCATGAGTTAAATATTTTATTAATACTTTATATGACAGACATCTAGTTAATCAAATAAAAATATCTTCACGAGGCTTTTATCGATTAGACACATTGTTTTCACGCGGTACATTTAAAATTCATTCACAACGAGAGGTTTTTTGCGATGGTGAAAAAACTAATGCGATGATAGTTTCATTTGTTTTCAAAAATAGTCGAGAAAAAATACATAATACACACAACCATACTACATTTTGGACGAGATATAGGCATTAGAAATACCTAAATTTTAAATAATATCTATCTGAAGTGCATACACGTACCATTTCCCATGTAAAAAGGCTTATATTTCTCGTCAAAAATCTCGGAAAGTAGTTCTGTTAGGAGCTGATACTTCGTTATCTTTAAAAGAGTAAGATACTTTTCTTTAACCCTAATTGGTCACATGGGGTTAAATAAACCCCAATCATTTTTCTACTCTTAATTAATAAAATATATTTTTCGTAATATCTTTGTGTAATAATGATTATTACTACTTTTATTATAATTATTCCTGCAAAATAAAGGACTTGTATTTTTTTACTTTTGAAATCTACAAAATAATATACTTTTTTGAGCAAAGGTTATTGAAATTTTTTTATTCAAATTTTTTATTTCAGGTTAAGACTCTCATAGTTTTTTGCTCAAAATCGATTTCGTAAAAAAAAAAATTTCTGTAAAAAACATGATTTTTCATTACCTTAATTTTGGCGATAAGTTTTACAATACTTAAACAATTAATTTAGGTTGGACAACTGTGATACCTTTTTCTGCGATCCTTAAACAATACCTAGATTATGTTTTTCAGGTTTTTAGAACTTATTATTGAAGCAGGATATCTCTTCTTCGGTGCTGGGGTGAATTAAACCTAGTGTGACCATCATTCAATTTTACTGGAGTGTGACAAATTAGGATTAAAATGAGACCAAATTCATAGATTTGAGGAGAAATGTGAAATGATATTTCATTCAAACTACCTAAACTATACTAGTATGATGGAGAAGTAGCAGATGTAGCCCATGCCAGTTAAGGCTAGAGGGATGATTATGATGAAAAGAGGATGGTGAGTAAAGGACTTTGATACTGGGTAGAGAGGGTAAAGGCGCACAAAAGGGTTGGTTTTTGCGAAAAGGAGTGGGCGTAAGAGGAGATGAAGAGGAGGAGGAGGTAGTAAGAGGGTGGAAGAAGGAATGAAAGAGGAAGAAAGGGAATAAAAAAAAGCGTGAGGAGGGGGGACTGCGGGGGAGGGGGGTAAAAAGGGGAAGAGCGTCGCTTGGAAGGACGGAATAGGGGAGGAAGAGAAAATCGAATTTTTTTCTTTTTTTCTTTAAGAGTTCCTCCGTATACGGAACGCAAATTAATCAGAGGGAATTGAAAAATTGATTCGCTTGCGTTATTTTCGAGTGTGCACTCCGGAAATTAAAGCAGACGGAGGGGGTGGCTTCGAAGAGGGGTCGGGAAGCTTTCGTATATGTAGAGCTAAGCCATATTCTTGGGATAAACTCGAGGTAAAACCGAGTGCTGCCACTTCTAAGGTCAGCTCGAGCAGAAAGCAGCCGCATGTTTAGGTTCGAATGCTTATGATCGCGACTTGATTCGATGGTTTGAACCAGAGATTAAAGAAGAGAAAAAATTGAACCACACGAAACCTTGGCACGGGGGAATAGTGTAGCCATCAAAATATCCAAGAGTTCATCTTGAAAATATCAGGAATGCCAACAAAATAGGCACTATTAGACTTGTAGCGTTACCATAATGATAAATCGACAAAGAGGCTACATAAAAAGAGATAATTTCCAAGAAAGTATACATTACAAAAAAAAATGTATGGTATAATTGGACTAGATAGCCTTGTTAGGTGACTATTTTCCTTGTAACAAGACACCACACGATGTCTTTGTCTATCTTTGGTTAGACCGACAGATTTAGTTTTATTTCAGTCGACTGTTTCATAGTTTTTATGATAACCAGCCCCACTGGTTTCACACGCTCGTGAATAATGATATTTCCGAAAACTTTCGAGAGAGTAACGCTTATAATATTCTCTGTGGAAGTTTTAACGGAATTTCAGCGTCCTGAATGGTCAACAATGTCGCCACAGTAATTCTTCGCCTATTAACCATAGCAACTGGTTTTCATAACCGTCACCGACTCAGCGTCCGTTTTTCTAATGTTCGTTAAGATGATCACGTTAACTTTCACTGTTAAATACATAAGTAAGTTCCAACAATCCCAAAAAATCAATCAACTATGCGCTTCAGTTCTTCTTTAACTTCGGAGTTTAATAAGTATAGAAAGATATATGTTTGGGGTTAGAATTTTTCCGCCGTAAAATCATTGGCTGACGTTAACAACGCTTAGATATATTTCAGACACACCATGGAAGCATGCGAAAATGCTAGGTTTGCAGGGTTGCATACCCCAAAGAAACTCGCAATGATGAAATAATTACGGGTATTCAGATAAATAAATGAAACTACCACACAGATTCATGAATAAACGGAATGCATCAATAACTATAGACCGATAAGTCAACGAGGGAACTATTATGGTAAAATATGTTTGTAAAGGTTGGGTCAAAATAATTTAAGACATGCTAAAAATTCTGATTGAATTATTATTACCAGGAGACAAACAGAATCTGAAGACATTCTTCGGACTGAGACTAGCACATAGGTTAGAGTCATTTTCTGAGCGGGATTTCAGCTAACGTCAATGAAAAATACGCAGATCCATATATACAGCTACAACTGGAGACCAATGAAAGAGAATGGTAAATTGGCTAATTTCTAAAATATTCCGCATGATGAAGATATCACTTTGTGGAGTATTTCCATAGTTTACGTAAAAACACAACTTGGTGTATTTTTTTATAAATAAATAAATTTATTTACAAATAATTTACACACTGTAATTTCCCTTTGGATGGGTCACAATGAATTTACAACAACAAGGAATATTTGTACTTATTTTTGGTCATAAATCATTCATAAATATAATAATCACAAATGAAAATATATATTTACCTTCAAACAAAGATTACTTTTATATATATTAATATAATAATATTTTAATTCCTTTTCAGAAATTACAGAGTGGTAGTATAATAGATAGCCCCTACGGAATAACCTGTGTTGGGGCTACTAACAAATAAACCATGCAAAAAACGATAGCAAAAAACAAAATGGTTTACAATTTTCGATAAAAAATTTACAATACAGTGAAGAAACTAATTCCAAATAGAAAAAAGACTCAGAGAGATACATAATTAAATAGTGGTTACAAATAAGAGACACATAAATACAAGATCGGGCGAACTAACATTAACAATGATATTACAATATCACTTAATCCATTACATTTAATTCGATAAATATTTCATGTAAATTACGAAACAAAATCTCGATGTTTTTTAAAAGCAATAACCAAGTTTTTACTTCCTTAATAAATTTTCTTACGTTTTTTCTTCCTTAATGTGGTTCGGAAGGAGGTTAAATATTTTTCGGGATATATACACAAAGCATCTTTGAAACAAACTCAAATTAGGCTTGGGTAGAGAAATCGTATTTCTTTCTCGCAAGGTCAGGACTTGAGTCCTGGGTAACAGATTTGCTTCGTCGCCACTTGCCATTCTCTTGATAGTACGTAGTACACTCAGATGGGAACACTGGATAAGTGAGGAAGAGGACAGGAATTCCGGAGGAAATAAGAAGAAGGAGACGAATCGAGGGTTTTAAAAAGGGAATAAATAGCGGATCATGTAAAAGGAGGGTAAGCAGAACTATATGCTAGAGATTAGGATGTTAGAATAATCTCGGTCAAAAAACCTACCAATCGTATGGTAGAATGACATGTACACCTGACGATGGCATCATTGCCGAAACCGGTTGTGCTCAATTAACTAAATCAGAGGAAAACACAAAGTTGTGTCACAATTTTATCGCAAATATTTAGTTCGCATTATAAAAGGAAAAAAAAACTCAAGCATTTACCGAGCCATTTCAATCAGCGGGGGTTTTGTCTTCTTAAAGTAGTGTAACGAATCATCGGTAATGAAAGAATAAATTATGAATAATCCCGCCTCTGACACCGATTTGTCACGGGTTTGGGTAACACAAAAGAAATTATGACAACTCCTCGAATTCTGCGAAAAACACACTTCACTCCCACCTTCATTTTCTCTTGTTTTCTAACCAATCGACAACCACATTATTATTCCGGTATAAGTGGGAATATCCATCATTTATTCTTTCATTACCGATGATTCGTTACAGTAGGTTAAAAGAACTACCAGACAGAATTATCTCTCCACTACAAAACAACGAGGCCGTTTACAAAAGTTAATGCTGTATTCAAGACATTACTGCCCCGGACCTCTTCTCTGGGGCGTGAAATGCAAACCGAATACAACCGATCGCCCATCGAAGGAGAGCAGTTTCGAAGCGGGGGACGAAAGTTTTGGACAAACTCGAACATCGATTAGGACTTTATCGATTTCGCATCGGGGGAGAAGATATGGACAAGAAGGGAGAGGGGGTAAATGGGCGGCAACTGACAAGGCACCGCAAAGGTACAAGGTGGAGTAACTAACAACCATTGGGCACGGATCGAAAGCGTAGTTAGCCGCTGGGGGAGGAAACGACGCCTCAGAGACGCAGAGGGGAATGGTCGAGCGGCTATACATTAAAACAGAATGTGGACGAGAACGCTCCGTTAAAGCGAGATGTTAACGACTCTCTATCGCAATGTAATTTAAACATAATTATTTTGATACTATTTACATGGCGGAAAAAACGTGTCCATATCTCATTTATTTAGAGGTTTCCTACCAAATGAAGGGCAGGTACATGAACCAAATTCCTGTTATCCCATCGATTGCTTAGTGTTTTCTCTGTCTTCACACGCCAAAAGCTACATTTCAAACAATAAATAATATATTCAGCCTTCGTTAAGTATTTCATCTAAAATATGTAGCCCGCATCGTAAAATGAGAAAAGCACTTCGAGCGATTTCAATCAACGGGTGTATTTTCTTTTTAAGGTTGGTAAAAAGAACTACCCCAGAGTAAAATCTCCTCACTTTAAAATAATGAGGCGGTTTTTTTTTGCTTGCCGGACGATTCTGTTGGCTCGTATGTCCCCGGAATCCCGATAGGCTGCTGAGCCTGTCATCAGGATTTCCAGGGACCGGACCAACAGAACTTGACATACATCCATGCCCTGGGTGGTGAAAAACCCACCCAGGCGAGACTCGAACCCGCGAACCTCGGTTTAGCAGGCGAGGACTTCACCCCGCCGCCACCTGGGCCGGCATTTACAAAATATAATGCAGTATTCAGGACATTAATGCCTGAACTGCGCCATACTCATAGTAATTCAGCTCAATAATCAAGTCCTAATTATTGAGTAGCCTTGTCGTGTATCCATTTCTGACTCCACGTTTATCGCTTCTCGTAAATTGGGCGTTTCTAGAAAACGAATAATAGGCAGCACATTCGGCAAACATTTTATATCGATTAACCTACGAGTTCGGTCACCTGGAGGGATTTAAAACTAACATATTTTTTACTCAGTCCACATTACCAAATCCATATCTTTTGCAGCTGAGTTTTAAGTCGTTTTTTTTTAGTTTTTTAACGTGAAATTAGGTTGATTACATTAAAAGGTTAATAAAACAGATTAGAAAGAAAAAATGAGTCAAAATATTTTAAGTTGCACTCATTAAACAAAAAATGAAATAGGCTGAGCGTCCGACACCCGACGACCCGAATCTGTAATGCGAAGAAATCGACCCTGCCGAGGGATTTAGAATCTTCATTCTAAAATTACATAACCAGCATTTAATTCCTTAAAATTCCTCCAATCTTTTCCCATTTCAACTCTCCCAATCTTTCGCTTTCTAATCTCATCCTACTTCTCTATCTCACACGATAAACCAAAATACCATCAAAACATTATCATGGTTATCTGCTGTTAAGGTGGGTTTAAGTGGAGGACCCCTTAGACTTCTAGGTACATGCCTCTATCTCTTTCATCGATTTCTTTTTTCATTCAGTATACCTCCAGCAGTAAACACTGGGAAAGCGTGGAAGAGGAAGAAAGAGGTAGTAATCTTGGATAAAATAAGAAGAGGAAGACGATATGAGGATTTAACAGGGATTGTATGACGGATCACGTATAGGAGGGAAATAAGAATGATATGCCAGAAATTAGGACGTAAGAATATATAATTTCCATAAACCTATAAATCAGCTGGTAGAATATTGAAATAAAAATGTACTCCTACCACCTATCTTCCCGGTAAGCCTCATTGCTCAGGTAAAATCTTCATTTGTGTCGTAGCCATAAATATACTCAAGACATATACACCAAGGGTTGAAATTTGCCTTCAAAAAATCATTTAAATTTTAACTGAGATTCAAACCCGGATCTCCAAGTTGCCGTTCAGGTGTGTTAGCCAGTTACAATTAACTAAGCCGTGTAACTGGCCAACACACCTGACCGGTAATCCAGGCTCGAATCAGGATAAAGTCATGTGATTTTATCCATGGCGATTTTCAGCCCTTTGTGCATATGTACTCCTGCGAGTGACTTCGTACCACATCATGTGTAAATGCAATGACTGTAAACCTTCAATGCAGTTCAAATAATGAGAATTGTTAACTTACTGGAGCAAAACATAACGCGCAATAACAGAAAGTCATGGCGATGAAAATTTTAGCGTTTCAGTCAGTCCCATCGCAGCGCGTAGAAACACATTTCGGGCCAAACATTAAATGAGGGATAAATGGCGGCAATGATACCTCCTACTTTGCGCAGCGCATGACTCTCAGTTCTTGGAATACGGCCAGCACTCGGCGCTTGGGCGAGCGACCACGTTTTTGCGACGTCTGCGCCAATGCATGAGACAAGTCCCGACGCTCTCCAACGCTCCCTGCCCTCCAGTCGGTAAGAGCAATTTCCCACAATAGTATCAGACGAGCAACGTAAAGAAGCATTCAAAGGAGGAGTCCACTGGTCCATGGCCAAGAAATTTCCCCACTCAACGATTCTCAATTCAAAGAGGCGTGCGTAGTGCCGACTTCTGGCATCACGCGGCCTCTGCGCACGAGGAAAATAGAAAAACATTTACGACAATGGGCGACCGCACTTTGTCGCCTACGAAGGAACTTTCAACGTTAGCGGGACGACCAACGGCACTCGAATTGGAGTCCTCACAGTAGGATCGTTGCGTCAATGAGTTTCGAACCAAACCCTCCCTTTACCCGATGAAACGTACACGCCCATGCAATAAAGGAGGAGGATACGACGCAGGGACCAGGGCCGCATAGGCAAACGACGAAATATATACACACACCAAAGGAGAACAATACGACTTGAGAACGAAATAAAACGATTCCACGATAGGGAGGGAACCTTAAGACGTGGGGAGAAACGAGAGTAGATCGATACTGCAAACTAAACACCTAGACTGCCAAGCATTTGACTTTAATCTAGCCAAACTTCGCCAAACTGATCTTTTAAACGTAATGATACGGTGGTTAATCTTAAAGGTATCCGTCACCAACAATAGAAAAAATGCGCAGTAATAAAAACGAGGAGACACGTTATTTTTAAAAACCTATGGGACAAATATGAATTATTAATAATAATAACCATTAGGATCAGTAAATGATGCTACAGATTATAACTTACACCTCTAGATAGATGTAAATTACTATAATACGTCGAATAAATGACATGAATCTATTTTTAAATTAATATGAATGCAATGAGTCCCAATTAGCACAATGAAATACCATACTGCAACTAGAGAAATGGAAGATATTTGACATTTAAAAGAAAGCAAAATCATACAAGTTAAATTTCGAAGTTGTGAGGATAAAACTGAAAATGTTATAACACTACATGTCTAAAAACAGCAGCGAAAATGTTCGACACGATGTGAATCTCGAAGCAATTATAACAATATTGACAGATTAATGTTTTCATAACTGAAACAACAATTGCACATTTCTAAAAGATATTTTAATACTTACGACGCGTTTCAGCTCAAAGAGTCATCATCAGGTACAAGATATCAGGTACAGGTACATCAGGTCTTGTACCTGATGATGGCTCTGTGATCTGAAACGCGTCGTACGCACTAAAATATGTGGAAAAGTGCAAATGTTGTTTCTGTTATGATATGACAAACTTCCACGACATTTCGCCTGAATCTGAAGAGATTTATGATAGATATGAGATATTTCATACACATACATATTCACCAATCACGCCGTTCCCTTCCGGGGTAAGCATTGTCACAAAATTTCACTCATATTTGTACACCTAACTCTGCTTCAATAATTTCCTCCATACTGACCTATCCTTGCAAACCTCTTTTGCCTCAACTATTCCCATACACTGCTTCATACACGCCCTCCTGTTTTTAAGACTCCTAATACTCCTCCTCCTAAGAATTTCCTCAACCACATTCAACCACAACTTTCTCGGCGTACCTCTACATCTCGCACCATTCATTCTACTCTCGTGTATCTGTTTCGTTATTCGACTCTCATCCATTCTCTCAACATGACCAAACCAACGAAGCACACTCCCTTCATATATGTCAATTACTGGAGCATCTAACCCACATTCATTAATTACCCACTCATTCCTGACCCTATCCATCCTACTTTTGCCGCAAACACTCCTTAGATATCTCATACCCACGGCGTTTAGTCTGCTCTTATGTCTATCCTGACATACCCATGTTTCACTACCATACAACAAAGTAGGGAGAAGTTCACTTTTTTACACGGCGATTTTCGCTTCCTTTGACAAGAACTAGATATTAACGATAGGTATGAGATATTTCATAAGAAGGGGGAAAATATTCAACAGATGGTAAAACTCGAATAAATGCGAGAGGATATCGAATAAAGGGTTCGATAACAAGTAACACGAAAGGACGGTGGACTTGATCACCCGAGAATGGGATAATAAGATGAAGTAGTTACCTGTCGCGGTAGCTACGTTGATAACGCGCCGGCCAGACATAACTAAGGCCGAAAGTACAAATCTTGACAGGGTCATGTTTAATTTATTTGACCCGGGCGAACAATTTTAATATGGCCGATACTAAATCACTAGGCAGGTCGGAGCACCAAAACCCTAATCTTCAAGAACTCTCTAAATAAAGTTTGAAATAAAATGAAATGAAATGATTGCTATGGTATGTTACTGATTAATATTATAAACTTTTCCAGGAACTAAATTTCATCACAAGGAATTTTACTAGGTATGAGGTATTTCACAAAAACGGGAAAAATACTCAACAGAGGGTGAAATTCGAAGAATTGCAAGAGAATATCGAAAAAAGGGTTCGATAACAAGCAACACGAAAGGCCCCGGTGGCCGCGGGGTAAAGTCTTCGCCAGCTAAACTGTTCGTGGCTCGAAGGTTTGAGTCCCGCCTGGATGGGTTTTTCACCACCCAGGGCATGGATGGATGTCAAGTTCTGTTGGTCCGGTCCCTGGAAAATCTGATGACAGGCTTAACAGCCTATCGGGATTCAAGGGACTTACGGGCCAAAAGAATCGTCCGGAAAAAAATGGAAACTCAGGATAAACGCGAGACAGCGTAAACAATCACCAGAAATCAGTGATTAAGAAAGAAGATGCCATGTCTCTAGAGGAAGATGAAAAAATTAAGGAAAAGAAAAAAACTACTGGGTATGCAACCCACACTTCTTATAAGTTGAGAAAGCTACTCACACGTTAGGATAAAGAGCTTTTTTTCTTGATCAACATGAACCCCCGATGGACAAGCGAGTCAAATTTCAAACGTTTCGTAATCATTGAAATATCTGCTCTCTAAGGGGCTTTTCCATTTAGTTGCTGCGCTAGATTGAATTGTAGCGCTTCGGATTAAGTGTGTGGAAAGTTGTGTCTCTTTCGGCGGTTTGTCAAACAATTTGAATGGATGAATTTTTGACGGTGTTCACTGACGATGGCATGCCTGGTGGAGTTATGAAATAAATAGTATCAATAAAATCAATGGTTGGCGAATTCACTTTGTGGAAATTATGATTCATCTAAAAAATATCTTTAAAACATATTGGTGGAAAAAACTACGTGGTTTCATTTTAACATATATATTTTCAGCTGTCATATTTAAAAAAATTGGGAAATTTTAAAAAGACACGTTATGAAGGTAATGTTGAAGTACAGCTTGTTGTAAAGTGCTATTTTAAATTAATTATATACAATACAATCACGTCACATTTCTAAATAATTGTTATTATCATATAAAGGGCAATTTTTAAAATGCTTAAATAGCCCTCTTAAAAAAACTTATTAGTAGCTGTATTATTTTCCTGCTGATGTTTCATAATTCCGTCCATGAAGGGTCAAGAAAAGGTTTACGACCGCCAAAAGCAACGAACGACTAAACGAAATATCGTATTTAATAATGTATTCTGTAGAAGGGCGCAGTTCCTGCAAATAAATCGAATGAAGATTCACGAAGACAGGAAATAGATGAATATTAATGGTGAACTAAAATTACTATGAGGTGATCTACTAGTAGAGATACATTTGAATGGAGGTTGAATAAATACACCTATCTTTCACACCCGCAGGCCCTTGACTTCTTGATTGGTATTATCCCACAGCTTGCAGGACGCACTTCTTCATGCCAACCACGGAACCAATTCTCCCTCTCTTTCCCTTACTCATCCACCCAACATTTGTAACTCTGCACGGTCTTTTAGTACCCCTTCAAACCTCATCACCTCTTCCAACACCTACTCCACCCTCTGTTATCCTCCTCCAACATATTCCCCTCTTAACGCACCACGCCCAGCACTTTCTCGTTTGTTCTTCTTTACGCCCATCACGCTTTCTCCATATTTCTTCGCACAAACGTTTCAATCGTCGACACTCTTTTCTCGTCCTCTTTGCCGAGAATCCATATTTATGCGCCTTAAAATGCCACATTTCATGATAAAGAATCTTTCCTGCACGTGGGTTCTTACTCATGATCCCAAAGACTGACTGTATTGTGAAACTCATCGTTTCATTTTGCTATTTCCCTTCTACTATCTTTACCATCACGTTCATCAACTTTAAACACTTGACCTAAGTAAATGAAATGCTCTGTCGGCTCGAACAAGAAAGGAATAACGTAATCTACTTACTACCCTGCGAGCCACCACATAGGCGTGTAGGGGGTGTTAGGACACCAACCGTGTAAAGATAAGAAGGATAAGGTTTTGGGAGATGAAATGGTGACGTGTATTATGGAAGCGTGTTTAGTGGAGCTCAGCTTTATTGCGATCGCTTATTGTGCACGGAAAAAAAACGATTTCTTGTACCTATCAGTTGGGCAAGGTATTTCTCTTATTTTATCGCTTCTGTCACACCTAGAGATGTAGTGAGACGTCATGATGATATTTTCTATATCGCTCTGTAACACATGAGTTCTGAATTTCTCAAGAAAGTTAAACCTAGCGTGCATCCTCCGAGTCTCTAAGGGCTCTCACCGTAATCCCATAGAAGCGGTGAAGTACTATATGTTTGCTCGAGGCAGTTTTTAACGAAGCATGCTTCTGTTTGTATTTTATTGATTTTTATTGCTTCAATTTTCATGACCAGGGTCCTATATACTCAAGGCATATTCAAGGAGTGGCCTCACCAGAGCGATGTAGCATCTCTCTTAGACTTTAAAATCCGAGGACCTTACTATTATACGCTTAACCTAAAACCTAGTTCCTTTCATTCTGTGCCGCATATGTTTTCTGTGTTCCCCACGACATATCAGAAGCAACAGGGAATGAAAATTACTATGGCGGTAAAATCAGTATTACTCCAGAATATATACGAATACCAATCATTCATATGCTGAATAACCACTACACCTTATAGCTTCCTTTCTCCAACTTCAACCCAAACACGTAAAATGGCAATCAATTCCAAAGGAAAAAGGTCTCTTTTTTTCATTTCCCTACCGATGAAAATCCCTCGTAGCAGATGATTTGGAGGTGTCAACCATATTCATACCCAGCGAGAAGGATAACGGACTGCCACGGAATGAAATCCCCGGCTTCGAGGGAAATAAAATCCAAGGGGCCGTTCACGTTTCCATAAAGAGAAAGTAAAAAAAGGGATGAGAGGCGATAAAATTTGATAGGAAAGGATTAGCGGTAGAAGCCCACGAGACAGCCCGTAATATATATGAAAGAGAAAAACCATCACGCATCATGAAATCGCTTAATAATGAATAGCACATACCAGGCGTTCATTTACAAAGGCATTCACCACGGACTGATAGTGTTATCATTTTCTCGAATTAAAAGAACTACTCTAACCACTGAGATAGTTCATTAGCGCTATCAAACAAGTTAACATCATCACCTTCATTGGTCATTCAATACTAAGATAAGTAGACTATAGCCATCCACCCTTCCCTATCTAATGCTAGTTCCCTAACCTCATAGTATCTCTTCCTATGAACTTTCCTCTTTATTTGGTCCCTGAACGTATTCCTTGGTCTTCCTCTGGGGGCTTTTTCCTCAATTTTGCCTTCAATTATGTTTTTCACAAATCCATTGTGTATCGGCGTTTGTCCAATCTATCTTGTTCTTATTTTCTCTATGGTGCTCCATATGGTCCTTTCCTCTTCTACGCTTCTGTGCACTTCATCATTTTTAATTTTGTCCATCCATTTTATCTTCAGCATCCTCCTCCAATATCAGGTTTCGAAGGCTTCTAGTCTTTTTCTGGTCAGCTTTTTCCAATAGTCTATGCTTCCGATCCATATCAAGTAAACATATGCAACTGAAAATCGTTTAAAACATTTTGTAAAAAATATCAATCTTTTTTTACAAAAAGATTGTTCTTGAATAAAATTACGATCCGGTGAAATCCACTATCTCCTTGAAGTAGATTTGTCCACTGTTTTTAACTACAAATTATTTCTTATGCTGGGAGGTGGATAGGCACTTGTATTTCCATCTCTTTGGTGATCTTCCTATCTGCCTCCTATCATGCTGGAGATGTTATGTGCTCCTCCCAGTATCCTTTCCGCTTTCTCGACCATATGACCAGGTCGTTCATGTTCCTCTTCTTCCCTACAGATCACTCTCTTAGAACATGTGTGACGTATGTTCATTTTAAAGGAACATAAGTAAAAATTGCTGAAAAATGTTTTTTCATAAATTTCCATTATAATGCAACAAATAATTATATAAAGAATCACTCCCCGCCAAACCCAGGGTATATTTTTGAAAAGCGACTAAAACACTGTAACTCATAGAATATTAAGTATCCCTCTCTGACAGAATATGACTTTATCCAATCCTAGAGTAAAACAGAGGTTGTTCGTTGATGGTTAGTTGGAATGCTAAATTTCGAGCCCTTTTGGCAGACAGAAAGGGAAAAGCGCTATTCAAGACATGGTGAAGTCATTTATAAGATAACTTCTTAAACGGCCTACCACAAAGTCCACGATAAAAAATCAAACGTCAGAGATATTAATCTTATATGTACAAGACAGCAACTGTCTGGCTACATTGGTGAGCGAGTTCTGGATGGCAACTCTGAAATTGGAATGAAATTCCTCAAAATGTTACGGTGTGTGCGACTATGCACCACGTTCGGGTATGATTTGAGTTCGAAAGATCTTCATCGAACAGGGCAAAGTAGATATCCTTCACATCGGCCTCATTTAATTCGCAACGCAAGTGGTATCAACGATTGGTTGAAAGTTAAAAACTTCAACTGCGTGGCGTTCCGTTTCACGCAAGAATCGCTTTGATGCGCCACCGCGTCATTGGTCGTTCCGCCGACTCAGTTTACCGCATTGAAGCAGTCGCTGCGAAAAACGAAAAGGAGCAGCTAATGGTTGGAAGCTGAAGAATTCAAGAAGGATTGCCAAAAGCTGGCAAGGATTTTCGTCTAAATATTAAAAAAAAAAAAAAAAGATAAAAAGTATTATTTTTATTTTCAAAAGCGATTGAATACCCAAGGCAGATAGAGTCAATTAAAAGACAAAAAATGTAAAGAAATCAATCTTCCTGCCGCTTTATTGAACAGTGGGAAGAATATATCTGCGAATTGAATATCTCACTGTTATTATTTAGGCAATCAGCAAAATCCGGCCAGCTTTCCAACTAATGATAATTAAATTTCCTTCCTCCCAAGCATGATTAATAACAACAAAACCAAACCAAAACTAAAAGACAATATGTGAAAATGTATTCCACCTTTACCATCCTCCTCTACCAATTTCTTTTACCGCTTTCCACTACTATTCTTGGACAATAATGACATATACGCAGAATTAATGGTTAAAAGTTTACGTCTGGGAAGATATTATTCAAACTATAATGCCGCGCCACGATATACGACCAAGTATATGACATCACTTGAATGCAGGACACGTTAACTCAAACGGATAAAGCACGACCATTACAGAAAAGGACATGCGTTAGAGAAACATACATAAAATTGTGGGTGTAATACGAGGGCCATGAACCCATTACTTCCTGAATTACATTCCCAGGCTATGCTTTCCTCCCCACCACCATTGTCCAGCATCGCAACACTTCAAATAAAGATGCTACGCACAACTGGATACCATAAAGGACAAACTGGACTCCCTCGCATGCATGCACAGAATATGCGTCAGATCTCCCCTCCCCGGGGAACATCGTAGGACTAGTAAGAGACCAAGGGAGGGCTGGGATTAAAGCGAGAACAAAGATAGAGGACTGAGAATAGCAATGGCCTTTGTACCCATCCACCACTACCACCTCTGGTACGTGGGGTCGAGGGGATTAAATATGTTGAGGGACCCGGACTTCGGGAAGGCGATGGCCCAGGGTGCAAGAGAGGGAGAGGGATAAAATGGATTGGGAAGGGGTACCAACAAGGGGAATTTTGGGGGATGGGGTGGCATTACGAAGAGAGTGGGTAGTAGTGTACAGACGGTAGAATGAGAAAGAGCACTTGAGGCAAAGGACGGAGAGTTGCAACGAGAATGGCCAAAAAGCCGCTAAAAAAATACTAAGATGTGATATTCACGGCGTAAAAAACCATCAGCCTAGGCTGAGATTCAAGCCAAGGCCCCTCCATTTCATCTCGAGACCTATAATCAGTTGATCAATCAACGCGATATATTCTGATGTTTACTTCATGGTCTAACAGGTTAAAGCACTCTGAGGAATATCGATTCTCGAGAACTAGGGTTCAAATTCCAGGACAAGCGAATGATGTGAATTCCCCCTTTTAAGTGCGAACACCACTTGGTGACTTCTATTTAAGACGCTTCAAGGCCAGTTTCAGGCTTATTTGCGTTCGAAAGAAGAAAGGCAAGGCGGGAGAGTTAGCCGGTGAAATGCAGGAAAAGATACTGAGATAGGAAAAGATAACCGAGATTAAAAATATGCAACCAAAAAGCACTGGCATTCACAAGATTAAATTTTTTTGCAAAGATATTTGATCTAAAACTGATAAATAACTTTAAAATTATTAATCTTTTGGAAGTCCACCATGCGTTAGGCCAGATCACGTAGGAATTCACCACTTTTGCATTCGTGTTGTTTTCTGGGACTGACTCGATTTACCCAGAATTGAATCATTCTTCGAGCGGGTCTTCAAGGTCTGAGAATATCTACCTGGGTGCATCTACCTTGAGGAAAATGTATTGATACGTTAGAAGAACCAGAGGAGCTGTTGACCAGTCGAAAGACCTTCGAAGTCTTTAGGCACACGCATCATAAACCTTCAGGGGGAAAATATTATTCGTTTGGCAGGGCGAAGCGAAGTTATATTACGGACCCAAGAAGAAAACAGGGTATTTGCGGGTAGTAGTAATATGCAGTAACGTACCACGTTCGTGCAGAATGAAGCCGCATTAAAACCACAGAGTTGTCGAAGTTTTTTTTTAATAGAATCACCAAGGGCTAATTTTCATCCATGCAACTGCACTTCCCTACATTTAAACCTCATTGCTTCACTCTCCCGGCAGTAACACGGCATTATTGCACGATTATAAATGTTCCTTTAAAATAACTGAATGACAAAAAAGTCATATTTGAAGGTACGAGCCACCGATAAATCCATATCCTGCACAAAAATACGATTGAGGAATGGCGCAGCGGTAACTTTAGGTAAACTCTGCCAGAACTGCATTTCGGTATGGTCTGTAATGGTTAAAGCGATAAGGTTTTAGCTGTGTAAAAATCAACAATTAATGTTTTATCTGCTCATACCAAACTATTATCTGCAATATATGAGACTCAAGTTCGTCCAATTTTGAAATCACACCAAAATGCATGATATTGATATTAAATTTTGAAAATCACACATTAATGTATTTAAATTAGTTTAAAATCGATTTCAATAATTAGCTCATGCTGTTCGAATGAATTCGATAGAAGATAACATATTTTATAAATATACAGCCAAAGCTTAATACATTCATGATATTTAACGACATTACCTGAAAACACCAACTTCATTCACATTCATGGCCGTTAGTTGCGGATTAAACGAGTAAAAGGATCAAATATGACACATTAGCGGGAGGAGTAGTGAAAACTCCGATAACATGATCTCAAGGAAGACTTTGGCGGTTTCAACGTGGTTACCGAAAATCACAGCGATGTATCGCATTAAATGCAATAAGACAGGTATATTTTCCAGCGGTAAATCAAACGTATCACTGAGTCGGCATCAATTTTACGCGACGGTTTTATCTCCGTGAAATAATTGATAAAAGGAAGAGAAACGCTCTCGAAATCATATGCAAAGTGTCTAAAGATTTCCACGTTCTACGCTAATTGGCTCCAGTGTGACGATCATTATTTCTCCTTCCCAATGCGACCAAAGAGAGAGAAGGAACACATAGCCTACGACCCCTTTAATAAAGACGACGCGCATTTGGTAGCGAGAAGATTGAGAAAGAACACTTAGCCTTTTATTCTCGGCACGGCTTCTCCAATTAGACGCGCGAAATTAGCAAACCGGGGCGAAATTCTCAGAGGAAAATTTTGGACTGGGGAGAGCGGATCACTGCAAAGCGAGACGTAAGACGAGCGGGACGCAGTTAAGAGAATCGATGGGAATATATGCGAAAGGGAAGAAGGACGGAGTAAAAGGAAGAGAATATCGCCTCGGAACTATAGATATAAAGTGAAGTAAATTTATTGATTTCAACTACAATGACTTGAAACGTTGAATTTTAATTTCATCCACACGAAAGCTAGGTTTCCTCAAAGAAATACCTGGGCTGAAGCAACCCTCATCAAAAACATATACATTGCCAACATAAAACATGACATAGTAGCACTCAGTTAAAGAAAAGAAAAGCATATAATATTTCAGAAAAATTTAACATCTTTTTTAACCAATATTCAAAACTTGGCCAACTCTAGAAATATTTTATAACTTTTCGTATGTTTATAGTATCAGGCAACATATTATAAACTCTTGAACTCATATAAAAAAAGGATTACTAGAAAATGGTTAAGTTTGGCAGGATCAATTGAACATGTCCCTTTTGGCTTGAATATTTGAAATTGTGAGACAAAATTGACAGAGACAGGGACGAATGAAGCAGGGTTGAGGAGAGGAGAAAGGATTCATAGTTTCCTTGAAAACTAGCTATTTGAACCACCTTCCCGTGATTTGTTAATTTTCTGCGATTGATAGTCGGAGGTGCTTCGCATATCGACGGGATGATTATGAGACATATTGCAAAGAATTCTTCACTCTTTCCCCACAATTAATTTAATTTGCACGACGCGTTTCACAGCTTTACTGCATCGTCAGGTACGGCTATCGTAAAAAAATTGTACCAACCTCACGATGTAGTAAAGCAATAAAACAAATATGGCCAAATAAATAATTTTGGAGACGTATAAAATATTCTTTTCAAGATGGATACTAATGCTTAAGTCTTCCACGAAGTGACGCCAGGGGCGCGATTCTTTTTTTTCCACAACGCCATACGCTACGGTAAAATAGCGTATGGCATAGCGAATTTGCGATTCCGTTCGTTGAGTTTCGCGGTATCGTAACCTGAGTGGCGATACGCGTACATTTTCTATATTACCACCAATGTTAATTAGTAGTTCTAATTTCAAGATGGCCTTCAGAGATATATCAGAAAAATATCCTAGTATATTCCACACATTAAATGTTTACTTCCGACCTAGGTTTCGGCTGCACAGCAATCATTATCAATCAATCAATATATCATAATTACCACCTTGATAATGATTGCTGTGTAATCGAATCCTCGGTCGGCAATAAAAATGTAAACTGCGGAATATACTAAAATATTTTTCCGTATTGTCTGTAACTATGTTCCACAAAGTTACGCCATCACCCATTAATACTATAGCCTTCAAATTTAATTTACAAAAATACTAATACCTAAGCCATTGGTTTCCTCCTTCATATAACTACACAAATCAGCTCCCAACTATACTGGGCGAGACATTGTGAAATTGCATCTAACATCGATAAAGACCACGAGTTGTACCGCCAACTTGTTTAATATATTACATCGCTTTTGGACGCCTCAGCGTCAACTTCAGTTACTGAACTACGTTGTATTAAAGGATGACTTCTAGTTGTTGAAACACGTAGCAATAAATAAAACAAGCCGGCAGAACAACTTTTGCTTTTTATCGTGACAGCCAAACCAGCTTAAGCGATGCAGGCACTCGCAAAGTGGAAGGGGTATCGAACGAACGCGAGGGGAATACGTGGAGAGGAGGAGAGAAGGGTTTTGAGAGAGGTGCCGGACGGAGGGAAAATATTTTTTTTCCAGGGATCTCGCTCCTGCGGCTTGCGAGGGCACACGACCGGGCGTACCCTGGCCACAAGGGTCGGCATCGTAAAAAGGGGTTGGTCGTGGAGGGTATGTTGGGGCTGCGAAAACCTCTCGCTTCACTCCATAGTTTGGCGGTTGTTCGGTGAGGAGGAGGGCGGGCGGAGTTAGGGGGGGAGAGGGAGTTAAAAAGGCTTTGGGATGGCGTTTGCCGTGGGCAACGGGTCACCTTCAGGTCACTTTTAGAGCCTGAGCTAAAGGGATGTTGAGGTATGCTCGGAGGTTGGGCGAGGGGAAAGTTTTGCGGATAGAGGAGATGAATGGTTACTGAAGCCAAAAAGGGTTTGCATAGCGAATGTAAACTTAGTATAGCAATTACTTTCCCCACTACAATCTTTTGAACCCAAGGCTTTGACGTAGACGTTCCCACAAATGTGTTGGTTCAGTCCGGGAGCAGAAACCTCATAATAACTATTCGCACGACTCCATTAAAGTTTCCAATAATATTTGCCTACCGGTTTGAGATGTACATTATCAACGATTAGCCATGACTTACAAAGTTCACAACAGACGTTTCGCACAATAATGCACTCATTAAGGTCTCTCTGAGAAAGAATCAATAAATGAACATGATAAATGGGTGCATACAAATTATTTTGCAAGTTCACGAAAGACGTTTTGCACTAAATGCACTCCCCGAGGTCTTTCTGAGAAGGAATCAATAAATATACATAAAAATGGACGCATAAAAAATTATTTTATAATTATAGCAAATTCTAGGATGATCTACGAGTTTGAATCGGTTTCGTACAAATGTATCTTAATTTCCTAGATTTGGATGGAAATGCATTAATTGCTTCTTCATTTTACAAGGCATTTTCCGCGGTGCGGATAGATTACAGATAAGCAGTAAGCTCCGGAATTTACAAAACTTTTACATAGAATTTCCTTAGAATTAAGTAAGATTTACGTAGAATTACTAATATTATAGGGTGAATTCTACGTAATACTTACAATGTTTTGTCAATTCCTGAGCATTATGGGAAAGATTTGAAAAGCTAAGGATGAAACGATTGAATTTGATAAGCAGTAAAATTTATGTAGTATATAGTAGCGCCGTGAAAATTCGGCGCTTATATAAAGGCTAATATTAGGCATTAGACATGGTCCAAATATACTTTTAAACAAAGTTTTCTTTACGTCCAAGCTTGTACTACTACATGTTAGCATACTCCTATTCTGGTAAAATACCTTCTTTGCTCCAGCTATTCTGAATATGATTCTTGGTTCTTCCATCGCTGGCGATCCTCCTACTCAAACGACAATATTCTTCTACTAGACCAACTTTCTGCAGCCGAAATTAGTGATTCTGTCTTCATGAATTTATACAGTAAAAATAAAGTCGGCGTTCATAAAATTGATCTTGAAGTTGTTTTTCCTAATCGACTCATCCTTTACGTTCGACATTCTTGCAAGAGCACGCTCAGAACACAAGTTTAAAGAAAAATGCTTTCTTACTTCCTCGCTTTTAGGCCAGGCAGAGAATGAATTAAAGACTAAGAAGACCGAATATTTACGATTTCCATTAGGATTAGGATTGCTTTGGCTATTCTGAATACAATTCTTGCTCCTTTCATCGCTGGCGATCGTCCTACCCAAACGACAACATTCTTCTATTAGTCCAACTTTCTGCTGCCGAAGATAACAGTAATTCTGTCTTCATGAATTCATACAGGAACCATAAAGTCGGTGTTCATAAAATTGATCCTTAATTTGGTCTTCTTCATTGATCGGTCCTTAAAGTTAGGCATTCTAATAGTAGCATACTAAGAATACAAGTTTAAAGTAAAACACTTTCTTACTTCTTCGCTTGTGAGCCAGGCAGGTCATAGAATACAATAGAATGAGCCTTTATTATAATCTAGGACAGGTCACTTAGAGCAACAATACGATACAATGAAAAAAGCAGCGAGGTAACTAACAAATTAACAAATGATTTTGTTCAAATCAGAAAATAAATGGAGCCGAACAACATAGAAAAAGAAAGACAGAAACAACTACCCTCAGTGAAAATAAATAACTGCCCATGTGATACAATTGAATTCAAACATAGGTATAGATATGATAAAAGATAATAAAAAACATAAATAGATCATGAAAAAAAACTATTTTCGTCTAGAAAGAAAAAAATGGCAGTGAGACTTTAATACAGAACAGGCCAAACCGTTCAGGAAAACATTCATTAAATAGAATTCCATTCAATTTGGATTGAAAAATTGCCAACGATCGAGATTTCCTCAAATCAATTGGAATAGAATTCTAGGGTTGTGAGTTTTGGAATAAAATTCCAGAGTTGTGGGAAAGAAATAAGGACTAAGAAGACAGAATGTGTATGATTTCAATTAGGATTAGGACTTCATAACGAGATGATTTATGAGGACTAATACCAGGAGATTACGGAGTAAAGGAAAGCGGTATCGTTCAGACGTGATTGGAGAGAAATGCCGAGACCACCCGCGCGGGGTGATTGGCGCTTGAGACGCGGTGCATTAATAAAGCAAGGACCCCTGGAAGTGCGGACAGTAAATTTTCATTTCTACCTCTCTCTCTCTCTCTCCTTCGCCGTGCTGTGGAAAAGGCGTGGCGGGTGTGGGAACTAATCAGGGTCGCTTTAATGAGCGAAAGCTCAATCGACGTCTCTCTGTTTACGCTGCTCAGCCAATGGGGAAGGCCGCACACCTCGAAGCACGGGGCCCCTTCTCCCACTACTCTCTTCAAGGATCCATTTATCTCGTCTAACCGAGAACGAGGCGCAATATCTCCTCGCCTTGTTGTGCTTTACTTTCATTCCTCCCACCGCTACTCAAATAGACCTAAGACTGAGGTGTCGAAGAAATGCAACAACGCTCAGGAAATCTAATATATAAGGAGCCGGAGGGAATCGTCTATTAAGATACTAACGAAACCTTGATTGTTTGGAAACCTTGTTGCATTGATATTGACGAAGAAAGCCTAATAATTGATATGATGACATAATCAATATTTATCTAGGAATCAAGTTTCACTTTGAATACAAAATTATAATGATTCGCCACGAACGTACTTATGTCTCACTACTGGATGGCAGCAATGGAACTAAATTTGGTAACACTGAGGTGAAATAAGAACACTTTGTGTAATGTGGATGAACTTAAAGTTCGACAAAGTAAGCTCGCAAACCATTGAAGATATAAATTGGGCAAGCCAAATATTTTCTTTAGAACTCGCAAAACAGAAGACAGCCTAATAGGTCCAATGCCATCATAAAAAATTATTTCATGGAGGTTTAAACATAATTATAAAGATACTAAGTGAAGAATAGAAAAACTAAATATTTCAGGAAAATGTCTGCCTGCCACAAAGAAAAACAACACTCCCACAGAATGAGGCCTGAGGATGGAAGACGATAGAACTCTGAATACAAGAAACCCAGAGTCTCACCACGGATGAATTCCACTTTGTTAGGCGAGATATTGTAAAACAGCATTGCAAATGATACACAAAGGATATCGTACTGACTACTTTAATCCTAACTCATAATACACGCTTTTCAACTGTCTGGCAATCATCATAAGGCACAATATCAAGTAATGTAGTACCTGATGATGACTGCTAGTCAGTTGAAACACGTGTTGTACCCGTTGGAATTAAAGTAGACAGTACGATATCCTTTGTGAATCATCTCACTACGGAACGTTCAATGAAATTTCGAGAGCGACAGAAACTGTAAGCAACAACCTGGACCGCTACATGTATGCCGGCAGCGGTATTAGATTAACTCAACAATCATTAACAACAACTTGGCAAAAATTAAATCAACAACAACTAAGGTAGCGTTGCTGATGTTAAGCGCTAGTCTTCGTAAGCATGGGAAAAAGTTGGGCACGTGGAGTGCACTTACTTGCTTGCGATACTTCTCATCTCCAAAGCTTGGCATACCGCCTCACGTGTCGAGGACCAATCAATTACACTTGCTCATCCCACTAAACGGTTGATAGCTCACCTGAAAGGAAGAAAAAATCGTAAGTCGAGTCGTACATTTTCTTACATCTTTCGACAGTGTAGATATTTATTCTAAAAATAAATAAATAACAATAGCGTTAAATAAGGATTCAGGGAACACTTTCAAGGTAGCGAAAATTCGGGAATGAAAGGAAGGGTTGGACAGAAGCCTGGAAGCATTGGAAATGGACAATTTAAGAAGAAACAGTTGAGTATCAATGTTAGAGAAATAAATGAAAATATTAGATCCAGTTTTTCCAGAAAGGCAGAAAGAAAGTGGATAGAAACACATAAAATTAACGAACACAATAATGGTGTGAAGGTGTATTGATAATATATATATATATATAATGGGCATTTGGGTAACGGAAGGAGAGTACACATACATCGTACCCCGTGGAGAAGTCAAAGATAAAAAATAAAAATATTAAACGAATTCGCCGAGCATCCGGAGAATTTCCTTTCCCATCCGTGTCGAATGTAGTTTAAAATCTATGGGTTCGGAATCGAATCCTTAAGCCGTGAAAACCTTCCCTACCAAAACAAGCTCTCCAAGGGTTCAATCCCCTTCCCCAGAATACTCCACGCACATATATACAGGGGAAGCTGAACTCCCAATCGTAAACTAATAAAAGCATACCCTTTCCAAACCCGTACCCTCCCTATGGCACTTTGACTTCCCATCCCAAGGGTTTCACAACCCTCTCAAACCAGTATTCCGTTCCCCATCCTGCCTGGCGCTGTCATATCCTGCGCAACACCCCGGCTACCCGGCGAAACCCTCCCTTCCTACTCATAGACATCCACGTGCGACGAAACTCCTGGTCTACCAGCACTCATGGAAGAAATTTGAACAAAAAATTTTAGGAGGTAATCTACCGACTGGACTAGGTTTACATGTATATTTTATTGCCTCCATTGTATTTTCACCAAACCGCCAGTATCTCTCTGCCTACATAGTTTATCCTACAGTTCAGCATCCACTCTTTCTCTCTTCATCCCAGCCATAAAGCTAATTCGCTTTCCTCCCCTTCCCCGCTTACCCAAAATCATCCCCTCTACCACGGACATCAACATTACCCTATTACCCTTCCCTATCACTTACTAAGCCTCCTCCTAATCTCATTCAGAAGTCTCCTCTCCTCAACTACCATGCCAAGTAGTTCCCCGTCTATCTTCCTTTACGTTCGACGCACTTTCTCCATTCTCCTCCACACCCAAATCTCAAACGCCTGCACTTTATTCTCATCCCATTTCCCCAAGGTTCAGGTGTCTACACCACTCCACGCCAAACCCAAAACGATATCCGATTTATCCGAAAACCTACTATTTGGTTGGTCTATCACTACAAAATGTTGACGATGACTGATTTTTTGACACATAAATCAAAACTATAGGCACAGACAGGCTTGCTAGGCTTCATTCTCTTTCCGGCCTACGGTTCTCCAGTGTTTTTACTGAGTATAATCGATCCCAGATCGATAAATCTCTTTGTACCAGCAAAAATTCGTCCTTACACAAATAGTATGCTCTCCTGCGGATAATATTATTATTAAGACTATCACTAGGGTTATATTACTGGCCAAGGTTTAAATGGAAAAGAGTAAAGACCTCTCGTTTTTCATAGGTGCAGACACCTATCTTCCAACACAATTCAATTATTCACCTCAGCATTAGTTCTACCTCTTCATTCGAAACATATAGCCAATTTCTAGAATGTAAAGCTCTCGGGTTTCCAACTGGGTGATGGTGGTTTGTGGTATCGACGTTTCGAAAGCGTAGCCTGCCATCGTCCTCAGGGTGAATGTTTTGGCCAGAGGGGTGTCACTTACAATACACTCTGTGGATGGGCTGAACTTACTTCTGATTGGCCCTCTTTTCCTACTCTTTTTTGTATCATGATTCGTTTCCACGCATTTCTTATCTGAAAACCTACGTCTCAGTTGGTGCTGTCCCTGTGGCTGTTGATTTCCGCAGCCTCATCCACGATTCGGTCCCAATAACTAGGAGCGCGGTGAAGAAGAGGTGTGCAGCCTTAAATCTTACAAAAGCCAATTCTCTTCCTTCCCATCCCCAAATACCAAAATTCACCCCTCAATCACTCGGCCTAGAGCATCCCCTTGCCCCTCATTACTAATTATTGACAACTAATCTCCCTTCTTTTTATCTCCTCTATACTCGAATTTCACACGTGTATTCTTTTCTCGTCCATATCTTCTTGGAATCCATATTCCTCCACTCTACAACGCAATACTCCAAAAAAGCTGATGACGATACTGAAAAGTGGTACAACCAGGGAGAATTTTCCAAGTTAAGTCCGAATCGAAGGAAATCAGAGTTTCCGTGGTTTCCATGAAAGTTGGAATTATCACTTCCCATAAAGTACTCTCGGTTTTCACTGATTTTTAAGTACGGTGGCCAGACGGTACAGTGTACAGTACTCTGCGCGTATCCAACAAATGCCTCCAAACTATTCTATATATCTCCCCTCTGTCCTTCGACACCCCTTGCCCTTCTCTCCCGACGCGTCGCATACTTCAATAACCCCTTCCCGACGCTATCAACTCAATCTGGTCCCCTCCCCACCCAATCCGAGGCGACGCCGCCAGAGGGCGAAACGGGACGGAGGTATGCTAAACTCACGCGATTTTATGCAGAGGACGAAGTCATCTCGCCGTCCATTCATTCTGCGGCGAGACTCGGTCCGATGATTTACTATCGACAGCGGTCGTCCTCTGGTCCACCCCCTTCGTTCCCTGACGAGAAAATTTCATTGTCCTACCACTCTCTCCTGTCTCACGGAGCGGGGCAGAGGCGCCCGAAACTGATATTACGAAAACAAGAGACGTCGAAAGTGTTTTTTTTTTCAATCTAGAAGTGAGAATGTACGAGCGTTCAGCTCACACAAAAGCCCCTGACGCTGCGCAGTGGGCGAGTTTGGGACATGAGCTGCGGTACTTTAACAATCCCGCGAGACGAGGGAAAACGTTTGTTCAGTGTGGAGGGTGAGGCAACTTTTCTAACTACTACTGAAAAAAGCCCTTCACGAGGTAAAGACGGATTATTTATGGTCACAACATATACATCTACAGAAGAACAACTACAACAGTTGAGGAAATTCTTAGGAGGAGGAATATTCGGAGACTTAAAACAGGAGGGCGTCTATGAAGCAGTGTATGGGGGTAAATGAAGCAAAAGAGGTTTGAAAGGATAGGTCAGTATGGAGGAAATTATTGAAGCCGTGTTAGGAGTACAAATATGTATTTATGAGTGAAACTTAGTGACTCTGCCTACCCCGGAAGAGAACGGCGTGAATGGTATGTATGTATGTATGTATGTAAGAAAAACTACAGATGCAACCGATAAACGAGAGGACGCGGGCAAGACGACAGGAAAGGAAAAAATCATATCACTAGAATGGATGAAAGTAGAATTGTGAGAATCTTCAAAAAGCCAAATTACCATTAGGAAAGAGAACACGAGAAAGACCTACAAAAATATGGAGAGAATCATTCTATCATTTTGGAAGAAGCAGGCAGTAGCCAATATATATGCAAAGCAAGAAGATGAAAAATAAGCAGCCACGTGACCTTTCGGATGGATATTAACATCAACAAACGGCATTTCTCTTATGCTGGGGTAAACGAACAGCGAGCTCTACATAGCATTCGAATTGTGATAAAATGAGGAGAGATTTACACTTGTCAGGCCTCATTTAGAATATGCCGCTAGTATATGGGATCCGTACGAGGAAGGTATGATTAAAGAATTAGAGCGCGTGCAAAGGAGATCTGCTAGGTTTGTTTAAGGCCATTATGATAATTGTATAAGTGTTACGAGCTTAATAGAAGAACTAGGATGGGAATTACTATCAGAACGCAGGTTAAAATTTAGGTTAAACCTTTTAAGTAAATTCGAAACAGAGTTGTTCACAGATGACGTTAGATATATATTGAGAACCCCTGCGTATTATGCTAGGTTTGATCATATTAACAAGATTAGAGAGATAGATTGTCGTACCGATAGATTTAAAATGTCATTTTTCCCTCGTACTATAAGAGAGAACAATAGGCAGCGTAGCAAAGGGATAGGTAGGTGAAATATAGTTAGAGTAGTCTGTAGTGCATGATGCATGTAATAACAATCAATAATCCCTTTCTTATTATGTAGATACTAACCATCTAGCTCCATGTGACCCTATTATCTAGCATATCTCCCTTAAATATCCTACTTGCATGTCAATAGCGCATGTGTGGTGATCTTCACCCACTGCCACACACCCTCGTGGTGGCTCGCAGGGTATCACGTAGACGCAGACGTAGACGATAGGGTAAATAATAAAAGGGTGATGTAAGAATGTGGAGTCGGTGCTCCAATTAACATAGGGTCCAAATGCTCCTAATTATATGAAAGAGTTTCAGGCGTACTTTGCGGAAATATTCAATACCCATACCGGTAAAAATGAAAAACTGAATAGTGAATCACTAGACTCAATCAACTTTTTTCCATTAAGTCTCCCAGCACATCCTGTGATCCACAAATCTGGAATTCGTTTTTGACCTCCAACTCCACAGCTGTTCTTTTCTCCCTTTATCTGGTTTCCCCCACTGTTGTTTACTTATTATTTCGTCACTTTGAACTTCCCCACCTCTCTATTGTTCCTCCCTTACCCACTTCACCGTCAGAACCTAACCAACACACCACTTAACTTTTCTTTGCTAAGTGTTATACATAGAATCGGAAAGTTAATTTTGTACCTTGATAATGACATAAAGTGTCGAGACCATGGACGGTGCTCATTAAAAAGGTGTGGACATTTAATATTAACTTTTTCGTTTACCAGTATGTTGCTAATTGTTTTGGCCATGTTGAGAGAAATTATGAGCGTCGAATAATGAAATGGATCTTCAAAGTAGAGAGAAAGGCGCAAAAGGATACGAGGTAAAAGCAATTCATAGGTGAGTGCAGTTGGAAGAGATTCTGCAGAGAAAAATATTGTGAGTCTTATAAGTAAGACAACGTGCATACAGCAATGCTTGAATGGAAGAAAAACACGAGTGGTGTCCATGCAAGGATAGTACATTGCGCGGAACATTATAAAAAGAGAGCCAGTTTCCCAGGCCGTCACCATGAACTAAGTTCTTTGATTAAAAAGTTTTTTTTTATTTTAAATTCCACATTAAAGATTTTTTTTACTGACAACCGAGGTTCCGTCGCTGGGCGAAATCATCGGGTGAAAATCTTCAATAGTTGTCAATTAAAGTCCATGATAGTCCATAGAAAACTGTATGAGGAATAAACAAAGTGTTTTAAATACACAATCCTGAAGTTTTCCACAAAGTAACACCGGAAACCATCACCTTCAACTAAGTTCTTCCACTTTGCCAACCCCAAAGTGGAATGGCGAAATGGTAATGAATATATATATAAGATAATGGTCATTGCTAAAATATGTTAAGCTCATTTTCAAAAATATTCAATTCCCTGCGGTGACATCAACAGTATTTTTATCACTTCAACGAAGTTAGTAGAAGAGATTTGTTTTCCACAAAAAGGCACGCATCCGCACTAAAATTGGACTAATCGCATACGCTACGTCATTTACATAACCAGTCCACTGCTGGATCGTTCGCGACCAAACGGAATAAGCCCCAAGCATAATTGTTCGGTTAGGAATAAGACGTTTGTAGTAGGAAGCCGAGTGCGAGGTTGTTACTGAGAATGAGGGGATTCTGCGGGAAGGCCAAGACGTTTGACGAACGGGGAATGGGGATAATGAGGAATAGCTTTGTCGACAGAAGGAAGAGAGGTGGGTTGTGTGGCGAGGTTAAGAATGAAGTCGCTTAAGAATTCAAGAAACTAGAGATTAAAATGTTTTAGCCGGCAAGTATCAATTCAAACTTCCATCTAAACCTTTCCTAACCAGCAGATCACTCGAAAGTAAAAAAAAAACTGTTACAGAATGTTCAAATGCCCGTAAATGCTACATATCATCATTTCAGACAAATGAGTTAGACCCGATTCCATTACAAAATAATCACTCCCATTCTCCCCAAGTTGCCATATCACTAAAATTCAAATTTTAAACCCAAATCATTCTCTGTTTTCACACCCAATAGAACTGACCCCAACTGCATCTTACGCATTATACCTAGGACAAATCATAACCTTAAATCCAAACGTATCTCTGGCTCAAAACTCGGGAATTCCTTGCTATTACCGATAAAACTCTCTCCTCTCTTTTTATTTTTAAGATGGAACTATTTAATTATTATTATAATGATCATATATCTCTCACCTAAATTTAAATCTTATAAAAATATTGTCCATATGTACATCGTGATCTGTGACCTGGACTGAGAGAATAAGACAAGTGCCTGCGTGAAAAAGATCGAATTGCTGCTTTTAGTCATTTCCGAGAGAATCCCCTGCAACGCCTTAATTCCTCAGTAAACAGCAATGAAATCTGACCCCTGCGATTTATCACCGCATGAGAATTCGAAACCGCTGACGTTTCCCTTATGATCCCGGAATCCATCGCCAAAGAGGTCGGTTTGACAAGGGTTCGGCGGGTTATCTGATCGAAATCGCTCTGGGGTATGCATCACACATTTCACCACCGCGCGGCTGCGAATGAACTAGATGCCCACAATGCCCTGCTGTTAACAGGCTGGGTGACGTTAAAATTTGATTCATATGCCTCGAGAGAGCTTAAGGATAGTTTTCCGTAATATCTTTCCATAAAGTCTTACAAAAATCTCAGTCTCTTAACGAAGACAACAATCATTTACTATCCAGCTATGTAAATGCCGTCTTAAGCCCCCCAGTTTATATTTTTTTTACGTTATTCACCTTCTCATTTAATGCTACGGGCTTATTATTTGCAGATAAAAATGATCAAAAAGTGTACTGAAAATAAATTCAGGTTAAAAGATACATTTTTTTATTGGCATGACTAGTACTCAGCTGAGTATCCATGGGCGAGTGGTTCGAGGTTAATGAAGTTGGATAGTGGCTTGTATGTCAAGTGCAGATCTAATGAAGACTCGCTTTTATCTTTGACTAAATGAAGTTGGCGATGAGGCAGCAGTTAAATAAACTTACTCGGAATCAGCCTTATTCGTTCGCCCAAAGTAAATGATCTAGACACCGGGGTTCTTTTCCAATGTATCATAGTCAGTACAATGAACGAAAGTATTAGTCTTTAAGACGTCAAATTGGAAATACACGAATCATTTATTCTTATGGTAATCATTCTAATCCATAAAAATGCAGCTAACAAAAGGTCAAAAATGCAGAAAAAATTTTTCCATGGCTTCTTGAAAAACAAGTCGATGCGTTAATAAATCCACGTGACTAAATTATGTGACTGAACGAGGAGGTTCGCGGGCCATTCGTCAATTTGTTTAAAGCTACGGACGAATGAAGAGTAAGAGAGACGGAATAACTAACCACTTAATACTTTAATTGTAACAAGGCATGAATAAACTAAATTTACGACCCGGATTTTCCTATTGAACTTATCTTTCAGCTCATCTGTAAGGGAGAGCACTAGGTTGCAAACTCGGAATGCAAAGGGTCA
This sequence comes from Ceriagrion tenellum, assembly GCA_963169105.1. Classification (NCBI taxonomy): domain Eukaryota; kingdom Metazoa; phylum Arthropoda; class Insecta; order Odonata; family Coenagrionidae; genus Ceriagrion; species Ceriagrion tenellum. Next base: position 34,551,949 of record OY720643.1, on the reverse strand, counting down.
CTAGGCCAACGAGAGCAGATGCAACAGTGTGAAAAATGTTTGCCCGAATGCCTTTGAATTTATGGGTATCTAAGGAATACGATGAACGAAAACAACTGTGCAAATGTTGCTCAAACATCTTCTTTGACTTTCTAAGCCTTGAGCTTGCTCCTTGCCGCGATTTACGGGGTATCAGTCAATTTTCTTTCCTCCCTTCCTGCACTTTCTCTTCCATTTCGGTCTCTCGTCTCCTCTCAGAATACTCTCCTCCTGCATTATATTGATACGGATATCACGTTTCCTTTAATTCCTTCTTTCGAGATATCTTCCCTTTCATTGACTGCCTTAAAAATGAAGAATCCATGAGCATAAAATTTTTACATGATTTATTTTAAATTCCGCCAGTGTTATTGTTAATCTAAAGCTTTGATCAACGAAATCAAAAAACGTTAGAGATATATGTAAGCACAAGGGGTAGATAATGTCAGTAACAGTCCTGAAAATAATTTAACATTAAATGGAATATGTGCCTCGTTCAATAAGTACTGACGTGTACTAGACATTTTGCAAATTACGTAGACTAACGTTTTATAAATCGGTACATAGGTGAGAATATTGATAGTATACCGTGCACATGCATCCAGTAATTTATGTAATACGACTTATGAATAGTTTATCCTTTGATTATCGGGTTGGGTGAGCATAAAACCAAAACGTAAACACAATCACACAAGGTATAAAAATGAATATCTCACTTATTAACAAGAAATTCTTACTCTATATCTTGACATCTATAACATTTATTTAAAAGATTTGCGAGGTCGTCTTTTCATGTTGTCTTAAGGAGATACTATAATATAAATGGTTCCTCAGAATTCAACTTATAAAATCTGAATATCCAGCTATCCATCATGTTTACCCAGGTATCTCATATAATGCATAAAATCGCATACAACGCAACCTATTGTCTGATAAACGAAAATTTCAAAATGTTCGATTGCGACACAAGCAGTAACAATGGAAAAACAGAAGCTCATATGGCTACGATTAATTCTTCCACCAAACTCCAACTCCTAGAAACCTACCATCCATATAGTTGGACTCCGTGGAAGCAACTTTGAAAACGTCGGGTGAAATAAATATTCAGATACCCGCGATGCTAACGCACCCAGCACCAGCCTTATCTCCGAGCGAGGATGAACAAATTCCAATCAATCATTCACCTGAAAAGTGAGTTCATTTTTGGAAATCTCCCCAGCGAACGGCGCGCAATTTTACACACTTTTTAACACGTGTCCAGCCGATCTTCAGCCTCTCCCAAGGGCTTGCAGGCACTATAGCCTCGCCGGCTTGGCTATTTCCACTCCTCAGGGGACTTCGTTCCGGCATCGAAAACCTCTTCCCCTGCCCCCAACCTCTCGACTTCGAAAGCGTGGACACAGCCATCTCCAGCACCTTCCGATTCCATTTCCGGCAGATGAATGCATCCCTATCCTAACGCCCCTCTCACCCCCCCAATCCCTCCACACCCCCGCTTACAAGTATATATATATATATATATATATATATATATATATATATATATATTCCACCCCCTGTCTCCCCGATCCCACCCCTACCAATCCTCTACGCCCCGAAAAAAAAACAAAAATACTGTCCCGCGACGACCAGGATAACCAGGGCTGCCAACCCATGTATATTTGATCCCTGAAGTTGTCCGATCCCAGAGTTGGGTTTTCGGGCGAAGAGACTCTTGAGAGAGGAAGTATTAAGACTCAATAATGGTAAATGTTGAATATTTGGTCCAAAATTTAAACTCACAGCCAAGTTGCCAACGTTTAAATAAATTAGGAAACTTCATCAGAACAGCAAAATATAGTACCATGTTCACCAAAACACTAGCCCTAACAATCGATATATAGACGAAACATCTTTATTTTTCGTCAGTACCATTGAGCTAACTTGATTTAGCATTTTAAGGAATAATTTAAGTCTATGAATACAAATTTTTTTAATCGCCCGGATATTCAAATTTGAAATTAAAACAAAGAGTAAACAAAAGTACCTGGATAACTAATCACAGTGAACAAAAAGAAAAGTTTGTCAGCAATTGATAAAGGCCTTAATGGTAAATTCCAATGTAAAATGTAAAAATGGTAAATATGTTATCAATCAGAGAAGAAGACAATAATTTCACATGTCATTATGTACATACAGAAAATATTATACTAGGATAACATTAAGGTTAGAAAAACGAGTCTATTGTAATAATAATTAGATAGTTTCACCTCAAAAATAAACAAAGAGGAAGAATTTTTTATCGTAAATGGCAAGAAATTGAAGAGTTTTGAGACGGATATACGAATGGATTTAAGCTAAATATTTGTCCGAGGTATAGGGCGTAAGATGTAATGGTCAGTCTCAATAGTGGGTGTAAAAAACAGAAACTCATTTGGTTTTTTAAAGTATTTTACCGGTTAAGGTATGTTTTTTGAATGTCCGGGAATCTCCTCCCGGTTTTCTACACTTTCAGGGGCCTATTTCGTTCTAGTGTATCATTTTTCGCCATACAGCATACGATCTACCCTTCTTCATACTGTCCATGAAACCTATTCTCTTTCTTCCTCTTCCCCACTTGCCCAACATCCTTCCCTCTATCACCCCTCCGATCTCGAATTTCATTCAAAAGTTTCCTTTCCTCGCCCGCCATCTCAAGCACTTCCTCGTTAGTCTTCCTCTCCGTTCATCTCACCTTCTCCATCACCCTCACCCTCATTTAAAAACGGAATATAGAAGAGTAGGATGGAAGCTGGGATGAAAATGTACCTTCGCTCCACCTCACCTTCTCCTACCTTCTTCACACCCACTTCTCAAATGCCTCCAGCCTATTCTCGTCCTCATTTCTGAGGGTTCACGTTTCTGCACCATACAATGCTACGCTACATATCAAGCTCTTCACCAGCCTCTTCTTCACATCCTTACCCAAGGTCGCCGTCAACAGCTCCCATCCATTACTATCTAGCGCTATTCTCTTCCGTATGTCTTTGCTACTATGTATATATAGGTTTGGGTTTTATCGCCTAAAAAGGTGAAGAGGAATGAACCAAGTAAATATTTCCTCCGATATTAGGTCTTGAGCCAAGGCGAGTCGTGAATGTGGTGGAGTCTTTACGAAGGTCACGAAGGTACATGTGCGGATGAAGTAAACTCCACGATTGGAGAAACGCGAGGCATTTTCAAATCCCAATCCAAGAGATTTTTCAGGATAATCGTGGAGGGTTGGCAAAACTGCGTACAACCCTCCCACCCCATTCTCCCTTCACGCAAGCAATATTCTCCCCTTTAGGTCCCTTCGCCTCACCAGGCCTCCTAACTCTTCTCGAAGTGACACACCACAGAAAAGCCTATTCCTCCGCCCGGCATCCAAGAATTTACTCGCGCACGTGCAGGTACAAGCAATTCGACCACCTCTTGAGCAACTTCCCTCTCAATTGGATTGGATATTTGTGGAGGCGACCGACAGCTAAGGTCATTTGTGCCGTAGGTGATAGGTAAGGAAGGGAAGGTGGATAGAAACCAGGCGTCGGCATCAGCCTGCTCTTAAATATAGGCGCCAAGGGGACCGCGGTTCAACGTCTCATCCGACAGATGGAGTACTGTACTTGAAGTGACCTCGACAAGACATTGAAGTAGGGATCGGGTTTTCACACTAAAAAACATCCTCCTCCGCAGGGATTTGAACCCTGGCCGTCAGTATGGTTAGCCAGCACTCTAGCCACCACACCAACCCGATCCCGCTTCCCTCTCGAGCCCCTGATCCCGGCCACCCCCGTTATGCACAGTTCTCTGTGGCTGTAAATGGGCAAATCATAGATTTTCTTTTTTCAGATCGAATCAAACTTCTGAGAATAAAGCGTGACATGTGGAATGTATGTAAATCGTGATAAAAACGAAAGTAGGGAGATTTTATCGGAAAAATAAAGTGTGGATGGTCATTAAAGTAGAGAGAAGAACACAGAAAGGCTCGTGGAGCTATTGAGATGCTCGACTAACACGCTGAGGAAAAAAGAGAATAGTATATACCCACCTTAGACGTAAGGAGATTGAAATAACTGTTCGGGAAAAGGAGGGACTTCGTGAAACGGTAGAATGAATAACATGAAGAGGTTAGTCCAAGTAGGACTAAAAACAGAGACTGATTTGGGTTTAAACATGGAATAAGATGGGCTAGGTTTTTTGCACAAAAAATGGTGATGAGGAATGAGCCAAGTAAATGTTTTCTCCGGAGAAAAGGTCTTTGGCCAAAACAGGTTGCGAAGGTGGTGATTTTTTTGATTTGGGGCGAGGCAAATTGTACAGCAGTAAAGTGGACTCGGGGATAAAAGGAATGGAAAGGACAGCAGGCGTTTTGAGATGTGTGAGTGTGAAACTATGGTCACCGGTTCATAATTTTACACTCATTAGTTCACGGGAGATGGAACACCTTATAATAAGCATTCCAAAGGCGGAATGATAATCTGTAATATTGATAAAGTTACGGGGCCTATAGTATATAAATTTGACTCCGATTACTACTATTTTTAAGCTAACTCTAACAGTCTGAGTGGAATAACGATACAGTTCATTTTTGCAAGCATCTACCGATAAATTTTCCATTCATTCCGCCTGAATGTTTGGAATTGTAACCTTATCAATCGAATCTAATTTCCGATTTGGATTGGGAAAGTTAATAGAAGACCTCCAATGAATCCATTCGAACTATGGAAGAATTTCTAAAAAGTCGAAATGATTTCGATCGCTTGCTAAACTTGTCACATCTGACGGGTCATTAAGTAACCCTTGGTTTACAAATCAGAACTAAAAGTTACTTCAGTCAAATCTGACGACATATCGGGCATCATATTGAATGTTTGAGCGGAAATGATGGTTAAATAATGGCAATATATTAAACTGATAGTTTGTTTAGTAGGTTTTATACTAATGTGGCGTGAATCTTGATTAATTACCTCAAAACTATCAAAACAAAGGTTACATTACACCCTATAGAGTACTAATCGGGCTCATCACCGGGTCAATCTCGAATTGTCTTCGATAAAATCACACCCTGGGGAAGCATGAGATCTCTAATAACAACCCCCTAACATGTATGACAAAATATTTTTCAATATTAAGTATAATGATTTTCCAAAATATAATTTTCGGAATAAATACTAAAATTTCATTAAATTCGACGATAAATCAAGCGGAAAACGATTTTCTAAAATAATGGAATTTAATATGAACCCAAAAAAATTACTTGACTATTTTTTCTCGAAACTCCAATCGTGTGAGCGTTCCGACCCACAATTTTTCCTCAAATACCTCTACCAACGGGATAATTGAGTTAAAACATGTTTCATTTCAGTACCCTACCAGCTGATTGGTGGGTAAGTAGGCAGGTAAAGGAGAGGCGATGAACTTGGAGAAGGTGCAGAGAAAAGCGGCTTGGTATATGCTAGGGAGACACAATCAAACAGAGAGTGTAACAGAAATGCTTAATGTACTAAGATGGGAGAGTTTACAGATTAGGAGGAAAAGGAGCACGCTGTGTGTCGGATGTATGAGATAGTGAGTGAAGAATAAGCATGGGATGAATTTGGAAAGGACATAGTAAAGCCTTCGCGGTGAAAAATGATCAACAGTTCAAGAATAGGTGCCGATCACAAGGAACAAATGTCAAACAGTTCTCCTTCTTGAATAGGACCATACGGGACAGGACCTGCCAGCCAAACTATTTGAGCCCTTCCCATAAAAATTAATTATTTTTAAGAATATATTAAAGAATTATAAGTCTATCAAGGTTTATTCTTTATACTCGGCTTTTTTTATTGCTACCACCAAGCCAATGGCCTACTTGTAGCTTTTTAACTATAATAATAATAAACGGACAGTACTTATTCTTACGACCTAATTTCTGGCATACCCTTCTGCTTTTTCTCCTAAACGTAATTCGCCATCTTCATCATCATCATCTGGTGTTCTGCCTGGTGGCAGGTCCCGTACACCACCGCTGTCTCCATCCGCTTCTGTCCCGAGCTTCCTTCTTTGCTTCATCATAGCTGATGTTCTTCACCTGATCCACCAATTTAATTCTTCTCCTTCCTCTCTTTTTCTTTCCTTCAATTGAACCCTCAAGTGCCACCGTTATTATACTTTTCCCTTTCATCACATGGCCCAACCAGTTTCATTTCCTTTAGGAGTGATCTTCCTTCTTTTACCTTGCTCAAAACCTCTTCATTTCTCATCTTATCTACCCATCTTACTTTTTCCATCCTTCTCCACACCCACATTTCATAAGCTTCTATTCTATTCCTTTCCCTCTTACCTAATGTCCACGCTTCACATCCATACATGAAAATGCTCCATGAATAACATTTATCTTATTCCTCTAAAAATCCTCATATCATCTACCTCTTCTCATTTCGAACAGTGTGTTAATACAAAAACCACTCCATATAGTAACATTTAGACGTTAAATCTATGAATATCTGTTTGTTCGTCTTCTATGCGTTCCAATACCATTCATCAGATTACGATGAAACTTTGGTGAGTTTTGCGCGTGCCCGCGAAGGTTTATGAATTATTAAATCCATCGTACAATAGGTGGAGCGTGAGTCGTTTCAACAGATGAGTTTTGGCACGCGAGCTTCTCAAACAAGCGAGGGACGACGAGCAAGCAACGAAGCAGATCGTTTACGAGTTGCTCAATCACGTGCATCATAATCGTATCCGTGAGACATGATATCGCGTGCGTCAGAAACATATCAGTGAGAAATAATTTGTGCGGTAAGACCAAAAATATTGTATATCCCAAAAACACTTCAAATTTAATTTAATACACAAAAAATTCATTGTCTTTCATTTGTTTTTTGCATGTAAATGTGTCTGTTTTAAATATGCGCGCCTACTAAGAACGAAAAAGAGCCATTGCAACACATGCCGCGAAGAGCTAGTAATACATAAATGATGATCTTATTCATGGAAGAGTCGAGAAATTCAATTTGATTATTAGGGCAAAAGGAGATTTTGAAAAAAGATGAGCAGAACAATACATCTCCCGGCCCATTAACCACCCATTGTTACGTTAAAAAAATGGCGGACGTGAGTCGAGGTTTTAATTTAAATTCATCACGGGAGCTACTTAATTTTCGCCTCTCGCACGACCTTGCAGTGAGATACGGCGGAGAGAGGGAGAGAGAGAGAGAGAGAGGTGTAAGGTGGAATGCCTCCTCGCCATGCATGAAATTCGGAGTTATGGAGAAATGAATGAAGAAGGGGCGTAATCCTTTGAGAGAATATTAAACAGGCGGTAAATGAAACCCGGAACCAGACACGGCCCACGGCTTTTACCCGTTGATGAACGGCCCCGACTTCATTTGAGATGCACAACCAGGTCGCTACAATTTTACTACTATCCTGCTACGGAGCCAGACCTACCAGCGGGATCGTCATAATTTAAGCGGTTTCTTGCTCCCCACGCTTAGCGGGCATGAATTACTTGATGTGTCCGGTCCATTACTGAAACTAGACCATACGCCAAGCGAAACGCTTCCCACTGTTAATTACTACAAACGGTTCTTGCTAAAATTCTCGTTAATATACACCTCATTGCCATTTTTTTGACGAGTGAACTGACGTAAAAAAGATCAGAGAAACTGTAATGACTCAACCGTCCAAACGTTTTTGAAAATAAATTTAGGTTTCGATTCCGATTATGCACGTAAATAATCAGTAGCGTAAGATGCTCACAAAAGTAAAACACCGACATCAGGACCAGGTTTTAACGTAATATGAGCGAAATAGTTCTCTAGTCATGAAGGAGACCATATTCGCACTACTAGTCTAAATTTTAGCAACTGTGAGAAGCATGAGTTATACATAACATTTTGAATGGTGCGAAAATCAAATTTTATACGCCAGAAATTCGAAGTAATTAAATAAAAATATCAATATGTCTTGAATTCGACTAATTTTTTCACGCGGTACGTAAAACATTCCCACAAAACGGAAGATTTTTTTGCGACTCTGAAATAATTACTAATTATTACTAAATATGATTCATTTTCTAAAATAGTTGAGAAAACATACATACTACACACTGTTAGTTTTTTGACGTGATATAGGTGTTGGAAACTCCTATTTTTTTAATCTTTCTGGAGTGCATGCACGTACGAGTATATACCATTTTACACGTAAAAGACCTGATATTTCTCGTCAAAAATCTCGGAAAGTAGTCAGGTAAGGGACATATTTTGCTGTGTTTGGAAGGGTGAGATATTATTCTTTAAAAGGAGGCCACAGTCATTGATTTCTAGGTGAAATTATATTTCGCTGAAACTACCTTAAATGGTCCTATTAATAATAATGGACAATGTCTCCAATAGCAACAATAAGCATTGGGGCAGATGGAGAGGGAGCTTGCTATTTTGGCTAGAAACTGTAACGATGGATATATAATAAATTCTCAGGCTTCACTTGGTGGAAGAACATTGCGATAGTTTGTGAATAAATTCACTTTGTAATATTCCACAAGGGCTTTTATAATTCCGACCTAGGTTTCGACTCATGATAAGTCATAATCAAGGAGACAATATTACACCACGAGCCACATTGTTAGGGCGTAGGGGAGGAAAAGTAGGGGTGAGGAAGTAGGGGAGGGGAAGAAGAGGATGGGAAAGCAGCTGATTGGACAGAGAGTGGAAGACTGGTCCGAAAAATGGGGGGGGGGAAGGTTTGAGTATTGTTTAAGGTTTTACGTCATGAGTGGGGGGAAGGGAAGGTAAGGTCAGGAAAGGAGAGTGGGAAGGGAACATTTCGTTTTATTCATGAATTTATTTACAAACCATTGTAACGATGGAGGATAACTTATCATCAATGGCTATCAACCCCGATTTTCCTTTAGTACTTGCGGACTGATGCGCAAATATTGTAATTACACCATGTTTTCCAACCATAGCTACTTATAAATCCGATGCTATTACATCAAACACGCCTTAACGTCGACTCTTTAAGTCCTAAGTTACATTTGATTGATTGACGTAGCTACCGTCAACAACGTTGCGTTTCAACACAAATTGCAGACACAATTCATGTTAACACTATTCATGTCCTTCAGATATTGCTCCCTTAACGGTTAAATAACCTACACAAATCATACAACCATAATATTTATGAATACATTTCAATAATTTGGCAATTTTCCCGTTATTTTCCGACGGCTCATCCGCTTGTGAATAATTATAAATACGTTGAAAATATTTACCCCGCGAAAGCAACATGAGTATAGTTTTCAAAGAAGAGTTAAATAACGACTAAACAAAAGACGAAATACATCCTAAATGAATTGGGTAATTTACTGTAAGTGCATCACAGTTTAAGTCTTCACTTTTGTATAAAATTGGAAAAAAATAGGAAACTTCCCAAATGGAGAAACTCACCCAATTTTGGCAGTTTGAAACTTTCTCAGCCGCCCGCGAGAGTTGAGCTTCAAGCGCTCATTAAGCCTGCATCCGAGCGAGTCTTATTTTCACACGCCAACTCCCCCTTTTGGCACACCGACCAATCAACGCCGCAGCCTACGTGCTCATTCCTTTCCGAGCCCGGCGACCTAATGCTCAGGGAAACGCGAACCATCGCCTTATCATTGGGTTTTCACTCGGCGCGTCCAACAGAAGATTTGGAGAAGAAAAATATATACATACACTTAATCGCTCCCGCGGCAAGAATTCCGAGAAGTCTTTCGCCCCCAAAAAATAAAATCCTTTCACCAAAAATTCCCTCTTCCCGCAGAGCCAACCAGTGAAGAGTTGCAGGCGAAAGAAAATGGAAACATCTACATCTACTTATTACCCTGCAAGTCACCACAAAGGTGTTTGGCAGGGGGTGACTTATCACTAACATGAAACACAGTGAAGAAATCTACTTTCACCAACATGCACCACATAATGAGTGTAATACAAATGCTACAGAAACTATCTACTGAAACAATTTATGATGTAACTATGAAATTGTGACACAATAGTCATGCAGGGAACATGCAAAACATGGTGATAGTACTACTCATCTGAATTAGCAACATTCATTTGGGGGCAAACGAACAAATCAGCTACACTACCTATCAACTAACCTACTTCAAAGTTTCAAAGCAGCCATTTTGGTCTCTTATAGATCGCGGGAAAAACGACATTTTAAACCTTTTCTGTTCTACTATCTATTTCCATTATAAATTCCCATTATCTGATCTTCCGTAGTATGTGGTAAGTAGTTCATAAGATATTGATTACTTCTGAAAATAAATCGTTGCTGGATATACTTGAAAGAGTCAGTATAGGTCGTACATGCTTTTCATTAGTAAAAAAAAGGGTGTGGATTTTTAAGAGCAGTCATAAGTCCCAAGATTAGTTTGCCCAAGGATTCCAATGCATTCCCCTTTTATCTAAATCTGCAAAATACCCTGCGAGCCTTTTTAGGGGCGTGTGGCAGGGAATAAACACCAGCCATGAGAAGGGGAGAGAACGGGAAGGTACGGAAAAGAATTGCATCCCTGTGTGTTTCATTCATAGACGTAGATGGAGAGGGCACTGTCTATGGGATTTGACTTACTTCCATTTAATCCTACCTTATCGGTAGATGACCCAATAAATCTTATGATTGCCACCTCATTTTGTAGATTCGACCTGACATTTTCAAGGGGACTGAGTTGGAAGAGTGACTTCACATTTTGAGGGTCCGGGTTCGACTTTCGGAGGAAGATTTTTCAAAGGATACTGACCTCTACTAGGCAGCTGTAAGGTGATGACTTCGAGTGCATCACTCTACCTTACGTATGGAACGTTAATACGTGGGCCCCTTGGCGTTTCGAGTAGGTTAGAAGTAGCGTGAGAATAGGTTCCATTAGGAGTAGGTTAACGCCGACGACGGGTTTCTCTACACTCTCCCTCCTTTCCCCAAATAATCCTTCCATTAACATGTAATCAACCGACGTTAGAATCCATTCTTCGGTATAGGAGGGCGTGTCAACATTTCAGCGAAGTTCGACAGCAAGTTTGAAGTCACTTCAACCAGGAAACGCCCGAAGTGACAAAAGGGAAACAGTATTACCTTAAAGGTTGATGCATGCAGCAGAACCGGATGGGATCTAACGTATTTATGGCCAGTTGCAGGAACGACACATGTGCATCCTATAAAGTTATGGGACTCATAAGCCATGGCAACCATTCAATAAGTGTTGCAAAAAAATTCGATAAATTTATCAGTTTCACAACTTATGGCATTGGGTTATCAGTTAGTAGCCAAGATGGCGGATGCGAAATGAACCGCTAGGAGAATTAATTATTTGATAAATTTGTTGTTTTGAGACATATGACCAGTTTGCTTACTCTTTCTGACTAATGGTTATCTGCATTAGCAATTAATCATGGGCTAAACTATCATATATTTCACCCGGCGGTAGAAGATTAGTTCGAATACTCAAAGCTATATCTATTGGGAAATAAATGAAGCAATTAGTCGATGCTCAACCGGAATCCCACGGACCCGACAGAAAACAGAGAGAAACCTAAGGCATATGCCACTCTCCCTTATGTGTCTGGAACGACGGAGAAAATCTCTAGAGTTCTGTCGAGGTATAACGTGGCTAGCAGATTCACGTGCACAACGAAGACAGGGGACGTACTTCGGAGAGCCAAAGACCCGCTTCCACGGAACCTCTACGGAGGAATATATGAAGTTTTGAGTAGCTGTGGACAATCATATGTATGCCAGACATGCAGAGCCCTAAAAATACGCCTCCAAGAACATCAACGGGCAATTAAAAATAATAATTACCGCATTTCTGAAATAGCCGAACACCATCTCAGCGGCCCCACTCATAATTTCAACTTTGAGGAGACAAGATTAATATCTAGGGAAATACGCTATTACCCAAGATTAATAAGGGAGGCTGTAGAAATTGCGAAGAGACCGGAGAACGTCAACCGGGAAGACGGTTACAAGTTGAGTAACAGTCTAAAACGAATTTTTTCAAATTCATATTCCGGCAACAATGGGAGTCCAGACTTATATATATAAAGACGAGCGAGACAAATAAAGCAGTTCAGTTAACCTGATGAAGCTGGCAGGAGGACCAGCGAAATATTGTTGTTTAAAAAAACATACATCGCGGAATGAATCCCGTAAAAAGTAACAGTCAATTAGTAGATGTGTTCTTGCTACCCGAATATATATTAAAAAGATCTATGACTTTATGGATCTCACAACTATTGAGTGCATAACTAAATGTTCTTGCAACCGGCCATTTGCAGCGGCAAAAGCTTTTTCTACAACTTAACCAGGCCTCAGAAGAATAAAATACTCCAGTTATCGTCGGTTGCCTACCCCGAAATAAACCATCAAACCAACACGGGTCACGGATTATGAATCTCCTCCCAAAAGAAAATCCTTTCAGCTTCTTCATCTCCGACCGCACACGAGAGAGAATCTATGAAGGATGAGCAGGGAAAGGGTGTCGAAGGGTGGTGTGTATAATTTCCTGGAAAATAATTTCGAAACGAATCGATTCCTCGGCAGGCAGGTCCCTCCCTTTTCGCCGATGTTTATGGGAGTCTGGGAAGGGAACGAAGTAAGCGGGGATGGGGGAAGAGAAATGACAGAGACTGCGAGTGGGGTTGGGGGAGGGTGAGATGGAAGCAGGGGGTGCTTTTTGGGAGTGATTATCGAGGGGAAAGGGTGAGAAACTTGAGGGTGCGAAGTCTGTGGGCGGGGGGAACCAGCACTCGACGCAGCGACAAGTCGTTACCACCGCCCCCGGGGCAAGAAACAAATCAAGGATTAAATTGGCTGTGGCCGAAGCCACGGGAGCGATCAGCCAGGCCCCTTGATAGGTTCCGACTACCCCGCGCGCGGTCTAGCGGAATGAATCTATATTTCCATTTAACCCCGCTGGTTAAATGAAAATTTATAAAATGTATTTTGTCCCTCATTTCGCATCAATATATGCATTTTGAAAGCAATCAGTTCAAAGTACATGGGGAATACTGGGACCCCTTCCGAGGCATAATTTCCTGAGTTGGAGTAACCGACTCTTTTATCGTGTAAGCACAGGCTGGAACAAAACATGCAAATTCCATCAGTGGCTTATGCACCTAATTTCAGAAAAATATTATCTTAATAAGAGCACATAATACCACTATATCAGTGTTCAAAGAAATGAACTAAATGAGAAAAAACAATTGTTATTATATTTTTACGCATTTAATACATTGAATGATATTACTGCGAAGTTATTATGGGAGGCTATTCTGTAACTATTGTCGACATAGGATTCGCCAAAGCTTTTTCGGTCTAAATCGACATTTGTCAATACGTAGCACTCATTTTCATCAGCGGTCGTATATTTTCGGGATGCGGATAACTAAGATCTTGATATATATGTATTATGCAGCTGTATGCACACTTATCGTCAATAGCCCCTTTTTTAATAGAGGACATCGTCAAATACGTCAACTTTTCTGATAAATGGGGATAGTGGACTTCATTACTAAGGTAAGCGCCTTAGGAAAATGACTGTCGATTGTCGACAGGCAAAGATTTCAGAACAGAGTTTTCCTGCTTAGTCCGTCGGTGAAAAAAAAACCATGAAGTCCGTATCAGACGATTCTTGATTCAACGCAAGATCGAAGATGTACGTTAGAATGATAGCTTTCCAGTATCTAATGACAATAGACCAATGTCCCGTCTAACGAGCATAGGCTAGTTGATTTCATTATTGACGAGGAACTAGTCCGCTCCTCGCTATCCGTAGAATCTACATACTATCGAACCACCTTTACTTTCGATCTCCACAGTTTGAAGCCAGAGCCTCTGAATACTCCTCGTCACTGTCGGTGATTTTCTTGTTATGAAATAAAACACATGTGGAGATGTCCTAATAGCTGTTGGACGCTGGATATTATGGGTGAGATAGTTCAAAATTATGGAATAAATTCGCTACGACAAGAATTAGATGCCGCAACTTCTCCAGCACAAGTTTACAATATATATTTAGGCTGTTTTATGTTCTACGACGCAAATTCGGTGCCCATCCGCCATTGCTCTCTATTCATCCACATGCAACTGCCTTCCTGTTATTGCCTTTTCTATTCCTTCTCTCCAACTAATTCTGAGCCTTCCTCTTTTTTTCTACTTCGTGGATTCCACATAAAAATTTGCATAGGAACTCTCTCGTTCGTCATACGTTGTATGTGACCATACCACACAACCTGTTTCGTTTCAATGTCATTGACTATTATGTGGGTGACTCCCATCATATTTCTCAACCTCTCATTCGTGATTATCTCCCGCCTGGATATGCCCGCAGATCGTCTCCAGTAAACAGGGTTCCATTTTGAGTAATTTTAACACCCAAGTAATTGTATTCTTGGCAGTGTTGTCTTTCCTGTCCATCTCCCAGCACTACGCTCGCTTGTGCTCCTCTGATGCACACATATTTCGAGTCTTTCTGGTATCAACTTCCAGACCAAAATTTTGGTATTCTTCAATTAGCTTACGTGCCATGTAAGATAAGTCATTGTGCTCCTGGGCTATCAGTTTCTGATCGTCTGCAAAGCATATGGAATACAAAGTGCTAGCACTTCATCGCTATTAATTAACTAGTGCTCGCACAAGTTAATTGATAGCCGTAAACCTTCCAGGGCGGTTCAAATCGTGCTAAACACCCAGATGAGCTGAAGGGAAATATCGGCATACATGTAGAAATCATAGGGAATTCCGTTCTCAGTATCACGTACCCGATAGCACCTGCAATCATTTCTTTTATCAATCTAGACGTGTGATTTTTTTTAAAGTTCTGCGAACTCTTTCAGCATGAAAAATGATTTACGCATTCCATATCAGGATTGACTGAATGACTAGACGCTCAATTCAAACACTAAGGTTCAGCTTCCATCAAAGCAATGTTTCAATTACTACTCCTGTTTTGTCTAATAATTTGGTAGGCAGAGATTGCGATGAATAAATTCTCCAGCCATTAAAACGGGAAGGAAAACGAAGGTAGAAATATGAATCAAGGGATGTTCCGCTTATTTTCGGTATCTTTTCCTTCTTTTTTGCTCAGGTCGCGTAAACTGAGGGAAAAATGAATGCGAGAATAAATCTCCGGGACAGTGCCTCTTGTTTCCCCTTCGGATTTGGAAACGTGGTTGGATCGTAGTGTAGTAAATAAAACAAACGTCACATAGCCACGCCCACTGACAACTTCTCAAACGTTTCTATCTAACGGGTGATATTTATGATGACCTGTAGAGTGAATAAAATAGCATTCAGCAAACAAGAGACAGGAGACATCGTGATTCTTATTTATTTTATGCCTCCAAGAAGCAGAAAAAAAAACAAAACACGAGAGAAATCTCGTTCAATCTTCCAGCATTGCGTCTTCGATAATATGGCCTCCCAGATGTCAGATCGAAAAGGCATTTGCTTGACATGTAGTCATATTTTTCCCTCGCTTCTATCCCATTCGTGATATTTTTTCTCTTTCGAGGACAACAGTCATCGACTAGATGCAAATGAATTGTACAAAATGAAACGAGAAATAAAATACTCAACTGTAATACGAAAACATTCTCACTCATGCTCAATAGCTAAATAAACAAACAGGATATCCTTCATAAAAATGCACCAAAAACGGTCAATTTCCAAATATTCGTTTCCAACAGACCGAACCGAGGACTAGGTGATTCTGTTCTGGAATTTGCAAGGGGTGATCCATCAATCCGGTATCTCTGGCATTTTAATATCATTTTCAACATGATAGGTAAGTTTTTAAGGAAGCAAATTTTTCCTTGATCATTTTTTTGCAACGGTTTTCAGAGCAAGCATAATTGACAGTTTTTGCGAAAGGCCTGCAATAATTAAACGAAGAATGATGATATTCTCTAACTGTGCCTATCGGGATGAAAAATTCGCTGAAAAAATTAGCAGTTCAATAGTAACGGACATTGAACAGATAACTTCAAACAATTATAAAATGAATGCAATACCATAATTTCATTTTAAGATGAACCACGAAAAATCTGGAGTGACTCACTCTTAAAACATAACGGGTCACGAAGGAAATAAGCTTAATTTACCCGTTACGAATACCTACTGGAATTACCAAGGCATTAATATACTATCTAAGATCAGTTTTATTTTTGCAGTGCGTTCAAGGCAGTTTGAACGAAATATCATTTGAGCCAGATATCATTGAATTTGTTTTCATTTTGGTGAAAAAAATAACTCACCCTTCCAATTACACTATAAATTCAACCCCTTGCCACATTACTTTCCGAGATATTTGCCACAAAATACCAGCGCTTCTACATGGGAAATGGTACGTGTATGCACTCCAGAGAGAGCTTATTTTATAAAAACGACGTTTTTCTAACACCTACATCTCGTCAAAAAATTAACAGAATGTAGTTTATATGTTTTCTCAGCTATTTTTGAAAATTAATCATATTTTTACCGCAGTAAATTCTTCGGGGTCACAAAAAAACCTTCCGTTTTGAAGGAGTTAAAAACGCACAGCGCGAAAAAAATTAGTCAAGTTAAAGATTTATTTGTATATTGTAATTTATTTGCCTAAAATTTCTGCCATACAAAACTATATTATTGCACAATTAATAATGAAATATTTAAAACCTGTGGCCTTCAGCTTGTGAAATCAAAACGTTTAATTCGAATATGGTCTCCATTATTATTATGACTAGGGAACTATCTCGCTCGGACTACCTTAACTCAATGTATGCAGCTCACGATTAGTGGGTGGATCAAACAATTTCCTCTGTTTTACGATTTTTATAAAAAAACACTTTACTGCTTGATGTAATACTATTGTCCTTGCATTTCAAAGAATATATATTCTGGCCAAATTGAGCTAATGGCCATAAGTCGTCTGGCGATTGAAAAATCACGTCATAGCCGCTAGAAGTTATCTCTCAGTGATTCTCGATTCCACGAATTTGGCACAAAATTCACATTTCTCGCACAACATACGCTGCAGAGATGAACTCGAATGAAAAAAAAGAAATATTCAAATATATGATTCCGTCCGCCCGTAATTACAATTTTCCGAGAACAATCTCAAAATCCTAAATCATGCCACCAATTTTCCATCCGAATTCTGCCCATAATTAAAGCCAGTATCATGAAAATCATCTCTTCACATACCTTTCTGCCTTTTTTTTCATCCGTCTTTTTCTTTTTCATTGCGCATGCGCGGTCTATATTCCCCCGTGGTTCCCTCCGCATTGCCCCAAAAGCTTTAGAGGGAAAAGAACTTAAATGATTTAATCATTTAAACTTTTGCTCTTTTATCTCTATCAGTGAGGGAGAGAGGGAGCTATCTGCTGCTGCCCACTCCTCCCTCTCGCACGCCCCCGCCCTTTTCACCCTAAAACGTACTCCGGGCGGACCCTTCCATCTTCCTAGGAAACGCGCCGGAGTGGGCGTGCTGCGGTAAGAGGGCAGAGGCGAAATTTGGTAAATGAAAATTGACGCAAAACACGGAAAACAAATTAAAGTTTCAATCGATTGGGTCGACTGTTACGGCACGGGAGTCCAGGGATGCGGCAAAGGGACGCAGGGAGAGAGTGAGAGAGGAAGGGATACGTAGAGAGACGGATAAAGAGAGCAAGAGGAAAGGAAGACATGAGAGATGAACAGAAGGGCAAATCAAGAGGGCGAGCACAGAAGAGGAGAGAAGAGCAGGAATGAATATTCACAAAATGGGGAGGAAGAAGATCGCAATTTCGACGGTTGGAAAAAAGGAATGACAGGATATAAATTACAATGGTTCATTATGGGGGAAGGAAAAAAAGGCAACAACTGGACGGGACGAAGAGACAAGAGGAAAAAAAACGCTTACCTAAAATTGGAATGCTACTCTAGAAAAGATTCACTCGCTCTGTAATATGGAGCCTCTATGCGTCAGTATTACTCGTTTAAAAAAAAATATAGGTACGACTTTTTTCGGGGAAAGTAATAGCACTGCACTTGTCAATCGAATCACATTTTAGACTTTACATCACTCCTTATTTTGTTGAAATAGCGGACTCTATGGAGTACGACGTTACCTAAAATACTTTCACTATACTCACCTCTTTCTATGTAGGCAGTTATTTCTAACTCACAGCCAAATTTACGTTACTTACGGCCGGTTGCAAGAACATTTAGGAACGGAATCAATAGTTATGAGATCCATTAAGTTATAGATCTCATAAAAAATATTCGGGTTGCAGGACCACCTCTTATAGTTACATAACTTATTTACCAATAGTCAAAAGCTTCGAATATTTTATCTAATCTCATACCGCCAGATAAGATTTATAAAAGTTAAGCCTATGAATTATTGCTAATGCACATAATAATTAGTCATTGAGAGTAAATTAACTGGTCATTTGTCTCAAAACAACTCTTTTATCCAGTAATTAAGTCTCCAAACGGTTCATTGCGCATCCGCCATCTTGGCTACTTACGGAAGTCATAACTCCACGTCACAAGTTATGAAAACAATAGAACTATCGAATGTTTCTGCAACACTTATTGAATGGATGCCATGGCTCATGGGTCACATAAATTTACAGAATACATGAGTCGTTCCTGCAACTGGCCATTAGCAGAAAAATGTAAAAAGTTACATATTAGAGGACTCTTAAGTAATTTTGTAAGTAATTTTAATCATCGCATCTAAAGAAAATTTTCAACGGACACGCATATGCGAACAGGCTCATACTGTCAACGAAACGTGGAATACGTATAAAAGTCTTTCCTTTCATCAATATTTATCCTTTGCCCATCTTAGGTTCCTTATTACCTTGATCCAATGTTGAAACAGATAATATCCATTACTTTCCAAAACTTAGTGAAGCTATGTACACACCCTATGCTCCTAATAAAGTGGTTTAAAGCGAAGTGGACTTAGACCAATCAATAAACGTACCATAAAAAGAGCAAAGCGACATATGACGGTTGAACCAGTTTATTGATTCTGTTTCAAAACAAACTGAATGAACTCACATTACTTTCGATTAGGGATGAGTCGATTCCACTTTTTATCGATTCTTATTCCGATTCTTTCAAATCGATTCCCGGTTCTCGATTCCGATTCCATCGATTCTTATTCCTAATAACATGCGGGATATTTATATACCAGTGGCGTACGACTATTACTTAAATTCAAGTACAATTGGCATAAATAAAATAACATACACAATTTAGTCGCCCAAAAAGTATACTTATTAACAAACAGCAAATATATCCTCAGCTTATTGAGGTAGATGAAAAGTACAAATCGATAGCCTACACCCAAAATTACCGAGACAAATATGGTGTGATAAATGAAATTTGATTTGAATATTTATCTATCTGGCATCGATGGAATTGGAATTGACTTCAGGCGATGTTCTCAATACCGATTCTAATCCTGAGAATCGGCGGAATAGAGAATCGACATTTGGATTCGACTTTCAATGATGCAAGAACTCCAGATGAAGAAAGAGGAAGAGAACTTGGTAAAATGTGGGAAAATGCTTCGTGTTCTCCGACGAGTATTGTTCACTGAACTCCATCGTAGGGAAATTTAATTACAAGTAAAAAATCTGCTCAAGGAGTAAAACACGTCTGAACGAATTTCAAAAAAACCTCTGTTTTATTAAGACGCTAGGATCCATACAACCACAAGAACCAATGAAGGGCAAGAGATGCAAAACCTAGACACACAGAGAACGACTCAGCGAGTGATGTCATCCGAATCCTGAAGCAGTTCCTAGACAGTCAACGAGGTCACCAGCACCCTTGGAGAAAAATCGCAAAACATAAAAAACTCTCAAGAAAATAAGGAGGGATGGGGAAATGTTTTCCTCTTCCTAGAATCGCGTGAAGGCCGTCAAGGCGAAGGAGTACGGGGAGACAGAGCGCCGCCGGTGGCTCCTCGTGCAAACAAGAGACACCTGAGTGGCGCAGAGCGTAGAGTGTCTCTAAATAATTCAGCTACCGCCTCCACTCTTCCCCGCTGATGATGATGACTGGTGGGACATGGGGCCTTCCTCGCAGAGGCAACTCGGCCGAATACATATTTACGGACAGACGAAGGTACATACGCATACCACCCATGCAAAAGAGTCGAGATACGCGAGTTTGAGAAGCTATATCTCGACAACCAATCAACCGATCGCGATGAAATGAACTGCAAATTAAAGGCAAGAGCCTGCTCAAAAAGTTATTTAAATGTCAATAAGTTTAAATCTTGATTTAATTTGTTTAAAGGGTCTTTGATTGAAAAAGAGTCACGGATTTATCCTCGGAAAAAATAAAAAAGAAATTCCACTTCCAAAATCTAATAACTCTACAACTACGCAGCAACATTCGCATCGCAAGAAATTAAAAAAAAAGATATGAAATAATATAAAACCCAGAAATCAGAATGTCGCAGCAGCATAATGGATATAGACATACCACAATACATTATACATGCGAAAAGAGTTTAGTAGTGAGAAGTTTAGAACGCTAAATCTCGATAACCAATAAACATTACTGTCATTAACTGAACTAAAAATTGAATAAATTCTGATTTAAAATCTCTAAATGGAATATTTTAATTTTACCGAAAAATCTATGGGAATTTGACTGAGTAAAGATCTGGAAGTCACCTTTGATAAAAAACGATAATGCCATATTTTAACACTGATAACTACAAAGTTACAGGTATACATTGATAAAATTTTGAGTGATATAAGGCGCATGAGTTATCTTCATATAATATAGGAAGAGAACTAACGTACATACGTTTTATTTAAGAGACGGTTAAAAATGCAGTTTAGGCATTCAGTAAGCAGTATTCGGTTTCTTGAGAGTACAAAGTCCGAGATAAACTTACAATCAATCGAAATCAATTTCTTTGGGATCCGGGTTCGAACCTCAATGACTACATTTTTCCGCAATTTCCCCTTTTTTATTTCTAGACGTTCTTTAAACATTAAATAACTTAGGTACATATTTTAACCGATTTTTTCTCCGTTGATGGAATATCTACATCTAAATACTACACCACGAGCCGCCGTATGATCGTGTGGCAGGGGGGTGTTAGGATATCAGCTGTGTTAAGGTGTAAAGGATATGCTTTCAGTAGGTGAAACAGTGAAGTGTAATGTTGGTGCGTTTTAAGTGGGGCTCATTTTTTTTAATATGGCGACTTCTAATTCGTGGAAAGAACGAATTATTGAATCCATTTGTTCAAAAATGTTTCCTTCACATTTTATCCCTGTGCCACTTTGAAACACACGTGTTTTGCATTTCTCAAGCAAACTAGCCATAGCTTTGAACTTCCGAGTCCCTAGCGGCTTCCAACCTTATCATTTTAAAAGTGAATAAACACTATACGTTTTCTCGCAGCAGTTTTTAACAAAGCGCACAGCTTTCCATTGAATTTTATCAATTTATTTGTTAAATCAATCAGTTCAGGGTCCTCCATGCTCGCAACGTATTCGAGATGAGGCCTAAACAGTGTAGAAGAGCATTTCTCTTTTACTATCTCATCCGAGGACCTTCCTATCATACGTTAAATAAATCCTTGTTTCTCTATTTCAGAGGAGCAAATGTCTTGTATGTAAAATGTTGATAAATATCAAATGTTAGTGTGACGCGGCTTCCCTTTAAAAAGTGAAAATCAAATGCCATGACAGCAGCACTAACACTCGAGTTTGGCAATTGTTGGAAACTTGGCAGTTTTCTTTAATGCCTGGTGGGAGGGATATGTCTATAGTCTCGTTGACACCAGTTGATAGTCCACAATGGGAGAGGTTTACTTACAATTACCTGGCCTAAATTCATAAATTTAAAAAGGGAATGAGAAGTAGCAGTTCTTTCAGTGGAGGACTTTCCTATCATACGTTTAATAAATCCTTGTTTCTTTAATTCAGAGGCGCAAATGTCTTGTAAGTAACATGTTGATAAATCTAAAATGTTACTGTTACGCGGCTTCACCTTTTCACCTTCACAGCAGCGCTAACACTCGGGTTTGGTAATTGTTGGAAACTTGACAGTTTTCTTTAATGCCTGGTGGGAGGGATATGTCTATAGTCTCGTTGACACCGGTTGATAGTCCACAAGGGTAGAGGATTAATCATTATTACCGGACCTAAATTCAAAAATTTAAAAAGGGAACGAGAAGTAGCAGTTATTTTGTCTGTTAGAGCCAAGAACTTAACAGAATTTTGGCTATTCTATAAATGAAGACAAAACCTAGATACTATAGTAATTTAACATTCACGAAAATATCTGGGAATTTTGCGAGTTTCAAATTTCATGCGTAGCGTATTTGAAGTTAGTGTCTGAGATCGAAATGTCCCAAATTTTTCCACATTTATTATATTATTCTTCATTGCTATCCAAGGATAATTTTATGTTAATATATCCAGCGGTAAACGCCCCTTTTCTATCTTTCGCGGGATTTATCCAGTGAGTTCTATTCATTCCACCCTAATATTCGACAACATCGTCCATCCATCTTTTCCGATATTTCCCATGGAGCCTATTTAAATGTGATACACATGAATTTTCTTTCTCGAATTTGTCCCGGCCATACAAGTGAGTACGTGACTAACCTAACCATTGGATTCATTTAGACTACGATTTCTTTCTTTATCAGTTATTTCATCCCACATATTTCTCAGTTCCCTATTAAGTAAGGTTGAGCAAAAAACCATTTCTACCAGGAATCGATGAATGTTGTTTCATTTTAAAGAAAAATATCACAACCTTACGAAAATTCTAAAATATCAGCCCCCTATCGGACTACTTTCCGAGATTTTTTGACGAATAATATCAGCTTTTTCACATGGGAAAACGCCTAGAGCTCGTAAAAAATTATCAGAGTGTAGTTTGTATGCTATCTCGGTAATTTTATGAGAATGAATCACAGTGACCGCAGGATTTTTTTCAGAATCGCAAAAAACCTTCGGTTGTGAAGGAAATTTAAACGTACCGCGTGAAAAAAATTAGTCAAATCAAAGGCTTATGTGGATATATTTCTTTAAATACTTGGAATTTCAGTCACATAAAAGCAATTTATTGCATAATCCATCGTGCAATATTTAATTCATGCCTAATTTAGTTGAAATCAAAATGTATAATTCGAATATGACCTCCATTATGACTAGCGAACCATCTCGCCCAAAAACCGCCTATCACTTCCTCTTAAGCTAGTCCGAAAATGTATTATATTGTAATTTTTGTTATTGACGCCTAGCATTGACGCTTGGTCACTGCTTCTAGTTGGATTTCATAGAACTTTTTTAATCTTGGATTTTTGCAAGTTTACTTATACAATAATGAAACCTCTTTTCTTACCGCGAGAAGCCAAGAAAACGTGAAATTTCGTTGATAAGAATCCCAAGGAAAAAGGTTTTAAAGTGGAGGGTCGCCCGTATAGTATGGCGTTCGCTCCAGGAGAAGAGATTTCAGTGAGGCCCCGTGGGGATTAAGAAACTGTGATTCTTCGAAAAATCCTTTCACTCAGTTAAAAAGAAGATACAACGCGGGGAGATGAGGCACAAAAGAAGCTGCCAAGGTGTAGTCGACCTCTGACCGTTAATTCTACGTGCGCGACCCCTGGCTGCCACTCCCCCGCGAGGTCATTTACACCAAAAAATATGAAGAGACCGGGTTTTCAATGCCCGTTCCTACTTCCAACGTGGCGACAAGATTTTTTTTTTTAATTTTCGCCGCCAGCGACTGAAATTTTATCACCGACCTAGGGAAGGAAATTAGTACTTTGAAGATGGACCATCGGACGACAATTCTCGTCTAGCCGTATTAAACGTGTTAAGCTCCACCTCCTTTTCCAACTTCTTATTACCCTACCGTAACACACAAAAACATTCACTTCAGTTTTACGATACTTGATGACTTCATTGACAAATACAATTTAAAATGTCTCAATTATCATACAATTTTCACGCCACCGTTCTTCTCCTCATTTGAATGCCATAAAGCATGGGTCGTCAGAAATAAAACCTTGGATTCAAACGACATTTCGTGAAGCACGAACATCGTAGACAATTTCTTTTATTCTCCGTAATCTGGACAAGCCGCATCTTGGTATTGCAAATTAGTTTTGCGTATTTATAACGGGCGTCGCGACGCGTCGTCGTTAACAATGTGTTGACTTCATTATGCACCACTTCACTATACATTCACAATATAAGCGTTCAAGGATTATTACCCATCTAATTCGGTCGATATCCACGGTCATTTATTTCGACCCGGAATTCAAGATCATAAAATATTTTCTCACAGCGAAAACCATTGAGGTAGATGGAGAGGCCATTACGCGATGAAGTCGCAGCCTGACAACCGAAATAACAAACACATTTGTTATCCCTGCTCTTTTCTGACTTTTCCTTTGGATAGCACGACGGAATGAATGAATTAGCGAACGCACAGCAAAAATATTCACCATTTTTTTTTTTATTTAGGGAAAGTACCTCTTGAAACACAATTTGGTTACTTGGTGCTATGGACTCTTCTAGATTTTATCATAGTTCTTACCGGGAATGCAGATTATTATAAATTTAAATAAATAAAAAGTATCAGTTTGGAGAATTGATATTAAAGAAATATAGTCATACTGATTTATACTAATTTATCGATGTGAAAACATCGTAAAATAGCTTGGATTGGATTTTTGGGGAGGCGACCGATGGCTAAAGTCATTTTCGCCATAGGGGACAGGTAAGGGAGGAAGGGTCGATAGAAACCCGGCGTCGGAATTAGCCTGCTCTCAACGATAGGCGCCAAGGGGACCACGGTTAAACGTCTCATCCGACAAACGGAGTACTGTACTTGAAGTTCCCTCCACAAGGCACTCAAGTAGAGATCGGGTTTCCTCTGAAAAACATCCACCTCTGCAGGGATTCGAACCTTGGCCGCCCGTATGGTTATTCAGTGCACTAGCCACCCACACCAAGCCGATCCCCTCGTAAAACAGCGAATTTGTGGGTGAGCCCGTAAGCGCTAAAGGAAAGTTAACGGGGATCGGGTTGGTGAGGTGGTTAGAGTACTTGCCTACCACACGGACGGCCAGGGTTCAAATCCCTGCAGTGGTGGATGTTTTTCAGAGGAGCCCGATCCCTACTTGAGTGTCTTGTGGAGGGCACTTCAAGTACAGTGCTCCGTCAGTCGGATGAGACGTTGAGCCGTGGTCCCCTTGGCGCCTATCGTTAAGAGCAGGCTAATGCCGACGCCGGGTTCTATCCACCCTTCCTCCCTTACCTGTCCCCTATGGCGAAAATGACTTTAGCCATCGGTCGCATCCCCAAAAATGCAAATCCAATCCAAGGAAAATTAACAAAGATGGCGGACAGGTATCACGGACGTTACAGCATCTAGCATTGAACACAATTGAAAGCGCCTACTTCTTCTCCCTCAATGACAATAACCATTTAATACTCACAAGGGGAGTGTCAGATAGCCGGGTCTCAGATTTTATTCAAAGTTTGTAGCTGTACAGACTGCTGTATGTGGTTCATGAATCACTCCACATATAGGGTTATATAACCAATAGTTTAAACGAAAAAGGCCTTTGAAAATATCAAAATTCCCTTTAGATGGGCCACCCACATAACTGACAAGCTACGAACAATTTGAATATTATTAAGAAATATGCTTGAATAGTAAAAATATGAAGACAGTATTATAAAATAGTTACAGAAAATGGAAATCATGTGTATGAAGGAATAATGAAAATACGGCGTGAAAAGATAAGGAAGTGACAAAATAAGAAGGCTGCCATCGATCGAAAAAAGAGACTAAACCTGATGTCGTGTATGCAAATGAAACATTTTCCTCGCGCAAAAATAATATTTCGAGTAAAAATAAAAAAATCTTGAGTGCATTTTAGGATGCCGTAAAAGAAAAACTAAAAAAACAGCGGAAGAAACATACCCCGTATTGGAATCGAACCCGTGTCTCTAGACCAGAGACGAGCACGTCAACCACCCGTCCAGCTTGTCAGTTATGTTGGTGGCCCGTCTAAAGGGAATTTTGAAATTTTTAAAGGCCTTTTTTGTTTAAACCATTGGTTATATAACCCTATATGTGGGGTGATTCATGAACCACATACAGCAGTCTGTACAACTACTAAGTTTGAATAAAATCTGAATCCCGGCTATCTGACACTCCCCTGGTCAGTTCAGACACATTTCACTCCTCGTTCTCTTCCAAGAGCGTTCTCCTATTCTCCCCCTTGTATCTTGTGTCCTAACCCCCTAGGCCACCAGCCACTGCGGCGTTTCGTAGTGAAGCATTGGGATGTAAATGTATTTTCCCTAATCGAAAACGGTCCTCTTACTTATTCGCTCACACTTCAAACGACTGAACTACCAAGAAATGTGAAATTAACGTCAGAGTCAAGTCATCTAATAGGCAAAATTATCTCGAAATCATTAAGCCGAATCAAAGAGTGAAGAGATATCGTGATATACGTATAATATTGTTCAACAGCCACTGCATGAGTCAAAACAAAACACCAAAATTACTATTTTTCTTAGGTGTTCTTCCCACTTTGTTTTATGGTAGTGAAACATGGGTATTTCAGGGTAGACATAAGAATAGACTTAACGCCGTGGGTATGAGTTATCTGAGGAGTGTTTGCGGAAAAAGTAGGATGGATAGGGTCAGGAATGAGTGGGTAATAAAAGAATGTGGGTTAGATGCTCCAGTAATGGACATATATGAAAGGAGTGTGCTTCGTTGGTTTGGCCATGTTGAGAGAATGGATGAGAGTCGAATAACGAAAGAGATACTTATATGAGAGTGAAATGAAATGTGCGAGAGGTAGAGGTATGCCGAGAAAGTTGTGGTTGAGGAAATTCTTAGGAGGAGGAATATTAGGAGTCTTTATAAACAGGAGGGCGTGTATGAAACAGTGTATGGGGGTAAATGAGGCAAAAGAGGTTTGCAAGGATAGGTCAGTATGGAGGAAATTATTGAAGCAGAGTTAGGTGTACAATTGTGTATTTATGAGTGAAACCTTGTGACTGTGCCTACCCCGGAAGGGAAAGGGTTTGATTGGTATGTAGTATGTATGTATGTTTATTCCAAATATACTGCTAATAAAACCGATGCAAAGGACGATAAACACCAGTGAGTAATAATATTCCATATTATTACCCTCATATCAGAGTAAAACGAATTGTCACACTCAAGAAGTCCCCATGCGATCTAAATGGCGGTTTCTGGGTCAGTCATTGCGTCACACGTAACCGTATTAGACAATGAAACGAAAAAAAAACAAATGCCAACACTTACCCAATCGTAATACAAGATTTGAGTCTACCGACGTTACAAACTGCTTACCTGAAAAAAATAAGAGAGAGAAAAACTTATAATTATATGCATGATTAAACAAAATTATGCCCGTATGGGCAATACGAATATGTTGACAAAAGATTCTTTTCGAAATATTTCAAGCAAAATCCATGTTAATTCAGAGATTTAATCTGACTTGTATTACTGTTTTACCAACGCATAAAATGAGATAAGAAGTCTCAATAGGTTGTTTTACATCAAGACAAATACTTAAGCTACATTTTAAGAGTACGTACAACTTAAGATGCTTAAGGAGTCTAAATGGACCCACTGCCGTAAGAGGAAAGTATCAGCTATTACAGAGTACCTGGTATCAACCATTGGATGAGGAATAAAATTTTAGGGACAGCAAAAACATTGCAAAGAAAGGGTCAGCATCAAAAATAGCTAGCTATCCACGAATGACGATAATGGCGATCAGAAAACACAACAGCTGACAGGCGGTGAATAAAGCAAAATATGTCCGCTGTAGAGCACTAGAGTTAGTAAGTAAAACTATCTGACAGATGCCTACAGCGTGACCTCCACAAAATAAGATGCTACAATACCTAGTTCCTTCCTCTCTCAGGTAGAAAAACATCTTCCCATCCTTTTTGTAACATTTATTAAAAATCAATTTATATTCCTGGCAGTTATTAAAAATTATTTGTTTACGCATCAATCATTTCTTAACTTAATTCACACATAATAAACACGCACGTGAGAGGCAAGATTTTCTCATAAAAATTATAAATGAACGTTCCTCTCCATTATTTTATCTCGAACG
The DNA here is from genome assembly GCA_963169105.1 of Ceriagrion tenellum. Lineage (NCBI taxonomy): Eukaryota > Metazoa > Arthropoda > Insecta > Odonata > Coenagrionidae > Ceriagrion > Ceriagrion tenellum. The sequence continues at coordinate 34,523,760 of OY720643.1, read as the reverse complement.
TGCATATGTCATGCATGGAAAGAAAAGAGTGTTGAAGATTCGCCTACAGTAGAGAAAATGACATGATATCCTAGAACTTGGGACATTAGGATAAAGACTCCACAAAAATCTACCAGTCAGCTGATAACAAATCCTAATAAAAAATCAGTAACATTGTACATCCGACTTAATGAACATTCACACATGAAAAGGTTCCCTATAAGAGCTTATAATTGTTAACTAATTTTGTAACACCATATGGGTGAATAAGAGCATAATTTACGGGCAAAATAGAGGGAAAAGTCCCCAGAGGAAGACCCAGGAATAAGTTCATGGACCCATCAAAGAGGAAAGTATATATGAATAGACACTAGGAGGTAAGTGAACTAGCATTAAATAGGGAAGGGTGGAGGGCTGCAGTCAACCAAGTAACCAGATTGGACAATCAATGATGATGGGAAAATATTGGGGCCATTTTAACCAAATCATACAGCATTTTCCGTATAGATACTAGACTACCGAAATCGATATTTTTAACCCCTTTCACTATAACAGAATAAAAAACTGTGATTAGAAGCCACAATCTGAAGAGATATGGCGCATAAATTGACTTGGGGCCACGAAAATTAAATTGCAATTACCCCAAATTAAATTATAATGGACCAAAAAAAGGGAAAAGTACATTAAAAGAGATACCAGGGGGTAAGGGAAGTAGCATTAGATAGGGAAGGGTGGTAGGCTGCAGTTAGCTAATCTTAGGATGGAACAGCCAATGATAATGGGAAAATATTTGGGCTATTTCAACGAAATCATTCAAGATTTTGCGTACACCTACTAGACTACCGTAATCCAAATTTTAACCCCTTTCACGATGATAGAATGAAAACTGTGATTAGAAGCCAGAATCTGATGGCATACGGCGCTAAAATTGATTTGGAGCCCCGCGAATTAAATGATAATTACTCCTAGCGACGGGAATGCTACCCAGCGATCAACCGAGAGATTCCAGAATCTCCCATGCTAAGAGCACAAACTATATTACCTCTTCTAGATCTATTAATTCATTCGTTTTCATTTCCTTCTTTTTACTTCAGTTTTCCAAGAGCGCATAAATGAATGGGAGAGTCCCCTTTTAAAAAAAACTGCGCGGAATAAAAAATTACTGCCAAGGGATAACTGCGGCGATAAATTCGTTCCCCGACGGAAAAAAAGGGCCCCTCCCAATTTAACCCCATTTCTCTCTCGAAGGCAGTTACTCTTTTCTTTCCTTCTTCCCGAAAATAATGGATAAAAAAAAAATTAAGGATCTCCTCCGCCCATCCCCCCCCCCCGCCATTTCAATTCCAGGACTAGCAGAAAGAGCAATCGCGAATTGGAAAGTTCCGTGTGGAAGACGCCGTTCTTCCTCTCTTGCCTTCCTCTTCGATTGCGTTTTTAAGTTTGCCCCGGAATGGGATTTCTTTTCGCATGGAATTATTGACTGACTTCTAAAAATAAAAACGAAAAAAAAAGAGATACAAGAAAATTTATTCACGTGATAATAAGGGACTTAACTCGTTCTTTTTGACGGCCCCAATAAAAGAAACTTTGAGGTCGTTGAAGATTACGCATTCTTCCGATAGAAAACATTTGAATTTTTTTTTTACAAAGGCTAGACTATATAATTTGTGGGCAGATTTGCCTGCATATCAGCAAAAGGTAGACAATCTCATGTGTAAAATTTAGGATAAGGAATCAAATACTGCTGACTCGGTGAGTTGGGATGAACTGTCTAACCAGGAATCCTAAAATATGCTTGTGTCGCAGAGAATGATACTAAATCTTGAGTAAAAATATTTGAGTTAATTCAGTCACAAGGTAAACAATGATATTTCTTTATCGACCCTCCTCAATCAAACGAAGGAAAACAAATAAATACATGAAAGCATGCCCAGCAAATGGAATGAGTTCATGTATCTATTTGCTTCTCATTGACATGTGTTCATGTATCTATTTGCTTTACGTCCTTCGGAGTTAATTCAGTGTGTGGTAGTGTGATTTCTTTTAAGTGCACGAAACTAGCAATCTTCGAAGAATTCTGTCCGTAATTCCTCATCCTTACGTATAAAAACCCTTTCCTTCCCTTACGTAACATTCAAATGTTTTGTATCGTATGATTTCGTATTTTGTAACATTCATTCATACCACTGCATACTCCTATTCTTAAGATTCCTAATATTTAAACAGCGGTTTCGGGTATCTACACCCGCGGGGTAACTACCTTCGGCTCCGCAGGAAGCTTTCGCTTATATCCGAGCGTGGATGGCAGTGGTAGAAGGGGACAGGGATGGGAAGGGGAAGTAAGCGAGCCACAGCCCCTTCGAGGCCGACACCTATGAGGCGGATTGAGGTCAAAAGGACCTCAATTGGGCCTCCGCCTCCCCGAAGTGCTCGTATTTGTTTGGTTGCACAAACAACTGAGACGAGTAGCCGTCGGTCTCGCTTTCGTGAAAGAACCTACCGCACATCTTTGAGAACCGGAAGAGCCCGTTGCCCAAAATATTGGGATTAGGTATCTCCCTGGCTCCCTTTCTGGGTTAACGCCGTGCGGTCGGCCGGAGTACGTCCTCGAGTCGGGGACCACCGGACCCATGGAGGGTCAATTCGGACCAATTCTGGTCAAAGCGTGGGTACATCCCTATTCTCAGTAGTCCTCGTCAACCCTTTAATAATTTTATTTCAACAGTTGTCTTTTCTAGCACATTTACCCGAGGCATTCTCCGTCCTCCCCGAGCTCTACCATCATTCAATTTACTAGTACTGTATTAAGCCGGCCGTTATATTTTTTCTAGCACAACTACAGTTCGCTGCCATTCAATTCATCAGAAAGAATAACGCACATTTGCACTGCGTTTTTCGTTTTTGTGGATAAACATTCATTCCTAGATATGCTCCGAATACTACGTCCGACTTTCCCTCCGGCATCTGAACGCGTTTTTATCTATTCACCTATCCTTTCATCTTTCGCAAAGATTAGACCAAGAAAATATAAGAAATATCATTAGATACCATAGGTTTATAAAAATAGCTATTTATATTTTAAAATTATATTAAGCATTTGCTAGAGATAGGTAGGAGTTTGAGAGTGTAGAAAATCGGGAGGAGTTTCTCTGGCTTTCAAAAAACCTACCTCTACCGGTAGAACACACAATATTTATATTAACAAAATTAGCATTTACATTAATTTTTTTATTAAATTCGGAATGTTCCCGCCGGAAATTTTGGTAAGTAATGTTGGTATAAGATTGATGCTTCCTTGGACTGATAATCAGGCACTTAATAAAAGAATTGAACTCAATATTGGGTTTCTAATTATTCATTGAAGGTCAAGTCGCTGCTAAGCAGATAGATTTTCCCGCTTTATCTTCGGTTTTGAGTTTTCAAGCGTAGTATTCATTTATATGGGCAGTAGGTACAAAGCGGAGCATTTAAATTTCCCGACTTCGTCATCGAATTTTTCAGGTTAACACGGCTTATATCATCGCTCAGGAATTTCTCTCAGAACGTTGGATCAATTTCCTTTTTCTTATTCCTCCTCCTATCTCTTAACCCTCGCCAATCAACTACCTGTCTTCTTCGCACCAAGCCTCAGGCTCTACTTTTTCTCGAGAGATTTTTATCAAGTGTTCTACCGATGAAGATAAGTTTTGTTTAATGTCTAAGAATCTCCTCCCAGTTTTCTACACTTTCAGGGGCACATCTCGCTCTGGTATATTATTTTTCGCCTCAGCATATGATCTACTCTTCTTCATCCTGTCCATAAGACCTATTCACTTTCTTCCTCTTCATCGCTCGTCCAACATCCTTCCCTGTATCACATTCTTCAGCAACCCCTCGCCCCTTATTGCTCCCTCCAGCCACCTACTCTGCCGATATTGCATTTCATTAAGAAGTTCCCGTTGCTCGCCCACCATCTCAAGCACTTCCTCGTCAGTCTTCCTCTCCGTTTACCTCACCATCTCCGTCCTTCTCCACACGACGTTTTCATCAATATTATCAGGTTCACACGGTTTGCATCACCGCTCAGGAATCTCTCTCAGCACCTGGGCTCGACTTCCTTTTGCTTATTCTTCCTATCTCTTCATTCACGCCAATCAACTGTCTGTGTTCTTCGCACCAAGTCTACAGCTGTACTATTCCTCGATGGATAGGTTACTGAAAACTGCATCGCAGTACAAAGAAGCATCTTCCTTGTTAGAATAGCTATAATTCTCAACGAAAAAGGGAGCTCACAGTGAGCGGAGTTTATTGATGCTCCGAATCCTCCATCGCCCGCACCCGACATGCTTCAATTGTTCACTCTCATGTCAGAGCCTTGGTGATCTCCTTCAAAACAATGCTTCTTCCACTTCCTCTTCCTCATTCCTCGTATACATCACCGGCTCCCCTTCCTCCCGTCATCTTACTTCAACGTCGCAAGCGTTTTCCGTAACCAACGCCCTCCCAACAAAATGCGGATCCCGAAGCCAAGCCGTGGCACCAAGCCTCCCTCCCCCCCATTCCCTCACTGTTCCCTTACAGCCCCCCTTCTTTCTTCAAAGCGCCCCCTTCAGCCACCCTCGGGCCGCCAACCCAGCCTTCCAACCAACCCCCACCCCCCGTTGTCTCATTCATCTGACTGGTTTCCATTTCCTCTTCCGCCTCTCCTCTCTCATTCTTCTCATCCGCCCTACTTCTCCTCCGTCACTCTTGTACTGCCCTCCTCTCCTCCACCCAAGCCTTCCTCTCTTCTCCCTATTCCTTCCTCCCTCGTACCACCCACTCTTTTAACTCCCACCCCCAAATTTGCTTCCCTTTCATCTTCCTCCTCCTCTCACAGTAATATTCGATCTCCCTCCCTCCCTTGGTTCCTCACTCTCCACATTCTCTCCACACCCCTTTTAGCTTCAATTCTTAATGTACGTCTACTGAAATCTAAGAGTGCTTTTTTATCTTTTCCATGCAGTGTAGAAAGCCTTATTACCATTTTTCTATTGACTGTTTTACACAGATTTTACTTATATCTAACATTGTATTATTGAAAGTGTGCGGTTCCTCACCCTCCACACCCCTCTCGCTCCAATTTGTAATTCGCGTCTACTGAATTCTACGAGTGCTATTCATCTTTTCAATGCATATCAGAAAACCATTGTTTGGCTTTCTTCATTGTTACTTTTTCTATAAATTATTTTACACAATTGCTATTTAAATCTAAAATTGAACCTCTGAAACAGTTTGATTTTAGTAATTTTTCTACGAGCCTAATTATTCACTAGATTCGCGGACGATGAGGCGTTGGTTAGTGGATCTTCGAAGGGACTGCAAGGGACTCCAATTTTTACTGCAAGTCAACTGAATTCTACTACGAGAGCTTTTCATCCTTTCCATGCAGTGAAGAAAACCATTATTTGCTTTCTTCATTACCACTTTCTCTATTAATTGTTTTAAACAATTTATATTTATATCTAACATTGTATTACTGACACAGAGCGGTAGGTTTTAGGACTTTTTCCACGAGCCTAAATGTTCGCACCGCATCTGATAAAGTCGGGGTTAGATTCGCGGGCAATCAGGCGTTGGTTAGTGATTCTTCGAAGGGGCTGCAAGCTTTGGTAGATGCTTTGGAAACGCAGTGAGAGAAATTCGGAATGAAGATAAACCAGTAGAAAACAAACGTAAGATGAGATATTCCATGACAAAGAAAGCGAGGCTGGCCATTACAGTTGAAGGACACAAACTCGAGCAAGGAGAGCATTTTAATTACTTAGGCAGCACGCTGGAAGGAAACGGGCACAGTAGCAAAGACATACGGAAGAAAATAGCGCTAGCTTAGGAGGCGTTTAGCAATAGAAGTGAGGTGATGACAGAGATCTTGGGTAAGGATGTGAAGAGGAGGCTGGTGAAGAGCTTGATATGGAGCGTAGCGTTGTATGGGGCAGAAACGTGGACCCTTTAGAAAGGAGGACGAGAATTGGCTGCAGGCATTTGAGATGTGGGTGCGAAGGAGGACGGAGGAGGCGAGGTGGAAGGAGTGTAAGACTAACGAAGAAGTGTTTGAGATGGTGGGCGAGGAAAGGAAACTTTTCATTGAAATTCCAGATCGCCAGAGTAGGTGAATGGAGGATGTAATAAGGAAAGATGGGTTGCTCAAGAATGTGATAGAGGGAAGGATTTTGGGCAAGCGGGTAAGAGGAAGTAGGAGAATAGGTTTCATGCACAGGATGAAGAAGGGTAGATCATGCTGAGGCGAAAAAGGATATACTAGAGCGAGATAGGCCCCTGAAAAAGTAGAATATTGAAGGAGATTCTTTGACATCAACAAAACCTAACATTAATTTGAAAATATTCTTCGCCCGTGCTTTTTGGGGCTAAGAAACATCTCCAAACAATGAACACGTCGCCCTTTAGACCAACAAAAAAACATTTCCTATAGCTCTGGCGTGCCTCCCCGACATGTCGTCGTAAATGCCCATTGTCTTCCTTCTCCCACCTTGGTTTCTCTTAAGGTTCTCCAAACCCTCCACCGCTCAATATTTCTTCCGTCCGATTTCTTAGAATTCTCCTCCCACTTCCTGGGCCCTCTTCCCACACTTCCCCAACCCATTCATCTTCTCTTTTCTTTAGCCTGCCTCTCAATCAGTTCATTTTTTTCTCCGTTCTCCTCCGCGTCCAATCTTTAAACGACTCCAAAGTCAAGCTCCACCATCCTCTAAAGAGCCACGTTTCTGAATCAAACAACGCAACAGCACCACGTTTCGAATCCTCTGGAATGCATTCTTTGAATTTCCGCCCAGAAAAGATTCTATCGCACATTTCCAAGTACCTAATTTTTCATAACTATTTCCTAGTTACTGGCACAATGATACTCTCGCTCCTTCTGGGCTTCCTGACATAAACTTCAATCAGGTCCTTATAAACTTTGCGTGATCTTCCAGCCTTACTCATTCCCAATGCACCTCGTTCCGTTTATGCCTGCCTTCGTCTGAAGACACTCATCTTATACTAGCTATAAAATACAAAGTCCTACCTTCCCAAGCCACTTTTTTTTGCAAATTGAACGTGCAGAAAAAGTAGCTAGGTTAGATAGGGTTAGGATTGAGTGGGTGATGAAAGAATATGGGTCCCAATTTCCAGCAACTGGCATATAGGAAAGGAAAGTGTTTTTTTACAAACATTGCATTTAACAAATGATGTGGTACGAAGACACTCGCACGGGTGCATATACACCAGATATCCCGGTCAAGTCAAATGATTTTTTCATAGCGAATTTCGACCTGGTGAAGGAATGTGTTAATCTTGTTTGGCCAAGTCGAGAGAAGTCGGGAGAAGTTGGGAGATAGTCGAAACACGAAACAGCTATATGCCAATAGAGAGAATGGAGTGAGAGGAAGACCCAAACCGCTTAAGTCATGGGTGAATGTGGTAAGACTCCAAAGAGGAGGATTTTTAGAAGTACTTAGAACAGAAAGGCGTACACGAAGCAGTGCATAAGTGTAAAAGAAGCGAAAGTGTTTTGTTACGAATGGGCGTAATGGAGATCATAAAAATCATAGTAAGTAGCCAGTTTTGTAGAGCAATTTGCAATAGGCGGGTTTGAAAGTACGTTTGTATGAAATTGGACTTGAAATTCCTTGGTGCTTCATGTAATAATGGGGAAAATGGGGAAAAAAGCATTTTTCTCTCAATTATAAGTGAAACTTTTCGCCAAAATCGGATTAAATGACACAAATTTTTGCAGTACATTGAGTGGCGATAATTTAAGGCACCAATGTATCTTAATTTTGCGAGTTATTGGTGAATAAGCTCAGAGAACGGAAGTCAAAACGCGTTAGTGCCAGTAATGGCTCTAAATTCATATCTTGCAAGTGGGTAAAAGTGACCATCAAAATAATTTTTCGTCGAATAATCACCATATATATTACACCTAAATTCTTTTTCATCACAGCATCGCGTGCCATCAACGAAATAAGTATTTTTTACCATATCAACGTATGTGTGGAATTAAGTTCTATTGACTCACACAGTCACAGGAAAACCTCCCCCTTACCTGCAACCGGTTGCGGTAAAAAGACGCTCCCGGGCAAAGATTTTTCCAACACCGCAAAAATTCGTTGGGTCAATACCCAACTAGCGAGGAACAATGGACAACAGAAGCAGCAAATATTAAAAAGGAAGAGAATGAGACAAGGAGGAGAAGAAAGGAACGCGGAAATCTCAGCGGAATTCCACAAATAGCAGGGCTCAACCAGTGAGAGACATGTAAAGGCTTCCCTGCCAACAGCTCGTAAACCCGAAGAAGTGGAGAAATAAGACGCCAAGGAACATACGACCCAGTGAACACATCCATTGATCCGCCATACACTAAAGTGCTTTCCAAGGACAATAGCCAAAAGCATAGCAGACCCTATCCGCAATTACCCAGAGTAAGGCCTAGTACCCATTGAACAACGTTGTTGGACCTTTTCCCAAAGATTCATCTATATTTACACTTGCGATAAGATGGTACACGTTTAATGCGAACAGAAAGAAGTAAAAAAAAATTTTTTTCATGAGATTAATGGTGTACTATCCATATGAGATTCAAAATTCCATACGGGTAAATGTCCGCTTCCAGTTAAAGTTGGTAAAAAAAAAGAGACCACGGGTCATTGGGGCCCTTCTAATGTAGAATATCAATTCCACTAGGTCCTCAGGAACATATACTCCAAATTCCTTTTGAATCCGCAAGAAGGTTTGAAAGTCGAGTGTGTTAAAAACACTTTCAATTACACTCAACTAAATTAATTTAAACATTATTACTGCTACTTCTTGTTGATAGCTCATCCATTCATTCTTGTTTAATATATGTTTATTCATTTATTTTGGCAAAGTATCGGTGGTTTTACAAGCTTCCCACCGTCAACAGGGTAAATACTGGGCCTGATACGCTTCCGTCTTCATGCCATACATGTTAGAATTCCAAATAGGAGATGATTACACACCCTGAAGTGGCAAGTGTATGTTCGACAATGCAGCCGATGAAGACGCTATCTTGCGGTCCTATTCGGTAATACAGATAGAGCGATAAAATACCAGGTCCACGTTGAGAGTCGGTGATGTAAAGTGCATTTTTGACCATATTTTTTCTTTCCTCTAACTTTGCTCAAGATTATTACCAGCTTTGCTACATTTAATGTAGTATTCATCATTTTAAGGCACTTTTAAGCGTATTGGCGTTCCATTTTACTAACTTTTATGGATGACATTTCTGCATATAGCGCTGGCTTAGACTTAGTAATTTTGTATTGCATAAGTCAGATTAGCTCTCCACCTTCAAAATTGTGCTTCAGAGATCATAAGCATTTGTTGCAATTTTTATAAATATAATTTAAGTTTTTTATTTTTGTTCTGGTATTTATTTTTCAGTTACTATATTATTTTAACAAGTGTCGTAATTGGTGGGGACAGAGTAGCGGTAGCTATTCTCCTTTTATTGTCGTCTTCGTTTTGTTTTCTCTACCTATTTCCACGAGATAAAATATCTCTACAGAGGTGTACTGCATGTGAGCGTTAATGGTTCTAAATTTAGTAGTTAGTGCAGTTGCGGTGTCCTAACTGTACTGGACAGTACCGTGGTTGAATTGTTAAGGATAATTCGCGCTGGAAGTCTATTGTAGCGACTGAACTGCGGAGAAGGCTGTACTGAAAATGTGCCGTATCACAGTGTACAGTATTATGGTTAAAACTGCTGAAATTGTGCTGTAGGGGATCGGGTTGGTGCGGTGGCTAGAGTACTGACTAACCACGCGGACGGCCAGGGTTCAAATCCCTGCAGAGGAGGATGTTTTTCAGCGGAAACCCGATCCCTACTTGAGTGTCTTGTGGAGGACAATTCAAGTACAGTACTCCGTCTGTCGGACGAGACGTTAAGCCGTCGTTAAGTCGTTAAGTGCAGGCTAATGCCGACGCCGGGTTTCTATCCACTCTTCCTCCCTTACCTATCCCCTATGGCGCAAATGACCTTAGCCGTCGGTCGCCTCCCCTAATATCCAATCCAATCCAACTGTGCTGTATTTCAGTGCTGAAAGGGTACTGTTGAAACAATTGTAAAGAAAAAAATATATAGAAAAATGGCAAAATGTACTGTTTGTTTCAATTAAGTACAGTCTTGAGCACACTTCCAGTCCAGTCACTTTACAGCTGGAGAAAAGATCCACAATTGTTACAGCACTTTTTTTATTCTGAGCAGTATCATGAAACCGTGGCGAACGAACATCTTTTGAATTTGAGTAAAATGCTGCCAGTGGGTTTTCCCCGCTCTCAAATCGCTATTCGGGGGCGGTGTGCGCCTTTCATTTCGAAGGCGGGAAAACGATGGGCCGGAAGAGATAAAAACATCTTCCGCCGCAGCGAATTTCAATGCCTGTCGTGAAATATATATATAGCGACACCCGGAGCAGCAATCTGAAAACTTTAAAATAAATCTCTAAAACTTCACGCCAATGGATGGTGATAATTTAAAAAGTACATTAACCAGCAGCACAACAAGAGCGTAATATTTTCACGCTTGGACCATCGACGCGAAAATACCTAAATGTCTAAACATACGAAATGGTCTCACTAGCTCACGCGGTGAAGCGAAAGATTTTCGGCCACTTATAAATTTTACCTAGGGCGAGGGCGTGGCGACCACGGGTGCTGAGCTATTAACATACGCTTTAGTAAGTGGTGACAGCCGACCTAAGCCGAAAGGCCATTTTTAAAAATCTGATTACTGCAGCCGAAAACTAATTTGCCTATGCCCTTCTGGCTTAAGAATCGATCAGGGCGACGAAAAGTCAAGATGGAGTTCCAAAAGACTCTATCTATATCCCGGAAAAGTAGCTTTGAAGATCATATATTTTCCATCGAGGACGACTTTTACGATAACCCCTGAATTGGCAAGAATTGATTATCATATTGTTATCTGCACATAAAAATGGCACACATTTTAAAGATGAGAGGATAAAAAATGGGGAGTCCTTCGCATTTGGAACATTGATTTTCAGCAGGAAAAAAATAAACGCCTTCATGCCTAAGCATAAGGAGGGATTTGACAGAAGAGAGAAGAAAGATTAAATTTTCCCACATGTAGCAAAAGATTTGATCTTAGGTGCAACACTGGTCTCGATTTGGCCTATGGGAAAATCTGATACCCCATCTCGTCGAGTCAAAACTTCTACTCCGACGAAATCGCTGAACCTTATGGAATACAGTTTTTGCATCGATAAATTGTAACAAAATAAGAGACAAGATGAAAAAACAAAGCATTATGACGAAGTTTTCCATGAAGTGTCTTCAAGGAAAAAATCGTTACATATTACTGACCCGACGCGATGTTTTTAGGGTTAAATTGCTGCTGAGTAACTTTTTTGACTTTGTCTCAAATTTTGTTACGCTAAACTGTTGTTTTGGACTAGCATAGTTCTGGTGATTCAAGACTCTTCAGTACCCATACGCTATAAAGTGTTTACACAGTCGTGGATAAAATATTTACACGAATAATAATAAGAAAAAAATACCTTGTACGGGGAAAATTAAGGATTTTGGAGCGACAAAATAGGAGACAAAATGAAATAACAAAGCAGTAAGATAACTTTTTCAATAAATTATCTTCAACGAAAAGATTGTTAGGTTATTACTGACCCGACGCGATCGATTTAAGGTCAGATTGTTGTTCACTAAATTTTCTCATTCTGGCCCAAATTTTGTTAGGATAAACTGTATTTTTGGATTTGCTTCGTTCTGGTTATCCCGAGACTCTGCAGTGCCTACAAGTTATAAAATGTATCCACAGTCGTTGATAAAATATTCACATGAATAAAAAAAATACTTTGTAGGGGGAAAATTAAGGATCTTGGAGCGATGTGGAGATACGACAAACGAACATAAAAAAAAGGGGAGGACCTTTATCTAAGTAACGTATGAGTAGCACGTAAAGCGAAATGGCCGAGAGAGAGAGAGAGAGATAGATCTTTATAGGGCAGCAGAGATTGAGACGAAAAACAGGCACGAGGGGGAAAGAAATGGACGGGGGGATGAGACGCGAGGAGGAAGGAGCGGAAGAAATGACGCGTGATACGAAATCCGGGGGAAAGGCGATGAGACGAGAAGAAAAGCCTGGGAGGAAGCAAATGCGGTGGAAGAACGGAGAAAGACGGGGAGAGAGAGAGAGCGAGAAGGAGATTAAAAATGGAGCGCGATCGAGAGGCTTGGGAACAGAAAACGGGAGAGGAAAACTGCAGGATAAGATGCCAACATAAAATTCAACATAAAAAAAATGAATAGATTTTTTACAGTATTCATACGTAAGACCGATCGCCAGGGTAAGTAAAATTCTGCGAAAAATTTATAAATAATTAACAGTAAAGTATCAGTCTAAAAAAATTATCGTCATCAGAACTGATGCGTTTCAGAGCGACACAGAGAATATTATCATAACGCCACACTACATCTCCGGGTCTGACAGAATCAAAAAAATCCATTGCCGAACAGATAGGTGCAAAAACTCGTTCTTCCCGCGCACATTAAGCGACTACAATAAAAACTGAGCTCCACTAAATACACACCTATAATACACGTCACCATCTCACGTTTCAAAACCTAATACCTAATATCTTTACACTGCCGGTGTCCTAACTCCCCCTGGCACCCGTCCATGCAGCGGCTCGTATGGGTAATATGTAGATGGAGATACCATAAACCACAGTGTTCAATAAATGGCTTCTGATCTCAGCTGCGAACATTTTCATTAGATTTGGTTTCATCGAGGGTGGGGCGGCAATCAAAAAGCAGTCATGCTTTGTCAACGTTTCCCAACGTAATGCTTTCCATATCCAGGGGTAAAAACAATACATGATTAAGGTCAATTACAACTTCCAATAGCACTTTCCGACCTCCGCTCTATTTAACCAAACCAGTTGAGTAAATACGATTGATATAATGAACACAGAACAAAATCATTTGAATAATCTACCAGTATGGTGGGTTAAAAATGGATGAGGCTACCATTTCAATTACTATTCCGGTAAATGAGGATTAAAAGATTAGGCTGACTAGTGAAGATTTTTTTACGCGAACCATTCGTTTACTGAAGGGCATATAAGGTAAATCCAGAGCTTCTTGTTGAGCGTTTCCATGAAAGGCACTAACATTTACATTTAAAACTCCTAAGCGCTGCCTTCATTCGCGAGTGGAAATGCATTTATTTATTTCAGGTGATTTAACAGGTATGGTAGGTAAAGGTGAACAAAAGGTTACCCATTTTTGCAATCTTTTTACTGAGTAGGCCCCAGATCAACACGAGCAATATCATGCTTCATCTCAGCAAGGGCTGGTAGAGAGCTTGATATGGAGCGCAGCGTTGCGCGGAAAATAAACGTGGACCGTGAAAAAGGAAGACGAGAATAGGCTGTAGGCATTTGAGATGTGGGCGTGGAGAAGGATGGAGAGGGTGAGGTGGACGGAATGGAAGACTAACGAGGAAGTGCTTGAGATGGTGGGCAAGGAATGGAAATTTCTGGATGAAATCCGGTATAGGCAGAGTAGGTAACTGGAGGTTGTAATATGGGGCGACGGGTTACTCAAGAGTGTGATAAAGGGAAGGATGTTGGGCAAGCGGGGAAGGGGAAGAAAGAGAATAGGTCTCATGGACGGGATGAAGAAGGGTAGATCGTACGCAGAGGTGAATAAGGAAATACTTGATGAAGTTAGCCCCCTTAAAGTGTAGCAAACCGGAAAGAGATACCGACCTTTATTGGTAGAATACTTTTTTTTTTAAACCTCAGAATATGCACCACCTCTTATCAACCCATCCACAAAGCCACCCCCTCCCTCATCACCAGTCCCAACCCCTTAATTAGCCTCCTCCTCATCTTTCCTCTCCTCACCCACCATGCCAAGCTTTTTACAGTTCGTCTTCCTTTCCCGTCCAAACCCACATCTATAATAGATCCAGCCTACTCTCGTCCTATTTTCAAAGTATCCACGTATCTACATCATACAATACAACTCTATGTATTAAGCTCTTTGCCAGTCTACTCTTTACACATTTTCTAAAGCTTATAGTCATTACTTCTCTTATATTCATGAACGCCCCTTTGTTATCACAAATCTTCTTTAAAACTTCATTGTTTAAGATTTAATGATACTCCAAGGCTCCAGACTTTAGAGATGACGGTGGCTAAAGCTGTGTAGAAAGAGTGGAGGACGTAAAAGAAGGCAAACGAGGAAGTTTTTGATATGTTGAGTGAGGAGAGAACACTACAGAGAGAGATGAGAAGACAGAGTAGGAGTTTGAATGATGTTATACGAGGCGAAGTGATGCTGAAAGTCAAGTGATACAGAGAGAAGGAAGTTAGGTAAGCAAAGAAGGGGAAGAGGGAGAAGAGACTTTACGAACGGGATGAAGGGTGGAAGAACATATTGCGGAACGACGAACGAAGTCGTTTAAAGGGATAATGGTCAGCAGTTAAAATGATCACGAAGTTTTTACTATCTTCCTAAGATACCCACGTTATCCGGTATATTATCCTATAAATTAATAAAAATTTACCACTGTGCAGATTTACAGGTCACTATTATCCCTTAAAGTAGTTTTTTCTATGAAATAAATTAGTAGGATGAGGATAACTCGTTGTGGAATATTTTCATAGTTGAAATAAGAACACAACTTGCTCCACTTGCTCGAGTTTGTGTCCTCCAACTTTCATGGCCAGCCTCGCTTTTTTGTCCTAAAGAATCTCAACGCTTTTGTTTCTTTACGGTTCATCTTCATCTCATTTTCAATTAGGATTCGAATTTAAAGATAGTCAAAATCACGAGAGGGAGGCGCGCCAAGGGAGATGCGGTGAGAAGAGATGAAAAAAACACGCAAGGCATAAGCGGGGAATATTTAGAAGAGGGATGAAGGAGGCCGAGAGGGAAGGAGGCACAGCTCAAGGCCAGGGTTTTATACCAAGTCACGCTTGTTTGGACTTCTCGAGCCATCTCAAGATGATGGGCGTTCTATTTTCGCTCTCCTAAGAGAGGTATGCCGTGCGCTCCGATGGATCAAAACAAGAGGGAACAAGAAAACGGGAGACAAGAGGGACAATGCGAAGAAGTGTGTGCGTGGTTGCCAAGGTGGAAGGACGTATGACGGAAGGGAAGGAGTCCCACGGCTCCAATAACATCAAAGTTTTGGAGAGCTAAGCTTTCTAAAAAAAAAAAAACATGAGGAGAGACTACAAGCAGTTCCTCTCAAATCATAATTCGTCTCTCATCATGAACACCGGCTTTCAATCTTTAATACGTGTGACAGAAGAAAGAAGAGTCTGTCACCACGCAACTGGGACACTTCTTTTTAAGTACTCTATCGGTTAAGCCCTTGAAAGAGCAGAAAACTGACATTCTCCGACAATGAATAAAACCTGCCTTAACAGGTGGAATACTAAAAAAAAGGTAGGTTTTGTTGAATGGCAGAGATTATACTCCCGGTTTTCTACACTTTCAGGGTCCTATCTCGCTCTATTATATCCTTTTTCGCCTCCTCATACGATCTACCCTTCTTCATCCCGTCCATGAAACCTATTCTCTTTCTTCTCCCTTCCTGCTAGCCCAATATCCTTCCCTCTATCACATTCTTAAGCAATCACTCGCCCCTTATTACATCCTCCAGCCACCTACTCTGGGGATCTGGAATCTCATTCAGAAGCTTCCTTTCCTTGCCCACCGATCACGTTAAATGCTCGCTAACTAAACTTAGTTTCTTAGAAATAGATTATATAATATCCGGCTTACACAGAAAAATTGAAACGAGAATGTATTATTCCGTTCCAATTTTCTTACGTAGGAGGAACATTTTTAAGAACAGCATTCCGCCAAGGACAACTTTTTTTCTAACAGACCCTTGTATGAAAGTCGAGTCGCACTCATGAAAAATGCAGACATCAAAAAAATAATGTAAGTAATAAAATGTAGAATATTAAAGGCCACGCAGCATAATTCATAACCTCTTGTTGATCAATTAATAATTACGAAAGCCATCCCTTAAAAATGAAGGTATATATAAAACCCAGAATATATTACTACTGAGGCACAGACGATACGAGAGGTAGTACCGAGATGTAACATTTATACTGACTGCATTGTTTACACTTCCACAGCCCAGTGCAACGAATAGTCAATATGTGCAAGCGCTCTTCCATTGTTCTCGTCAGCACTTAAATATATCCAGCAGCCATCAATCCGAGGTTTGGTTAGCAGCAGCAATCTACTCCACTCTCCTTTCTCCCACTCGCTTCATTAATAAATAATTATTAACTCTGATATCCTTCATAATTTGTCTGATACAATCAATTCCCGGTATTCCTAATTCTTTCCATTCATTTCTTCTTGACTTATTGTTCACAATCCTCTTGCAAAACGCGCTAAAAGCTCTATAGATGAGAAATTACTATTAGCCCAGAAATGTTTGCTGTAGCACCTGGAATCACCGAAATGAAAGCAAACTACGGACTCCCAATGACCCCTGATAAGATCCGTATATCCCTCTTAACCTGATGGGCTCCAGGAGACCAAATCACCCCCCTGACTTAATGAAAATTGTACCTCGATGAACGCATAGGAGTGGCTTTTCCCTTTTCTGGCGACCCTTAGAAGTCATTCGCGCTCCGTTAAAAGCCAAGTTTACGGAAACAGGGAACAGAGCTTGAAGGAAGTCCTCGGTTACTATGGGAGGGGGTGGGAGATGAGTGCAGTGCGCTGGGAAGAAAAAGGCAACTGGAGTTATAAAATGGGTCCCTTTCTACTCCCGAGACCTTTCTTCTGTCTCTTATTCTTTCCATGCCCACTCTCACATGAATCGTTATCTCGCGCCCCCTTCGCCCCGAAAACCATTCCCCCGGCCTCCATCTTCCTCCTATTTCCCAGACTTCCATTTGCTCTGCGTTTTTGTGGAACCTTCCTCTCCCTACTGCCTCGCCCACGACGAAAACGGCAGTAAAAAGAACAAAGGAGTAGAGGCTAGCCTTAGTGACGGTGGCAAGGAGGGGAGAATAAGTCTGAGGGAGGCGGTAGTAAGAAGGGGGTTGATTTGCTGGGGCCGGAGAAAGACTTCTGAGTGCGGTACAATGAAGATATTCTCTTCAGTCTTTACGCCTTCTTTGTGCCACCGACTTTGGTAACGGAGTAA
Organism: Ceriagrion tenellum; assembly: GCA_963169105.1. Classification (NCBI taxonomy): domain Eukaryota; kingdom Metazoa; phylum Arthropoda; class Insecta; order Odonata; family Coenagrionidae; genus Ceriagrion; species Ceriagrion tenellum. The sequence goes on along the minus strand of OY720643.1, from coordinate 34,506,572 downwards.
GAAATCCTGAAAGGCAAAATTGCTGTGGCATTGCCTGTATGTATGCCTACAACCAGGGCCGCCCCTGGTACTTGCGGGGCCCCGGGGCAACTGTGCCCTGAGGGGCCCCGGGTAACTGTGGCTTGCGGGGCACACAACTATGATAAGCGTGGCCCAAGGAAACTTTTGTTTACGGGTACCAAAAATTTAATCATTCGTGCTCTCATATACCAAAACAATAAATAGATTAATGATTAATCACTATTTTCAGTTTATTTTTTATATTTACCTTTCTTTTCAATAAAAAATTTTCCATTCCAATAATGGAGTTCATTCATTAGAGTATACTAACAGCTGGTTGGAAGGTTATTGGACACGTTATATCCTACTGGTGTATTGTTAATAATGGATCGTTATACATGCCATAAATAGCACACTAATTTCCGTGTCAGATACAAAGAGCGGCGTACACAGTGGTACATTAAGGTACACAGTGACCAACATCTTAAACGGTAATGTAGAGGTCACACTACATTATTATGTTTACATTTTTTCGCTCCGTCATTACTGAGTTCTTCCAAAATGCGGGGCCCTCGGAGGCGCGGGCCCCCCGAGGCAGTTGCCCCGCTTGCCCTGCTCGAAGGGCGGTACTGCTAGTAACATTCGGTAACACTTGCCAGCGTAAACATACCCATTTCATAACGCCGCCAACACACAGTGGTCACCGTCACAGGCGAGGAGGAGGCAAGGTTAGCGAAAGATGAAGCACGATAATTCAAATAGGGGAAACAAATGAGAAAAGGATAGTTATCCGCACCAAACAAATACTAGTCTTGGTTGACATTTTCTTTAAACTCTTACGTAATGTCCCAGTCATCAATTACCTCCTAAAGCGGACGTTTGTATGGCTAGCAAAATTATTCTTATAATGCAATGATAAAAAAATGTAGGATAGTACTAAGCCCATTTCGCTTTAATTTATATACGAACTAAGAAAGGAAATCGTCTCTAAAAAATCTCATTCTTCATTCTACTTAACCCATACATTTTTCATCTTTCAATACCCGCAATCCTTTGGGAGATCAGCTAGCTAAACCTTGGTCGACAGTGTATCTGTTCCTTTTTGTCAGCTGTTTAGTCATGTATCCATCCTGAGAGATTATGACGTTGGGGTGGGTGAGGGAGATAGCCTTTCATGATTTCCAATAAAAATTATATTTGTGGAAATTTTTTATTTGAATTTTGGTTTTCTACAGGTAACGCATTTCATCAGCGAGAGCTGGATTCTTTAAAGCGAATAAAAAAATTTAGAATCTACTACATCTTTTCACCCACACAATTACGGTGGAATCTTCCTGGAATGCCTCCTGCTGGCTGGCGTCTAGCCCAATCTTCGGGAGGCGCCGCGAGAAGCACTGCCGTCGCAATCAAATATTTTTACTTTTTTTCTTCCACCTCCCCCGAAAGAGATCTTTCATATCTTCCGCCACCCACATCCCCGTCCTGTATCACACAACCCTTCTCTCACTCTGTCTCGTATATGCTTACCACTATAGAGGGCCTTTTCAACTGGGAGGGGTTGGGGGATGAACCAGGGATAGTGGGGACTCGCACGTGGGGGTGACTGATGCGCCCCGTCTCGCAGACTCCGCAGCAGTAAAAAAAAAAAAACTAAGGGATCCGGCGAAGAAGGGGAGTGGATGAGAGTTATCTGAGTGTTGGAAGGGAACATGGCGGAAATACGATACATAGGAGAACAAAGCAATTCTAGAGAGGGAGCATCGCAGGGCGATATCATAAATGTCGAAAGTTTATCAACCTATCGAAAAGACGATTTGCCGGCCCCGATGGCGACGGGTTAAAGTCGTAGCCTGCTAAACCGGGGGTCGCGCGTCCGTTTCCCGCCTGGGCCGAATTATCACCACTAAGGGCATGGGTGTTTGTGTTCGTCTGTTGTTACTGTTATTTACCCGACATAAATTGGCCAAACGGGCTGAATTCGGGATTGTGAAGATTTAAAAAAAATCAATATTAGAATTACAATTTTCTCAGGGAGAACTCAATGCTTCCAACTCTTTCGATTTTATACGTATATTACATGTTGTAGTGGAATGCGTAATTGAGCACAATCATAGGAAAACATTAAAAACAGGTTAAGATGGTTAAGGTACGTGGAGAGAACGCCAGAAGATAGGATGGTCAACAAGATAAACCTCGGACACAAAGGTGGTAGAACTCTGAGAGAAAGGGCCCGGAAAAGATGGTTGGATGATCAAGAGGAGGATTCTGAGAAATATGAGAATAAGAGGATGGAGAATGCATACAAGAGATCGTGATGACTGGGCTAACATTGCCTGAGAGGCTAAGGTCGTAAAAGGACAGTAGCGCCGTGGAGTAAGGTTTTTTTTAGTATTCTATCGGTGAAAGTAAGATTTAGTATAAGTTCGAGAATTTCCTCCCGGTTTTCTACACTTTTAAGGCCATATCTATCTCTAATATTTCCATTTTCGCCTCAACATACGATCTACCCTATTTCATCCCTTCCATGAAACCAATTCTCTTTCTTCCCCTTCCCCGCTTGCCCAGCATCCTTCCCTCTATCGCACTCTTGAGCAACCCATCGCCTACTGATAACACCCTCCATGCATCTGCACTACCAACCCAGATTTCAGAAGTTTCCTTTCCTCGCCCACCATCTCAAGCACTTCCTCGTTAGTCTTCCTTTCCGTCTACCTCACCTTCTCCTATCTTCTCCACCCTAGCAAGGTAGTGGAAAAATCTATCTACGTAGATCATTATCAATTAGTAGTTCCAATTCGAAACAAAATTTTTCAACCTGCGTTGTTATTTCAAAGCACACTGCTAAAGACAACGTGTGACTACCTAAATAATTCCACCCAAAGGCCAGTTTTGATATGGTCTGGTTAACTTTGACAGCAAGAAGGCTTTACCTTCTAGTAAATATTTATGTAATACATAAGATTTGGTAATGATTGTAACACGAGTCTGACGAGAAGTTTACATGAGCGTCATCTATGGGAGAACATATTAGCATTTTCATTATGTTTTACATGGACATTATAGTTATCACACAAAATATCTAACCAGTGGTTATAAACACGGACCGAAAATTCCGGCCAGTGTAACCAAATTGGCAACTAACAATGAGACGTCAGTTGAACGTCGCCGACCGAAATCACCATTAACCAATGAAATGAATTATTCAAAATTCATCAACATCCTGTTCCACCGTGTCTCGCTTTACACTGTAATTTCTCGAGATGCATTGCCGCGGGTTTCAATTTCTAGACGGGAGCGGCAGTTTACACATCCTATACTTTCACACGGGCTCAGACGGGCGCCGGTAAAAATGACATGGTTCGAGAGGGAAACAACGTAAGGGCGCCGTCTGTATACGATGGAGGTCATGAATACATCATTGCAGCGAGATAGAATATATAAAATGTATACAGACGACCGTGGAAATAAGAAAGTTGTGAACTTTCGGGAGCTGGGAAGCACAGGAAGAGCCGGAAAACAACAGGGAATGAAGTGCGGGGAGGAAATGTTTTCGGGACGGCAGTAAAACGAGGCGAGTACAAACGGCGTGAACTGCGCGGAAAACACTGTAACGGAGCGCGTCCTTCGCGACTGCAGGAGTCGAAAAAAAAAATGAAAGCGAAAGCCATCTTTTTCGCTCGCGTCGTTATTAAAACACTGCTTTCACCCATGGAAGTACCCAAGTTAATGGGTGCCAACATTTAACGACCAAGAATGCGTATTGGCCCGCGCACATATTTTCTTAAATGATAAGTTACTTTATTCAACACGAAAAAAAATAACTGATTCGCAATATCTTCTGATGACACAGATTTTCCTCCAACTGACGAAGTCTTTAATACTTAAATAAATATCATATACCCGGCCCATAAAACGCATTTTTGCTACTTGAAGGTTCACACCAAAATCAACCAGGCAACGATTAGACGAGATCAAAGCTATTTTTTTCTTTCAATCAATTTTTCTTTCCCAACAGAGCATCCCGTATATCTACATTCGGCGCAGACTGCGTCGCGGTATCGAGCTAAAGGAGCGATCTCCGTGATTCATAACTCTGGGATTCTACGTCGGATAACTTTTAATACGATAGAAACTAGTTCTGTAACTTAAAAAACCCATTCTCTAACAATTAATTGTTAACCTTACTGGCGGTGGATTAAAATTATTTCTTCTAAAGTAAAGCCACAACAATTATAGCGTGTATTAAGGGGAATATAAAAAACACGGTAAAATAAATAAAAATGAATAGGGAATTTGAACTTTCCAATCCCTGTATTCCCAACCATGAATTTTGCATGACTGACGGTTGCAGGACAGATTTGACTGACAGTTGCAAAGCCTTCATAAAAACAGCTACCGTGAAAATCATGGTGGATAATTAAAGTAAGTTACATGATTTACTCGTGTGCAAGGATAACAGCAACTGAAAAAGATATTTAAAAAAATTTAATCATACAAGATGGCATTTTAAATAACGCACGCCACTTCCGAACATACTACAAAAATTTCAAAGTCATACCCAAGAATAAAATTTGTACGGCGAGCACAAGAGAAAAGGAAAACAACGCGAAGAAAGGATAGAGATTTGGGAGAAGAGTAACAAAGGGGGAAGAAACGGTAGAAAAGAACGCAGTCCGTAATGGCTCAAACGAGAAAAATATTTATCTATTGAGGGGTTGTGCCCAAACACAGAGAATCAACTCCAAAAGGGAGGACTGCATGGAAGCTTCCTTCTTCTATAGAAGAGACGAGAGCCCCAAGCGACAAGAACAACTGCGTGTAGGACGGAAAAGAATTGAGCGCTCTATTGTCTGGGATGCAAGACAGATGGCAAAGAGAAAGAGAGGAATATTGTGGGGTGAGTTGGCTTAAGCGTCCGACACCTCTTGAAGAGGGCGACGGGACTCTTCTTCCAAGTCGTCACAGGGAAGAGACGACACAATCCTGCACCCCTCATCTACACCCCTTTCTATCATCAGAACTCTCCATCTCCACACCATCTTACGACCACAGAGCGGCGCAACCTCTTCCTACCCCTTCCCCAGTCCTCAAAATCTCTCGTCCCCGAAGAGGTTGGAATGCCTACACCGGAGTACGCGCTAACTGCGTGATTTAAGTATGGGTAGGCGGGGAGTATTGAGATGACGGATGTACCCACGCTTTGATCAAAATTGGTCCGAATTGACCCTCCATGGGTCCGGTGGTCCCTGATTCGATGACGTACTCCGGCAGACCGCACGACGCCTACCCAGAAAGGGAGTCGGGGTATAATTAATCCCAAATTTTTGGGCAACCTCCGGTTCTCAAAAGATGTGCGGTAAGTCTTCCCAAAGCGACACTGATGAGGACTCGTCTTACGTTGTTGGGGGAACCCAACAGATACGAGTACTGCGGGGAGGCAGAGGCCCATTGTCGTCCTTTTCACGTCAATCCGCCTCATGGTTATGGCCTCGGTTCGCTAACCTTCCCTTCCCATTTCCTTTTCCCACTACTTCCCACTAGGGTATAAGCGAAGGTTTGTAGACCTGGTGGGGGGTATTTAGACCTTGCGGTGAGACCCGAAACACCTGTGTGATTTAAGTGCGGTGAAAAGTCCACCATTTTGGCGCGCCAACTTTTGCCACATTTTTTTTAAGCGTTCTACCGGTTAAGGTAGGTTTTATTGAATGTCAGAGAATCTCCTCCCGTTTTCCACTTTTTCAGGGGCCCATCGCGCTCTAGTATATTTCTTTTCGCCTCAGCATACGATCTACCCTCCTTCATCCCGTCCACGAAACCTATCCTCTTTCTTCCTCTTCCCGCGGGCTCAACACACCCATTCCCTCTATCACATTCTTCAGCCATCCCTCGCCCTTTATTACATCCTACAGCCACCTACTCTGCCGATATCGATCTTTTTATAAGAGGTCTCCTTTCCTCGCCCACCATCTCAATTACTTCATCGTTAGTCTTCCTCTCCGTCCACCCCACCTTCTCCATCCTTCTCGACACACACACACATCTCAAATGCCGGCAGCCTCTTCTAATCCTCCTTTCTAAGGGTCCACGTTTCTGCTTCATACAACGCTACACTAGATATCAAGCTCCTCGTTAAGGGCTTTCTCAATGTCTTCTACGGTGAATCTGTCCTCAAGATAGGTTTTAACTGAAATGCTCCCGCCATGTTCATCTGTCTCGTGCTGCCTCACACAGCTCTTCATAACTCCTGCCATTCATTAAGTCCGTCGACATGTAATTCCTCCTACTTTCTCTCCCCCTCTTTTCTTCGATCTCTCCTTCTACTATTCTTTTCAGCAAGCAAGTAATCTTTCCTGAGGACGTATCCCATACAGTTCACCTTCCCCTTTCTCATTATTCTAAAATTATTCCTTTTCTCATTTATCCTTCTCAATGTATGCACTGGTATAAACGAGGAATGACACGGTATAACTATCGCTTTCAGAAAATTTCGGAGAGAATTAGAAAAGTAAATGTCTTTCTTACGCAAGTGTCACGTATTAATGCCAAATATGTTGCTAAAACACCAAAAATATAGGAGTTTTCCATATCGTTTACCGTCAGAACAGAACATCCGATTACGTTTCAGTTAACGTTAAGATGAAAGTGAGAATACAAACCTATACTAATCTTTTGCCGCTTGGGGAACTTGTTTCCATTCGCCATTTCATTTTCCAACCCAGAGTACGTCCAACTTTTCCCCATTCCATCAATAAAGCCTATTCTCTTCCTTCCCCTTCCCCGCCCAACCAACATCAGCCCCTCTGTCCCTCGGCCTTCAACATCGTTTCACCCTTCGTCACCTGTTACATCCAACTAATCCGCCATCTAAATTCCTCAAGTAATTCCTCTCTTTTACCACCATACCAAGGACTTCCTGGTCCGTCCTCCTGTCTCTCCACAATCTGACCCACTCAATCCTTTTCCACACCCTAATCTTAAAAGCCTGTGACCTGTTATCATCAACCTACAGGCATCAACTCCTTCCTACTACTAAGGGCTCACTTCGATAGTTATGTTTAAAGTTAGTTTTGTATTGGTAAAAATGTTAATGTTAAGCATAATAAATTCACAGTGAATTTTTATTGTGTTTTGGTCAATATATTTAAACCAATTTTTCATCGCCAACGTTTCGCCGAATTTATTGGCATCCTCAGGGTTTTGAAATACAGAAAATTTACCCATTAAAAAAATGGAACGATGAACTTATTGCAATATATGCAGTGAAAAACTTTATTCCTAAATATAATTACGATCAAGAAGAGTCCTCGTCGATTTATTCAAATTTATGTTATTCCGAGCAACTTTCTCGGAATTAAGTAACTCGCGTCTGTATTTACCTACTGCTAAAAGAAGTTCGGACTACAAACCAGAAAACAAAATGTGAAAACATTCGTGTGGGGCGTAGCACTCTATAGATCAGACTATTGGAAAAGCTGACCAGAAAAGAATAGAATCCTTCAAAACCTGGTGCTGGAGGAGGATGCTGAGGATCAAATGGACAGACAAAATAAGAAATGATGAAGTGTATAGAAGAGTAGAAGAGGAACGGACCATATGAAATACCATACAGAATAGAAGAACCAGATGGATTGGACACACCCTGAGACTCAACGGGTTTGTGAAGAACATCATTGAAGGCAAAATAGAGGGAGGAGTCCCCATAGGAAGACCCAGGAATAAGTTCATGGACCAAATAAAGAGAAAAGTACATGGGAAGTGATACCATGAGGTAAGAGAACTAGCATTAGATAGGGAAGGGTGGAGGGCTGCAGTCAACGAATCTTAGGATTGAACATACAATGAATGAATTTTAGCTACAGCAAGGATGAGTTGATCGAATAGGCGTAGATCTTCCCCTTCCAGGCACCCGAATATTCCGCCCACGTCCCCAGCACCATGGATTGGAACCAGCCGCACAATCTCCAGCGCATTTCAAAGCTCTTGTTCGGCCCCCTTCCTCGCTCTTACTCATTCACCCCTGTTGGCTTCCTTTTTCGCCCTCGCAGGCAGGGCGATGTAAAGGAGTGGGGATCCTTGAGGCGACAGAGGGCGGCACACTTCAACCGAGAGCGACATCATAAATAGTTGATCTCTTTCTTTATCTCGCCACGGGAGGCGCGCGCTGAAGAATTAATGGCGTCGCCGGGGCCCCTTCAACAGCCGTGGGTTTCTCCGTCATTAACTTCCGGGTTGTAGGGGGCGCAAATCTTTCTTTTTCCACCAGTCCTCTTCCGTCGCAACTGCGTCGTGACCGAGCCTACAAGTCCGAGACCCGGCATAAAGCGGGAAAATAACGAACAGTCTGACCTAACAGTCGACATTTTTCCAACAGGGAGGGAGGGTTTTTCCAACGCGCAGGAATGGAAGAACATTAAAAGTTCGGGGTGTAAGTTCTTGAGTTAAGGTAGCAAGAGAGATAACACGACAGATCAAATCCTACGATTAAGAAAACAAACATCTGCTGTACCAAACCACTGATAATTCAAATAAATGCAGACTTAAAAAATGAATTCCTACATCGTCAATGCTGAAACATTCCACAAATCCATTAAATTTGCGTTCATTCATCATTTTCATTGGTCGCTCAATACCAAGATTGGTTGACCGCAGCCCTCCACCCTTCCCTATCTAATGCTAGTTCCCTTACCCCCATGGTATCTCTTCCTATGCACTATCCTCTTTATTTGGTCCATGAACTTATTCATGGGTCATCCTACGAGACTTCTCCCTCTATTTTACCTTCAATTTTTTCCTTCACAAACCCATTGTATCTTACGGTGTGTCCATGTCCATCTCGTTCTTCTTTTCTGTATGGTGTTCCATATGATTTTTCCTCTTCTACTCTTATATAGACTTCGTCATTTCTTATTTTGTCCGTCCATTTTATCTTTAGCATCCTCCTTCCACACCAGGTTTCGAAGGCCTCATAGTCTTTTCTGGTAAGCATTTCAATGGTAAATGGTCCATGCTTCCTATCCATTAATTTTGCGTATCCACGATGAAAAAAGCTAATCGTTCCAAACCTATCACTATATAAGTAAATTACAAGGCTAATTTTCGACATATTTGTCAAATCAAATTCAATGAATTCGACTTTTATATGAATAATTCACATAAGAACAAAAACTCGTTCTTTCCGCGCACAATATGCGACCACAATAAATATTGAGCTCCACTAAACACACTCCTATAATACATGTCACCATCTCATCTCCGAAAAACTTACATCTTTACATGGCTGGTGACCTAACACCTCCTGCCACACGCCATGCGGCGGCTCGCAGGGTATTATGTAGATGCAGTTATATTTAGTATGTAATATTGTTGCAGTTATATTTAGTATGTACTAATTGAGTATGTAATATTAAAGTAGTATTTACTTTTCCTGTGCAGCGCACCAATGAGGTTGCAAAATACATTTATACACTTTTAGATGTTAAGTATATGTCGATGAAATTTCATCTCCTGATAGGTTTTTTTCTTAAGTGATACACTACTAGCATATATTTCATTACCTTATTTAAGGTAAAAAGTACTGCAAGTTGATGATAACTCTCCACCTACCATATACCCTTGTGGTGGCTTGCAGTGTATAATGTAGATGCATTGCATATTCCTCTTGATTTATTATATTTTTGAAATCCTTCAACCAGATCATTAACAAAACAAACCTCCCATTGGCAACCTCTTTCTGTCACCTTTAAGTTTGAGTTTCTGGTTTAAAAAACGCACCCCCTCCATTTTACTGCCGTCACTAATCTCACCTCCACGTTCTGAGTCTTGGACATTTATTTCCTTATTTTCATCAAGTTTTCATTCATTTATGACGCACACATTGTTGAAATAAACAACAAGGGTTGGGATAACAATATATTTAACTCCGTGTCGTGTACAGTTGGCCGCACTTTAAAACGATCGTTCCCATACAGGAAAGATATTAAAAAAAGGAGCTGCTTTAATAACATCAAGCTTAAAAAAATATTCCGTCGTTTTTTTTTAAGGCCGCTTTTACGGTCCTCAAAAAATAAAGATACGGGAGCCTGTTATAACTGATGTTTACTTATTTAAACGCATGTTTATTCTCGATGTATATTCATCCCCTCTCTCTCCTCGCTCCCAATTCACCTGGCTCATTAAAAAATTTCAAGCCCGTCTTCTGGAGGAGGTTGACCTGCATCTTCCCTTGGTGAGCGTCGGCAGATAGGAAGACACAGAGGAAGAAGGGTGCCCTATAGTCCTACAGCCTCCATCTCCTTCCCTTCTGTCCCTTGCTCTCCTGTCTCTTCCCCTCTTTTTCCCCCTTCTTTATTTTATATCTTTTTATGGGGTACTTTTCTCTCTCCATTTCATACCGTCTGCCTCCTCACTCCTCGAGCTTCTTGTCCAATTCCTTCAAGTTCCCAAGTGCCTCTTCTCGTCGTTATTTTCGCTTCCCTACAGCCCTCCTATTTTCAACCTTCTATCACATATCCCCTCTTTTTTGTGATGAAAAATGCAGGAGAAAATCCCTATCCCATTCCTCCGTAAATTTTATCCTATTCATTATTTTGGGAGAAAAAGGAAGGCTGCGGTTGTTAGGTGACGTGATTTGTTAAGCTTCCTCAAATCTTTGTGCCCGCTTCTATGACCGTTCGGTATCATCCTCACCTGTCAGCCTTTGAGCAGCAGGTTCGTGTCCCGAACGAGCCGGTAATCTTATCCCCAAGCATGGTATGTACACCCATGGTGGGGCGTGTATGAGAAGCACTGTTAAGGTAGTCCGAGTGAGACAGTTCCCTAGTCATAATAGGCATAATAGAGACCATATTCGAATTATACATTTTAATTTCACCAGCTGTATGACGCAGAAATTAAGCAGTGAATTATTAATGGTGCAATAATATAGTTTTATATGACAGAAATGGCAAGTAACTAAATGAAAGTATCTAAATTAGTCTTTAACTTGACTCATTTTTTTCGCGCGGTGCATTTGAAACTCCTTCAAAACGGAAGGTTTTTTTTCTGATACCCAAGAACCTACACGGAGACAATATGATTAAGTTTCAAAAATAGTTGAGAAAACATACAAACTACACGCTGTTAGTTTTTTTACGACGTCTGAGTGTAAAATATTCCTCATTTTGTGAATAATGTCTCTCTGGAGTGCAGACACGTACCATTTCACATGAAAAAGGGCCGGTATTTTTTGTCAAATTACTCCGAAAGTAATATGGTAAGGGGTTGAATTTTCGCTGTCATTAGAAGGGTGAGATATTTTTCTTTAAAATGAGAGCAAATTAATTGATTTCTAGGTAAAATGATATTTCGCTCACACTACCTTGATTGGGAATCCATATTTACAGAGGTTATAATGAGGATGTCAATTTCCGAAGAAAACAACCTGAGGTGACAGGAGGAGGGCAAAAACCGGATCAAGTACAGCTATGTAATTTTGTAATTAGTTACCTCGTTTAACTTTTGAGCTACTTCTGTCATTAGTTACCTTGTAGTTATGTTACTTTGGTTGTAGGAGTTAAGAAATTAGGAGAATTGCCCATGCGAATGAAGCGTTCGGCAATAATAGAGAACGAATGACGGGGAACATTTGTTTGGAACTTAAAAAACATAAAGGAATCGATGAACATACTTCTAAAAAATTCAAACCTGAGAGTAAGGAACCTCGTAGGAAAAAACATCGAAGTGAGGCTCAGGCGACAGAGGCAATTACAGATTTTTTTATAAAATTTTCACTAAGTCACGTTACACTACAGTGAAGCTTGCGGCGAGATAAATTTATTTTGCTCAACGCCCAAAAACGAGGAAAATAATGCGTTCCACTCTGCGAAACTTAAGGAACAAATACTAGGAGAAATAACTAGGTGAAAATCACTTCAGAAGTCATTCTGGTCTAATGCGATGGAGCTCCAGGGCGAATCTTCGACGGTGGAGTCTCCATTGGATAAAAACGGCAAAGCAGTAACCAACAGTGCTCAAAAAAAGGCAATCTATTAAACCAATACTGCGTAAGTGTATTCGCCAAATGACGACAAACTTTTAATTAAGACACTACTAACATTGATGAAACGACGGCTGACATAATTATTCAACGTGATGGAATAACTATACAACTTCGTTCAATTGATAAGCAAAAAGTCACCAGGAAAATCACAAAATAAAGCTGCGCGCTTCGTTAAAAACTGCTAAGAGCGAACATATAGTGTTTCTCAGCTTTTAAAGGGATTACTTTGGGAGCCGCTAGAAGCTCGGGAGGCTACACGCTAGACTTAGTTTGCTTGAGAAATCCAGAACGGGTGTGTTTCAGAGCGGCATAGAGAATATCATTTTGACGCCACACCACATTTCTAGGTCCGACAAAAGCGATAAAATAAGATCGATATATTGTCGGACAGATAGTTACAAAAATTTCCATGCACAAAACGCTTCACCATTTCGCCTCCCAAAACCTCATCCTTTACATCTTTTTGCGGTTGGTGTCCTAGAACCCCTAGCCTGAGGCCAATGCAGCGGCTCGCAGGGTAGTATGTAGATGTAAATGAAAGAAAACCAAGACAGAGTTTAATTTGGATAAATATTTAGCATGGCGCAGAAACTTGGACTCAGAGACGAGGAGGCAGGGATTTTGGATTTGGATGGGGAGAATAGTATTCTCTTTCCTCAGAGTCCATGTATCTGCCCTTTACTGCGATGCACGTAGTGTTAAGGTATTCAACAGTCCTTTCTTCACATTCTTACATAAGGTCACTGACATTGATTCTCTTCCATCTCGGACGTTAAGTCAATATTCAATTTCTTATCATTCATTCGTCCATTATCTTCTTATTTCCATCCCTTATTTCATCCCTCATCGGATCTATATACGTCCGCATTCACAGACTATACTTCTTCTTCCCCTAACGAGTTTGGACGGCCTATTACCATCTGACAAAGCACAAATCAGCCATAAGTCCGTAAGTTGTTCGTATATGACGGAAATCAGAAGATTCTGCACGCAGGAAAGTCTTTTAAATTCACTCATTTTTCAACATGTACCGATAATCGTTGGCACCCTCCTTAGGCCGACGTTTTGACATCAATCGATATTCGATATTTGGGTCATCCATTCTAAAAGGTCGATATCCAACGACGACAACAGACGTAAGCGAACATTCTGGCGAAGCTATTCTGAATTATCGAAAAGAAGATACGAATTTCTAAGGGTGCATCAGAGGGTCACTAACAATAATCCATCAAGATAAATGTAAGAATTCTTCCTATATATTTAAGTATTATGTCAGTTGCGTTACCATAGGGAGAATGACGACCACCCGGGTTCAAAATGGCACCTTTGCAACTAAAACCAGAGGATTAAATTGCTATATTGAGGGTGTTGAGTTTTAAACCCATCGGAATGATTTCGATCATGTAACTAAGGAGTCACGTGGTAAAATCACGAGGGTTTCGAGATTATGATGCATTCAAAATGCTTGTAAAAGTCACACGCATCCTTCCTGATCGAGTTTTTCCCGCGACAATATACGATAGTAGTAAATCAAACTTTTTGCCTCCAAGAGTTTTATTATTAAGAGTACCTTGATATTAAATATTATGTAAATCACTGCTAATATTGTGGAAGACAAAAATTTAATTATTTATTTATTTATTTAAAGTAATAAAACCACATACAGCTATGTTGCCATTTTATAGTGGCCATGTAACAATACACACACTTGAAGACATATACAAGCAAACTTAACAACTGGTTGGAAGCAGAAATTATGGAAATATATATTTAAAAAACGAAAATTGGGGCAATAACTACTTAGATGAAAGATGCTAAAGAGAAAGGCTTATAAAGGATTTAGATGAAAGTGCAAAAGGATCAATGTGGGAAGGGAGGGAATTCAATAGAGAGGAGAGGCGGAAGAAAAGAGAACGTTTAGTGATCGAAAGTCTGGGAATGGGAAGTATGTGGAGTAAAGGGTGAGAACGGGTGGGGCGGGATGGAACTTTGAAATTGACAAAAGAGAGCAATTCAGGGCAGTCGATGGTGGAATTAAGAATATTATAAATAAATATTAAGTCTGCTGTGAGTCTATGAGTAGGGAGTTTAGGGATGGAGAGATAGGATAGAATAGCCTTGGTGGACATATTACGACACTGTGGTAATCTATTCTTAACTATTTTAGCAAAGAAGTTGCAGACATAGTCCAGCGATGAAAGATTAGTTTGAGAAGACTACAATGTCGACCTTCCACCAACCTTGTGAACAACCAACAAGTGAAACCTTCAACTCTTGAATCAATCGTGACAATATAGTTGACGAAGCTGAATATCGCGATTAGTGGCGCGATGGACAACATACCACACAATCGAGTTATCCATCCTTGTGGTTCATACTCTACCAAATTTTCCATCGTTCGTTGTTGTACCACGTGAATCCTTAGTTACGAGCTCGGAATCATCCCGAGGGGTTTCGGATACAACCCCCCAGGTAACTTGGCAACTTCCATCGATGTACCTGGTGTACATTACTACCCAGGTACCTTCCCGGGAACTAACACAATTGAATAACAGATTTTGTTATAATTGACCATTCGGTTACGTCAAGTTAAAATGGAACAGAGTAAAATTCCTCCATATTTTTACAGGCGCAGGCCGCTATCACCTATGCGGTCTTACTTTTTTTCAGCATAGGTCCCACCTCTCCATAAAGCGTATTCACTTTCAACCCCTTCCTCGCTCACTCAACAATCCTGCCCTCAATAATGGCCTTCAGCATCCCTTCTCCCATCATTAACTGTTCCAACCACCTGATTGGCTGATTTCCTTGATTTTCGGTAACTACTAAGGGTGCTAAGTAAATCAAAATTCAAACACATTACTATTCATATAGTCGCGAACTATTCCATGAATAGTTCGCGAACTATAGCTCGCGGAGAACCACTTACTGCTAGGGGAAGTGAAGAGTTTACTTAGTGCAGTAAAGTGAAGAGTTCGTTTTTAATAGTTCGCTCGCGAATTTCCCAACTCTAATCCCCATTATAACAATTATCGGACTGACTTTAATCCACCTTAAATAGGTTACAATCTGTCAGGCGAGATGTTGAGGAACAGCATCTTAAATGACAAAACGAGAGATGGATCCTTGTTTAATGTATTGATCATAATGATTTTGCAGAGAAGGCAATACTATGACAATAGAATCCTCCTAGCCTTTCCATGCCTTCAATGTTTCATCCACGTCGTAAAGTCAGCTTTATTTGAGAATAAAATGGACGGCTTGAAATCTTGCGCTAAGTCAATTACCTTAAATACAGTTTTAGTATCTACCTAAAAACTTTTTCAGGATGGAAACCGCACGTATCTAACCACCGAGCCTTCAATCTCAACCAAATTTCTTAGGCTTCTTTCTTTTTCTTTATAATCTCCCATTTCTAACCCTGGACCGCCCTCATCATCCAAGCCACCTTTAACTACCCTCGGCCACAGCTGATACGGCACGGCATCTTCCTTTTAGCCTTTCAAACCACGTTCGGTGGTCTAAGGGGGGTGGGAGAGGGTTAAAGGAAGGGGTGAGGTGAGGAGGGAGGAGAAGGGATGTTTGAGGGTAGTTGCGGTGGCGTTCTCATTTCGTAGCTAATTGGCCTGGGTTCGATACTTGAGGCCAAAAAGAATTCGTCCTTCGCACTAATTGGATGGCGGTGGGAGCCGCAACCGACGAGATAAATGAACCGTTTTTTTAATTATTTTTGGGTTCCCTTGAAAAGGTTCAAAAAGGAGAAGAGTAAGGACGATGTGGATGAGATGGAGAAGAAAGGTGAGGGACGAAGTGAACAAAATGAAATTGGCAGGGTAGCGGACTTGAAAAGGGAGGGAAGGATGAATGAGGAAGTAAAGAGAAAGAGAGGGAGAAAGATAGATAGGAGAGACGATCACGAGACCCTATTCAGGACGGACTCGGATTTGAAAATCGATCGTTGAAAATTGCGAAAATAAAAAACTATGTTATTCATTCATTTATATTTTTTAGGAGGGGAGATTTTATGAAGACTACGAGGCTTCTACACACATATGTTCCGAATCGAGTGACACACTTGGCACATCAACTTTGCGCATCACGTACGTTATATATTTTACAATTTCAATACGTAGACAAGATTCACTGTACATAAGGACCCTAAATTTTTCTATCACTGGACCAAAAATCAAAGTAATAGTGATCCCATAATACAATAATATACACGTTTTATGTTGACGTGTATCTAATGGAGCTCACCTTTACGGTGATCGCATACTGCACGCGGGCAGAACGAGTTCTTGTACCTATCTGTTCGGCAATGGGTGCTTTTTAAAAAAATATCACATCGGAAGCCTTTTGCCCTCGTTTTAATATCATTTGGAACAGAATGCTGTCATTACTGAAAAGGATAGTATTTCTGATAAGGTAGCGCTTTAAAGAGGTTCATTGTATCTTAACCGTAATATAACATTAAAAATAAATTGAAAAATACATATCTCTGTGAACCGTGGTTGAATTCCGACACAAAACACTAATAATCAGTTTAAAGGACGCCTTGCCTTCAGCGTTTAGAAAATTCAAAGAGAAAAACGAAAAAGAGAAAAAGAGGTTAAGGTAGGTTATGATGAAAGTCATTGAATGTCCTCCCGGTTTTCTACAATTTCAGGGGCCTATCTCGCTCTAGCATATCCTTTTTCACCTCAGCATATGATCTGCCTTCTTCATCCTGTCCATGAAACTTATCCTCTTCCCTTCTCTTCCCCGCTTGCCGTACATCCTTTCCTCTTGGCACACTCTAGAGCAACCCATCGACCCATATTACATCCTCCAACCACCTACTCTGCCGATATCGAATTTCATTCGGAAGTTTCCTTTCCTCGCCCACCATGCTTAGAACTTCCTCGTAAGAGTTCCTTTCCATCCAACTCACCTTCTCTACCCTTCTCCACACCCACATCTCAAATAACTGCACGCTATTCTCGTCGTCCTTTCCGAGCGTCCAAGTTTTTTCACCATACAACGCCACGCTCCATATCAAGCTCTTCACCAGCCTCTTCTACACATCCTAAACTGTACCATTGTGCCGTAGATAATAAAGGGAAATGCATAATGTATTTTCATAATCATCTTTATCATGAGCAATAGGTAATAAGTTCCATGCCAAATTCCATACGTTATGTTGGTGGTTTCCTGCGATACTTCGTGGAATTTTCTAAACATTTTGAATGAATAGGGTAAACTTTGTTTTTCCACGATGAATTTAATGACTTACGACCATGGTTTTGACGGTTAACGTCATCATCAGGTTAATCGTGGAAACCATGGTCGTAAGTTTCATTGTGGAAAAACAAAGTTTACCCTATGCATTCAAAATATTCATCAGTGATGTCACACATAGGCATGTACTATCGCCATTTTCCAAAGCAGCGAACGACAAATTCACAACTATGGTAATAAAATGAGTGAGAATTTCATGATTTATGCCATAACGGACGACCCCATCGGATGAAAACGAGAAATGAGAAAATCCCACGGCCTTATACAAATTAAGCCATTTGATTTCGCGCGCACGATTGTGGGAGAGTGATGAGAGAGGAATTTCGTTTCCGCGCGGCCACTTAGGAATAACAGTGATCTCTAAATTTTCGGTGCGAAAAAAAATCGAAAACGATTCGCCCGGAAAGCGTCAAACAATCTCTGGAGATGACTCCGATATTGCGAAGACTCCAATGGTCACGCTCGCTTAAATGATGAATGGCTGGCAGATTTACATCACGAAGGTATACTGCATGTATGTGCCTCGGGAGGGCGAGAAAACGGCTTGAAAACAAATACGAAATAGCGAACACACATATCTCCGACGGAATGGTATCCATTATTCAAGATGAGTCATGGATACGAGCTCTCCAAGCAAACCCTTGCGAAGTTGAAGCGGAAAAACGGCACCATAATGCCTTGATAAAATTTTTTATAGCCTCTGAAGTTAATAGTGGGCATAAAGTTCGCTCCCTGCCTAACTTTTAAATAGCTTTCCAGAAATTCTTTAATAATTCAACAAAAGCGAAGCGGGTTTTCACGCCGAGGTTGCTGTACGAACGGGGAGATAAAGCAGCGGGATATTCTACTTTTTCATATTTCTCACTCCAATCATGGCTAATATCGTAAATTAACACGAGACTTTCGCTCGGATAAAATAAAAGAAACATTTAAAAAGCCCATTTTCTCGGCCAGTCACTCAACCCCCGTTGGGTATTCGTATCCAATACGGATGGTTTATCAACGATACTCGCCAAACGTTTGTTTCAACTCGAAAGGCCATTATTAAAGCGAATTCGACCTTGATTGTTTGATGTAACTCTACGAAAATGTACATACAAGGAAGTCCTCAAGAGAGAAATCCACTGTTATAACTTTTATCTTTAATTTCTGGAAATGTTTTGCCACCATGACCTTTATTTTCCTACAGAGTAAGAAAGAAGTAGAAAAATGCAGGAGGAAAAAGTGGTGAGCTATGGGAAGCAGCCCTCAGTTAATACGAGCCAGTAAATGTAATGAGTTTTTAACATAATTATTATAGTGTCTTCCAGATTTAGAGTAGAAGTACCACAGGGGTCAAATTTGGCCCCTTTTCGTTTTTGACAATCCATTACTTCTGATTTTATCACCCCAGCTCTTGCACATTCCTTGATTTTTTACGTTTGTAGCAGTAAAATACAACGTAAAAATAAGAACCTCATGACAGCAACACTTTTTAATACAAATTGTCTTCTACGTAATAGAACAAGGGGGGGTCATTTGTGCCCCAGGCTATCTCTCCTGTTATTTTCTAGTTTTGTCATTTCAGAATGGAGTTTTATTATCTTTCGTTGAAATATTATACGCAGGCAGCTGAATATGAACACCCGAGGGTGACTCGTCACACGAAGATCTGACAAACCTAGAGTTTTCATTAGGAATTCATAAAATACAAAGAATAACTTCACGCATCATTTTAAAACTGCTACGAGAGAACATATGCTGTTTCATAACTTTTAGAGGGATTAAAGTGGGAGCCCCTAGAGACTCAGAGGCTATAGGCTTAGCTTGCATGAACAATTCAGAACTGGCGTGTCTCAGAGCGACGAAGAGAATATTACAATGACGCCCAACTACACCTCTAGGTCTGACAGAAGCGATAAAATAAGAGAGATCCATTGCAGAACAGATAGGTATAAGAACTCGTTCTTTCCGCGCACAATGAGTGAACACAATACAAATTGAGCACCACAAAATACACTCCCATAACACACGTCATCCTTTCACCTCCCAAAACTTTACATCTTTACACGGCTGGTGTCCTAGGACCCCTGCCACACGACCGTGCGGCGGCTCGCAGGGTAGTGTGTAGTTGTGGATATAGGATTTGGATCCCGGACACACAAGTTCCGGGTCTAAGTCCTCATGCGCCACATTTTGTAGGATGAAATGGCAAATAATAGCACGCTGATAAAAAACTATTATTCCAAGAAAATAATGCACGATAATAAAGAAAGATATTTCCTACATTATTTGTTTATTATTTCAGTTAAAAACGTCAAATTTGATTTAGAAAACAAAATTATTCCAAGACGCCAAATTGACCCCTGTCGGTACTAATATTACTACTGAACTAAAAATTAAAGTCAATGCAAGTATGGGTATGCCTCTAAGTCCGGTATCGCTAGTGTAAAGGTAGTGTGAGTGAGATAGTTCCCTGGTCATAATAGAGACCATATTCGATACATACGTTTTAATTTCACCAGCTGTAGGACACATTAATTAAATACTGCATTATTAATGGTGCAGCAATACAGTTTTATATGCCAAAAATTGTAATTAATTAAACGAAAATATCTAAATAAGTCTTTTACTTAACTCATTCTTTTCACGCATTACGTTTGAAACTCCATCTAAACGGAAGGTTTATTGTTATCCCGAAGAATGTACTGCGGTGAATAATGATTGTTTTTCTATAATAGTTGAGAGTACACACAAACTACACACTGTTGATCTTTTGACGAGATGTAAGTGTTAGAAATTCCTCATTTTTTAAATAAGGTCTCTCTGGAGTGAATACAAGTACCATTTCCCATGTAAAAAGGCTTGTATTTTTTGGAAAATATCTCGGAAAGTAATGCGGTAATTGGTTGAATTTTTTGTGTCAATGGAAGGGTGAGATACTATTATTTAAAATGACACCAAATTCATTGTTTTCTAGGTAAAATGATATTTCGCTCAAGCTACCTTAAGGTAAGTTTAGGCGATAATGTGTAAAAAATCATCTAGACTATTTGCCGCCTTCAACTCTTTACATAATTTCTACTATCATTTCGGGACACATCTTACCTTCTTCATCCCATCTATAATAGCCTATTTCCATTATTTCCTTTTCCGCACTTACTTCCCAGCATCCTTCCCTCTATCACTTGGTCATCAACTTTCCATCATTTCTCATTACTTGGTCTGGTAATCCACTTTCCCTACTTCTAATTATCTCAAGTAAATTCCTCTCTTCACTATCTGCATCGAGTACTTCTCACGGTCGTCTCCCTCTCCATCTGTTTAATATTCTCAATTCTACCAGAAAAAATCCCAAAGATTTTTTTTACCTTGTATTCACTAAAATTTCCTTGTGTTCACTAAAATTGCCACGTGAATTAGGAATAGCCTGGATAGCGTAGTGGTCTGCGTTAGTCCGGCAAACCACAGGTTCATGGTTCCATTCCCATTCAGGTCCAGGCTGAGTTTTTCTCGTGGCAACGTCAACTTATTTCAAATGCTATGATTGAATATTCTTTCTATTTTACTCTTCACCCACATTCTAACGAAGTTTCACTCTCTTTCTCTATAGTAGAAGTACATGCTTAAATATATAACTTACTGGCCTATATAAAAAATCTGAGAGGAGAAAACAACATTATTCTATCGTGGCATACTACTACTCTATATGTGAGGCCACTCATGTTTGAGAGAATAAATGAGCGTTTTCAAAAAAGGGAAATTCATTTCCCAAGGTTATTGCATTTCTTTACTGAGTAGCCGCAGAGTATCCCACTTGCAAGGATATTTTTTCCACGGGAAATAATTACGTTCACTCATTTAAAGCTCTTGATTTTCCCATTAAAAAAAATACTCAAACCTAATTTAATAACGCACTTCGTCCATTAAGTCTCACTTTCAAATTACAAATTGCAATATTGCCAGGACGTTTAATTCGCAAAAAATGACATGCTTTTCATGATTAAAATTGAAGTTTTCGGTAAAAAATTTAAAATTAAAGTTTTTGTTATAAAATGATACAGTGCCATCTGTTGACAATATAATCAACTAACATGTTGGCTATGGTTACGTGCTTAAAAGACTGTAGGAGGCGCCATCTATTAACACATTGCTTAGTTAGATTGTTTACATTCTACATGAAATCAGTTTGACCGTTTACCGTTTAAGTTTACGTTATGTATCTTTAACACAAACATAAATTACATATAATTGTCCATGAGAAGAAACAGGTAGCAGAACAGAAAGAAAGAAGGAAGAAGCATCATACTGTGCGAAATATTTGACAGGTAGAAGAACAGGAAGAAAGATGGAAGAAACAGGAAGAAGCTGCATACTGTGCGAAATATTCGCACGGGTCAGCTCGTTTAATAATAATGGTCATATAAAGTCGCAACAAAATTGTTGGAAATAAAAATGAATAAACATTTTCATTATTGCAATCAATTTTTTGTTTTTCACGGATACACTTTTAATTTTGAAAAAAAAACAATCGTAAAATTGCTGAAAATTCGTCGTTTTTGATACGCTGTCCCCTTGACGACCGATAGCATTGTTGTAGCAGAACCTTATATGATCTATAGAATCCCTAAGAAGTTCATTGTGCGCGATATATATATCGATATATTTCGATTGCTATTGACAGTATAAAATAGGTTCAATGTTTTTCACAACCTCCCAATTTTAACGGGTACTTTACGTTAGTAACAACTAAAAATCGGAGAAAATAGCGATTACAGCAAATGATCATATTCTTTCAAGATTTCGCAAGCTGAATCCTCTCAAGATTTGACGCCTCAATCACGCAAGGACGCGGAAAATGTCAAAGATCAATGCCTTGAAATTCAAATTCCCGCGTGGCAACGGCTGGGGACGCAAATTTCATTTCGGCGCAATTGAGAGCGCAAAAATTGAGATGGAGACACTCTCTCCCTCATTACGGAGACGGCTTGAGAAAAAAAATATAAGAGTCCTTCGAGAAAGAAAAGGAGAAAGCATACTCGGCGAGGAGATAAGATCGACGGACGCCTTGAGGCGTCTGAACAGCGCTGAACACACAGCGACGTCGCCGGCGTCCAACTCCTCAAGTGGTTCATTATTGAGACTTCTTCCAGAAAGCACACTGGCTGAAGTCGAGTGGGAATTTCGAGGAGCCAAGAGAGAGTGGAGCATCTTACTCGACCGAAGTACTCGAGCAATACTAATCGATGAAAACGAACTTTTTCATTCATTGCCAATCCTCACATTCGACTCCTCTCCTCATCCGTCCAATTTCCAAAAAAACCCCGACTTCTGAATTCGAGTGGACAAAAAACGGCGACCCCGGCCGACAATAGCGCTCGTGTTTTGTTTATCATAATTTAACACTTTTTAATCTCAGGAAGTTATGCGTAGTAGAGGGTTGCTGAAGTCTGCGATACAGCGAAGGTTGTTAAGAAATCGGGGAAGACGAAGAAAGAGTATTAAGTTTTCATTCATTCATTGGTCGTGCAACCCAAAGATTGGTTGACTGCAGCCTTCCACCATTCCCTATCTAATGCTAGTTTCCATACCTACTGGTATCCCTTTCCATGTACTCTCCTTTTGATTTGGTCCATGAACTTATTCCTGGGTCTTCCTCTGGGGACTTTTCCCTCTATTGTACCTTCAGCTATGTTACTCACAAACCCATTGTTGTGTCTCAGGATATATCCAATCCATCTTTTCCTCCTTTCCTACATGGTGTTCCGTATTATCCTTTCCTCTTCTGCTCTTCTGTACTATTTATAATAAGCTTCATTGATGGGACTTTCCCTAAAACGCCGACTACTGAATGTAAATCGAAAAAAAACAGCCACCGCAGATAAGATATATATATATATATATATATAAACAGTTTGCCAGAAGAAGGCAGACGATAAACACAGAAACAAAAAAATGAACACACAAAGTTTCTTGATATTTCGGTGCCACTAGCACCTTGGTCGCAAGAGCGTAGACTGATATTTAAGGCTTTATATATATATATATATATATATATATATATATATATATGCGTTCACGTTTGTTATATTATAACTTATTAATCCCAGGAAAGAATAAGTAGTCACTGGTTGCTAAGGACTAAGATAGAGAGAAGGATGTAAGGCGTGCGGGGAAGGGGAAGAAAGAGAATAGGTTTTATTGATGGGATATTCCCAAATACCCCAACTACTGAATGCGGATCGACAATTAACGGCCACCGCAGCTAACTATCTTTTTATTATAAATTTTTAACACTAGAATGCCGGAGGGTGTCATTTGACACTCTAAAATCTACATTTTTATGCATAGCTGCCCTTGAAACTGTGTTGAAGAAAAAATCTTTCGTGACTTTTACTCACTTTAATGGCTTAACAAGACCACTGTTTGTGAGATAGCTCTCACCTATTTTTCATCTTAAAAGGTCAAATTTACCGTAAATGCCGGAGGGTGTCATTTTGACACCCTACACCTACATTTTTATGCAGAGCTGCCCTTGAAACTGTGTTGAAGAAAATTCTTTCGTGAATTTTACTCACTTTAATGGCTGAACAAGACCACTGTTTGTGAGACAGCTCTCACCTATTTTTCATCTTAAAAGGTCAAATTTACCGTAAATGCCGGAGGGTGTCATTTTGACACCCTGTAAACTTTTAACGCTCTGACATCCTGTAAACACCACACCTCTTTCGTTTTAGGTGTTCCTTTGGAAGCGATTTGATAACTACTAGTCAAACGGGCATTTTCGAGCAGTACATCACGTTTCCATTTGTTTATTTTCACACATTTTCGATTTAAAAAAACTCTATTTATTTATTTTTCCCAAATTTAGTACGTATGAGGTAATTCTATTTTCCACTACTTTTTTGCAAATGTGTCGCCTGCAAACCACTCCCTTTGTCCGCCGCGACACAGACATATTTTTATTTACCGTAAAGCAGTACTGTTGTTGTCATCAATTTACTGACGTGACAATGAAGGTGGCAACTGCCGAGCGTATGTAGCTGGCTGTCTGGCTCGCCAGCTGGCTGACTGGCTCGCTAGCGTGTCGCGACCGGTCATGACTTCGCCTTGCTCGAGAGGGTTGCATCGAGATATTTTCCATTTTTGTCTAGGTAATGGCGCTACTTAAAGATCTTAGGCCGGAGAAATTTCGGCAGTACTAAATGACATTTCTAAAGACGTGTCCTAGACGCTCTCTTCACCCTGAAGTTGGCATTGGTGACCACTCTAAGAACACGCCAGAAACTGAAAAGTGTTACAATGAGACCAAGTATGGAGTGATATCATTGATCAGATGGGGCGGAAATATTCGGTTAGAACAGGAACCAGGCGATGGCCGGTTCATTCTTTCCACAATACTCTTGACTTGGCCGCTATAAATGCCTGGATATTGTCTAAGGAAATAACTCTACAGAAGATATCCCGATAGGATTTTTTTGCTAAAGTTTACAGAGGAGCCTGCAAGTCCTTACATTGCATAAAGAAAAGTTTGTCAACCTTCTGACGAGTGTGATGGAGTGCGAGAGCCAGAACTGACCGCGAACAGTCAAGTAAAGATAAAATGCAATAAAAACAGAACTTTTGGATTTTGTAAGCTGTGTCAAAATAAGTAGGTGGCCCGTGTACGGCTAAAACAGAGCGAAAGTGCCAGAAATGTGAACCAGTTTTGACGAAGGTTTTTGTTACCCCCTGTATGAAAAAGGCCTTTGATTTATTTGTGTGTTCTTTCACAAATTTGAGGTTTACATATAAATAACAAATGATTTTAAGTAAACAATAAATGATTGAAAAAATATTCAATGGTTATTTACTTACTACTTACGTGCGTCCTTCATCGATTCAGCATAATCTTTCTAAAGATAGCGTGGTCGAAAACATTTTTTTGCTAAAATCGAGCCACTTTAAAAAATTATTTTTGTTTATTAGAAAACCCGAAATAAAAAAACAATAAACACCGAATTTGCCACATAAACACTAGCAACCATAGAATATAAAATAATCCGCACATAAACAACGCTAATAACACATACACAGATGGGTGTCAAAATGACACCCTCCCTGCATTCTAGGGGGGTGCAATTTGTCCGGCATTCTAGAGTTAATCCCAGGAAGTAATGCGTGGTAATGGGTGGCTCAAGACTGCGATAGAGGGAAGGATATTAGACAAGCGGGGAAGGAGAAGAAAGAGAATAGGTTTCATGAACGGGATGCATAAGGGTATATTATATGAAGACCAAGAGTTGAAATGCGCCAGTTACACCACCAAGCCACCTTCCTCCAAGGAGAACTTTCAATGAATGAATGTAACTGATTAATACACCCGAGTGGCAATTGGGAGATCTGGTTCGGATCCCGGTCAAGTCAGATGATTTTTACATGGCGAATTTAAACCCTTGGCGTATTTGCACCCGTGCGAGTGACTTCAAACCACATCATTGGTCAATGCAATGATTGGAAAATCATATGAAGAGATGAAAATAAACACGGGTAAACGATATTCGTATAATATAATCTCGTTTCACCTACTATAACTTTTTTTGTGAACCGATTTTAGTGAAATTTTCACACATGGGATCAGTAAAGCTTTTTCAAGGAAATTGGGACTATAAGGAAGGCCCCTGGGCCACAAGGGCAGCGTATTGGGCCGTCCAGTTTCTTACGTGTTTGAAAAACTCAAGTCTAAACATTTTGGATCAAGTGCAGAGGTTTCTCTATTTGCATATTTCAATTAGTTCTACTAAAGATAGGAGGCTGTGGTTTTCGTCATTAGATGGATAAAAGAATGCAGTTTCTTTTTCTTTCATTAAATTTGCTTATACGAATAAAATTTCCCTAGAAATCGCGTATTTAATTTCACAATCATGAATTTTACTTCTGTCAGCAGTAGGATATTTCCTTGGTAACCGTGGAATTAGCATTAGCGTAAGAAGGGAAATGGGACCTTTACAATGGCGACTGGGTTATACATCTAGATATAGCTATTACAGTGTAAATCTAGGCCGTATACTGAAATGTTGCTGATTATGATATTTTCAGTGATATTTTTGCCTAATATTGGCAAAATTCATTTTAAGTGGACCAATTTTAGCTGGACCCATCTACAACAGGAGAATGCCACGATGTTATATTAATGCGGAAAGCCTCTGGAATGCAAATGGCCTGTAGTTTAGTTTCCATATGTTACTGAAAAAGAATGTTAAAATTCGGTAAACATAATGTAATGCGGTTTCCATCTGCTGAATTAAAAAATAAAACTAAAACTAGAGCTGATTTGCCAATAAAAAAATACACCTCATGAGCGACTCGAACCTACCACCTATATTCCCTGTCTTTCTTTCAACCCCCGTTGAATTTCAACGGGTACCTTTGATAGTAAAAGTATATTTTTCACAGTCTTCACGCAAATCTCTACATGACGGTTAGGTATTTCCTATTTTTCGAGGAAAAAATTTTATGCACTCTCCCCATTTACCGTTCCCGACGGGGTTGGCATGCTCGGGGCGGAGCAAGGCGGAGATGTAGCAAGAGTACACACGTACTTCCACGTCCTGGTTTTTGCTGGGACTTGTTTTTTTATACATTTCCCGCGCGCCTTCCATCTTTATGAGACCGCCGTGCTTCGCCCTCACGCTTCGACCCTTTCTTCTGTCCCAGACCAGTCGACACTCGACCTCCTTAATGAGGCGCTAAACTCAACCGGAGCTACTCCTGCCTGCTCGATCGTCGCGACGCTCCGCGGGAGGGCGGCGCGGTGCCGCGCCGCCTGACGGCGACAGAAGGAGACGACAGGACGGAAGGCAGGCGACAACACTTCAAGGTGGGATGCGACTTCTTCTGAACTTCCGAAAGGCGCTGCTACTTTCTCTCGCGTCCTTTTTAGTACACATTTTTTACCGCTTCTTGCGAGAGATGAGTTCGTAAAAATGAGGAAATGTGAAAAAATGGAAACTCTTCGCCAAAAAATTACCCAAGCGATTTTTTTTCTCACACCGATTTCGATGAAAGACTAGGGGGTTTCAATTTTTTTCTTCAAACCAGCTTGATTATCACCTCTGAGCGAGCGGTGGTTAATTTAAGAAGATGATCTGTCTTTTGAGGTATTTCTTTTTTTATTCCCAAAGGCCTGAGCGAGATAATTACTCCATAACCCGGATAGATACAGCAGGTATACCCTGAGCAGGAAATGTGAATTTTTACCTGAACCGCAATAAGTACTAGCACTCCCCTTGAGAAAAATACCACAACCAAGTATTTTACCAATCATCACCGGTGCTAAGCAGTCTGAACGAAGGTTTTAATGGAATTTTTAAAATGTTTGTCACGCTACATATAGCTTACAAAAATTCATTTCATCAGTCGACTCTAATCTTATGCTCATTGATTCATTCATTGGTCGTTCAATCCTAAGATTGGTTTACTGCAGCCCTCCACCCTTCCCTATCTAATGCTGGTTCCCTTACCTCATGGTATTTTTTCCTATGTTCTTTCCTCTTTATTTCCTCCATGAATTTATTCTCGATCTTCCTCTGGGGACTTTTCCCTCTATTTTGCCTTCCATTAGGTTTTCAACAAACTCATTGTTTCTAAGGGTGTGTCCAATCCATCTGGTTCTTCTTTTTTATATTGTGTTACAAATAGTCCTTTCCTCTTCGACTCTTCTCTACATTTCATCATTCCTAATTTTTTCCGTCAATTTTATCTTCAGCATCCTCCTCCAGCCCCAGGTTTCAAGGGCTTCTGGTCTGTTCTGGTCAGCCTTTCCAATGGTCCATGATTTCGATCCATAGAGTGCTACGCTCCACACAAATTTTACATTTCCTGGTTTGTAGTCCTATCTTCTTTGAGCACAGCAGTTGTCTTTTTCCCATGAACGCCTTCTTAGCTTGGGCTATTCTCATCCTGCTATGCTCATTGATTCTCCTATATTTTTCGTGGAAAGTTATTTTTGACCAAATTTCCGTTCCCAATAGCTGCCATGCTTATACAAATATTACAGATATAAGAAGGAGAAAATGCTTTAGCTATGTAGCGTTTAGCTGAATGTTATAAAAGTGGCACATAATAATAATAATGTGAAAAGTTTTACAGCAAACAACATATGTTTAAGTCCACCTGAAAGCATTCTGTCACTTCCAAGAGCAAAGCATATTTACGCGAATCTAATCGTTTCACTCACTCTGTTCCCACGCCAAATTTTGCCCTCCATTAGATTAGCTAATCAGATAAATTCAGATCCAAATTAATTAAAATTCACAAAATTCAAACTAATTCACTGCATTGGTCTACGGTATGGTATGCATATGAAACGAACAAAAAATTTTAACACTCAAGGTGTGCGTGCAACACTCATTTATTTTGTAATTAACCAGCAGCGGGATGAAATGCAACAGCTGGGCAGGATGGCGTGTGTCCGCTTGTACTCCTCGGAATTGCCCAAATCGGCTTATCGCTGAAATGCGTTTTGGATTGACGACCGTGGATGATGGAGAATCGATGGGTCACCCGCCTTGCCAACGCAACCACCACCGGGCGAGACGGAGAGAAAAAAATAATGCGAAGTGGCCGAGCGGTTCGAATTGGACCAACATAATTTCCTCATTTCACGGGAGTTACAGTCTCTCCAAACGCCGAACTAATTCCCGCGAGAAACAAGTGAGCTCCGCGTCAGTTTTGCATTTCAACCACACATTCCGAGCTACACCGAGGTCGCCCCTCGATGTGCATGCCATCGCTGAATGCGCATCGCATCATATAAGGACGTCTCACCACAGCGAAAGATTGGCAATGCAGCAGAATATCTATAATTCGGGGTTCTAAATAACGGACGTATCTAAGCAACGGATGGTTTTCAATAATTATGCAAGCCTCACTTTAATTGCTGCGCCATCGCAAATACGGCTATTTTGCCGCTTAAAGGCCAGTTGCAGGAACGTCTAATATGTATTCAATGAAGCTACGGAGCTCATAAGCCATGGTAACCATTCAATAATTGTTGCAGAAACATTCGATAAATTTATTGGTTTCATAACTTATGGCATGGAGTTACGAGTTCCATGATTAGACAAGATGGCGGATGCGCAATGAACCGCTTGGAGACTTAATTACTTGATGAAAGAGTTGTTTTGAGATAAATGACCAGTTAATTTACCCTTACTGACTAATTATTGTGTGCATTATCAACTATTCATAGGCTAATCCTTCATATATTTCATCCGGCGGTAGAAGGTTAGATCGAATATTAGAAGCTATTGACTACTGGTAAATAAGTTATGTAACTTATAGATGTATCCCTGCAACCCGATTATTTTTATGAGATCTATGACTTTATGGTTCTCATAACTATTGATTCCGTAACAGATGTTATTTCATCTGTTGCATTGCATTGTCATTGCATTGTTATTGCATTGTATTTCACGGCCAAAAACGCTAACGGAGATGTGAACATACTTTTATTTGATGACTCTGCTATGTCACCTAACGTGAATCTAAGCAGACCTGTAGAATAAGGACTAATACCCAAAATAAGTTTCACAAATTTTCCCATTTTGCTTTCTACATATCAATTTCGACCGCGGAAGGAACGTGACTTAGTCGAAAGTCGGCATTTGTGGAATCGCCAATAGGCATTTGAGGTGTGGGTGTGGAGAAGGATGTAGAAGGTAAGAAGGTGGACGAAAAGGAAGACTAACGAGGAAGTGCTCGAGATGGTGGGCAAGGAAAGGAAACTTCTTAATGAAATTCGAGATCGGCAGAGTAGGTGGCTGGAGGATGTAATTAAGGGCGAGGGATTTCTCAAGAATGTGACAGAGGGAAGGATGTTGGGCAAGCGGGGAAGAGGAAGAAAGAGGATATGTTGTTAATAGACAGGATGAAGGAGGGAAAATCATTAGCAGAGGCAAAAAAGGATATATCAGAGAGAGATAGGGTCCTGAAAAAGTAGGAAATGGGAGGAGATTCTCTGACATTCAATAAAGCCTACCTTAACCGGTAGAACACTTAAAAAATGTTATTATCAATCCCTAGGTCAACCTTTTCACTACACTCTCGCCTCCTATTCCTGAACGCTAATATTGAATCGAGGGGTATGTAACTCTGAGAAATGGTGTACGCTTGTTGAGAAATGGTCAATAAATGGACAGAAATGGCTAGAAATGGACAGAAATAGATAGAAATGGACAGAAATGGTTATAAATGGACAGAAATGGATAGAAATGGTCAGAAATGGTAATAAATGGACAGAAATGGACGCAAATGGACAGAAATGGACGGAAATGGACAGAAATGGATGGAAATGGTTAGAAATGGAAGGAAATGGCTGAAATGGAAATGCGGGATACACTCGTTTTTGAAGTTGCGTACCCCTCGGTCGCAACCAATCCTTGGCTTAGCAAGTATTTTAACTCTTAGTCGTTGTTTCGCGGCCTCGCTCGCCGCGGCGGTGCGTACAGCGTGCGAAGGCGGACTTTCTCCCATTTTAGAGCGCATTTCTGTAATGAACGCGGTTCAATCCTTACGAATTTTAAGCCTTTTTATTTCTTCTTCCTCCTCCTCGTCTCTCCTCTTCGCTCTCTGTTTTGCTCACGCACAATCCTTAACCAGTCGCCCGAACTTCTGTGTGTGTTGAACTGAACTACCCTTGTCCAGAGAGGGACCACCGCTGGATTCAATTGGGATCTCCGAGGAAGATGACGGTCGAAAAAAAATAATAACGGGGGAAATCGTGAGAAAGACATTTTCAGCGACCGCGGTACCCGGATAGACTCGTTGGACCACGAAATGGAGAGGATTAATCACAAAGATTTCGATATCACGGCAGCCCTGCGTCGATATGAGGCGCGCGATCGACGAGGTAAGGAAGTAACGGGCCCAGTAGTCTCGGAAACGGCTGCGATGGTGAGAGGGGAGGTAGCGGAACGGGTGTGAGGACTGTAATTGATCGTAGGAGGAGGAGGTGGAGAGACGCGAAGGGAAGATGATGAATCCGGCGCAGATGGAGCGGGGCGGAGTCGAAAGGAAGAGATATGGAAAGCAATAAGCGGGGAAAGAAAGAGAGATGGAACAGAGAGAAACGGAGGGAGGGATAGGGCCAATCGATGGAACTCACTCTCTCCATCCTTAAAGGCCATAATACACGATATTCACTTCCATGGCAATAATCGAACTGAACTCAGTGCGGATGTTTAAGGTGGCTCTGGCTTTACTATGTGGGTCAAGACAAACACTAAGATACACATTTTTATGCAATTAGTTTGTGGCGTAACAGCTCGCCACCATTGTAATGATTTTACAGGTTGGCAGTTCTGCCTCGCGCGGAATGTCCGAGCAGGAAGGATATTGTTGGGGGATAGGATTGTTGAGGGAAATTACGTGGAGTAAGTTTTTGTTGGGAGAGGGTCAAGGCCTGGTTACACGATACGTTAACCTGTGCGTGTTCATATGCAAGTTCATGAACGAATGAACGAACCAAATAGAACAGGTTCTATTTCCCTGCTCACGCGTTCATGCATTCGTACAAGTTGGGTGTGGTTACACGATGAATTTTTTCGCCTTCATTCACGCTTTCGTGCATTTGTTCATTAACTCGCACGGGTTGATGTATCGTGTAACCAGGGCTTCAGAACGTGTTGAGAGGGAGTTGAAATTGTATGTGCAAGTGGTGCGTGGAGAAGGAATGTGGACGAATCAAGAAAATAAATACGAGTGTCGGGAAGTAGAGAAAGTGGACAATTCAAGGAGGAGCAGGACTACACCCAGAAGGAAACAGAAGTGGGACATGATTTCGACGGAGGTGAGGAATGAGGAATGTTGATGTGCAAATATTGTATTACATTTGACACGGGTAATAGAAAACGTTGTTCCATATAAACAATGACGTGGTTCATGTGTAGATTTCGTGTTATATGTGACATGAGTAATAAAAAACGGTTGTTCAATATAAACAATAACGTGACTGATGCGTACACATTTGTATTACATGTGACAAGGATAATAGAAAACGTTGTTCAACATAAACAATAACGTGACTGATGCGTACACATTTGTATTACATGTGACAAGAATACTAGAAAACGTTGTTCAACATAAACAATAACGTGACTGATGCGTATACATTTGTATTATATGTGGCTAGGGTAAAGAAAACGTTGCTCAATACATAATGAACGAGTTGCAAGTGATATAAAAAATCCTGCTTTCGCAGATAAAACGAGTTATCTAATGAAAAGCAAAATTAAGAAACAACATACGCAAATTATTCAACGCATATATTTTTAATGACCACATTTTTCTATCCATTGGAGCCGACAGCAGCGCCATTTGCTTGGAACTACCGCATTTTTATTTTTATTTCTGCAATAATTTGCTCATAACTTTGAAAAATGAGCGTTTTATGCCTACACATCGTTTTTATTCGATTCTCCAGGGCTTTTCGGTTCGTATAAACAGTGTTAATTACAAGCTTCAAAATTATTTCTCGTTCAAACTGATAAAGAGATTTACAAGACTTGTAAAGAAGCGGAATATTGAAGCAATACTGTCTTGCCGGCACACCAATTTCTTAACGTTCCCAGAGGATAAGAAATCGTCCTCTTGGACTGACTTCGTGGGAATTCTGAATCTGCATCTTCACATGTGAACTCCCGCACACTTAATTGACAACCGACCATGGTTTTGGTACGCTATTGCCATCATCACCCGGATGATGGCAATACGTTCTGAAACTATGCTCAGTTGTCAGTGAAGTATGGACGTGCATGAGTGTCCTTTCTCTTCTGAAGACGCAGTTACCAAAGAACTCCATTGCTATAAAAACAATCAGAACGTCAGTGATAGCAAATAATTTGACTCAATATCCCACTAATTTACAATTCCCATAAATCCCCTTAGCATTTCAAGTTTATCTCTCTTCTAATATAAGTTCCATCAGTTCTAGCGATACAGCGCGCGATCAGATAATGTCCTCCGCATAGTAATGAAACCTGCATCTAGCTCTCACATCACATATTTCTTGTGCCACGATGTTTTTTTTTCGATTACATAAGTTTTAAACGAATCGCGCGGTTTTCATATCGATATTCTTCAATTGGAGAAATGACTATTTCCTTGCGGGGTCCAAAATTATCGCAAGGAATTCGAGATATCGACTGAATCGAAATGAAAAATCTGCCTCCGCCCTATTTTCTCCCGGTGACCTTCATACGTTTATATGTTCACTTTTTGTTATATAAAAAGGACGAATTCCTTTGTTTCGTACCGAAGGACATTTCAGTTTGAAATTCCATCTCCGCCAGAAACATCCCCGATTCAAAAACGCATTTCATCCCTCCGCTCACCCATCCTCGCTAATCGCCAAACCCGATTCCTGGTCCGACCCGTCGAATTCTCGTCTCCATCCGTCTCTTTTATACGTGTCCTTTCCTCTTTCCCTCTCAAGTTTTCCCCTTTTGCCTTTCCCTTCCCATAATTTTCCTCCCCCAGCTTGTCGATTCGGCCGTGATCATCCATTCGGTGACGGAATTAGCGCCCTCCTACTTCCCGCACACCTCGAGGTTGGGAAAATGCACCCTCCCCGCACTCATGACGAGCCGCTTATCATCGATTTCACGGCCCGCTGCCTGGAGCGGTTTGACAAATCCACCACGCCCCCTCGCTTCTGTCAACAATGGGGAGGAGAGTTCGAACCTAGGTGGTGTGCCGGGGATGTTCTTATCCTGCGACACTTTTCCTTTGTGGAGTTCAGGGTCTATTTCCAAAAAGCTATCAGTCAAACGAGAGGTTTCGGCTATTAATGCTTGAATCTCTTTGTGGGACATACAGTGCTTTGGCTGGGGGATCTCGTTTGTCCGATCCAACACCCCGAGGTGCTTTAAGAGTGAACGAAGTTCACCTAACTTCTACTATACGTGGCGCTTCCCACGATTTTTAACACAAACCCTCTACCTCAAGTCCACACAGGTAAATTTCTAGCGCAAGTTATTTTGCAAGCGACTTCTGACGTCAATTCCATGAGTTGGCGACTGTGCAATTCTGCTTAATGCTTGAATCTCTTTGAATGGGAAAACACAACTATGACTGGGGGATCTTGTTAGGACGATAAATTGATCCAACACCCTAAGGTGCTTTAAGAGCGAAAGAAGTTCACCAAACTTCGCTAAACGCCACGCTTCCCACGATTTTTAGTACAAACCCTCTACCTTAAGTGCACACAGGCAAGTTCCTCGCACAAGTTATCTTGGAAGCGACCTCTGGCGTCAATTCCACGAGTGGGCGACTGTATAAGTCCGCTTGTACAACTTTTAAAAATGTCGCTATCCGTCAAACATGAGGTTGAGGGGCATATACTGCTATGACTGGGGGATCCTGTTTGTCCGATAAATTGATCCAACGCCCCTGGGTGCTTCAAGAGCGGAAAAAGTTCACACAACTTCGGCTAAACGTGGCGCTTCTCACGAGTTTTGATACAAATCCTCTACCTCAAGTCCACACGGGTAAGTTACTTGGGCAGGTGACTATGCAAGCGACTTCTGGCGTCAATTCCGCGAGAATGCGGCTCTGTAAGTCCGCCGGTAGAACTTTCAAAAGTTTCGGAATGTTGCTGGCAGAAGCGGTTTTTTTACCTAAGTAAACATCTACCAATACGTCTCAGCACTACTTAGAGTGATTTCTTCGTGAGAGCAAAATTCCCCGGTATCATTTTCAGAAGAGACGTGAGAAAGTAACTCGCCAGCGTGGAAGCTTCACCCATAAAACCTGATACGAATTGGGAACACATAAGATTGTAGGACACAGAAAATATTGACGATGCATACTAAAACTGTCTTTGTAAATCGGAGAGTGTAAGATTTGTATCATAAGATGCGAAATGCCAAACAAAGGATTTCCTCGTGCGCCCCTTCCTAAACACTCATGGATGGCAATATTTCTCGTGGAACTGTAATAAATAAGTATTAGTTACATTTTATTTCGAATTACCTCCAAATGTTTTAGACAAGTATCCCCGTTTTTAGACCTTTTCACATTTAGAATACGAAAAGACCCTTAATCATAGCTCTACTGCCAAACTTATGCTCCGCGAGCACTAAAACTCGAAATAAACCATTCCTAACACGGGGCTAAATATTTTTGAGCCATATTCATTCATTTACTCGAGTATTACAACAAATAGTTCGTAGGTTTCGGGACAGTACTTATCCTAACGTCCTAATTTCTGGCAAATCCTTCCGTTTTCACTCCTATGGATGACTTGCCATTAGACATTTCTTGCGTACCTCATCTTGTCTTCCTCATCTTCTTTCGTCCAGAATACCTGTCCTCCTCCTTCCTCTTCCACACTTCTTCACTGTTCTCCCTTCTATTACTCTCTTCAACTGAGCCACATTAGGAGATAATGAGAATTCCAAATTTCCGCATTGCGCCCACGGACAATCTATCCTCCACACTATCTACCCTCTCAATTCCCATCACATATTTAAATCCAGCTTAAAACTCGTCAAAAACACAATGAATTCTTACAATGATATTCGTGAACTAACCCCATTCAACAAAATCAGAGTACCTTCGCGTCCTACCACAGCTAACTCATTATTTCACATCCCAACTCCCAGATTTTCACTAATTAAACGTTCGCTCTTCTTCCGCCTCCCATCCCTAATAAATTCATCTCCTACTGACATCGGTCCCATTTCTCCATCGTCTAAAACCTTCACCAACTTGGACACATAACATCTTTTCTTAAATAAATAGCAAATTTATACAGCAATAAAATCAATAGGCATATCCAGGTCATCTAAGCTACGTTTATTTTATATGTGTACGTCTATCTGATTATGCTACAAGTACACTACAGCATTGCTCTATGTGGACTGTTTTCTTTATAATTAAATAAAATTTTATGGATGTGCAGCCAATATAAAAACATAGCATTGTCGTGATCATGAATGTACATAACGGATTTAAATGTTTATAATTGTTAGAATAAATGTATTAAAGGCTAAGTGTTGCCTAAATTTCCACATTTAGTTCACCCAGTCCTTGGCGCTAATTAGAAAATCGTATTTTCAATTGAATCGAAAATGGCCGTTGTCAATTGTTGTGAACGTGAGAAAGTGTGTAATTACATCCCGCGTATGGTACTATATTTTTATCCACTGCATTATGATTACTGGTAAGTAAAACCGGTAAGACGTGTTTACTTACAATCTGTCGACTGTACTTACATTTGAAATGCCGTCTTTCATCACTAGGCGGCGCCACAATCCAAAATGCAGATTGTTCACGGAATCCTAGACAACAGTTATTGGCGATGAGCCAACAATTAGTAATGTACATTCTTGGTCGTAATACTCCTACAACTATTGGCAACGTCGCACTTCCATTATTGAGGACATTTACGTAGGAAACGTATCTCCGAGAGGGCCCACGCTGTCAACAAAACCTGGAACGCCCTATAAACGTATACGAATGCGCGTGACACTTAATCTTCCCCTTTCCGGTGATCCCCATGTGACGCCATAACTCTGGGGGTTCCCGCTCCTCGCACCCGTGCGTCGCGTGAGTGCGAGTGACGCGTTTTATTTTTCCGCGCACACGTGCGTATTTATACACATTTTTGTGCGTGCGCGGCTTTTTTTGTGCTCGGCCGAATCCATATGGTGCCAGGTGGTCCCTTTTTCGGTCCTCTCGCTCGGCGTAACGGGTGGTTGGTTTGGGAAGGTTGGCGGCGTAAAAGGGGGCGCTGTTTGAGGGAGGGAGGCCGAAGAGGCGTTCAGTCAGTTGTGCTCTCGGAGGGCACGTGGTTTCGGAGGAATTGAGGTGTGGGAATGGTGTGGGGGAGGTTGACGTGTCTCCAATGAGAGTGAATTGGACAGGGGGTGGGGGGGAAAGAGGGTTGGAGTGGATTACTGAGGGTATGGGTGAGCAGGTGGGGTGACAAGAAAAAAGGAAAGGGTAAGGTAAAAATCTAGGGCTCAAAGGTAGAGCTGGGGGTTACGTTAGACGAAAATTTTGAGAACGATTTATTCCGAAATACTTTAGCACAGGATGGCCCGGAAACTTGGTTTTCTCGTGAAGATTAGCGTTCGGTAAAATGTTAAGTGAAGAAGGAAATGGAAAAGCTGAATCAAGGGCTCAAAGGTAGAGCTAGGGGTTGCGTTAGACGAAAATTTTGAGAACGATTTATTCCGAAATACTTTAGCACAGGATGGCCCGGAAACTTGGTTTACTCGGGAAGTTTAGCGTTCGGTAAATTGTTAAGTGAAGGAAGAACTAGGCGAAGGATGGCCCGGAAACTTGGTTTACTCGGGTAAGCTTTAGCGTACGGTAAGAAGTTAAGTGAAAGACGACATGTGAAAGATGAATCAAGGGCTCAAGGGCTGAATCAAGGTAGAGCATGAATCAAGGTAGAGCATGAATCAAGGTAGAGCAAGGTGGAGCAACGTGTTAAGTTGGACAAGAATTTCGAAATCGTTGATATCGAACTATGTATTTACCCAAATATGGCTTGGAAACCTGTTTTTGTTTTGGAAACGAGATTTACGTGAGGAAATAGGCATATTCTCTGACTTTCGACAAAATCTACTTTTACCGGCAATTACAAAAAAAATTACCACTGAAGGTTTCCACAGTGATAAATTTACCATCGGTTCGTGTGATAATAACAGCGTTATTTCCAACCGGTAGAAGCCAATATATCGTGACTCAGCCGTTTCTGATAGAACATCCATAATTCTACAGTGGTTCCATTACATTTCATACATGTTAAATGGGCTACACTTATTTTTTTTTGTTCTGGCAAAACCATTACTTAAGATGCCACTAGTAGACGGTACACTGTTGGGACCCATTGGCGTTTTTAGCCGAGAATCAAGCATGTTGACATCGAGCAATGGTTCTTATGCACATTAATTTCTTTTGATGGCCAAACAATTTAATAAGAGTCGATGATCTCTATATGCGCATCATTCATCCAACAGTGGGGAGAACTCTAATCTTAACACAGTGAAAGATTTTTCGTATGGGAATTCCAATTTCGCAAACTCACCTCTTCCGCTACTTCAATGTTTGATTCGTGCAAGGTCAAATCACGCTATCAAGCGACTATTTCGCTTCGGGCAGAAACGAAACAGTTAATTAAAAACTTAATTTTTAAACTCACATAATGCGGCTTCCTTCACGAGCATAGAACGTCTCTAGGAGAACAAAATAATTCCTCACCTGTAAAGAGAAAAAAACCAGTTAGTATCCAAGAATAACCATGAAAATAAATGGATATAAGTTAGCAAAAAAACAAGGCCTCAAGAACATAGAAGAGGCATGTTCAGGGTAATCAAAAACACAGATATAATATATCAAACGCATTTTCCAAGGATTATGACTGAGAGTAAAACATCTTAAGGAAATCAGAAGGTCACCGAGAAATCATAAAAATGTGAACTACATAACCTTATATAACTTTTCAATTTAACAAAT
Source organism: Ceriagrion tenellum (assembly GCA_963169105.1). Taxonomy (NCBI): domain Eukaryota; kingdom Metazoa; phylum Arthropoda; class Insecta; order Odonata; family Coenagrionidae; genus Ceriagrion; species Ceriagrion tenellum. Next base: position 34,467,772 of record OY720643.1, on the reverse strand, counting down.
GAAATTCACAGCCCGTACCTTAAAGCCAAGTCAAAATCACAATGCAAGACCATATTTACAATTAAACAAGAAGCCATTAGTTATCACTTAACTAGTCAAACATATTTTGGCCCACGGTTATTGGTGATGGAAGGACTCATGTAAAGGGAATTGTGCGGAGTTTTTTTAATAAGAAAACCATTGAAGATATAAATACAGATCACTGGAAGGATTTTGTATTTAATAAAAATAATAGCGTTTTCAGGGGATGTTTAACGGGATCCGTTTTTACTTCATTTTTTTTTTTATATCGCCAGAGGGTCACAGCAGCTAAAAAGCTAAGGGAGGCATTCAGACGACAAAGCAAAGCCGGTGACGAAGACAAATACTTGTAATCTTATCGATCGATGCTTTTTTTCTCGTTTATGTTCCCCGGCGACAAAAAAATCACAGGTAAAGAAGGGGAAAAAATAACTCCTAATTTATCCGTCTCAGATTTATACTTAAACATCGCCCCCGACTTTGCCGACGAATACGGCACGAGAAAAAATAACCAGCAGGATTGCCCCTTGCTTGAATTGATCGAAGCAATATAATTCCCGGAACTACAGGAGTGGGAGGTTGGTTTTAAGTTTCCCCTTGTATTACTTCCCCTGAGCTGCTTAAAAAAAAAGTCCACTCCCGATGCATTTTTTTTTCAATCACGCCTCGTATCTCACCCCAACCAAACTATGCACCTCCCGTCCCTCCCAGATAAGGCAAACAAAAGATGGTGAAGGGAAGGAAGGGAAGCAGCAAGATGGCTCAATTCCCCTAGCAGCATCTTTTCTTCATCCCCTCCCCCAGTGGGATCCACGCGATTACTGCCCTGGCAACCGCAGCATCAATCACCAAGGATACCACCGCCCAAGCCTCCCCTCCCACTCCACACCAACGTCTAGCCTATTTCGCTCTCCCCCTCCTCCCGTCTGCTTCCCACATATCACCTAGTACGCCTTGCACGTCTAATGGTAAATTTCGCCCTCTGTTAGAGTAGCTAATGGCCGGTTGCAAGAACATTTAGCTATGGAATCAATAGTAATGAGATCGATGAAGTTATGGACCTCATGAAATATTTGGGTTGCAGGAACACATCTTCTAGTTACATAAATTATTTACCAACAGCTAATAGCTTCAAATATTTGATCTAATCTTCTACCGCCGGGAAAAAATTTATGAAAGTTTATCCTATAAATAATTGCTAATGCACATAATAATTAGTCGGTGAGAGTAAATTAACTGGTCATTTGTCTCAAAACAACTCTTTTATCTAGTAATTAAGTCTCCAAGCGTTTCATTGCGCATCCGCCATCTTGGCTACTTATGGAACTGTTAACCCTATGCCGCAGGTTATATAACTAATAAATTTATCGAATGTTCCTGCATCACTTATGGAATGGTTGCCATGGCTTATGGGTCCCATAATTATAGATAATACATACGTGTCGTTTCTGCAACTAGCCATTATGGAAGCAAGTCATTCTCTATACGACCCGACCAGAAAATTTGACTCTCCAGTCTTTTAAAGAAACTGAAGCGTCTTCCAGTCGAGAATTTTGCGAATTCTTGACCTTTCCGACATCCAACAAACGGTAAATTTAAAATGGACGTGGTTTAACAAATTTTTGAGACTCAACAGGTCGGTTAGAATTGGATCCGACAGACAACTGAGGTCGTTCGATTCATTTCGATTGAATTGGATTTTGGAGACCAAACCGACAGCCGAGGTCATTTGCGCCAAAGGGGACCGGCAAGGGAGGAAGGTTGGATAGAAACCCGACGTCGGCATTAATCTACCGTTAACCAAAGGCGGCAAGGGGATCACAGTTTAACGTCTCATCCGACGGACGGAGTACTGTACTTGAAGTGCCCTCCACAAGACACTCAAGTATAGGGATCGGGTTTCCTCTGAAAACATATCCTCCTCAGCAGGGATTTGAACCCTGGCCGCCCGTATGGTAAGCCAGTACTCTAAGTCACCACACCAACCCGATCCCATTATTTCGATCATATATATAATTTCTCAAAGGTGTTTTTTTGTCACAACGCCATAACTCCCATAATTCTTCATCAAAATTAATGATTCAAACATCGTTTAAAAGCTTACGTTCCCCGCTATTGACGAAAAATAGACAAATGGTTTAAAATTATAGTTTTTGTTTAAAATTTTTTTAAAAATTACCAAAAATTAACAGTGCCATCTGTTGACAATATAATCAACTAATATTGTGGCTATGGTTTAGTGCTTAAAAGACCGTATGAGGCGCCATCTATAAACAAATAGTTTAGTTAGATTGTTTACATTCTACATGCAATCAGTGTGACCGATTACCGTTTACGTTTACCTTATGTATCTTTAACACAAACATAAATAACATATAATTGTCCATGGGAAGAAACGGGTTGAAGAACAGGAACAAAGAAGGAAGAAACAGGAAGAAGCTGCATACTGTGCGAAATATTCGACAGGTAGAAGAACAGGAACAAAGAAGGGAGAAACAGGAAGAAGCTGCATAATGTGCGAAATATTCGCACCGGTCAGCTGGTCAAAAATTAGTCTTGGTTGAGGCTGAAGACCTATTTCTCAGTGTAATGTCGTATGTTCGCCGTTATAACACCGTTCAGAGCTTATTCGGTTCATCGTTTCTCTCGCGTTGCAGCGAGCATTTTGGAGCGAAGCGAGCGAGCCAAGAACTATATTAAGTTGGCATTCGTTTACATGCACGAGAAAAGTGCAGCCAAGTAAGCACCCAGCGCCGTAGAACTTGAACGCTACATCGGCATCTATCATTAGCAGCTGCGAAAGCCTGCACTCGATTACTGACTTATTAACACAGTAAATGCCAATGTTCCTGACGGTATCCACAATTCCAAAACTGTACCGAAATAACAAAAGTATATCTTAAGTATTTTGACGTGATTTACCTTTGAAAAAATGCTTTGATGGAGGTCGGAATGCCTAAAACTACATTGGTACCTCTGAACTTCCTGCTCTCCTTAATTATCATTCATCCATCAGCTCGACATACGTCCTGCCTCCCATCATCACATCCACGAAGCCATATTTTTTATCAATAATCGTTAAGGGGTGCTTAGTTCAGAAGGTTTCTCACCAAAATCATTTTCATACGACCGACAGCCGGTATCGAGCCACGAAAGCTTTTGAAAACTCGTGAAAGAGGAAGAGAAATAATGCACGCACTAGACTACGCGAGTTTTCGTTTTCAGCAGATTTTTTCACACTCGATAATTTCTCCGAATAACAAGGCAACAAAGTTGAAATTACAATGCACCGGAATAAGGCTTGAAAAACAATCACAGCGAGGGGATACAGGGATAAATTAATAGCCCAGTCGAGAGGAGAGTGTACTGAGCCCTGTACTGTAAGCCCCCTCGACTGCCTAATGAGAGTTAACTGAATCAGCTTCGACAGAGAGGAAAATCCTTTCAACCTTGATTACGGCGATTCCAGCGTTAACTGCCTCACCTGTATTTCAATTCCACAAACACATATCCATCCACTGCTTGACTCAAATTTCAACTACGTAATCGTATTTAGGATTAAACTAATATATACAGAATGTATAAAATCAAAACGCGCATTTTAATTTATTGTCTAAAAGTGAGGACTAAAAAATGTTATAAAATAGACAGTGCCTCCAGGTTCTCAAAGAAAGCATGTGAATTTCTCAGAAATAAACATATATATATATACTGCATCGCGTTTTAACTCAGGGATTAGCTAGAAATTTTAAAAGGATCACGACCTAATATATTTTAAGCACGATAACTTCAGATTAATCGTTTCTGGGGTAAACATCGACTTCTACGACATAATCGAATGAACTTCCTAAAAATATCTTTCTCGGTAAATTTCCTCAATTTACCCCAGGTTTCTGCCTACATATTCTAAATGCTTTTTTTTATTTTTTTGATCAAGACCTAAATAGATACGAAACATCATTAGAGGGCATGGTGCCATTTCTCAGATTGTTGATACTTTTTTACACAAATATCTATTAAGTAGGCGCCAGAAACGGTTTATAATCCGAGAAAAAACATGATTTTGAAAAAAGTAGCCTCTTTCTTGGCCTTTCTTCACATCGCTGTGCATCACATGAAAATTACCGACGTTTTATGGGGCACTCGCCATGGAAAATATTGGTTAAATACGTGAGATAAACCATAAAATTGGAAATTATTGACAAAAAATTCGAGGATGGAAAATGGATTTTGAGAAGCAATATGGAAATTCATGAAAAAGAAACAGAAGGAATAATTGCCACAACGAGTAAGCGAAGAATCTCTGTAGTGTCCACTGAAGAGCATGAACTACAAAAAGGCTGACTAAAATCATATTCGAATTAAAATCAGAAACAGTAACTTTGTTATTCCTCATAAATGTATCAAAAATAACCAGGGTTTCAATGTCCAACTTCATCTTCAGGTACGACGACACCTTCAGGCCTTCAGATCTTTAGATCAATTGAAGACGACAACGAACGTCGATACCCAAGTAGGATTTAAGTTGTATGGAATCACAAAATTACCGTTTTATATTATAATGTGACCAGATTCCAAAATAAGAGACCCCTAAAACAACCAAGTATTCGATTTCTTAGACCGAAGACCAAGATTCAAATGCCAGGGGTCGTAAAATCAAGAGAGACCACAAGGAAATACGCATTAGAAAAACAATTAGGAAAACGAGACGTTAGGAAAGACTCATAAAATTCTGGGTGTTCAGGAAAATATGAACAAGAGAAGCGGTGGGATATGAGCAGATCGCAGCAAACAGAGAGAGAGAGATGAACGGAAAACTACAATGTTGAATTCTTTGAACTGCTGCCTAGTCTAATCAAACAGTATATATGTTCAAGTTTTTCATAAGGTTACGCCTTAGAATTTCGCTAATGATCCTAAGATGGTCACATGATGGCGCTGAAATTTTTTTTTTAATGCGCGCACGGCAAGAGAATATCATTTTTGCAAATGAGGCCAGACATAACCCATCCAGCAGCAGAAGCTTAGGTAAAAGCAGGAAAAAAGCACTAACGTCATCACTGAAAAATACCACATATAAGGTAAAAAAACGCTAGCTTTTCAGGACTAATCCTGCCTATAGTACACGAGGATAGAAACGGAAAACTACGGGGGGACACATCACTCGTTCACCCACTTAGCGGCTGGAATCAATCAATCGCCGGGCAGCAAGGAGGACGAATTTCCTCATGTTCCCTCCGGCGTGAAATACTCCTGGAACGCTTTCCCGCAGTCCGTCCTCGGCATTCCAGTCCAGAGACCCCGTCATCACATATGTGTGAGAGCATATATATCCCCCCCCCCTGATAACATATTTACTTCATACACAACTCCCAATCCCGACGCCGAAGTCCATGGCCCTAATACCCTTTCCACACACGAATGCACTCTCTTCCGTCCTCACAATCCTCTTTCACTCTCCCTCGCATTCAATCCTCAAAAACCTTTCCGATTCCCAACGCCATGCAAATTTCTCTCCGACCGCAATCAGGTCAAACATATAATCCCTCCGGCGGCAGTGGCCACGGCGGTAGTAGGAAGAAGATATTAACGGCACCGCAGAAAAGCCACATTTAGGGGAAAAAATAAGAATAACCACTGTTGAGTATGAACGCTGGCATGGTGGAGCAATTCCAATTTAACGAATAAATACCCAGAGAAAAAAACACTATTGAGAGTGTGTTGTACTTCAGCTTAAACAGCACTAAACTCAGCAGTCAGTTCAGTTTCAGTCCACCTAACTGTACATCTATATCTACGAAATTCCGTGTGGCATGGGGTGATTCCACACCAGGCATGAAGCCCTCATCCCGGCTGAAATCAGAACTACGTGCACATTCCCTCGGATGTAAGGCGCAGGCCAAAAGTAGTCAGGACGACAGTGCGCGGTCAGACCAGAAACTAGGAGAGTGGACAGTATTATGGTTGAATTTTTTAGCATGATTCGCACGGGTAAGGTACTGTAGAGACTGAACTACCGAGAGGGCAGTACTGAAAATTTGCAGCATGACAGTGAAGGAACTGTACAGTGGAAACATTGTACTGATACTGTGCTGTAGTACAGAGCTGGAAGTGTACTGTTGCAGTAAATGTACCGCAAAAAAATAAAAAGAGAGAGAATAAAAAGAGAGTTACAGAACAAGCAGAAGAAAAAAAAGAATTACTCTAGCTGAGTGGCAAAATTGTTCCTAAGCCGGCGAGTCAACGTGCCACTCCGCTGTTTTGTGGTTTGGCCAGACCTTCATTCTTATGACTGCTTTCTGGTCCTCGCCTGGCGGGGAATGGGACATTTCGGCGCGGCCGTTTGAGCGTCGGCCGTTTTGCCTCAGGGACGTTTGGGCGCAGGAACATTTGGGGGCAGCCTTTCAGGCACAGGAAGGTTCCGGTTGCCATTCGGCTAGTAACGAGGCTTTTATGAATTATAACCCCATCTGATACCTTATAATGTGACTTGTGGTAGTATTATAAAATGTTTAAAAGAATTGATGTGGCAAACTATTCTGTTTGTATCAATTTAAGCATGGTCTTGAGCACCCTTCCAGTCCAGTTACACCACAATTGGAGAACAGATCGACCTCACTTGCTGCACAATTTTTTACTCTAAGTAACATGCAATGAAATTGCCATGAGAAAAAAACCTCAAAACATTTTTTTCTCAAAACAATCTCATCGAATTTCACCACCGTATTCGCGGCAGGCCTGAATACTTAGTATGCTAAGTAATATGGTTCATTTCACCACGACTAATCAATCTAAATGTGACACTTTCAAAGACCAATTTATCAATAAAAAGAAGAAATTTATCCGAATAAAATTATTAGTTGAAGGCGTAACCCTGTGGATAATTGTGGAAAATGACGAAAAAGTGCTCCACACTGAGAGAAAAGGGGCCAAATTGGACTTCCGTGAAAAATGTTCAGTGTGAATGCCACCAGCAACAATAATGCGAAACTTCTCAATGAATGTGTTTTTCCTTCCTATTCTCGTTTATTATCCATACCATTTCCCCCCACCTATCATCTTTCATTGACCGGACCTGACCGTGACGCACCTGACGTCAATTAACAACCTTCACTTCTGATTGTTTTAACTGATATAGAGTCTTAAACACCCTATGCGAAATAGATTTTATGTGTTCATTCCACGATAAGGTTTTATTTAGTGTAACTCCTAAGTTAGTGTAACTAACTTAGGAGTTACACTAAATAAAACCTTATCGTGGAATGAACACAAAAAATCCATTTCGCATAGGGTGTTTAAGACTCTATATCAGGTTAAACAATTTAGACACCTTATCCCTGTCCCCCTTCGCCAAAAATTAGTTGATACTCTCGTTTACCCACACACAGACTATTGCTGTGTGGTATATTCTGACCTTACAAACGAACTAAATCTAAAACTCCAGAGGATTCAGAACTCATGCGTGAGGTATATCTTTGACATCACATATTACGAACATGCGACAACATATTTTGAAAAACTAAGACGGCTAAAAATACAAAATAGGCTCTTACTTTATAAGGCAACATTCATGTACAAGCTAATAACGACAGAAATTCCCACATACTTACACCGAAATGTACAATATAATGCTAGGACAAATAAACGTCCGACACGCTGCATGGAAGAACTTTATATACCACGCTACCGAACATCTGTCTACGCTAGGTCTTTCCATGTCACCTCTTGCGAAGTATGGAATCAATTGTCAAACGAAGTAAAAAAATCTGAAAATGCAAGTCAATTCAAAAAGAAATACCATGAAATATTACTACAAAAGAACTAAATATTGTAAATGAATTAAATATTGTGCTACACTGTACAAAATCAGATGTTTTTAATGTGTATTCATACATTTGCCTTCTTGTTAAATATTTTGTTAAATATTGTCGGATTCTGTGATATTGATGTATCATGTAAATCTTCCTATTGTATGTACTACTTGTTGACTCTAAGATATGTATAATCATGTTTGTTCCTAAGGGACACACTTGTCCCGGAATAATGAATTTCATTATTCATTTCATTTCATTTTAATTTCACTTCTCTCCCCCCCCCCTCTTCTCTATATATTGTCTCGCATATGATGTAAATGTAACTTGATAATGATTGCTGTCCAGTCGAAAGCTGGGTCGGCAGTAAACTTTTAAGCCTGGAATATAGTAAGCCAATTTTTCGTCACGTCCAAGAAATTATTCATACGAGATTGATAAGACTTGAAGGAAATACGTTAAAATAAATCAATAAGCAGTAAATCATGGAGATATTTAGGTGGTCGTGGTGCTAACTTCATTATTTCCACAAAACCACTGCAATAACTAAACCACAATCAACTCGCCGTGTGGAAATTCAGATTTTATCTTTTGAAAAATTTCCGATCATTCCAGAACCTATGTAAATGCTGAAATAGTTTTTAGCACGTTTAAAAATAACATCCATGCAAACATATATTTGTGCCCTACTTTTATAAATGCATTCCAAATTTTCAATCCGATGGGAATTAGCGAACAACTCGTGTCCAGTTAAAAGCTTCAATCAAATAGGAGTTGATGTGTGATTAAGCAAAACAGGTAAAAAATGATTTTCTACCTAAAATTTTGCAGTAGTTGAGAAAAAAATACGGGAATATTTTTGCCTCGTTTGGTCAAATCAAATCGGACTTGCTGCCCTTAATCGGTTTTCGAGGTAATCGATACCAAAAACGCAGCTGAAGTGTGCGCTTCGACCAAAATTGCACAGTACGCGGATTCGAATTCGTGTCGTAACTAGGCGGTGAAATTGGTGATTAGCGGTGACGCTTCCATACAGGATTGCATTGGTAATCAATTGACTTAGGCCTCTGAAATACCGTTTCATCCGCAAATTTTTTACGGCATGGGTCGATATCATTCGGGCCACTTCATTAAAGGACAAACGACAAAAAGGCCAACAAATGATTACGATATCGCTCGTATCCCAGGGTTACCGAACAACGTTGGTTAATTTGGTGAAAGTTTTCAACGAATCATCATAGGTCGTTCAATCCCAAGATTGGTTGAATGTAGCCCTCCACCCTTCCCTGTCTAATAATAGGTCCATTACCTCCTGGTATCTCTTTCTATGTACTTTCCTCATATGTACATATTTGATCCATGAACTTATTCCTAGGTCTTCCTATGGGGACTTTTTCCTCGATTTTACCTTCAACTATGTTCATTCGTGTCTCAGGGTGTGTCCAATCCATCTGGTTCTTCTTTCCTCTATGGTGTTCCATATGGTCCTTTCTTCTTCTACTCTTCTGCACACTACATTATTTCTTATTTTGCCCGTCCATTTCATCTCCAGCATTCTCCTCCATTTACAACGAATAATAACACTTAAAATGTGGACACAAATTATCGGATTGCATGTACCAGAGCTTGTATAGTATCTGCACATTATTCCTTCTCTAAGAGGGATTTTCTACTGGTAGTGGTGAACATTATCAACCCTTCTTGAATAGGCGCGCCTATTTTGTGACGATAGGTTGGGTCTAACGTTAAGCGAAATATCAAATAAATTGAAACAGAAGAGGAGAGCATCATCAAGTATTCTTGAAAGTATGTGTACATACCATTTAATCCACACTTCGCATGACTTCACAAGCAAACTTTGAGGACGCAAAAATCAGCAATTATTCAGGTTAGGAAAGGGGCTCTAAAGTTAACAGCACTGGCAGTACACATATCACGTGTAGCCTTCCAAGGCAACGAGCGTAGCATCGTCTGAAGCATAGTGCGAATATAATGGAAGCGGAAGAGGTGTGCAAGGGTAAGGCAGTGAATAGAAAAATATCTTTACAGAGTCAGCTTTACATGTCTAACAATGATAATGAAACCATTATATGAGCTTATAACTCGAAAAAGGGATATGCGTGACGGGTATGTACGTCAGTAATTAAGAAAAACAAGAGAACCCTTAAGGTAATTTGAGCGAGATAGTTCCCTCGTCAAAATGGATATGATATTTGAATTTTGCGTTTAAATTTTAGCAGCTGTTGGAAGCATGAATTAAATATTGTAATATTGATTGCGAAATAATACACTATGATACGACTAAAATTCTAAGTACTGAAATAGAAACATCAACATAAGCCTTCAATTTTACTCATTTCTTTCGCGCGGTACGTTTAAAACTCCTTCACAACGAAAGGTTTGTTTATGATTCAGAAAAAAATACTGCGGCGACATCATTTATTAAAAAAAAAAGCTGAGGAAACATACGAAATATACTCTGTTAATTTTTGACGAGATCTAGGTGTTAAAAATACCTCATTTTTTAAAAATAATGTCTTTCATGTAGTGTACAAACGTACCATTTCCCAGGTAAAAGAACTAGAATTTTTCGTCAAAAATCTCGGAAGGAAGTTCGATAAGGGGCTGATATTTTGGTATTTTCGGAAGGATGAGATATTTTTCTTTAAAATAAGACCAAATTCATTGATTTTTAGGTGTAATGATATTTTTCTCATAGTACCATAACAATAATTTAAATAAATAATGTCATGGCCAAAATGACACAAGTCTCCGTTCGCTTCAATGCTCATGATTACTTATTTCCCGGCAACCCATGTGGCTACGAGATCCGCAGTATTCCCAACCGTCTATTCTTCCGTCGTCTGCGAGGCGTGCAAAACCTTTCTAACACTTTCCCCGGCCCCACCCAAACTATAAACCATTTCCCGATATATTTTTTTTTTCACCGGCCACTCACTCCAACTTCCATTGGACGTCCATAGATGTCACTCTTTTCCCTCCTCCTAGCTCCCATTCCTTCCCAATATCTCTCTTCCCTCCTCTCCCACCCCCAAACATCTCCACTTTTTTCCCCAACTCCGAAGCATTCAGCATCTTCCTTTCACAGCCCTCCCTTCATCCCATGCCTGCCATCCTCTCTACCGTTCCCATGGGGACAACCATTCCATCTCTTCCGCAGAGTCAAAATCAATTCCGACTGAATCCACTTTTTTGTGAGTCCCACGAGATGTAGAGAGAGAGGGAGAGAACATGGGAGAGAAGGTGGTTGTGAGCGGAGGTAGGATGAGAAATGTAGGAGACCTGAAAACTTTCCACACCTGAGCACATATCCCTCCAGTAAGAAAACCACCTCCCACAGCCTCCCTTTGGAGCAATACCCCCCCCCCCCTAACAATATGAAACAGTCCAACCATCCAGCACAGAGACATACATACCATACCACCAAGATTCTTCCTTCATATCAATACTTCAATTTGGACTTCAGTGAGCTTTACGAGAGCGAACCCGAAAAATATCCAATTCATTATATGAAAGGAAATTAAATAGAGGCGTGGAAGCTGAGGGATAAAACTTTTCCTTGAACAACGAGTCAACGTGGCAATCCTCTGGTTCTTGGTTGGGCCGAACTTCGTTCTCATGACGGCATTCTGTTCCTCCTGTGACGGAGAATGGGACATTTCGGGGCGGCCATTTGGGCGCAGGGACGTTTGGGCGCAGGGAGGTTCCCGTTACCATTCGGCTGGTAACCATGCTTTTATGATTTAGAGCCTCATCTGATACCCTATCATGTAACTTGTGGTAGTATTATTAAATATTCAAAATAAAATATTATATATTTCGGCAGGTGTCAATATAAACAATGAACGTCTAAAACTTAAACGTAAAACTTAAAAAAACGTAAAAAAAACAATAGTTATATTACGCAATGACCTGGAGCCGGGGGAGCATTGAACTGGGATTTGAAGTGCATGCCTAAGGGAGATAGATTTGTCGCATGAATCGAGGTCGAAATATAAGGTTGAGAGCAAAGAATGTAGTGTTATTGAAGAACGGTAAAGATCATACAGACGGAGAAAAACGCCAATTAAGATGCCCTTCCAAGAGCTGGACCTAGGAAAATAGTGCTCTGAAATAAGGAGGAGAAAAACGATTGAACGACCAATGGCGATGATGATACAGAATTGAAAAAACTATTGAATTGTGATGAAAGCATTAACGTATAGAATTGCAAGGATAGATTAAATATGGAAGCCATCATTAAAAATAATAAAGTACGCCAAAGAGTATAAAAACGAAGGAATGAAGCAGTGGGCCGGTGAGAGAAATGAGTGGAGATTTTCCGCATACTAACAATCTTCACAATGATGAATAAATATAATATGTATATACTTGGAAGTAGCACAGCTCTTCTTCGAGTAGTTCATTCGATCGAAATCTGCTAAGAATCCACCAAAAAGAGGCAAAAATTAGGAGGAAGGAAGATGAATGTGTCAAGAGCTATGAATCAGCACTCCACGAAACTGGCACAGGCGAAAACTGGCGAAGTTATTGATATCAAGCGCAAATGACACAGAACCAACACATTTTCAATTTGAAACTTGGAAAAAGCAGGTCGGAAAAATATGAATGCATGGCTACATAGAAAATTAATTTTCATTCCAAAAGCACATCATAAAAAATGGAAAAAATATTCATAAAAATGAAGCAAAAAGCTGACCAAACACAGATGAAAAAGAGAACCAATCAAAAAATCCCACATGTAATTCTCAAGAATAAAAAATGTAGGTCGTGAAGGAAGATTACTACGCTTGTAAATGGGGAGAATACATTTTTACACGGAAACCAGAGGAAAATGCGCAAGCATGTCTAAGTTTTGCGAGCATATATTCTCTAACAATAAAACGACTCCAAAACTCGCGGAATACATTCTCCGAGCACGTCACAAAAGCCCGTGTTTGTCTCGTGCGTCCCATGGAAACGGCGCATGCGCGCGGCTCGATATCCGTGCGCGAGAGAGGAATTGAGGGAGAGTGGAAACGGGGTAAGTCAACTGCGAACGGTGACCTTAATCCGCACACGAGGGATTATGGGAAGGGGGGCCTTAGAAAGGGTACGGCGAGGCGATGAGCGGAAGTAACACACGCTTTGGGAAAGGAGAAAGGGAATTTTTTTTATTTTAAGGGTTACGCCTTGTCGAACCTTTTTTTGTATATTTCTTCATCCCGAAAAAGGCCTAAGCGGTTATACGATGCATCGATCGTGAAAAATGATATCGCACAACGATGTTGAGCCACCGGGCTGCGCGATAATACACCGCCTAACGATATCACCTCATCATGCGATTTGCGATCTGATATTTGAAAACATAACAACAATGATAAATATGTATCCAACCAACGGCAATGGACAACCGTAATTAATTTTCCTTGCTGCGTTCTCGCAGAAAATTATTCTATACAATGACAAAAGTAAAGCAAATGACTAACGTATTTTAATAAATAATTACGCACGATATCACGGCGATACTAAACGGTACGTGATTGGCATATGATTATAAAGATTGATATCGACGATTAAATGACTGTAATTCATTTTTCAGTACTGTGCCGACCTATTCTCATATTTTGATTCCTTTTGTGAGTAAGTTCTAGCAGCAAGGAGGAAAAAATGAGATATGGTATGAGCCAGTAACTTTTTGGTGTACCTATTGCATTCCTATTACAGAGAGCAATACCCCACAAACAATATGAAACAGTCCAACCATCCAGCACAGAGACATAAATACTATACCATCAAGATTCTTCCTTCATATCAATACTTAAATTTGGACTTCAGTGAGCTTTACGAGAGTGAACCCGAAAAATATCTATCTATCTAATTCATTATATGAAAGGAAATTAAATAGAGGCGTGGAAGCTGAGGGATAAAACTTTTCCTTAAACGAGTCAACGTGGCAATCCTCTGATTCTTGGTTTGGCCGAACTTTGTTCTCATGACGGCATTCTGTTCCTCCTGTGACGGAGAAAGGGACATTTCGGCGCGGCCATTTGGGCGCAGGGTCGTTTGGGACTATACCTATACGCAGGGACCTGTGCCTAATGAGATGTACATGCGTTATCAAACTTTCAGCGCGATAATTCAATAATATGATATTAAGCCATTCAGTAACAAACACTTCTTTCCATATGCAAAATTCATACCGCGATGCTATATCTTAAATATCCCAGAATACTGAGCCTGAAATCCGTTGGTGATTTTTAAGCCCGCCGAAGATGAATCGGGGCCGTATTAAGGATTTTGTACGTATTTTTTATTCGAATATGAGAGAGAGGTCGGACTAAAAGGGAGAAGAACCTGCAGGAGTAAAACAAATGAACAGAGACCAGAGAAGATGAAAAATGAACGATACGATCAACCGGCAAGCTCAAGATTACGACTACCTATTCACGGTTGGTCCTCCTAAATCTCATCCCTGGCAAGCACGCGAGAATTGTTTCAAGAAATCGCATGGAAATATACCTGAACGCGGTAGGTGTACAGCCCCGCATCTGACTGGTTTCAAGAGATAAAGGCATGATGATATAGGATTTGTACTCGAGGTCAGGCATCATCCGCGGGCTAAGCCGTACAGCGCACGTCGATTCACAACTACCAGGTTATCGATGGACCAGAACTACAGGCTATTTGCATAAATACGAAATAATTTCTGCACAATACAATAAGGGAGAAAAAAGTTTATTCAAAGCCGTAAAACTCGAAGAATAATTAAATGAAACAAATGAACGAACACCTTTACGAACATGTCTAGTTAAACTTGGTGGCACTCGCCAACGGAGACCTTGAGGTCAAAGAAGATGAAACTACTATCGCATCGCATATTTAGCTATGTGAGAATCTCCCATTTCGGTCCTAAATATTAAGAGAATTTGCGATAACTTTAATTGGGGACGTCGGATTTTGAGCGTCAAAAACAGGGCCTTTTTTCAAATAAAATGTTGTAAAAGAGCAGATAAGGATAGGAAAAAAATTCTACATGCATAAGTAAACGTAGAAATTATCATTCTATCAAATGCATTTTATTTCGTTAAAATGGGCCTACATGAAGATACATCTTCCTAAACTCAACGGACTCGACTGTTTTAATAGATAGTTGTGTAAAATATCGCTTAATTGGTAGAGGCACAAAATCTCATTCCAACCATGATACATACGTTGCATCCGTTAAAATACAACGTTTATTTTCGAATTCCACTCCCCGATTATCTTTACAAAAAAACGTCAACTTGTTCGTTTAAGTTAGCAGTCCAAAAACATAAAAATAAAATTTAAATACCAGGTGGAAAATAGAAAATTCCGAGCATTTATGTGTACAAAAATAAATAAATTAAGATAAAGATATCGCGTAATGTGATTTTGCTGGAATATGGAAAAGTATCACACACACACACACACACACCAAAAGACATATTTTTCGTCGCCTGGTGTCTGAAAAGGCGAAGAAAAGTGAAAATCGATCACCCTAATGAACTTACACCCTACCAACATTCGCGAACGCTCTCACGATCCGAGCTACGCTGAAGTGGCCTCCTTCCTCGTTCCTCGTCGCCCGTGATTTAGCTCATTTTTCGGAAAAGCTATTCTCGTAAAACAAGCGACGAAAATCTGGTGCTGTATTCAACAATTCAAATAACGCTCTTATATTTTTGCTGTTCCTTTTATGAAACAAGTAAAAAACTTTCCTCGCACGTGTCCTAAAGGATCAACAATTTACAGTACGTTCAGAAAAAGTTTACTCCCGGTCAGGTTATGGCAGTCGAAAAAATTCTGATGGCCAAGCATCGATAGATAATTTTGCCCTTACTCCTTCCATGAATGTTATTTGTTTCCCTGCGTTTAATGAGAAAAATCAGCACGCGGTTATATTTCGTATATGCACACCAATAACGGCAGGCGGATTTGGAGGGACACTAAGGATATGAACACTTAGATAACGGTCTCTAAAACTTCTGCCCACTTCACTATCTTACTTCCGTCGAGACAACAATGAGAATCTTGGGTATGCTTGAGAATACAGGGAGACGTAGATCAGCGTAGTAATTTCGGAGGGAGATTTAACGAGATGTAACCAGTATCATAACCCGCTGGAGATTGATTTAGAGACGAACATGGGACAAAATCCAAGGTGTCAACGGTCACATCCGCCACTGGAACATGTAAATTTTGTCACTTAAGTAACGCATCCCACCAGTCTACTCTTTCCTTCAACTTCTAGCATTACACGGTGTCGAACGCGGTACGATCGAATGAATCGTAAACCAAGATTTAAGTAATCGCAACTTCTCATTCATTTGAGTAATCTCGCAGCAGCTTGGTAGGTTTTTGGACACTTTTTATCTTACAGGCTCATCATTCTGTTTTCGCAACATATACTACACGGAAAAAACATGGAAATATAAGTAAATGTACCCTGTTAAGAGGTCAGTATTTCACAAAAAAAAAGAACATGCACAAAAATATAGATCAAGGGAAAATGAAGAAAAGGAGAACATTATTTCGGCGAAAAGCTAAAAATATATTAGGAAATCACCACCACCGTTTAACAGCTGCAGTTATCGTTCCATAACCACGCCTTTGCACAATTTATAGAACTCTCAACACCCAACTAATGATTCGCCATTTCAACGTTAATTACTCCGTCTAGACGGGCGAGATCGTTTCTCTATCATTTTTGAGCGATCTCTAAAAGCAGCGTCACCAACCATCGACCTCCCATTTTCCATGCCTGCATTAATGCTGAAACGTCTGAGCAACGTCGATCCAAAGAAAAGGATAGGAGGTTCTCTTGGGGGAGGAACACAAGCAAAATGACTCGTGAAAGAATGATTAGAGATATAAAACGGACCAAAGCCTCGATATCTCAAAGTTAATTCATTGTCATTAAAATTTACGTGTTAGGTAACATGGAACATTTACATGTTAGGTAACATTCGCCTATTCCTCCAATCTTACAACTAATTGCATAAATACCGTCATTACTTTCTGCTATTTACCTTTCCGGACTGATTATATTAAATGATTAAACCTGTACATTCCGCAATCACTTCCATTGCATTTTCCACGAAAAAAAAACGATTCATAATTTAATCAATGGCATCCTTGTAGCTCTATGAGCCACGATGTCTTATACCTGCTTCGCCAGAGCTGTTGTAATATGTCTAATAAAAGATTCCTCAAACGGAGCTTGAGAGTAACTGGAAGCCTCGGCACATTACTCTTCAATTGACGATTCCAACCGTAATACTAAGCGAGAACCTTAAGAGAGAATTTTTTCATCATAAGATGAAGGTAAGGCGATTGGTTGGTCATGATGTGGTCGACCTAAAACCGAGGTCATTTGCGACATTAGAACATGTTCATCCGGTTGCTACGAAAGGCATTACTTTGGGATTGGAGGATGGGTGTAGAGAAAACCTGGGGTCGGCATTATCATGCTTTCAACTAGAAATGCCAGTGAGATCACAATACAGCATCCCATTCGAAGGACGAAGGGCTTCACTTGAAGAGCTACCAACAATGCATTAAGTAAGAATCCAGGTGTCCAATAAAGTACCTTTAAGTCTAACAAACCGTGCGGTTTCAGGGTGAATATTGTGAAATTTTCCCATGTTAGAAAAGAAAGCTATGATTTTAGTTAGAGTTATATAGAGTTAGATAGAGTATAATGAAAGTTAAAAAAGAAAGAATGCAAATTCCACTTAGAGAAAATTTAATACACGACCCGGGTTTCAACACATTATGTCATCTTCAGGTGTCTTTCTTTTCTTCAGGTGTAACCTTTAAATCTACCCGGCTCTAACCCGAGCCTTCGGGACTGGTAGCCAGAACTATAACTACCACAATCACCCGATCCCTGAGACGAAAGCGTTTAGAATCGGTGAGCAGGTTTCTAGAAATGTTAGGGCATAAACTTCGGCAATCGATATATATTAGATAATTTATGTCTTACCTTGAATTAATATCACACAAAAAGATAATTTTCCCGAAAAAATACATATTTATAGTCATTAGTACTTAGGCGAATATGTATGAAATATATTGCTTGCATTTTTTAATCCCTGCAACCTATCATGAGATGGACTTCACCGATTGCGATGCTATTTTATCGCAGAATGGTAATATTAATTTCAGGCAACTTTGATTCGCCCATTTTCCAAGTAAGTCCGAACCGTGGTCAACTGCAAGCCGGTTACTATTTCTACCCACCCCTAAGACCGAAGTGGTCCGTGTTTATGCATAGAAATACTAACTGCAAGAGACTTAAAACTTATACAGCTACTGCTGTAAAGGTAACTTCCATGTATAGAGCTCCCTTCAACCCCAGATCCTTGAAATAAATGCTAGATGTATCCTACCATACCAGGGCTGTATTTTAACCGCCTGAGCTATGTTAAAACGTTAACCCATGAAAGATTTTTGTAACTCCGTCTAGACAGGAGTGAGAAATACTCTTCCTGAGATCGCATCACTTCCACGTTTCTCCCTTGTTTTTTCGAAGCGACCTCTCTAAAAGCATTACTATTAAACGCATCGGCCCCTCCTATTCCACGCCAGCACGTAAAGGTTAAAATGTGAGAACCATGAAGATTTCAGGTCGGGGAGTTTACGCGTGGAAGAGGCGTACATATCGGAAGAGGGGGTTTGGGTGGAGGGAGGAAGATGGGAGGGGGGGGGTGGAGAGGCAGCGAGGGATGGCTGAGAGAACAAGCAGGCCGTCTGGAATTAAGCGGGAGGCAAGGGAGTAAGGAAGGCGAGGCGCAAGACAAGGGGTTGGGGAGTCAGATTATACGGGAGATGACTTGGCTGGAAGGACAAGAGACAGAAGTTCAGGCGACTGGTTAAGGATTGTGCGTGAGCAAAACAGAGAGCGAAGAGGAGAGACGAGGAGGAGGAAGAAGAGATAAAAGGCTTAAAATTCGTAAGGATTGAACCGCGTTCATTACAGAAATGCGCTCGAAAATGGGAGAAAGTCCGCCTTCGCACACTATACGCACCGCCGCGGCAAGCGAGGCCGCGAAACAACGACTAAGAGTTAAAATACTTGCTAAGCCAAGGATTGGCTGCGACCGAGGGGTGGGCAACTTCAAAAACAAGTGTACAACGCATTTACATTTCAGCCACTTCTATCCATTTCTAACTATTTCCATCCATTTCTGTCCATTTCAAACCATTTCTGTCCATTTCTATCCATTTTTGTCCAGTTCTAACCATTTTCGTCCATTTCTAACGTTTCTGTCCAGTTCTAACCATTTCTGTCCATTTATATACATTTCTGTCCATTTGTATACATTTCTGTCCATTTCTAACCATTTATGTCCAGTTCTAACTATTTCTGTCCATTGCTAACCATTTCTGTCTATTTACAACCATTTCTGTCCATTTATAACCATTTCTGTCCATATCTATCCATTTCTGTCCATTTCTCTGTAGGCCCCGTTGGCGGCGGCGTAAAGTCCTCGCCTTCTAACCCGAGGGTTGCGGGTTCGAGTCCCGCCTGGGTTGATTATTCACAGCCCAGAACATGGGTGTTTGTGTTCGTCAAATGATATATTAAAACACTAGTAATTGGGGAAAATTGTAAGTGCTAAAGAAATTATTATTATTTCTATCCATTTCTGTCCATCTCTAACCATTTCTGTCCATGTCTATCCATTTTTGTCCATTTCTATCCGGTTCTATCCATTTCTAGCCATTTCTGTCCATTTCGCGACCATTTCTCAACAATCGTACACCATTTCTCAGAGTTGCATACCCCTCGGTTGCGACTAATTTTTGTTTCTGTTAAATTTAATGTTGCACAAAATTATCCCATTTGCAGGATGGCGTTTTGCACTTCAAAACCCTCTTTTTTTTACAAAAGTTACATTCACCATCCGTGGAATTTTTCAGAAGGCACACAACAGTGTATATGTTCATTTTTATAAAGTACTCAGGCCTGCCGCGAATACGGTGGTGAAATGCAATGATATTGCCTAGAGAAAAAAATTGACCCCAGTTCGTATGCATCCTTCTTAAATGCAATGAGGATTAGGTAGCGTAGTCGGTCCAGGACGAATTCTTCTCGAGGCAATTTTATTGTGCGATCATTTTTAGCAATAAAACTAAATTAATTCCACCCAAGTGAATAATAAAGGGAAGAAATGAAATTTTCAATAACACATATCTCAGTATCATGCGTTTTTTTGAGCAATGGGACCGTGGCCCGCAACAGAAGGAAGAGAAAATGTTAATATCTGTTTTAAGCCCATGTACAAATCTCACCAGTTAAATATTAGAGTTGCTCAGCGTAAAGAAATAACTATCATAGAGTCCGGCAGTTATTCTAATTTCAACCGCCAAATACTGAAGACGGACAGGAAAAACTGACCTTTTAAAATTCTGTCTGCAGTCTGCAAGAACAAACCAATTCATCATTACTTTTCTTTCATTACAATCTTATAAAGAAAGAAAAATGATGTGAAATGGAACTCTTTAGTCATTCGTGATCCAGTCTATAGATTTGCTCCCTGGTCATCTAATCCCTGTGAGATATCATTATTCTTAAAATTGTCCAAACTGATGCAACTTTATAATTGAAGGAGGAACTCAAAAAAATAATATGCCATGGCGACCCAAACAATGTCCACAACTAGGGGTCGAACGTGGATCTCCCCATTGCTATTCTGTGCGATTTTACACTACCAATCGAACTTCTTGATGGTGCTTTATATGAAGTGCTTTCGCCAACAATCGGCATTTCAACTAAGAATTTCGTAAAAAAATATACAACTGGAACGCAACAAGGCAGAGTAGTCGGTATGAGTGGGGAGGTGGGTAGGCATGAGCGCAAGGTCGTTCGATATCGATTGTATTAATCCTTCGATATAGATCTTCGCAACCATTTCCACCTCACGTCCGCCATTAATGTGCTCACTACCCACATAGCACAAAATATCTACTAGATATCTACAGCATATCTTCAATGTCTTGGATATTTTAAATATCTACTAGATGTCTAGAATATGTCTATTTTGAGCGACGACTCTTATTATATGTCTAGTGCAATTAGCCAAAAAACACCGGAATCTAAAAAAAATGTAACTGCTATGCTTTTTGGTGGATGGATAGATGAAGTCATTGCACACATGTGCACCAAAAAAGCAAGGGAAATTCTTCTGGCAAATGTTTATAAAAGCGATTTAAAGTTAAGAAAATTCGTATTTTAAATGATACAATGAAAAATACGAAGTTAAGGCAATAACTTTTACAACAAAAGTTGTAGAAGATAAAACATTCTACGAATTGGTAGTAACCCGATCAAAATCCAACAATTAGTTAACCCAGAAGGTCGATTTAAACAAAGAAATCGCTCATTTTTCATTATTTAATTATTCAGTAGGTTTAAACCTCAGCACCTTGAAACAATAAAAAATGATATACCTACGTAATAGCAATGAGATCCCAAAATTCTGGATATCAAAGTTGAATAGTTTGAACAAAATAATGGGTTAAAGGATAAATGTTTAAGCGCCTCTATCGATGGCCATAGGGCAGCTGCTTTGTTTTAATAGATATTAAAATGAAGGTAAAGGTTTAAAATTATAGATTCATTTTTAAAAGTTTCTTAATTTTTAAAATAACCGGAGATATTTAAATTGTTTATTAGTATGTATTTTTGATAATTTTGCAACTCTGTATAAACTACATGTTGCTACTAGCAACTATTACTTCTACTGTTATATATGTTCGTTCATGAACTTGTACATGAACACGTACGGGTTAATGTATCGTGTAACCAGGCCTTAAGTCATTTATCCTGAATTTTCCCAGTGGGTCCAATTTGAATATGAATGTTTAGAAAATATCTTCTCAAGATATCTTGTAGATATAGGAAAAGCGGACATTCAGATATCTACAATATGTCTAGAAGATGTCTACAAGTTATTACAAGATGTTTTTTAGATATTAGCAAAAGACGTATTAGATATTTTATAGATATTTTGTAGATATTTTGTGCTATGTGGGTAAGTATTTACTGCCATGGCTAACCCAAGGCAATGAACGAAAATAAGGCCCAAGTCTTCATTTCGCATAAAAATGCACAACCAAACACACAATATGTTGAAAAGCCTATGGTATGCTTGTGAAGAATACACTAGAATAAAAAAATTAATGGCGGACCTGTTTACTATGCGAAGACCTGTATCGAAGGAAAAATACAATCGACAACGAACGACTTTGGCATGAACGACCAATAAGGCTCCATGGCGGGCCAGTAGAGGAATATAAATGTATATCGACTTATCGCTCTGCAAGCCACCTCTTGGATGAGTGGCTGGGGGTGAGCATTCAGTAACATACACCACGCTACATTCCATCACAAAAAATGACACTCAGGCTTTAAATGCATCAGTAAAAAAACTCTCATTATGCACTTATCGGGAGGTGGAAAATTACCTTGATCCACTGCACTACGTGTTACAACTGTCGAAAAACTAAGAGGATTAATTTATTTTAGAGTTACACAAATGGACAGGAATACTAGAGTCAGAAACATTTAAAAATATTAATAAGTTTTTATTACTCCATCAGAGAATGCTTACAACATAATATGTTTCGTTAAATCAGGGAGTATCTTTAGGTAGCCATGTAGGTAAACCTGAATTATGGCTACCATCGTTTAAAAAATGGATTATGAGCACATATATAATGGAAATTCAGTATTTTGAAACTACAGTACATGCATCAAGTTAAATTAGTCACAAGAAATATATTACCATCAGACAGAGACTAAAATTGACCCAATAAACGGAGAATACTCCAAAAATCTTGAGAGTGGAACGCCGTAATTACTACTAAATAACGCTGCCCGAGAGAGGAGTAAAGAGGCACCTACGTACTTCACGACGGGCACAGGGTGATTTCCAGGGTAGGAGTGGTAGAGAGGGAGGCAAACAGGTTGGCTACGCGGGGGTAGTGTTAGACAGAAGACGGGGAGAAGCGAAAGGGGAAGTGGAGAGAGGATAACATGGAAAGGGAGAAGCCGGAAAGAGAGAGATTGCAGTGACAGTTGGCGTGGTTTGAGTAGGGGGAGGAGATGGGCGATGCGTGCCTTTGACATGCGGGAATGGGCGCGAAGGCAACGGAAAGAGAGACGTGGGGGGTTGATATTGGCGACGGGGAGGGAGGGGGGAGTAAACTAGGGTTGCCAACTATGGCACATTCAACTACCGATGAGGCATTCGGATTTGGACTTCAATGTTAACCCTCTATGGACGGAATTATGAAACATCAGCATGAAAAAAAGTGCTATTATTTTATTTTTTTAACCCTTTGAGTGCGGCATGACGTGATATCACGTCATGGGCACCGTGAGTGGGGGCATAGTGAAAGATGGAACACTCACAGTACCCTTTGACGGGATATCACGTCATCAGCGCCAGCGTTAAGACAACCACGACGTGATATCACGTCATGCCGGACTCAAAGGGTTAAAAGTGCTTTTAAATCATTTTTTTAAAATGTAATTTATTTCATAATAACATTTAATTTGATATGAGACGTATCTGTATTGTATCTACTTTATTTCAAATAATACTTTATAGAATAATATGTCAACAATGTATACTTCAAATTTACCTTCATAACGTACCTTTCCCAAACTTTCCCAGTGTTGTCTTTCATATGACAGCTGAAACTATTTGTTTCAGAGCTCCACTAGGCACGACGTCGTCAGTGAATAATGTCACACATTCATCTATTGTTTCTAAATTGTTTTATTGCATCCAAATTGTTTGACAAACCGCCGAAAGAGACGCAATGTTCCACACACTTAATCCAAAGCGTTACAATTCAATCTAGCGCGGCAACTAAATGGTAAAAGCCTCTTAAAAAGCAGATATTTCAATGATTTTGAAACGTAACAAATTTGACTCGCTCGTCTGTATAGGGGGTTAAGAGACGGTCGGAGTAGTTTCCTATCCCGCTTCATGCCTGAGTAAAAATATTATTTTTCAGGGTTGCTATAGACTGACGATCATGTAATGCCAAAACTTTTCCTGGTTTTCCAGCAAAAAATTTAATTTTTACAGGTTAAAGTATCCGATCTTTTACTAGTAAGTACTTTTAAACTGGCGCAAGAGTAGGAGTACATCAAGTTTTATACATATACTATGAGAGAATATAGTTTTCCGACTAACGAAGAGTCACCGCTATCGCTCTGGGAAAAAATTAGTGTCCTTTTCCATGGTGTATCACTGTTAAGCCTAAAACGTCACTCCTCAATCATTTCTACAAATTCGGATTTTGATTTGGAAAGGCAAATATCCAGACTAGTCTCTCATAAACCATTATTTATTTCAGCTTTTCCGGGCCCATTTTCAATTTACGTACTTTTCAAGTTCTGCGTCAACCTTGTTTTCCAATTTATTAAGGCATTTTCAGAGCAAAGCGTATTTAACGACAGAATCGCCTGAAGACGATCCAATTTTGCTACTAACCCTGCAGTTAATGTCGTCACTATCCATGACTAACTCTTGAGTTTTCTTGAAATCAACTCCTTTGGGGGTTGGCAACCCCTAAACGGAACCGAAGAGAATGGGAAAGTAAGGGGAACGCCGAGAGTGGGAGGATTTGAACTAACAAAACGACATATCCAGGATAGTTTCTCATCACTCTTTACTTTATTCTGGTTTTCCACGACCATTTTCACTTTTCAGGACTTTTCCAGATCGGTATCAACCATGTTTTCTCCATTTATTAGGGTATTTTCAGAGCAAAGCATATAAAACGACTGCACTGCCTACAAACGATCTAATTTTTCCAT
This sequence comes from Ceriagrion tenellum, assembly GCA_963169105.1. Classification (NCBI taxonomy): domain Eukaryota; kingdom Metazoa; phylum Arthropoda; class Insecta; order Odonata; family Coenagrionidae; genus Ceriagrion; species Ceriagrion tenellum. Next base: position 34,443,076 of record OY720643.1, on the reverse strand, counting down.
TGAAGGTAATTAGAGCGAGACAGTTCCTTAGTTATAATGGGAACCGTATTCGAATTATACGTTTTCATTTCAGCACCTGTTGGAAGCATGAAATAAATATTGTAGAATTGCGCAATTGTGCAATATATTACTTTTATATGACTCAAATTCTAATAGATTAAATGAAAATATCCCCATAAGTCATTAACTTGAGTCATTTTTTTCGGGGGGTTGGTTTAAAACTCCATCAAAGCGGAAGACATTTCTGTGATTCTGAAAAAATCACTACAGTGACAATATTTTCAAAAATAGTAGGGAAAAAATAAACTACACACTGTTAGTTATTTTCTACATCTACATCTACATAATACCCCGCAAGCCGCCTCAAAAGGCGTGTGGCAGGGGGTGTTAGGACACCAGCCGTCAACAAGAAAATCAAAGTTCCACCTAGCATTTATTAAAGTCCTTAATTATTCGGGGAAAAAACGAATTCCCAAACCTATCCGTTCGGCAAAATATCTCTCTTAATTTATCGATTCTGTCGATCCGGGAAGTATAATGTGGTTCTAATATGATGTTCTCCGTGTCGCTCTGAAAGATATCCATTCTCAATTGCTCAAGCAATCTAAGCCTAAATTTTGAGGAGATCTAGGCGCTAGCAATTCCTAATTTTTCAAATAATGTCTCTCTTGAGTGCATACACGTACCATTTCCCATGTAAAATGGCAGGTATTTCTCGGCAAATGTATCGTAATGTAGTGTGATAAGCGGCTGATGTTTTGGTATATTTGGAAGAGTGAGATGTTTTTCATTGAAATGAGACTGAATTCGTTTACTTCTAGGTGAAATGAAATTTAGCTCAAAATACCTTAATGTCGTCTATACACCTGACTAACTCTTTCACTTTTCCTGAAATCAGCTCACTCGGGGGTTGGCATCCCCTAAATGGAACCGAGGAGGGTGGGGGAGGAAGGAGAACGCAGAGGGTGGGAGGATTTGAACAAGCAAAAGGGCAAGCTCGCGGCCTAAGGAGGGATGTTGAGGGCGGGGAGGGGTGGGAGGGGACGCATGAATGGTGGTGTCGGAGATTTCCGCTTCCTCTCCCATAGTGAAGGGTGAAGAGTAAAATGCTCGAACAGGAATGGTCTGAAGGAGGCAATCAAGAGGGAAACAGCCAGATCGAAGACATAAGGAGAGGGACGGAGAGCGCAGAGCGATGAGTTTAACCTGCCGACAACGACAAATCAAAAGGTAGAGAAAAGTGCGCACGGTAATGAATGATGCCATTTGTAAAATCCGAAGATTCTTGAGAAATTGCGTGAAACTTATGCATGATGCATAAGTTTCACACAATATATTATACTGTGGAAAATTGCAAAGTTTTTCTTTTAGCATGATGCTATTTGGGCTGGTGTGGTGTCTATGAGCCCACTTCCCACGCCGAGGGATAAGAAGGATTATTTTGTAACTTTCGTGAAGATGTAGCGAAACATGGTGGAAGATGCGAAGAATGCCGTTTACAAAGGAACTGTACAACGGGACTAAATGTATCCGATTGCTTATTTTAATAGCAGGGATGGAAGAATTAACACTTCAATACCACAAAGTAATAGATTTATTAACACGACTGGTTTCGCCGGAGAGAAGCATCATCAGGACAACACCTCATGTGGAATCTATTACCATGTGTAATTGCAGTCTTAATTATTTTATCCCTGATATCCAGGGATTCCACCAAGTAAAGTCCGAAACTCTCGTCTATTTCAATAGCTCCAACATACGTTCAATGGTATCAGGCTCAACTATGTGGAAGTTGATATTCACATATGAAAAAACGATTTCGTTTTCTTCCATTGATTTATTTTTTCGGTACGACATGTTTCGACACATAGAGGTCATTTTCAAGTACCATGAAACATGTCGTACCGAAAAAATAAATCAATGGAAGAAAACGAAGTCGTTTTTTCATTTGTGAGCTCCAACATGACTCAGTGCTTTTGTACCGTACGTTTCCATCTCTCTCCTTAACTTGAGATATGCGAATGCGAAGATTAACTGAGAAGGAAGAAATAATACACGCTAACATGGTAATTCGCTGAAGGAGAAAAACGACAATTTGTCACGTGGACTTCGTACCATTAAAGCGTTGGCACGAGAGGACTCATAGCATGACATCATAGGGTAAGGAATAATAAAGTATTCTTTCCTTTACGGTGACATGCGCTCATTCTCGGGGCCGAATCTCGGAGACCACGGGGTAGTAATTGAACATATTCATAGTGAAGCATATCAAATGAATAACTAGCCATTGGTAATGACAGGAAAGCAGTTAAAAACAACAAAGGCTCAGTAATCACCAGGGATGGCTGAAAAAAAAGCTAAAATATGTCGTAAACTCGAAACTTAGAGAGCGATTCGGCATGTCTTTCCTTCATCCGACCGTACTATTAATCAATACAGTTGATTTTATATCCAAACGGAGCAAAACGTTGGGGCGGTCAGAGAGAAATTTGAATTCCAAGAAATTAAGACAGCCCAAATGCTACTCTTGCGGTTAATTTATCTCCGACATTCGGATCATCGCGTACTTTGAAAAAGGGCGTCGTGCGTTTATGAAGCAGTGCAGCTTCGCAAGCGCAGTCCGCAATGGAAGTCATTCGGATCATCTTCCTTTTGAATCTACTTATTCTTTTTCGCCTCGACCGGGATTGGAGCTCACCAGAGACGAGTTTGAAAGACGTCTTTCAAGAAGGGAAAAGGGCACAGACTGCTGATGCTGTAAGCGCTGGAAGTTGAAGTGTGGCGGGCCGCCGTGCCCTAGTGGTTCGTTTGTTTGTTTGTCCGTCGGTGCAACACTCCTCCCGTCTTTCATTCGTCGAAACCCCTTCGCAATAATCCTTCAAGCATGCGTATGCCAACAGAGCAAAATCACGCACACCCAAGCAGACATCACGGCATACTCCTCATCGCTTCCTAGACATTTCCTTCCTTCCTTCTCTTCTAGCATCATCCCACCACAACTACTTCCCCAAAATTATCCTCCTTTCCCGCCATTACTCGATATGCAAAAACAGAGTTAGGGTAGAGAACAGAGACACAAGGAGTGCACAGTCTGGAAGGAAGGGGCCGGATTGTTGCGATTATTTAGGAGAAGGATATATGAAAGAGTTTCAGGCGTAACTTGGTGGAAATATTTAATATCCATGAATGAAAAGATGATAGTAATGAGAATGAAAAGAATGAGAGAGACAATAAGAATGAAAAGACGATAGTAAATTTCCACACTGGTTAATAAGTACCGATCACTTTATGTCATTCACAAGATACCTTCCCCCAAATTATCCTCCTTTCCCGCAATTACTCAATATGCAAAAACAGAGTTAGAGTAGAGAACAGAGTTAGACACAAGGAGAATACCGTGAGAATGACATAGTGTCGAAACCGTGGTCGGTACTAATTAAACAGTGGGGAAATTTACCATCGCCATTTCATTCTTACCAGTATGGAGGAGAAGGATAGTTTGTGTGAGTCAATGCTTTTTTACATTTGAACGAGGTTTGTTAGGACAGGATCTTGCGTTGGAAATGTTTAATAGCTTTAACCAAGTTCTTTGACTTTTTCTGCATCGAAATAAAATGAAATGATGGGTATGTACATACATGTAAGAGCAGAAGCAACAGCATGAAGAAGTTGGGGCAATTAGGTATAAAAATACGGAAAAAAGGCGCAGAGTGCTACACAAAGTGCTAAGCAGTAATGAAGCAGGTAACTCACACCAACTTCCGAGATCACGTTATACCATAAGCTCAATCTGGTGTGAAAGCACGACATCCAACGTATTAGCAGGGGGAACGAGCGAGTAAGTCTTCCGGTCATCTGGCCAGCGCAAAGTTTCCCATCCACCAACCTGGACAAACCGGGCGGTTGACCAAACTGTTCTTCACGGGTGAGCTACCCACGGCTGTTCCTCCCACTCGAGGGAAACAAGAAACGGATCTCCAGATGGGAAGTATAAACGAGAGGAACGTCCAGTCCATGACCTCAAGCGGGGGTCCATTATTGCGCTCCGAAAAAGGGTTAATTGTTATTTTCACGGAAGGGTGCCCAACTCATCACAAAACACCGTTCCTTCCTCAAAAAACCTTTCTTTTCCAGCTGACCAATCCCCAACAAAAAAAAACACGAGTTACTGATAATGAAAGATAAATGGAGTAACAAAAGGAAACCAAGACGGGATAGGACGAAAAACTCGTACATGGTAGCGATACCTAGCATGGCTCGATAGTTATGAGAGTGGATAGAGAGGATAAGGGGCATCGGTGAAGTTTTTGAGGTACAAGGTAGAGAAATAGGTTCAGGAATGAGTGGGTGAAGAAAGAACATTTAACGGATACTCCGGTAATAATAATATAATGATAATTTGTAATATATAATGATAATTTAATTCCTTTTCAGGAATTACAGACTGGAAGTATAATAGATAACCCCTAAAGAATAACCTGTGTTGGGGCTACTGACAAATAAACCATGCAAAAAACGATAGCAAAAAACAAAATGGTTTACAATTTTCGATAAAACGTTCACAAAACAGTGAAGAAACTAATTCAAAATAGAAAAAAGACTCAGAGATATACAAAATTAAATAGTGGTTACAAAAAAAGAGACATAAATACAAGATCGGGCGAACTTACTTTAACAATGATGTTACAATATCACTTAATTCGATAAATATTTCATGTAAATTACGAAACAAAATCTCGATGTTTTTTTTAAGTAATAACCAAGTTTTTACATTCTTAAGAAATTTTCTTACGTGGTTTTCTTCCTTAATGTGGTTCGGAAGGACGTTAAATATTTTTCGGGATATATACACTAAGCATCTTTGAAACAAAGTCAAATTAGGCTTGGGTAGAGAAACCGTATTTCTTTCTCGCAATGTCAGGACTTAAGTCCTGGGTAACAGATTTGCTTCGTCTATATAAGAATGCCTAAATTGTTATTCTATTAGAATTATTTCAGAATACAGAATATAGAAATATTTATTAAGAGAATATTAGAAAAAATATTATTCTATTAGAATAGGCATGCAAAAAGCATTCTTCGTCGGATTGGCCATTTCTTGGTCTTGTATATATGAGTCTTAAGGTTGTTCGAGCAACAAAAATGAGAGATTGAGTGCATATTTAAATGGTTTTTCAAGAACGTCGTACAAAATTGTTGGACCACACTCCACAGAAGCTCATTTTGTTTGTACAGTGAAACAACCATACACGTAGTATAGTTCATGACACATGAATTATATTTCCAAACTTTTCCTCTTCATAAAAACATAGTTACATCTTAGGCCCACGGCGCAGAATACAAAATTCAAGATAAATCATGGGTAAATGCACTTTTTTAAGCCAAAAAGATACGTATTAAAGTGGCATTAAATTTCCCAGAAACCAAATCGAAAACATGGAAAATTTTATCATTTTTATCAACACATTTTATTAATAAGTACATGCACGCAAAGATTCAAGAAAATCAGTATATTCACGAAAATAGCTTCAACAGCAGGGCGAGTATCTACATCTACATAATACCCCGCAAGCCGCCGCATGGGCGTGTGTCAGGGGGTGTTAGGTCACCAGCCGTGTAAGGATGAAAGTTTTTTTTTGGAAATAAATGTTGACATGAATTATAGGAGTGTATTTAGTGGAGCTCAATTTTTATTGTGGTCTCTTATTAATCGCGGATAGAACGAGTCTTTGTACTTTTCTGTTCGGCTGTGTATCTCTCTTATTTTATCGCTTCTGTCAGACCTAGAGATGTAGTGAGGAGTCATGATAATATTCTCTATGTCGCTCTGAAAAATATCAGTTCTGCATTTATCAAGCAACCTAAGCCTAGCGTGTAGCCTCCGAGTCTCTAGGGGCTCCCACCTTAATCCCTCTAAAAGTTGTGAGACACTATTTGTCCGCTCGCAGTAGTTTTTAATGAAGCGCGCTGCTTCCCTTTGCAGTAATTTAATATTTTTGGTTGAATCTATTTGACTAGGGTCCCAAATGCTCACGGCGTATTCGAGGTGTGCCCTAACCAGAGTGAAGTAGCGTCTCTATTTTAATTTTACATCCGAGGACCTTCCTATTACACGTTTAAAAGTATGCAGCAGTGTGCCACGGTAACCGAATCAAACGGTGCGCATTATAACGTGCAAAATTACGATATACTTTTACAGTTTAACATTATACGACCTATTGATCTCTAAAATACTCGATGTATCAGTGGATGTCCCGCAGAACTGAAACGGCTGAACAATTTAATTACTTGAAGAATACGAATTGGAAAATGGGTGTAGTAGCCATGGCATTTAAGGGAGCATTCAGAATCGGGCGCTCAGCATTAGGAGAGACACAAAGACGTTAATTTCAAGTGTGAATATTAAGAAGAGGCGTAGAGGCTACTATGCCAGGTAGCGTCGAATGATGCAGGATAAATGTCCTCTTAAACGAGAAAGGGTTAATTGTTACTGTAATGAGAAAGCGTTTCGTGATACGATAGATGTCTTAGAGGACGAGAGTAGGATGCAACCTTTCGAGACGAGGATTTGAAGGAAAATGGAGAAAGTGCGGTGGACGGAAAGGATTACAAACGAGGAAGTACTAGATGAGGTGGGTGAAGAGATTAAAACGCCCGAGGAAATCGGAATGAGGCGAAGAAAGTGGCGCAAACAAGTATTGACGAGCAAGGGCGGGTATGACAAAGGCCGCGTTCCAATCCGATATTATGCACACTTCGTACCCATATGTGCTCTTTTCAACTGTCATTTTCCGGATGTGACGTCGCATAGTGCGGTTCCAATCCGTAAGAGCGCATCATGACTAGGCAGGTAGTGCACAAGGAAGGTTGGCGTACGACGATGCGCCCTTTTGCACCCTAAGAAGTCAGCGGTGAAGACGCTCTACGTTGGAAAGGGAAGTAAGCGCAGTCGCAATGTCTTCTGAAAGTATTGATGGTTCACTCTCCATTTTGTGGTTATTTTATATTCCATGCCATTAAAATGTGCACAAGCAAATAGTTTTATCTTCAATTAAAGAAGGAAACCAAAACTGTGAGGAAGCGTGGCTTCAACCGGCAAGTTGTTAGAGGGGAATGAAACTTGTATTAACGCTATCTCAATAATTATTTGGGCATGAATATCGATACTGAGTTGCTAAATTTCTTGGCCAGTTTATTAGGTTAATTATTGTGATGTATTCCAAGCACGTGGCCTTCCGTTCCAATGTCGGACGATGTCCGATGTGTATTCTATTTTATGATCAAAATTAAGTGACAGTGTCTCTACTTTATCAAGATTTGCCTGATAATATGGTTTAGTGGAAGCTATAGTGTTATTTACCTTCAAATTATTTCATCGTAATATACGCATTGCGATTCTCAAAGGCAGCCATGAAAATTGGCTACTTCATTGTCCTATTTTTATTTCGCGGATGGTATTTCATGAATAATGCGAATATCCAATGCGATGTCTAGTGATAAATTACAATTTTGAGTGACTAATGGATGTTCTTCTGATATACTAGGGACAGGACGAAAGGATAATACAATTCATCGGCTTGCGGAAGAAGTACACAGACCAACTTACGGGTCGATGCGGTTCTGATATAGTTCCGACATTGAACACTGGGAGACCTTGGCGCTGGCTACCTTAAGAGCAGAAAAGTGCGTGAAGTGCAGGATAGGGCATAAGGGCGTAAGTGCATAGGGTGCACCCTACGAATTGGAACACGGCCAAAGGCCCTGAGAGAGGCTAGGGCCGGTGTGGTTATAGGATTAAAAAGCCCGCATGCGATCTTCAGTGGGGTCACGCGAGCGTTCGTCTTCAAAGCGAACGTAACCGTCATAGACATTTAATCAAAAATGCAAAAGCATAGCACTCACCCAATCGCCTTCAAGAATTACGTCAACGTTAACGAAAGCTTACCTGAAAATGAAAGACAAAAAACTGTTATTATTCAATTCATAGGTTACACACTCTCTAATGTAAAATAATGAGTCTTCATTTGAGTTCGATAAAAAATTTAGCAAATAATGGCTCTCAATGTAAATGAAGGAAGGACCAAACATAAGAAAATATCACTGCTACATAACAGACGTGTGCTGCAAAATATTAATCCTGGGAACTTTGAGTTTGAGGGTGTCAAGAAGTTCACCCGACTTGAATTCATTTATCGTATTGTCGCACAATACGATAAATATACTTTCAGCGACATCGAAATCCACATTATCTTTTTAATACCTTTATTACAACTTTACAAAAAACCAAAAAAACATGATATGACATTCAAGTTACATAATGGTCATTACAAAAATAAGACCAGGCAGACCATCTCCGTTGTCTCAGGCGTAAATTTATGGAATTTGCTTAGCATATTGAATGAGATGTATCTCTCTTTCTTTTGACATTTGATGTATCTAATCTGCAATAAAAAACAATGAAAACATAAATGATCTACCTCATAGTCTAAAAAGTTTTCCATCTCAGGAAATGTTTTGAATAAAATATAAAAATATTTGTGGAATTTGTCTTCTATCATGCTCTATTAATTTTGTGTTACTTCCCATTAATCTTTACTACATTATTTATTAAACTATGGTTCAATGTTGTTCCTCTATGAGCTCCAAGCTCCTTGGAACTTAAGTAAATTCATCATCATCAATCTGTTTGTGCTCTGATAGCTGATAGGGCCTATGCTTTTAGTTATGGTTTGTCTGTCTTATTGAATGAGAAGCAGTGACTTTGTGATTCCACATTTATTTATTGTAAACGACCCAGGTTTCGACGTAGCACGTCATAATCAGGTACAAATATCCCAGAACACTCAGCATATATAGTCACAAACATAAGTGGGGGGAGAGGAGGGGGGGAGAGGGGCGAGAGGGCGAGATGGAGGGTGACGTAGATTGGGGAGGATGAGTTGTAGGTAGTTAGGTGTGGGAGAGGTACCTAACTACCTACAACTCATCCTCCCCAATCTACGTCATCCTCCATCTCGCCCTCTCGCCCCTCCCCCCTCCCCCCCTTATGTTTGTGACTATATATGCTGAGTGTTCTGGGATATTTGTACCTGATTATGACGTGCTACGTCGAAACCCGGGTCGTTTACAATAAATAAATGTAGAATCACAAAGTTACTGCTTCTCATTCAATAAGACAGACAAACCATAACTAAAAGCATAGGCCCTATCAGCTATCAGAGCACAAACAGATTTGATGATGATGAATTTACTTAAGTTCCAAGGAGCTTGGAGCTCATAGAGGAACAATATTGAACCATTATTTAATACATAATGTAGTCAAGACTAATGGGAAGTAACACAAAATTAATAGAGCATGATAGAAGACAATCCCACAAATATTTTTATATTTCATTCAAAAAATTATCAGAGATGGAACACTTTTTATAACTATGAGGTAGATCATTTATGTTTTCATTGTTTTTTATTGCAGATTAGATACGTCAAATGTCAAAAGAAAGAGAGATACATCCCAGGATCAAACTTCATATCGTTGCACCGCAATTTATCTTTCGATTTATCCACATATATCGCAGAAACCTAACTGAGCGTGCGATATGCTGAAGATCGCGCGAGATCCGATATTAGGAGAGGCGGAGTTCTCTGCGGGCGGGAAAGGGGATGAGAGATCTTTTGACCCCATTGGCCCACTCCGCCGAGCGCGACGACAACGCTTTGCCTGAAAACAAATGGAAATCAAAAAAGCGTTCCCCACTCATCTTCTCCGTTTTTAATCCCTTCCGCCTCGTTTGCTCGCCTCGCGTCGTTCTTTTTTTCTTCCTCCACCATGCAACCCTTGTCACTTCCCAGCCGTCAGAAAACGTCACCTCCTGAGTCACGCACTTTCCTTCCGTCCCTCGAGGATCCTAAAAACTCCATTCTTCTTTCAATTTTTTTCCTATCCTTTTTTTTTCGCGGAGAGACAAAAAAATCACGTTCGCGTTAACTCCGCCACTCTAATCTCAGTCCCCTTCAGAATTCACGGCCTTCGTCACTCATTTTTTTAATGTCTTCTTGCGTGTCTCTACACACACCTTTCCCTTAGAAAAAAAAATGAAACCTCACACGCTTTTGAAGCGAGTTGAACACTGTGGCATGAGAAGAGCAGTTTATTTTAGGGCGCTGTGAACGTACAGAGCAGCGTTCTCGGGAAAATATTGTTCATTCAGGAGGAAGAGCGATTCGGCTCTGGTTCACGGCGTGGATTCTTCTACACTCGGGAAACAATAGGTCGCGAGGTGTCTTCCTGCCGTAGCGAAAACGAGTAACCTACTTCTCAGGGTCGTATGATTTAAACCTTCCCCTCTCTCATGATTAGCGAAGAAGTCAGTTGTCGGTTCCCCGCATCATTTTTAATCATCGCGAGATGTAGGGTGCTTCCTATTCAAGGTGCTGAAGACAGCACCTATCGGGACCGCTACTCAGAGCACACGAACGTCGATGAATGCAACGATTTGCGCTGGCGAAACGTTAGGTAAAATTCAGGGAGGTATCACTCTAGAGCAGTGTTTCCAAAACTTTTTCGATCCACAACTCCCTTGATTCCACAAACTTATACTCAACGCCCTACAACCGTTAGCTTTAACTCTATAACTACCGGACTTTGTAGTATACCTATGAGTACCGACAGGAGTCAATTTTATCCTTTAGAAATAATTATTTTGTTCCAGGGGTAAATTTTGCAATTATTGTTGAAATAATTCGCAAATTGTTACAAAAATATAGTTTATATTTTACATTTTTTTCATGAATTTTTGGCCTATATCAACATACTATAAGTCGCGATTTTAACATATTGTATGTGGTGCTCCGCATGAGGACTTGGACCTAGAACCACTTCAATGCATACGTGTGTCGCACATGGATTCATGATTCTGAGTGCTTATCGAGTACTTTCACCGTTTAACAGAAGAACCTAAAACCTACAAAAAACTAGCGGCAATAACGATTGAAATCCATTGCAAAAGACAAAACTCGGAAAACACAGAGGAGAGATAGCTTTGGGTCAAATGGGTCCCTCTACCGCTAAAAGTTATTGTATATGAAAAAAGGTTCTTGTATTCACATTATATTCTCAACTAGCTGAAGCACAGAGTACTCAGAGCACACGAACGTCGATGAATGCAACAATTTGCGCTGGCGAAACGTCAGGTAACATGCAGGGAGGTATCACTCTAGAGCAGTGTTTCCAAAACTTTTTCGATCCACAACTCCCTTGATTCCACAAACTTATACTCAACGCCCTACAACCGTTAGCTTTAACTCCATAACTACCGGACTTTGTAGTATACCTATGAGTACCGACAGGAGTCAATTTTATCCTTTAGAAATAATTATTTTGTTCTAGGGAAAATTTTGAAATTATTGTTGAAATTATTCGCAAATTGTTACAAAAATATCGTTTATAATTTCACATTTTTTTCATGAATTTTGGCCTATATCAACATACTCGCGATTTTAACATATTGTATGTGGTGCTCCGCATGAGGACTTGGACCTGGAACCACTTCAATGCATACGTGTGTCGCACATGGATTCATGATTCTGAGTGCTTATCGAGTACTTTCACCGTTTAACAGAAGAACCTAAAACCTACAAAAAACTAGCGGCAATAACGATTGAAATCCATTGCAAAAGACAAAACTCGGAAAACACAGAGGAGAGATAGCTTTGGGTCAAATGGGTCCCTCTACCGCTAAAAGTTATTGTATATGAAAAAAGGTTCTTGTATTCACATTATATTCTCAACTAGCTGAAGCACAGAGTACTCAGAGCACACGAACGTCGATGAATGCAACAATTTGCGCTGGCGAAACGTCAGGTAACATGCAGGGAGGTATCACTCTAGAGCAGTGTTTCCAAAACTTTTTCGATCCACAACTCCCTTGATTCCACAAACTTATACTCAACGCCCTACAACCGTTAGCTTTAACTCCATAACTACCGGACTTTGTAGTATACCTATGAGTACCGACAGGAGTCAATTTTATCCTTTAGAAATAATTATTTTGTTCTAGGGAAAATTTTGAAATTATTGTTGAAATTATTCGCAAATTGTTACAAAAATATCGTTTATAATTTCACATTTTTTTCATGAATTTTGGCCTATATCAACATACTCGCGATTTTAACATATTGTATGTGGTGCTCCGCATGAGGACTTGGACCTGGAACCACTTCAATGCATACGTGTGTCGCACATGGATTCATGATTCTGAGTGCTTATCGAGTACTTTCACCGTTTAACAGAAGAACCTAAAACCTACAAAAAACTAGCGGCAATAACGATTGAAATCCATTGCAAAAGACAAAACTCGGAAAACACAGAGGAGAGATAGCTTTGGGTCAAATGGGTCCCTCTACCGCTAAAAGTTATTGTATATGAAAAAAGGTTCTTGTATTCACATTATATTCTCAACTAGCTGAAGCACAGAGTACTCAGAGCACACGAACGTCGATGAATGCAACAATTTGCGCTGGCGAAACGTCAGGTAACATGCAGGGAGGTATCACTCTAGAGCAGTGTTTCCAAAACTTTTTCGATCCACAACTCCCTTGATTCCACAAACTTATACTCAACGCCCTACAACCGTTAGCTTTAACTCCATAACTACCGGACTTTGTAGTATACCTATGAGTACCGACAGGAGTCAATTTTATCCTTTAGAAATAATTATTTTGTTCTAGGGAAAATTTTGAAATTATTGTTGAAATTATTCGCAAATTGTTACAAAAATATCGTTTATAATTTCACATTTTTTTCATGAATTTTGGCCTATATCAACATACTCGCGATTTTAACATATTGTATGTGGTGCTCCGCATGAGGACTTGGACCTGGAACCACTTCAATGCATACGTGTGTCGCACATGGATTCATGATTCTGAGTGCTTATCGAGTACTTTCACCGTTTAACAGAAGAACCTAAAACCTACAAAAAACTAGCGGCAATAACGATTGAAATCCATTGCAAAAGACAAAACTCGGAAAACACAGAGGAGAGATAGCTTTGGGTCAAATGGGCCCCTCTACCGCTAAAAGTTATTGTATATGAAAAAGACTACTGCTATGAGGTTCTTGTATTCACATTATATTCTCAACTAAAAAAATATTAAAGTAAAAAAATATGCAAGAGCTGGGATGAATCAGTCATAAGTTGAGAATTGTCAAAATTGAAAGGGGCTCATAATGACCCCTGTGGTACTTCTCGTGTTAAAGTCAAATACTACACGGCCAAATGAGAAAGATAACAAAAATAGTTTTATAACATTATTCATTTTAGTTTTCTACCAGCTGATTGGTAGGCTTATGGCCAGCACTTACTCTTACGTCTTAAGTTCTGGCAAATCTTTCTGCTTTCCCTCCTGTAAGTGATCCCCTCATTGATCTCGCTTTAAATCCTCTTATCGCCTTCCTTTTCTAATTTCGTCCAGAATTCCTATACTCTTCCTCTCGTTTCATAACGTCCTCCATACACCTCTTCTGCCTCCTCCGAACCTCCGCCACCAGTCTCCTCTCCTCTCCAACCATGAATTATGACTAAATTAATACTTATACGGTCAAATCCAAGACGACAAATAACGTATTTAATCCTTGGACATACATGTCGAAGTAACGTATTCTACCGGTAAAGGTGGGTTTCGTTGAAAGTCCGAGAAACTCCTCCCAGTTTTCTGCACTCTTAAGGTACCATCTACCTATTGTACTTCTTTCTTCACCTCTGCAAAAGATCTACCCTTCTTCATCCCATCAATGAAACCTACTCTCTTTCCATGAATAAGGTACCATTCCGTAGGCACTTTAACTCCAGCGCCCCCCAGCTGCCCCCTTGTACCTTTTCGCCCCACTATATCAAAGTAACGTCCCCCAGTACGCGGTAGTTCCCACTTTGGAAACCACTCTTCTGGAGGTCCACAAAAGTTGTGGCCGAATATTTCGTACTCCTCTAAAGTATTAGACAGAAATATATAATTGAAAACGGAATCTTACAAGTTAGTTTAAAATACTGTGAGATAATACAATAAAAAATGCCCATATCTGTAGCCTTTCCTTATTTCCACCTAAAAACAAAATCTGAATATGACTATCGAAGTTCTTTCGCTGTTTAGCGTACACCAACTATTCTCCTGCTTTGAAACTTTTCAATTGTTTTTAAATTCGATACCCAGTGTGCAGAATCCAGTATGGATGGAAAAGACGTACCTTTCCCCGTGAGCTGATGCGTTCAATATTGGTAGTCATCTAAATAAAGGAACATTATATTATATATTTTTTATATTATATATTAATAGATGATAAATCTCAAACTACACCCAGGCCACTTCGCGGCAATTTGACATCCTAAGACGCACGTTGCTTACAAAAGAGAACTATAATTTAAGGTGGAACTTGACGAATTTTTCTTGGAATGCACATTTCCTTTCGAGTAAATTTGTATTAATTGACCTATCGGTGAAAGGTAGGATTAAAGGGAAAGCGGAGATAAAATCCTCAAGATTTTTTTCATGCGCAGGTCCCAATGTACACCTAGCATTATTTTGGTACGTTGATAAATTTTCCAAGCACGCACTTATTTTAGCTATTTCATGTATTTCATTAGAAGACGTTTGTTAGTCCCATCTATTTATTTTGCTCGCGTCTGCAACATATTAATTCGGTATCACCTCTGTTTGTTTTGGGCCCTTCTAACACTCTTTGAATTTGAGCAATTTAATTACTTAGGTGGCACGCTAGAAGAAAACGGTCATTGTTGAAAACACACACGGAAGAGAATAACGCTATCTAAGGAGGCGTTTAGTAATAGAAGGGAGCTGAAGACGGAGACCTTGGGTAAGGATGTGAAGAAGAGGCTGGTGAAGAGCTTGATTTGGAGCGTAGCGTTGAATGGGGCGCAAACCTGGACCCTGAGAAAGGAGGACGAGAATAGGCTGCAGGCACTTAAGATGTGGGTGTGGAGAAGGATGGAGAAGTCTAGGTGGACAGAGAGGGAGACTAATGAGGAAGTGCTCGAGATGGTGGGCGATGAAAGAGAAACTTCTTAAGGAAATTCGAGACAGGCAGAGTAGGTGACTGGAGGGTGTAATGAGGAGTGAGGGGTTGTTCAAGAATGTGATAGAGGGAAGGACGTTGGGCAAGGGAAGAAGAAGGGGAAGAAAAAGAATAGGTTTCATGGACAGGATGAAGCAGGGTAGATCTTATGCTGAGGCTAAAAAGTTAATACTAGAGGGAGGTAGGCCCTTGAAAGTGTAAAGAAACGGAAGGAGAACCTCTGACATTCAACAAAACCTACATATACCGGTAGAATACTAAAGTAAAATAAATAAATCACTCTTCGCATTCATGTATATTCGTGAAAGACAGATCCTAAGAGAGAAGTAAAGTGTTTTCCATATTCCCATACTCATGAACAGACGTCTTACGTAATGATCTTCGTAAGAGATAAAAAACTAAGGGGCCGGGGAAAATAAATCAAGAACGAGGCAGGGGTTAAAGTGACAAATGCGGAAAGGACAGAGTGAGGAGGAACAAGAGAATAAGGAGAGAAAGATACGATAAACGATCTCCCCACCTCATTCTGGACACCCAATAAAGGGGTCTGACTCCATTGTTGAGCCCTCCTCACCTCCGCACACGAGGTTTGTTTTAACCGCCCGTTTTCAATATTTCACCCACCTCAAAAAAGATTCTCAGGGGATACCGAAAAGGAAATCTTTTTTTCCCCCTCAAAAATCTTTTCATTCTCCTTTATAAAGGGGGGTTGGGCGGTGAGAAGTCGCACTTTCTGACCCCGCCAACCGTTAAGTGCCCCTTTTTAATCTCTTTAATGGACTCTTTGAGACCTTTCCATGCTTACCTACCCTTCTATAGCCTTTCCTTTGACAAAAAGAAAATGTTTTCTCCCCTGCCTACACCTCCGTCGCTCATTCTCTGACCAAACCCTCAGGGAAGGGAAGGAAAGGCTTGAAAAGTTCGTGTGCGGCGAGCACACCTCGATAAATCGACTTTCCGCCTCCACCGACGCGGTCGATCCCTAGGGGCGGTTTACACATTAAAGTGGCGAGTGTTACGATGTCTCCGTTTGCATCGCTACTTGTAGGACGTCTTTCCGACTTCACATTGATCACGTTTTTTTCCCCGAAGGAATTAAAGAGGAAAGTAAACAGTGAACATGGTCAAGTCGAATATCGCCTCAGTTTGGCCCTCATTGCCTTTTTTTCTGAATCAAATATTAGTCCTGATTGTCAATGACGGCATTTAAATGAAAAAAATTACCCTGAATACTGCAATCGCCAAGAAAAATGACATAATTCGTTCATTGGAGCTGAACTGCTTGCACGGGGTTTTTACCGACAGATCATACATCCGATTATTCCTAATATCTCATTGGTAAGCATTTACGATACCAAAATAAATTCACACTGAAAGAAAATAACTTTAAAAGACGGAAATCCCAGTTTAGGTGGATGCAAGTTTAACTCATCAAGTCAATGTGCTAACATTACAGCCTTGAAGATTCCTGAAACACCGCCAATCTGTTTTTCAATTGACTAAATTGAAGGAGATTAAACGGGAGGGGGTGAGAATAGGTGGCTGTCCCAGATAATGAAGGGCACAGGGATGCTGAGGGCTTAATGATGTGAGAGAGGATGATGGGCAAGCGGGGAAGGGGAAAAGGAGAAGAACAGGCTACATAAGAGGAATGAAAGGAAGAGAGACGCAGGCCTATCTGAAGAATGAAATATGGCGAGGGAACTAAAGCCCAAGGCAGATAAATATAAATGCATATTGACATTACTAGAAACAAGATTCTCTGGGGCAAAGAAAGGAAGACTGGTCGTTGAAATTGGAGGACACAAACTCGAGCAAGCGGAACATTTCAATTACTTGCGTAGTACGCTAGAAGAAAACGGATATTGTAGCGAAGACATAAGGAAGAGAATAGCGCTAGCTAAGCACACGTTTAGTAATAGAAGGGAGGTGATGACGGGGACCTTGAGTAAGCATTTTGAAGATGAGGCTGGTGAGGAGCTTGATATGAAGCGTAGCGTTGTATGGGGCAGAAACGTGGACCCTCAGAAAGGAGGACGAGAATTGGCAGCAGGCATTTGAGATGTGGGTGTGGAGGAGGATGTAGAAGGCACGGTGGGTGGAGAGGAAGACTAGCGAGGAAGAGCTTGAGGTGGTGGGTGAGGAAAGGAAATGTCAGAGTAGGTGGCTGGAGGATGTAATCAGGGGCGATGGGTTGCTCAAGAATGTGATTGAGGGACGGATGTCTGGCAAGCAGGGAAGGGGGAGAGAGAGAATAGGTTCATGGACAGGATGAAGATGGGTAGATCGTATGCTGAGGTGAAAAATGATATTCTAGAGCGAGATAGGCCCCTGAAAAAGTATAAAATGGGAAGAGATTCTCTGACGTTCATAATAGCCTACTTTAACCCGTAGAACACTTTAATTAGATTGGCATGGAGCGTAGCGTTGTATGGGGCAGAAACGTGGAACCTCACAAAAAAGGACGAGAATAGGCTGCAGGCATTGAGATGTGTGGAGAAGGTGAGGTGAACGGAGAGGAGGGCTCACGAGGAAGTGCTTGAGATGGTGGACGAGGAAAAGATACTTCTTAATGAAATTCGAGATCGGCAGCGTAAGTGGCTGGAGGGTGCAATACGGGGCAAGGGATTGCTCAAAAGTGTGATAGAGGGGAGGATGTTGGGTAAGCGGGGAATGGGAAAAAGAGGAGAGGCTTTATGGACAGGATGAAGAAGGGTAGATCGTATGATTAGGCGAAAAAGAATATACTAGAGCGAGATAGGTAGCTGAAAGCGTAGAAATCAGGGAGGAGATTCTCCGAATTCAGCAAAACCTACCTTAACCGCCATAATACTTCTAAAAAAATGACATTCCGTCTAAACCGTTATTTACCAATAGATCATCTTAAGTAATAATAGCGGAACGTTACAGAGATTTAGACTACATTTCTGCATTAAATTATATCCCAGCCAATTTTCTAAATTTAATTTACAAGGAATTTCAGCCTATAATTTATATACCTAATCCAAAATTCCAAAAAACATTCGCAATGGCTCTCCAGATCTAAGTATTTCAGGGAGAGGCAGCAATTTCTCTATAACGAATTGAGGTTTCGCAAGGCTTCGTAACACCGCCAACCAGCCGCCATTGTAATCCCGAGTGCGGAATTTAGGACGCCTTTGTCCGGTGCGCGCTTGCATGGAAGGCAGGAGAGGTGATAATTCGTTCTCGCACCCCCACAATGTCAAGGGGGATACGCGGCGTCACACCCTTGCAACCTACGGAGAAACGCGAACATACCTGGCCTTGGTTCTGAGGTAACGATCCCCTCCCCCCCTGCTGCGAAACTCCGCAGAGTTTTCGAGAGAGTAGTAATACCTTCCCCCCTCTTCCCGCCCCCTCACAGGATGCCATGCATCATCCTGACAGGACGCAAGAAAGACACCGAAAGGGTGGATGTGTACGGATGGCATTAGGAGGACGTAGGGGTAAGGACGAGGAAAGGCACTTTGTGATGAACACATAAGCGCTAGGATTACGATTTGAGACCCTACCTGATTGTCACCGAAAACTCAGCTGATGTATCCAGCTCCTTCTGCAATAATCAACATTCCACCGTGGTACTTCGTTCTTTGACGGCCTTTCTGAATATTGATTCGTACTTACAGAACTCTGGAATTTATAAAGAGACCCCTAACCCGATATCTCCTTCAATTGAAGTCATGTTCCAGATTAGAAAACAGACAGCCACACAGTAAATATCTTAGTTTTTCTCACTGATTACGCACCTCAGCTATCTTCATCCATATTTGTCATAAACTTTCCGATCTATAAGCTTCTCTGCTAAAGAAAACATGCAGAGGAAATCATTTATATTACAGTGGCTAATGTACATGCATATTTTTATATATTCTTTCAATCATTTCAGTATTCTACTACCTGATTGGTAGGTTTTTTTCGACTGCTTATTCTAACGTGTACACTAATGTCTGACTATCCCTCCTACGCGTGATTCGCCATTACACCCCTCTGGAATTCCTCACATGGTCTTCCCCACCTTATTCCACCAGAATTCCTATCCTCTTTCTTCCTCTTCCACGCTTCCCCAGTGTTCTCCCCTAAATTAACCTATCTTTTCAAAACCTCTTCCATCCACCTCTTCTGCCTTCTCCGGGCAGCCAACATTATGCGTAAAAATGAATAATTTTTATTTACCATAACAATTATCACCAGCTGTCATACAAGAACCTGAAATAGACCCCACGGTTTAATTCCGATCTTTGGATAAGCAGGTTGGTCTTACTAAGTATGTTTGCAAATGACCAATTATAAATATTGGTTCATCTGAAATGACTTTTATGATAGGTAGGCATAATACATATTTTTTTAATCCTAATTGTTTTTAAGACCACGCAGGCCAGGACATCTGAAGTCACCCCTTAAGATTCTGTTCGACATTTCAGTGAATGAAAACTTGATAAAAGGAAGGAATGAACCATTCACATAGCTAAATAGCTCGGGACTTATCTTCTCTCGGTGTCATATCCGAACTACCATTAATATTTACAAACTTGGTGCAATAACAACAGGACAAAGATCGATTTTGCTTTGGCAGCACTTAAGCATTTACAATAACACGGCGGAAATATTCAGGATTCAATCCAATTGTTTATCTCCGAAAATTCTGTTTATATTATGACGATTGCTTTAAACAGTTATTGAAATTCTCGAATGATTAGTAGTAAACACATGAAGGTTATGTACCAGAATTATCCACAAAGAAAACTCAACTTTTAGCCTTCCGCGTCAAATGAGAGCAGAGAGTTAGAATTGAAACGGGAAAAACCGTTGAACAAGTGCATCTCTTCAATTATTTAGGCTGCAATGCATCACACTTAAATGATTTGGAATAAGAGAAAAAGATGCTTTCACCAGTACACGGAGGGCACAATATAAACAACTCTATTAAGGAAATCAGAAAGATGAGAAGGGTAAAAATCTGGATTGTGATTACTGCAATTATGAAATAATAAAAAGGAACATTGAAAACTTCCCATAAAGAGATAATGGAAACTGCATAAATGAGACTTCTGCGAAGTCTAGCAGGCTACAGACAGAAAGACATCAGTAAAATCAAGAAATCAGGGTGGATCTACGTATTCTAGAAGTGAGGACACATGAAAAAAATTAAGGATTAGAGAAGACGGTATGTTTCACGTTTCATTCCTAAGAAAGGAAGAACAGAGTGTACCAAAACTAACGCATGGATATGGGCGCGCAAAGAAGATGTAGAATTGAAAGGAAAAGATATGGAAGAGGTAAGTCATTAAGACCCACCCCGCTCGGAACAGGCACAACTGCCATGGACCGAAAATGCCTACCATGATGTCGAAATAGTTTAAGAATACAATTCTGGCAAATGTCTTTCTCGTTTTCTCTTGATAATTTCTCCACCGGTTTTCGCACAAAAAGACTTTTTTCTCCTAAAGAAAAAACTCAACCAATTATACCTTCTGTCCTCACTCACCCACGCAAAACTTCCATCCGAAACCCTCAATAATCCTTCACTTGGCGTCAAAGCACTTTTTTACGAATTATAATAATAAGTTTTTTTGTAATTCCTACTCCACTCCTACTCCTCTCACTTCAAATGTAATTAATTTCCTGGGGGGTCCTCCAAACTTGGCGCTAATGGAATGTAAATATTTTCCCCGCACCCTCAGTGCCCACTCTAAGTTTACGCCTTGATTTAATTTGGAAAAAAAAAATGTTTTGATGAAATTATAAATTTCATCAGTTTAATTCGCCACATTTATCCGACTGAAAGCCCACCAATATACCTCTTCAAGCGTTCGGAGTTTTCAAGCTGTTGTCCAGAAAAAAAATTACCTCGAATAGATTTTCAAACGATTCTATAATAATCGCATCAAATTAAATACACACGGTTAGTGAATTCCTTTTAAATCGTTTGGTTTTTGAGCTTCCTTCACTTTTTATAATTCATAATATACAGACAAAACGTGAAGGAAAGTATGTGTGTTCGAAAAACGGGTTTCACCCCCCTAATTTTTGGTTTATAAGAGAGGCAATTATTAATTTGTGTAGTGATCAAAATAAAAAAATAGCTCCTCAAAAAATAGCGACTCAAGCAAAATACAAATTTTTTGAAAATTTTAATGCAATACACCTCTTCAGGCGTTCGGAGTTTTCAAGCTGTTGTCCAGAAAAAAATAAATTACCTCGATTAAATGTTCAAACGATTCTATAATAATCAAATTTTTTAAATAGATTTTCAAACGATTCTATAATAATCGAATCAAATTAAATACACGCTTAGTGAATTCCTTTTAAGTTGTTTGGTTTTTGAGCTTCCTTCACTTTTTATAATAATATACAGACAAAACGTGAAGAAAGTATGGGTGTTCGAAAAACGGGTTTAACCCCTCTAATTTTTGGTTCATAAGAGAGGCAATGATTAATTTGTGTAGAGATCAAAATCAAAAAAATAGCTCCACTCAAGCAAAAAACACCTTTTTAGACAATTTTAAATATATATTACAGCAGATTTATGCATCAATTGCCATTCAAAATTCCCTTATACAAAGGTGTGACTTCTGGAACCTTAATTTATTAATACTTCGCACTCACGTTATCAAAATCTGTTTCAGGATGATTTCTGAACGCCCAAACTCTAAACGGGATTCAGTGTGCTGTATCCAAATCCTTTCTTATGAGTGATTCTTGCATATTCTTAAGGCCCAAGAGTTGCTTTTTGAGTTTTTTTTTTATGGAAACAGCTAAAAGCGTGGAATAATGATATCAAACTCTCCCACCGCCGGATAAAATTTACGAAAGTTTAGCCTATGAATTGTTGATAATTCCGATAAAAATTAGTCAATATGATTAAAAAACCGGTCATTCGTCTCAAAACAACTCTTATATCCGGTAATTAATTGTCCAAGAGGTTCATTGCGCATCCGCTATCTTGGCTACTTATGGAACTCATTAACTCCAAGCCATAAGTTACGAAACCAATAAATTTATCGAATGTTTCTGCAATACTTATCAAGTGGTTGCCATGTCATATGGGTCCCGTAACTTTATAGAACACATATGTGTTGTTCCTGCAACTGGCCATAAGTCTTCAGATTAGGGAAGCGAGTATAAAGAACTGTAACATCGTGATAAAATCAGAAAAGGCGTACACCATTAAGGTTGATGGAGAGGGCATCAAAGTTTAGCCTGACAACCAGAATTAACAATCATATTGGATATTTCTGCTCTCTCCTTGCTTGTCTTCAGATGTAAATAGCGGATAAAATGGCGGATTTATAGCAAGAATATCCACCATCTGTTTGAAAATTAAGGCAAGTAACTCTTGAAAGATGTATTTGTCACATAGTGTTATGGATTCTACTCGATTTTTCAATTGCTTTCACCGGGAATACGGATACTTATTAAATTAAATTAATAAATAAGGATATTCCATATTAAATAATGTATGCATGCAAATTTCCAATCGCTTATCGATGGAAAACACCGTAAAATTGCAAAATTACCACGTCAGCCCAAAAAATAAATTATAGTAAAAGCGGGGTTAACAAAGGTGGCGGACAGGCCACGCCCACATTACAGCTTATAGCATTGGCTACCATCGCCAGCGCCCTCTCTGTCTACCTCAACGGTGAGCACGGATTACGGAGGAAATCATTATAGCAGAGACAGCTTCACACGTCTAAACACCGATCATGAAACTTATTTCACTGTGCAAATCTGGATAGATTGGATTTTTGGGGAGGCGACCGACGGCTAAGGTCATTTGCGCCTTTGCAAATCTCTATAGGGATGATGTGATGAGTTATCAAATATGAATGCAAGTTTTTTTTAATGATCGGCACCACTTTAAAAATGACTGACTGGTTCAACTTCATGTGTACGTGACCTAACGGCACGATGAATATTTATTTTTTATAACATTGCAGTTCGACGCGCGTGAAATAGATACCTACCTACAGGGAAGTGATGCGTGGAAATTTTCCCAACCATGCGTGAGATTTGCGTTCGCGGGCATCCCTCTGTAGCTAAACAGAACACCCGGAGCCCAGGCGATGCCTCCGCGTATATACGTCGGTGTGAATGTGGGCAATGTTTCCTTTTTGGTTTCGAGCGAGGCCCGAAATTCAAATTTAATTTCCTGACCGCGATATTTGCATTCCTCCACCTCCGCGCAAGTTTGACGGGAGATGAAACGCCAGCTGAGGACGAGGCGCGGCGGAATGTGTGTGGCACGGGGTGCGAAGCATACGAGGACTCGGTCGGAAGTTTGCGCACAAAAGGGTTTGGGAGACGAGGAATCCAAAACGAGAGCGATGATGCTGTTGCGACTTCCTCTGTTGTTCGCGACTGTGACACCTGAGTTTCCTCCTTCCTCCCCCTGCACCCCACCAGAGTTTCGAATTCCTTTCAAATGGCGATCCTACAACTGTGTAAAAAAAAACCCCCTACTCCCATCCCTCGTTTATTTCGCCAATTCATTGGAAGCCCCGCAGAAGTTTGCTATTCACTCGGCTCTTCAACCGCATTCGAAACCCGCACAATCCACGGTGAGTGTGAAAAATACTGCAGAAAAGAGACGCTTTGAGATTCGGAACAAACGTCCCTTGCAGCGTCTAGGGTCAGTGTCCCTTAAACTCAAATTCAGTCTCCGAGTACTGACCTCAAAGTGAGTCCTTGCTGACAAGAACACGGTAACTTTTAGTGGTGAAATACAGCAAAAAAAAAACTGTTTTTCCCGCATTGCGGAAGTAAAGCTGTACTTTTCAATCTTTCACACAACACGGAATATTAAAAAAACACTGAATTTTGCAATAAAAATGCAAACGAAATTAATAAAATCATAAAACTTTCTCCGTTTTTCTGTAAAAAAAAGGATTCTAATGCTCCATTTTAATCATGATTTGTAAGCAGATTAGTTTATTTAATGATTTTTTTTATATTCTACTGGCTAACGTAAGTTTTGTTGAATGTCAGAGGATCTCCTTGCTATAGTATATCCATTTTAGCCTCAGGATACGATCTACTCTTCTTCATCCAGTCCATGAAATCTATTCTCTTCTTCCTATTCCTCGCTTGCCCAACATCCTTCCCTCTTTCACAATCTTGAGCAACCCATCGCCCCTCATTACATCCTCCAGCAACCTACTCGGTACACAATTATTTCGTCCTTGTAAGGTAAAATTGAAAACCATTGTTAATCTCACGGTTGATTGTGTCACCTGGTTTCTCGAATGCATTTCATGGCGAACAAAGAACTAGAAATGCTTTCAATTTCTTCCTGTATCAATCCATTGGATTCGACAGAAGTGCCGTCCACGGCTTAAAAGAACATTCGGAATGCACACGATTCATAATTGGATTGGATTGGATATTTGGGGAGGCGACTGACAGCTAATGTCATTTGCACCATAGGGGATAGGTAAGGGAGGAAGGGTGGATAGAAACCCGGCGTCGGCATTAGCCTGCTCATGACGAGAGGCGCCAAGGGGACCACGGCTTAACGTCTCATCCGACAGACGAAGTACTGCACTTGAAGTGCCCTCCACGAGACACTCAAGTAGGGATCGGGTTCCCTCTTAAAAACATCCGCCTCCGCAGGGATTTGAATCCTGGCCGCCATTATGGTTAGCCAGTACTCTAGCCACCACACCAACCCGATCCCCACGATCCATAATTAATGGACGAATAAGTACAGTGTTAGCTATGGGATGAGGGGGAAACAAAGTTAGTGGGGACAATGGTCAGTGCGCCTAAAAGAATTTTCTCAACGTATCCTCACCTGATACGCAACATGAATTAAAAGAGACGTTTCTGCCTAAAATTAATGCATGCGGTGTTGCTCTAATTACAGAAGGCAATATTGCAATTGCATTTTAGACCAAATGGCACAAACCTCACATTTCCATTTATTCTTAACAAGGAATAGAGTCAGCAAATAATTCAAATAACTCAAGATTACGTATTAAGTGAGTCTACACCGAGGCATACTTCAAGGAGTGTGTAAAAAATACTTCATAGTCTATAAAACCCGAAAAATTCAGAAAAAATGAGTGGAATTTACGCATAATAGAGAGACAAAAGTGGTAAATTGTCCAAAAAAATAACATTTACTTATATCCTGATACCACTGTCTACACAATTCACGCATACACGAAAAATTCAGCGAAGATGAGTGGAATTTACGCATAATAGAGAGATAAAGATGGTAATTTGTCCAAAAAAAATAACATTTACTTATATCCGGGTACCACTGTCTACACATCATCATCACCTGATCTGATGATGATGTATCAACACTGAAACCCGGGTAGAAGTAAATTTTATATGTGAGGAAAAGTGAACATCTTTATTACTTAACAGTCTATCATAAAGCTTGGTACATTGACAAAGGAAATACTAGAGGTCTTTATGCCCCTGAAAGGATAGAAAACCGGGAGGAGATACTCGGACTTTCATCAAAACCTACCTTCACCGGTAGAACACTATTTTTTTTAAATCATCATTTCTATGAGTGCCTCAATAATTATCCAAAGAACAAATAGTTACCATTATGGAGATGCAGTGCAAAGGATTGTAGATACTAATGAAATTTACCCATTTCTTCCTCTCATTTACGACTACAACAGACCCTGAACAAGAAACTAATTCAATCAAAATATGCAAGTGTATAAATTTACAGGCTGGTGAAGACCTTGATATGGAGCGTAGCGTTGTTTGAGGCGGAAACGTGGACCCTCAGAAAGGAGGACGAGAATAGGCTGTAGGCATTTGACATGTGGGTGTGGTGAAGGATGGAGAAGGTGAGATGGACGGAGAGTAAAACTAACGAGGAAGTGCTTGAGATGGTGGGCGAGGAAAGGAAAAGTTCTGAATCAAATTCGAGATCGGCAAAGTACGTGGCAGGAGGAAGTAATAAGGGGTGATGGATTGCTCATGAGTGTGGTGGAGGGTTGGATGTTGGGCAGGCGGAGAAGGGGAAGCAAGAGAATAGGTTTCATGGACGGGATGAAGAAGGGTAGATCGTATGTTGAGACGAAAAATTGTATACTCGAGTGAGCTGGGCACCAGAAAGTGTACAAAACTAGAAGGAGATTCTCTGACATTCAACAAACCCTACCTTAACCGGATGAATACTTTAATAATAATAATAATAATTGTACATCTTTTGTCCCATTCCCAACCTTTTTTTTTCTCTTCTGCCGTGCCTAACACCCGATGCCACATTCCTTCCTGCCGGCTCCTTAAAGGAGTGCGTTTACAAATGGGGACGTTCTTTCTCGGCAATGATACGGCGAGGATAAGTAAAACAGGAGGTAGCTTCCTTTTTGATGAAAAAACGACAATAAAATTCCCCAATACAGCAGGCGCGGGCTAAAATCGACCAATTCAGCTCCTGAATGCAATTCCACCATAGCCAGGAGAGAAACAGTCAAGGCAAGCAATACCTGTCTTTTCGAGTCCACTTCACCGACCGGAAATATTTCTTCCTCACAGCTATCGATGAATCGGATCAAGACCGGTGACAATTCTGTCAGAACAGATTGTATTTGGAGCGAAAACAGGAGACGACTGAGTGGATTGGAACATTTCCGGATTGCTGACGAAGGATGGAACGAATGAACGCCGATCTGGAATCCTACTTCCCCCAATATACAGCTGAGTGGCCCCTAAAGGGATTAAAGGAGTCGACCAATTCCATCTCAGGGCGGTTCCCTGTGTAACGCTTGGCTTAACAGCGGACACACTGGTTCCTCCATATAGGTTTGGGCAATCAGGAGCCCAACAGAAATGTACGGAAAAAGAGCAAGGACGAAGATAAGACCTTTTTTACGAGGACGTTTGGAGAGCATCAAATTTCGTCTCCGAACAGACTGTATCGGACCGGGAATAACAAACAGTGCATAAAACGAAAGCTTAATTTGAAAGAGGGATCGATTTCTTAGAAATTCTTCAGATACAGATAAAATTTTGGAATTACATCAACTTCTGATATATCGTAGGGAACACACATGCATAAAATATGCGGCACAGCATTAAAGAAACTAGGTTTTGTTAAGCGTAAAACAGGAAGGTCCTCGGATGAAAAAGTAAAAGAGAGATTCGCTCTGGTTAGGCTGCACCTCGAATACGCCGCGAGCATTTGAGACCCTAGTCATAAAGATTTAACCAAAAAAATAGCAAATAAAAGGAAAAGCTGCATGCATAGTAAAAAAACCGCTACGAGCGAACATATAGTGTCTCACAACTTTTAGAGGGATTAAGATTGGAGCCCCTAGAGACTCGAAGGCTATGCGCTAGGCTTAGTTTACTTGAGAAATTCAAAGCTGGTATCTTTCACAGAGACACAGAGAATATAACCATGACGCCTCACTACATCTCTAAGTCTGACAGAAGCTATAGTATGAAAGAGATACATTGCCGAACGGATAGGTACAAGAACTCGTTCTTTCCACGCACAATAAGTGACCAAAATAAAAATTCAGCTCCACTAAATACACTCCCACAATAAACGTCAACATTTCACCTCCCAAAACCATGCATCTTTACACGGCTCATGTCCTAACGCCCCCTGCCACACGCACATACGGCGGCGACCAGGGTAAAATGTAGATGTAATTTACTCAATAATTGTCCAAAATAAAAATTTTAATCCGATCGAAAACTATTTACCAAATTTTGCATGTTCGTGCTGAATAAAAAAAACACTTAGTAATCTTCCAGATTTTCTAAAATATATACATCCGTGGAATATTAACATGTGTTTTTCTAATTCAACATGAATATAGACAACTTCCACCAAGTCCAGCCTGATACAGTTCATTGTTTTACCTTTATCTTGTACAGTCGGATTCAAATGTATTGCAAAGAATCTTTGATATGCAACGCTATCTATTCAACTGTTTATTTGCACGTATTTAAATTGTAACAGTTGAGCAATTGCTTGTTTTGTGCTAACTTGTTATTACATAATATGATCAGTTCGAATAACAATGACATGCTGCGACGTATTGATTAATTGAAATGCTAAACTTTATTATTAAACACAGATCGTTCCTGGCATACAATACACCTACGGCAAATACTACGTAATGTATCATTTAGAGTAACAGTTGTGATTAATAAATAATAATTATCCATGCTCAAATCGTATATCCAAACCAAAACGAAAGGTTAATAACAAATTAGCACAATATAGGAAATTGGTCAACTATTACCATTTGAATACGTGCTAATAAAAATATGAATAGATAGCGTTGCGTAGCAAAGTATAACAGCGCCGTAAGTGAAACTCAATTTCCTTGAGAAGCGTAATGAGCGCCGCTCGATTCTTTGCAATACATTTGAATCCGACCGTACGTGAAATTAGCTACGAAGATAATTTATGGCCAGCGTGAGTGAATAAAGTCGCCATGCGTAGCGAAAAAACAATATCTAAAGGTATTAAGCTTCCAAGCTTTTAGTTCTGCATTCGCCTACGTTTTATTTGCCTAAGGAATACTTACGCCTCCTATCCCATTCCGTTCGGTCAAATAAGTTGTGATTCCATTTACTTAACCAATATCTTAATGGAATGCCACTACCATGCATATAAAACGTTAGCTTTGAATAATAGATTTTATAAAATGCTTGGATTAAAATGTGCCGCATCTGCAATCCGACAGAATTTGGAAATCCTGGGTAGCCTGCGTATTAAGGTTGGAAAGCCAAAGGCCTACGGCTTGCTCTGGGGTCACAAAATATTTTCCTGTTAATAACAAAACGCTAAGCCGTTTAAAACGGCGGATGACACGATCTTACATCAACCTCTAAGGGTTAACCACCCAACCGACATCTTCAAAGGTCAATGACAGGAACAGAGGTGATGGGTTATTTAAAAATATTAATGAGTCAATGGGAATAATTTTTCCATGAATTCCTTTTGGTAGCAATAACATTTTTAACGGGCAATATATAACCGGGAACGCGCAATTTCCGCGGTAACGAAGGAAAAGTCTTCGCCGGCAATTATCTGGAACTGCCCAAGATGAATTTTTTCACACCTTCCTTCTAAAGCGGCAAAGGAGATTAGTTCTATCAGCCCTGAACATAAGAACATAGCTTGAGAACGTAACCACAAAGTTTTACCTCCTAATAATCAGTTAGCTATAGATTCTAGGGTATGTTATTCGTCAGAAATAAGTGAAATATTACAAAAATCAATAACAAAACAATGACTGTTTTTTGGTGACGACACTAGACAGGGTAGAGTCCATGACTATGTTTAATGCATTAACAATGAAATCTTAGGCACATGCCGGACTCACTAAATGCATAAAATCCCGAAAATATTAACATTCGGATGAAATTTGCATCGACCCTACCTAAAACGATAGTAGATTACTTAAAATAAACAAAAACCACTGTAAGGACACGTAAAGTAATTCCCTTTGGTTGGCTCCAACGCATTGACGAGTAGAGAGGTTACGTTGCTTTGAGCTTAGTTAGGTCCAAATTTCCAATTTGGACTAACTTGATCTCGGTCCAGGATGTGACCAGCGGTGGATAATGTAGAAGGCCATGAATTCCGGCGGTGTCCAGCCGAATATAAGTTGATACGTAGGGAGGCACGCCACTTCTGGGAAACAGAAGCAATCCCATCAATACTTCGGTATTTCCAAAGAAAATGCGATGAAGCGGGCTAAAATATTTTCCCATACACCAATTTCTACTGCACCGGAAGGGAAGCCATTCTCTTGAGATAAAACTGGTCGATCGCTGTCGGCAATTATTAGTATAATTGTCTCCGTTCATAAATGGATATCTGTCCATATGTGGAAGCGGGGGTATCAGAACTCTCTCAGAAAAAAATAAAAATAAATGGAAGTACATATTTCATGGGGCACGGTTTGTTGAGAGATTCCACGTCACGAATTTGCATTTATAACTATTACCAATTTAAAACGGGGAAAAGCAATAACGTTAGCACATCAAAAGTCAAACTCTAGTGCAACTCACAAAGCGATTACTCTTATTAAAAGGGTTAACAACGGGAAAAGCATAAAATTTCAGCCACGATATTAAATTAGGAATTCCGGAATATCCACAATTATACTAGCATTTGGCACCCTTGCAAAGGCATAATTATTCTATAACATGAAATTCCTAATTTCCCCCACCAATTCAAGTAAAGCTGGTTAATTGATTGAGCAGTTCGATCATGAAATGCGGCACAGCATCAAAGAAACTAGGTTTTGTTAAGCGTATAATAGGAAGGTCCTCGGATGAAAGGTAAAAGAGAGATGATACTTGGCTCGTGTTAGACCACACCTCGAATACGCCGCGAGCATTTGAGACCCAGGTCACAAATATTTGACCAAAAAATTAATAAAATACAAAGAAAAGTAGCAAGCTTCGTTAAAGGCAGCTACGAGCCAACATATGGTGCTTCACAACTTTGTACAGGGATTTTTTTGGGAGCCCCTGGAGACTTGTAGGCTATATGCTAGGCTTAGCTTGCTTGAGAAATTCAGAACTGGTGTGTTTCAGAACGACACAAGGAATATTATCATGACGCCTCACTACATCTCTGGGTCTGACAGAAGCGATTAAATTAGAGAGATACATTTCCGAACAGATAGGTACAAAAACTCGTTCTTTCCGCGTGCAGCAAGCGATCCCAATAAAAACTGAGCTCCACTAAGTACACTCCCATAATTCACGTCACCATTTCACCTCCCAAAACCTTACATCTTTACACGGCTGGTGACCTAACACCCCTGGCCACACGCCCATTCAGCAGTTCGCGAGGTAGTATGTAGATGTAGACAAACGTTTTCGTACTTCGGCTGTAAAAAAGTTACCCCGTACGGAAAATAGCAGAGAGTAGCTGTTAACAAAGTTTGGAACTTCAAATCTTCTCCACCGAACTTTCATGTTCCATGGGAGGAGAACATATTTCTTCATGATAACTTTTCATGAATATCTGGACACTCCGGCACTAGGGATTGCTATTAAAAGAAGTAGTCATTCTATAAATATTCAATACCTTCATGGGCAACTCGAGAGAGAAAGTTAACAAGCGGGAGGGCTATGGCCCAGGAAATACAACAAGGGATGATAATAAAGGTGTATTCGTTGGGAAAATGCGGCTTTAAACGTCCACAAGCATAGGAAATGCGAATTAAGAACTTTATCTGGCACACGAACTTCCCGCATGGCGCCCGGAACGTAAAATGTTTCTGCTTGGTTAATATTTTAGTTACATTTTTTAAAATTGGACTGAAATATTCATTTAAAGGCAAATAGATACCATTTCCATTAAGATCGTTATAGAATGGACTTTCCGATATCTGGTTGCCCTAACCTGCAAATATTCAAAACCTTGGCGGAACGCCGAATATTCTGTTACTGCCCGCCTATCCGCAATCAAACGACGATTTCGTAGTCCAATTTCGAAACTGGCAAGGAGTGAAAGGAAGATTGAAAAAAATAACTTCTTCCAAGTTTACATGGAGATAACGATGAGCGAAACACTATCTGAGATGACTTTCGCGAACATCTCGTTTATTCCCAAAAAAAAGGGCCCCGAGTTAAGTCTTTTTAATTAGCACGGTTAAAACATTCAATTTAAACGCGAGGTTAATCGGGCAAGTAAGGACGCAAACGGTATACAAAAAATACGAGTAGCCAAGGGCACGGTGTAATAAACAGAAAAAAGCGAGGTAAATGAGATATTAGAG
Source organism: Ceriagrion tenellum (assembly GCA_963169105.1). Taxonomy (NCBI): domain Eukaryota; kingdom Metazoa; phylum Arthropoda; class Insecta; order Odonata; family Coenagrionidae; genus Ceriagrion; species Ceriagrion tenellum. The sequence goes on along the minus strand of OY720643.1, from coordinate 34,411,234 downwards.
AGAGAATAGGAGCGAGGATAGAAAGTATGCATATGACGCCCGAGGAGGAAATAACCGAATCAAAGCAGGATAGAGGAATTCAAGTGAGGTTCTCAGGTGTCAAGTTAAAAAAAAAAGATTTGCACCCCATATTAGTAAAAAATACTAGAATAAATAAAGGGTACACTTGCCTATATATTCAGTAATTGCGTCATAGCCGGCTTGTCTTAGAGCACCTCACTTCGGCCTGAAACATTCCCTTTCGAAGTACTCTGAATCAACACGATTATTTTCCAAAATTAATATAACAGTGATAACTGCCCCCTGGTACCGCCCGTAAGTGGTCACCTCCCAAAGCGACCGATTTCTTCCGCACAACGTGAAGTTTTCCTCCCGACAGTGGTCACTTCCTTATTAGCGGCTATTTTCTTATGGGTTCGGTGGTTGGCGCTAAATACAGGATCCACAGTACCAAGATTTTTTACTATTTGATTGGTCAACATATAAATCCATTCTTAAAGCATCGAAATCGATCTAGTCATTAAGTCACCATCTACTTCTCCATCTGCCAAAGGTTTGGTGACATCACAACATTAAGGTTTATTTTCGTTTTGCATTATCTTCATCGTCTTGATCAAATATGAAATAATCCTCTCCCTCGTCAGAGATTATGTAGTAGGTATTACGTACGCACCATTTCTATTTGAATATTCTACCGAGAAATCAGTAGGCTTTCGGGCAGGCCTTATTCTGACGCACTGATTTCTGGCATGTAGTTCTCTTTCCCTCTAGTACATGCTTCTCTGTTAGATCCCTCTTAAAATCCTCATATCGTCTTCCTCTTCCTATTTCGACCATAATTCCTGTCCTCTGCCTTCCTCTTCCTCACTTCCCCAGTGTTCTCCCCTCAATCGCTCGCTTCAACATTTCCTCTCCTTTCAATGCGTCCTCCATCCGTCTCTTCTGCCTCCTCCGGACCACCGCTACTGTCCTCCTCTTCTCTCCAACCATATCCAATACCTCCTCGTTCGTCCTTCTCGCCATTCAGCCCACCCTCTCCATCTTTCTCCACACCCATATCTCAAACACCTCAACTCCTCCCTTCGAAATGACCAAGTCTCCGACCCATACAACACCATGCTACATATTAGGGTTTTCACTAGCCTTTTCTTTATGTCTCTACCCAGGCCCTCTCTCATCAATTCCCTCTTATTTGTAAATGTTTCCTTGGCTAGGGCAATCCTACATCTCATGTCCCTACCGTTTAACCCTTTCTCCTATAAAGTACTCTCCAAATAGTATTAGCGGCCAAAGAAGTAAAAAATAAAATTGGTATAAAATTTGAAGCAGCGTTATAATCTGACAGGAATTTTTCATAGAAATATTTGCAAGGGTGCATTAATTTTTCAACCTTTTAGTGCGACGGGTAGCTCAAGAGTGTGATAGAGGGAAGAATGATGGGCAAACGGGGAAGAAAGAGAATAGGTTACATGAACGGGATGAAGATGGGTAGATCGTATGCAGAGGCGAAAATGGAAATACTAGAGTTGGCTAGGCCCATGAGTGTGTAGAAAACCGGGAATTTCATCAAAACCTACATTTACCGGTAGAATACATTTATTAAATAACTTTGAAATATGGAAAAAATTGCCAATCACCGAGTGGGAAGGGGGCTATAAATGCGGCAACGGGAACGCTCTGAATTGGAGACCTGGGGTCCATCCTAGGCGATGTCCCAGATGTTCTTAATCGTGTTTTGGCATTTTAAAATGAAACTGGCCTATTAAATATTATTTTAAGAATGTAAAATTATTTTTAATGTTGGCTCAGCGTTTATATTAAGTATTTTTATTATAATACTATGATATTTAATTTATATATTTTTTTGTAATTATGACGTGTAGTGCTGCAAAATGACCATGTCGTCGACGCATCCTATCAACCCCAATACTACTACTAAGGGGACGCTGAAGTGCTAGAGTGGCAAGTTAGCGTATCGGCTGACGATACGCTTTCTCACTCCTCGAGGAGCCTGTAGCGGTGTTTTCAGGTAAAGTATCCATTACTTTTATGCGAGCAGATATGTGCAGAACGGGAAAAGGATAAGAAACAACGCTCCTGAAAATAGAGAATAGCCTGAAGCAGGAAAAAGGACATCATAGGAGATAATGAGGGCCATCTGAGGCTGCCTAACGACTGAGGGAGCGACGGTGGGAAGAGCCGACCAGGAGTCGTAGGCAGGGGAATGCACGGTGGGAAAATGGCACGCGGATTCGCTTTTATCTCCTGGGGAGATTGGAACATCTCCGACCGCCCAGCCCCATTTAATGTGCCTTTGATGGACTTCCGAGAGCACACAAATCAACGCATCCCTGTCCTTTTATTTCCCGAAAACCATTCCGCACGGCCCTCCTTTCCTCTCTTATCTTACTTTCCATTTCTTTTCTCCATTTCCACCCATCTACCTTCCATTTCCCCGCGTGCTAATTGAAGCTTGGATTTATTGAACCTTCTTCCGCAGTGGATTATTAAAACAAGAAGGAGAAATGGAAGGGAGAAATGCAACACGGCGGTGAAAGTGAGACGGTTGGAAATTGGAAGGAAGATGCCTGAATGTACAAACTATTCCACGAGCCGCAGCAGAGGCGTGCGGCGGGTGGTGCATGGACACCAGCCAAGGATGGAGAGGGAATATGAAGGAGGAGGGTAAGAGGACTGAGGCAGATGTTATTTAAATGACATGTTTCATGACACGCTGTTTTTGCTATAATCAATACCGTTCCGCGGAAAGAAGGAACAATTGTACCTATCTATTCGCCAGTATATCTCTCTTATTCTGACGCTTCTATCAATTCTTTGAAGGCTGGTGAAAACTCAAATATGGAGTTGTATGGGTCGGAGACTTGGTCATTGAGACGGGAGAATATGTACGTATACGACGAACGGACGAACGAGGAAGTATTGAATGTGGTTGGACAGAAGAGGAAACTGGTGGGGGTGAGAAGTTTCAGGCTTGATTGGGTGGAAGGACTCCATCATAAAGAATGAAACTAATGCAAGTTTCCACTTAGATAAATTTTTTCCCCTCTTGCTCTGTTATTTGGGCTTGATGATGTAGTACATACGTCGAAACCTAGGTCGAGTAAAAATTTTATCCAAGTGGAAACTTGCATTACTTTCATTCTTTATTCTGGTGGGGGAGGTTCGGAGGAGGGTGAAGAGATGGATGGAGAACGAATTGAAAGGAGAGGGATTGATGAAGAGGGTAATAGAGGGGAGAACACTGGGGAAGCGTGGAAGAGGAAGGAAGAGGATAAGAATTCTGGAGGAATATGAGAAATTGAAGAGGGATATAATTGCGGAGCACCCATTGGAGTAAGAAAGGAAATAAATACCAGAAATTCAGTTTCGTTGAGGAGCGATATCTTCAGGATATCTACATCGAGACCACGATCGTGGACCACAAAATGGAAATCGATGCATAATAAATTCACCTTTATATCCTGTGATACGTAATTTATGTATAGTTTTGCCAGAGACAGTCAAACAATATTCTATTATGCATGATATGACATTCTCCTGGCGAATCTTGCGGAGGAAGAAAAGAGGCCAACGGCTCCTATCTTTGCCGGCGTTTTGCAGAATAACTCGCAGTTCATCATAAGGGCTTCCTATTTCCCTGTCACGAATTTAGCCATTAAGGAATAATACCTTTGCTAAGGATTAGGCTTCTCCAGTACATTTGATACTTCTTCTTAGAGTCAAAGTCAAACATGTAAATTGCCATGTTGTCCACCTGAATTGTAACTAGTAACTATAAAAATATCACGCGTAATTAGGTAATAAAAGTTAACATGACCTCTCTATTAGGCAGCTTGTCTCTTCAGGGTTTCGGAAAGTTTACAGGGTAAAAAAGCGATTGTTGCCGATCACGAATCGGGGAAGGCCACGACCCGTCGCTTGCCAAGGGATGAAAAAAGCCCACAAAGCATTCGCCGGGTCGCAAAGAACTAGGGAGATGACAAAAACAAGATGATCCCAGACGACGGTTTATACATCAGTCAAATTTGAGACAACAGCAGATAGAAACCCATATGATGATAAGCGAATACTTCTTTGATATGTCGGCAGTAACGGTGATCCAGACCCTGTGAAATACCCGAAAGATACACATAGTTGTATTTGGGCGTTGGGTGTGAGCAGACTCGCGATGTTGCTAATGAGTCAATATTTTATAGTAATTAATTTTATATATGCGTTAGTTTTGAACCGTAGGGTGGGCAATTTTCGGAATTTCACAAACAAAGTTGCAGGTGACCGAGATCTAGCAACACCTGACTTAAGCATAGATAAGTAGAGCAAGTCGAGCAAGAGTGAGATGGCAAGAGCCATTGAGGTGTATGGAGAGGGTACTTGCTATGCTGGCCATTTCTAGAAGCTGAAGCCAGTCCGACGTCTTCGTTCCCTTTAGCTCTTATGGACTAGTGCACTAATTTTGCAATGTTTCCCAACTATAACCGACCAGAAAACAGCATGCACTCAGTTTTATCAAATGCATCTCCTTACATGTTTTGTTTATTTATTTAAGGCAACAATAGTCCGCCTTCCCGGGGAAAACTATCGCAAAATCGAGTAGCATATAACTAACGAAAGCCGGTGAACTACGAAAACACAAACGCCACGTATATCTATACCTTGAGAAAACTGAAATTGAATCCCCCCCCCTAGCGGCTTTCACCCACTTTGTGACTATGTACGTGAGCAGCATGCATGTACCTCATGATGACTGCATGAGTTGAAACCTAGGTCGTTTACATAATTTTTGAGTAATTACTACGTTACAGCTTTCATTTCACAATACTCAAATACTTTAGAAAAATGTAGGTTCCCATGGTCATATTACGTCATCCACATAATAGTATTTAGGCGTTGGCTCTGCTCCGACAGTGAGATGTAGCGAATGAGTCAATGTTTATGGTAATATTTTTGATAGATGTGTTAGTTTTAAGCCATAGGGTGAACGATTACTTTAAGTTCACACATAAAGTTGCAGGAGTAGGAGATCTAGCAATACCTGATTTTCAGAACTCGAGCAAGAGTGAAATGGCCGGAGCGTGGGTGGCGGAGTGGTTACTGTGATTGTGCTGGAGCTCGTGCATCGAGGGTTCGATCCCCGCCCGATTGCATTTGACTCTCGAGGGTTTAGGATATGGGTTTAGCCTGTTTTTTTTAGTATTTCAAAGCTAAAGGTTATGCATTGTTGAGTAGAGTTATGCATTGTTGAGTAGAATTAGAAGTCTTAATGTGTTCGATGATTTTTAGGCGTAAAAAACGAGGAAATTCGACTTTTTTTTACAAACTATCTAGAATAGAAAAATATTTTGTTATTCCGGGACGATTACGTGCCTTAGGAACACAAATTTTGAATACATTGTTTTGGAGTCAAATAATTACTCCCATTATAGGTTACTGATGAACAACAATACATGATGCCCCTATTTTGAAAAAAATACCATAGGAATGCGAAGTTAATCATTCAAAACAACAACAAAAATGTAGCAAAAAAGATAACACATTCATTAATACAACTGAAGTAACATTTTGGAATACCTCATAATAATAACTAATTTTTAAATCTATTACTAGTTTTACATTTTTAATATATTCAGGCAAGTGATTCCACATGTCACAGGACAACAATACTGGATGCCCCGATTTTACAAAAATTACTATAGAAATGCGAACAAAATCAATCAAAGAAACAAAAACAATTTGTCTAAACATTTATGTAAAGAATGGCATACAAACGCGGGCGTACATGTCGCCGAAGGGGGAAGCTTAAGCTAGTCTCTTGATAATACTTATCGTTGAATAAAAGCCTAGGTAAAATCGAACATATCCCACGATACCACTAAATATTGATCTGCCTCACGGGAAAAGAGGGAGAATCCCGAGAAAGCACAGGACGTACGAGGAAGGAAGATGCAAGAGAAGGACGGAGAGCAAGGGGAGTGAGGCTTCATAATAAGATGAAAGAAGGGGAGAAAGGCCCGGAAGAAAGAGTGAAAGTACCCCAGATGTGCCCCTTTGATATCGCTTAATCCACGAATACATTAAAGATGACGGTAGTCTTGCGATGGCAGAGATAGCAGAATGGAATATATTAAAATAAAAATTAAAAGACAAAACGGGAGAGAGAGTCTGTCTCCCGTTTTTTTATATATATGCTCATCTTACTCGGAAGAATTAAAAATAACTCTGGAAAAAAATGAGTGCGCATTTACGCAGAAGTCGGCGCGTGACATCTTCCATTCCCGGACGTTGCGGATATTCTGCAGCAGAGCGAATCTGGCGCTCCATTGCAAATGGAGATTTTTCATGTTAGCATTTTTCAATTTTTAGAAGTTCTCTCGCTAAAAGGGGTACAGTCCGCATAGACCAGGATAACAGAAACGATAAGCTTTATTTCTTACCCACAGAACTTGTAGATGTTAAGGTAGTTTAAGCGAAAAAACATTTTTTCCTATAAATCAATGAAATGGGTCTCATTTGAAAGAAAATAATCCTACTCTTCCAAAGATCTCAAAATATCAACCACTTTCCGAGATTTTTCACGAAAAATACCAGCCCTTATACACGGGAAATGGTACGTCTATACGCTCCAAAGAGACTTAATTAAACAAATGAGGACCTTCTAACACATGGATCTGCTATCAAAATTAACAAAGTGTAAAGTGTACGTTCTACCGATTATTTTTTCAAATAAATCGTATTCTCACCGAAGTAATTATTTTCAGAATCGCAAAAAATCTTCCAATACGAAGGAGTTTTTAATCTACCGCGTGATAAACATGAGTCAAATTAAAGACTTCATGGATATTTTTAATAAATGACTAAGAATTTCAGACAAATAAAATTATATTATTGCATCAATAATAATGGAATATTTAATTTATACTTTCTACCATTGCAGATCATAAAACGTATCATTTAAATATGGTCTAGATTATAACTGAGGTTCTATCTCGCTCAAACGACCTTAAGAAGCAGAAAGTTGCAGTGATTCTGACGACGCGAAAGCTTCGTTCTCTATAACTCAAGCCTCTCATCGGTGTGAAATTCACGTGAAATTGTACATCACGACACTAGGGACTTTATCACGCAGAGTGAATGATTTTTCTTCACTTTTGGGAGAATTTTTAACAATACATCATTAGTAAGTAACTCCACCAAGTATTTCCGCGGCCAGTAACGAGGTACTTTAAATATCCGTAACTTAGGCTTTAACTACACCTATTTGTTTTAGAACAATCTTTCAAGCTCAAAGGTCATTTTTGCGATTAAATAAAATTTATTACGAAGATTTGTACGTGCATGGTTAAGAGTGAGTGACTGAGGAAGCGTGCCAACAACAACATTTCTGACTTGATTCATACATCCGAACTTCCACCTTTTTTTAAATGCCTTTCTCTGGAGCGTAAAACCATATCAAGCGGCAAATGGTTTCATTTTTTTGGAAAAATATCTAAAAGTGGGGCGAGATGTAAAGGAAATTTTAGAATTACCATAAATATGAGAACACTTCCTTTATAATGAGATGGACTTCATTGCGACTTATGACTGCTATAATGCTGTGCTGCTATATCTCTCTTGAAAATGCTACAAGCTCTTCTTCAGAAGCCGATTTAGGGCGACACGTGAGGGCTGAAAGGTTTCTAGCGACGAAGTACTGTGGAAAAATCGGTTAAAAGTATTTTTTTAAAGTTTTCTGCCGGTGAAGTAGGATTTTGTTGAAAGTTTGATAAACTCCTCCCGAATTTCTACACTTGCTGGGGACTAACCACCTCTAGTATTTCATTGTTCGCCTCAGCATACGATCTACCCTTCTTCATTCTATTCATGAAACCTACTCTCCTTCTCCCCTTCCCCAACATATTTCCCTCTATCACCCTCTTAAGCAACTCATAAGGGTCGATGTGTTATCGTTAACTTTCTTCGTTTGGCAAATCGAACACGGAATCAGATAATAGGATAGAAATTTTTTTTTTGCTGCCGGACGATTCTGTTGGCCCGTATGTCCCCGGAATCCCGATAGGCTGCTGAGCCTGTCATCAGGTTTTCCAGGGACCGGGCCAACAGAACTTGACATAAATCCATGCGGTGAAAAACCCACCCAGGCGGGACTCGAACCCGCGACCCTCGGATTAACAGACGAGGACTTTACCCCGCCGCCACCGGGGCCAGCAACAAATACAGTTTCTTCCTCCATTTGTTGATAAAATTCAACACACACATGAGATACCCAGAGTCCTTTGCAATGCACGCGAAACTAGCCATAAACATTAGAAATTAATTCTACAGTAAATAATTAGAACACAATTCTAAGTGAAGTTTGCTGAAATTATCGCAATAACATTTGGTTGCAGGTGGGTAACCTTAGCATAAAAATTCGCAGACATGGAAAAAAAGCTATTTTCCAGGATTTCTTTCTTTTCCGAATGAACAGTCTTGGATAGGCTGCGCCGTTCGGGAGGTAAATACTACTACAGGAGGTCAATATTATTCTACCTCTGTGAGCACTGATGACTGCTTAAATGTAAAAAAGTTTGATAAAAGCAAACTAAAGATTGAAAACAGCTGGTGATAAAAAAGCAAGGCGAAAGAACAACAATTTCGAGTATCACAATTCATGCACAGCAGCGAAACAATAAAATCTCATTTGGAAGTACACAGGTGTTGTAGCGTGTCTCGAAATAAAAAGGATCCGGCGAGAATAAACGCTCAATAAGCTTTCACCAAGCTTCGGAAGAACATCAGTTTCTAAGCCTCAAACGAATCCAAACACATCCAAAGATCTGATATTTTCCAACCCGTTACTTCATGTGGGTAAACAGGAAAGAATCAAAAGGGGAAAAAGGCATATATTTTTATTTCCAGTAATCCGTCCGAATGAAAAGAATATTCGGTCCACAAAAAGACTGTTCGCAAAGGAAAAGGAGGGTTCAAGGGGGTAGAGACGGACAGAAGGGATGACCAGAGCAAACCCAAACAGCCGAGGCGTTAAGAACAAACACCGCATTGAGTCACAAATTTGCTCTGCGGTCTCAGAGAGCACGAGGGGGTTATGAAAGAGGAGAACACTGTGGACGCCTTTTGAAGTCGCTCGCCGGGCGCAAAAACGACCAATGCTATATGCCAACCCCTTTTACTCTCACTGAAAGGGCTCTCCACAAAGAACACGCACTTCTCTCCCTGCGGCGGCGAATGCAAGTTATTCGAAGGGGTCACACAAGGGTCCGGCTGGAAGTCAATGGGTTTCATGGATTCTTGGAAATTGTCCGACTGAGATAATGGCTAGGGAAGACGAAAGGCACACGAGATGGAGATCCGCTTTAGAAGATAGCACTCAAAGATTAACGCAGATAAGCTGACAGTGAACCGAATGCGGAATTCACTGTTGTCTGAGCCGTTGAAAGAGAAAAAGTGGTGTAATTCGAATTTGTCTCTTTTTAGAAAGTTAGGCTTAAGGTAAATGAATTTTTAAATTGAGCCCCTAAGTAGGGCTTTTTTCTAACGAGTCAACTGGAAGGAATGTTTTGTTCGATACAATTCAGTTCAAGGGTAAGCTTATGCAATGGTAACTTAATAATAGGTCCTTCCTTAGAGGCTACCTTAAGCTCCTAATTCAGCTGTGTTATTCCTCTTTTAATTTGAATGGCCAAAGAGATTCTACAAAATAAAGAGTTCTTCATTGTAGCAGTCATTTGCTCAGAACCACAAACCAGCAGTTGGTGGGGCACTGCTCGTCAATATTATCCCATAGCTTGAATTAATTGGATATTAGATAGTTTAAAATCAACAATTTTAGAGAGAATCGATCAGAATTATCCCGAACACCTGGATAAAACACAAGAAGCAGCTTGTATTTAAAAAAGTTCTCCTACAGGACAGTTCTCAAGCAAAATTGTTCATTATTCAGAATTGTTCTTTCTGACCCGTGTCGACCAAAGACCAATTATTGGTGGGGTGTCTCGTTTCAATACTATTCTATCTGCCGCGGACGATGTAGATTTCATTATTTTAAGTCAACAATCTTGGAAGTAATTTCAGTTAGAGAATCTTTATTTGCTAAGTAGAAGACCAGTGAAACATGACTTTCATCACGCGAAAATCAGAATACAGCCAGACTTATTACACCACATTTGAACTCCACGGCTTTTTATATATGCACCCGCTTAAAGAAATAAAGGGATGAATAAAATAAACGTCTTGGTTAAAAATGAAAGGCGGAGAGAGAGAGTTAAATTTAAATTTTAGAGAAAGTAAATCCTCTCCGAATAATACTAGGAAAACGGGATTTGCATTAATGCTAAGTATTGCCAGCGGAATGGCATGGGATTTTTTCCAGTCGGTAGAGTATTTTTATTTGGCCAGGATCTCACAAAGATTACTTCCCTCGAGAAAGAATATAAGTCTTAACAGAAATAGATTCCTTCCGGATGGTCACGATAGCCTACCACGAACAAAGCATTTATATTCTGGAGAAAATTAAGCCCAACTTTTATTTTTCTCCGCAATGCTGCAAAGCTGCAGGGAAAGTTAGAAATGGTTATTTTATTCATTGAAGCTTATATTGCCTGACTTTATGACGATGGATGACGGTCATATATTCTAGGAACGCACGTTTTAATCCCGTTCCTCTCCTTTTCCATCTCCTCCCAAGTATATCTACGAGAAGGTTTTCTTCAAAATTATATTTACTTTCTGTACCAACCAATGACCGATGAGCTAGATTCGATAGATGATACTTCGGAAAAACTACAACTATTTTTTTGTAGCTCTGGAATGTAATTAATAGTAGGATATTTTTATTATACATTAGAAAAGATGGAATTTAGCATTCCTTTTAACACGCAATATCGCAGTGCAACCTTCTTAGGAAAGATGAATGAACAGAGGAAATGCAGAGCATAAGGATCACATTGAGTGACCCCGAAAACTGTAGACGCTTTCGGCGCAGTTTGTTGAGCTGTTCGGCGCAGCTGAGCCAACGCTAGATACTCAATATTCTCCAATAATTCCTCCAAATAAAATCTAACCACCTAGTGTTAATTTTGAAAAATAGATCAGTCATCTTTACGGAAAACTACTGACGGATTTGAAAACTGCTTTAGGTCCTGGATCCGATTTGAAAACCGCTTAAGCATCTAATCCTCACGGCAGCGTAGTCTCGTCTACTTGATTAGCTACAGAGGTACAGAGACATACTAAACACACCCACGATTCCACTAAATTTCTAGGTAATCACAGTTTTTACTTATGCTGGATATGAATGTGAAGATACGGGAGTTTAAAGTCAACATCATCCGTGAATGTGGTCTAGAACAATCCGGAATGCTAAAGAAGGGCCAAAGAGATTCTATAAAATAAGAGTTCTTCATTGTAACGGTCCATTGCTCAGAACCACAAACCAGCAGTTGGTGGGGTACCGCTCGTCAATATTAATCCATAGCTAGAAATAATTGGATATTAGATAGTTTAAAATCAACAATTTTAGAGAGAATCGATCAGAATTATCCCGAACACCTGGATAAAACACAAGAAGCAGCTTGTATTTAAAAAAGTTCTCCTACAGAACAGTTCTCAAGCAAAATTGTTCATTATTCAGAATTGTTCTTTCTGATTCGTGTCGACCAAAGACCAATTATTGGTGGGGTGTCACTTTTCAATACTATTCTATCTGCCGCGGACGATGTAGATTTCATTATTTTAAGTCAACAAAAGTCGATGGAATGACCAGAATTATCTCTCCATTGCTCACACGACGAGCAGTTTGCTTTGCAAAAATGTATTCCAGAAAAGAACGGTTCTCCAGCAACATTGTTCACGGCTCAGGAACATTCTTTCCCACTCGTGTCCACCACTCCTGAAGGTGACGAGTGGAGGAAAGGCGGGGCCGGGGGTTGCTCGTCAATTTCATTTCATTACTGGAAAGGGAGAGATAGGAGACGAAGAAGGGATAGGAGGGCGGGCATTCGAAAAGAAAAAGGAGGCGGGGGAGTGAGGATAAGGCGGATTCCGACTGGAGTGCAAGGGGAGGAGGGGAGAGATAGGGAAAGAGAAGACGAGCCAGAGAGAAGGAGAGGAGATAGCTTTCCTTCATTTCATGGTCCAGCGACCAGCATCCGGGAGAGAACCAGCGGAATTCGATAAACTTAATCCCTTTGCCGGGAGAGGGATAAGCAAGGGGGGTAAAGGAAGGGAGAACCAGGAGGGGGGTGTGGAAAACGGGGAAAGGTTGAAGGATCGTAGTACGGAAAGGGTTGAGAAGGAGACGGTTTTGAGCGGGGATATAAGAGGAGAAGGGGGATAACGTCCTTAAAAGGGAAAAGGGGAGAGGTAGGAATCAGTAAGTAATGGCGGCGAGGTGAAGAAGATAAGGGATTGAAAGAGTGGGGTAAGACGACAGGGGGGAGAGGGAAGAGGAGGGTATTTCAGGGGGGAAAATGGTTTGTTCCGAAAGGGAAAGGCTTGGGCTGATGGAGACGGAGAAGCTATCGGGTGAGGAGAAAATGATTGGAAGCACGGTTGGGAAAACTACTGATGCACTTCGCGAAATCCGAGAAGCGATCGGCGAATTCGCGAGACAAGACGACGGATTCCCCTGTGGTGATCAAGGACCAGATACGATTTTCCCCAAACATGGTTAAAGGTGCGAATCTATGGTTTCCTGGTGACAGTGAATTATTTTGTTTCAAAAACCAAAGATTACAGGCGTAACATTATGACACTGGTAAAGTCACACTAAATGAATTAGTGCTTCGTACGTGTCACACTTTTCACTCCAGAACATGGCTTCCCTTTCATTTTCAGTATCAAGGTATGAATGACAATGTTTGTAGTTCTCACATGCAAAAAAAACTAAGACGACTGGGAGTAGATGGGAGATTTGTTCACCAAGTTTGCAAATCCTGAATACTATGTTTTCCCTCCCATTCTAAATTCCAATATTCTTATACCATAGGAATATGAACACACTTAAGAATAGGAGAACGTGCATGCTGCGCGGAATGATTGTGAAAGAAGATAAGGAGTGCTTTACGGATAGGGCTATACGGAGGGAATTATTAAAATCGAAGCAAGTTTTCCAGGTATAACGGCATAAATTACGCTTCTATGGCAAAAAGTTCAGCCAGCCCTGAAAGAGAACGGTCTGATGAATTTATATGAATGTACAAACAAGATATTCCGATGTCACATCCTGCCGAATAATCCTACGAAGACGATTTCCACCCCAGATTCATCCTGCACTATATTTATAAAGTGTTAAGGAAAAAATAAGAGAGATACAGTACTGAACTTGTGCCGAATTTTCGGCACAAATTTGGCCATAATTTCGCCGCGGACATTTTCGCTCGCGGACATCGTCAGGAGCCGGACATAACGCGAGATGTTCTAAGTGCGGTAGGGAGATTTCTAAGTGCGCACTGTCGGCGATATTGCGCGTTGTCGGCGATATTGCGCGACAAGAAGAAGGTGCCCTACTTTTATAGTGAATTCGCATCTGGCGGCCTCTTTTCGGAACTTTGTGGCAATAGTGCTCCTCTACGCCGCCGTCTCAACCAATGGCTGGACGAACCGTTCCCCTACTTCCCCGTTCTCCACTGATCCAGAGCTACCTCCCCTCCTTTGACTGCGCCGACCGGACGTTTCATCGCAGCGGCTCTCTCTTCTGCCAGCCACCGAAGTGTGTACCTCGTCAGCAGGTATCGTTCGTCAAGTTTCCACAGCTAGCCTGCGGGCCTCATTGTCGAGTAATCATAATTGTAATTTAGTATATTAAATATAGTGTGACTGTTGGAAATCATTCCGTATCGGTCATTTTTGACTCCTTTCCCACTGTGTCAATTCGTTTTTCCGCGACGTTCGTCGCAAAATCAACCCACACACTGATCGCACTGATTCGGCACAAACTGATAGGTAAAAAAATTCAGCCATGCCACGCGTCATTTGTGACTCTTAATAAAAATAAATTGAGAGGCAGTGGAGGCGAAAAAGTATATAATAGAGGGAGATAGGGCCGTGAAAGTGTAGAAAACTGGGAGGAGATTCCCTGAAATTCAACAAAACCTACCTTTACCGGTAGAATACTTTTTAAAAATGGCATTTCATACACATACTACTCACATTCGCACTTTTCTCTAATAATTCCCAGATCCGATCCCCTCCCTGGTCGATGGCAGGTGTTCTAACAACCTCCAATACATACAAATTCGGTAGCTAGTCTGGTAACATGCAGTTGACTGAATAATCGAGTGCCTGAATTTATTCCCTTTGGAATATTCTGAATTTCCAAGTGAGTAAGAAAAGGATTGCACCCGAAGACTGCAAAGAGAATGCATCCGAAGGTTACAGTAATTTTGATGATATTTTCATACGGTCATAATGATCTCCCCACCCGTAGACTCACAATAGACTTAAATTTTTTCTACAACTAGCGGACCCGACAGACTTTGTCCTGCCCAAACGTTGGCTTGCCTGCTATTAGCGGGTTTAGCAAACGTTTTTTTTTATATTCGAATTTTCGATAAACTATATACTAAGTGACATTTGATATTGAGTTTGACATTTCAATCTTTTCGTTTCGTTATACTGCAATTTGCTGTTGCCCAGAGCAAAATCGAAAAATGAGTGCCATTTCTTGTTATCCTGCGCCATTCTCTATCCGTGCAATTCTCGCGGGGGGGGGGGGGTGAAATTTTGAGGTTATACGTTCTGATATGCGAAAAATCTTTAAAAAATTAAAAAAAAAAAAATTTTCGTCAAAAAAAAATTCCTAGAACCCGATTGCAGCGCCACCAACCGGGTCCATTTGTGAATCTAAACCATTCCGGGGACCCACCCAATCACACAGGAAAAATTTCATCAAAATCGGTCCAGCCGTTTAAGAGTTCAGTGACATACACACGTACAGAGGAATTCTACATGAAAAGATATTCTAAATTCCACCATCGACTGCCCTGAGTTGCTCTCCTTCATCAAATTTCCATCCCGCCCCACTCGTTCCCACCCTTTACTACTTCACACGCCCATTCCCAGGCTTTCGATCACTAAACGTTCTCTTTCCTTCCGCCTTTCGTCTCTATTCAACTCCCTCCCTCCTCACCCTCCCTTATTCCTCCCTCCTCTAAATTCTTTATAAGCCTTTCTCTTTCGCATCTCTCACCTAATCAGTTATTCCCCCATTTTTCGTTTTTTTATTGTTGAAAAATTTCTTCTTGTATCCTATTGTCAAATTTACTTGTGTATCCCTAAGTTTGTGTATTGTTACATGGCCACTATAAAACGGCACCTTTGCCGCGCGTGGCTTTCTTTCTTAAAAAGAAAATTAAAAAATAACAAAGGCCATATTGGAATTTCATTTATTCATTTACGTAGTCGAAGAGAGCGTTAAGTTAATACTGAAGCATTAATGAATCAAAAAAAATTATTACACTTTCTCAGACATAAACGACTAGTTTCGAATGGAAATAAATATTGGAGGAATCAAAAAAAAGTTTTATTCTCATTAGCAGGGTTTACATTTCCAAAAACTAAGTTAAACTTTCTCCCAGCTTTAAATATTCTCAACGTGGACCCATAAATTTACGCAGTGTTTCCCACTTCCCTTAAGTTGGTGAGGATATAGAGCCGTTGAGTGCAAATGGGCGTAAATTAGTTTTTGGCAACATTTAAGCTAGGCGTGGAGAAGCATTCCTCTATCAGGATTGTTTTTTTGTACGGGAACGATATTATTATTATTATTATTTCGTTTATTTCCGTGATCCACTGGCCCATGGGGCAATTACAAATTACAATGACAAATTAACACAACAGTTGAGAATGAAAAATAATTTTAAAAAAATAATTATCTAAATTTAAAAAGAAAGAAAAATGGCACTTATAGGCAAGAACATTGTGTACGGACGGTTAACAGATGTAACTAAATGAGGTTATGTATTGAATTTCAAACAGTAAATCTTTACAGTTTATTAGTCAACCAGAAAATATGTA
Organism: Ceriagrion tenellum; assembly: GCA_963169105.1. Classification (NCBI taxonomy): domain Eukaryota; kingdom Metazoa; phylum Arthropoda; class Insecta; order Odonata; family Coenagrionidae; genus Ceriagrion; species Ceriagrion tenellum. The sequence goes on along the minus strand of OY720643.1, from coordinate 34,395,202 downwards.
CATGGAGCATTACCCAATACAAAGAAGAGGAAGTTCAATGATACATAAATATTTAAGAACATTGTAAAATCTTGAGCAGTAAGTTTTTCTCGGTAGTTATTACGTGAAAGAACACCCTTTTGCAGTAGCTTAAATACGTTGTTTTTAAGTTGATTAAGAGTTTTGGCATGTCTTATTTTAACATGTAGCAAATTCCAAACTCGAGAGGCGGTTACTACAAAGGATTTATTCAAATGGGATATGAATCTAGCTTCAGTGTTTTCCCGCAAAATACATAAATAAAGCTCTACAACTTCCAATTCATACACGGAAACAAAAGAGGGGGAATGCAGCTGAATAGGGAGCTTTGAGCAACTTAAGAGAAAAATCCTGGAGGAAAGGCCTTTGGCTGGGTCGGAATCGAAAAGGAATGGCCTCGCTTCCATGTATGTATTTACCGGTTAAGGCAGATTTGGACGCATAGTGATCCGTCAAATACACCGAAAGCACTCGCCCAAACCGCTTCACGAATAATCTTGCCAGGCCAGTACGACGTTCGAAACAGATAACCCGCGTTGAAAGGGGAATGGTTTCCCTGAGCTTCCGGAAACGCATTAACTGGGCGGCCAATCCCGACTGAAACCCTCGGGACGTCTGAGCGGCGCGGCGTGGGAGCGGAGTGAGAGGGAGAGAAGGCAGGGAGAGAGAGACAGATAAATGTATATGGGGAGACGAAACTCCCAAGGAAAGGGGTTGAAAGACGGGGGCGAATCTCAGGATGAGTGAAGGATGAGAGAGTGGGTGATGGAGACGTGATGGTCGGGGTATTAGGATCGCGTGGGAAGGATGCGGGAAAGGGATTAAGAGAAACCGGCAGTGGCAATCGGCAGAGCGGGGTGGGGGAAGAAGGATTTGTGAAAGGCAACTGGAAGTTTTAAGAGAGGGCTCTGAAAAGATAGCGAGAAAACCGCAACGAGGCGGGAATACTTCAGACCCGGTGTCAATCTAATTTTCATCGACCTATCCGCAGCGCGAAAGGAGCCCGGTTTAACGCCTGCTACTAGGGGAAGAAAGTTATGGCATTCAGGTAATAAATTACCGCTTAAAAACCTCTCTGTTCTTCCTGTCTAGAGATACGAGAGATATATGAGATGTCGAGAGATGTCGAGAGCCCGCTTCAAATAATGTAGCATCACTGCGGTAAACATGCATCACACATGCATTACATACCTCATACATGAGTGGTGTGCATGTTCGACATTTTTCTACAGAATTTACTTAACCGGTCGCGTTCCTTTTCGTCTTCACTTTCCCGCTATCCTCATGTCCCTCCAAACTTACTTCTCAATCAAGAGCTGATCGCTCAAAGCCCATCAAAAGTGGCGAATAAGAATACCGTACAAGTCCCAGTTTAATAGCACAAACTATCAAATCATTACCGTAGTCAAAAACTCCTTTGAATCTTCCCATTTACCCGAGTGCAGCGAAAAACTGAATAAAAGAATAATATAGAGAGAAGCATACTGGATATGTCACGAAGGAGAAAGCAAGTAAAACTCGTCTAGGAATTACTGAATATGCGAATATGAAGAAATGGTTATTTAAGATTAATTGTCATAACCTCCTAGAATGTCCAATGTATGAAATAACTGAAACTTTCCACTTCAGCTGTTGAATTTAGCGCAGTTAGTAGCAGATGCATGTAACTTAAGCGCACGCGAATGACGTTGAGTGGAATGACTTGCGCAAGCGAAACGCAAGGTAACCGGTAGGGTTGGCAGTATTTAGTCATTGCCGAAGGTTTTGTGTTATAATAGAGAAGAAGAAAAAATAACTTTGTATCTTACACACTTAAAAGTTTATTGCCGACCTAGGTTTCGACTGCGCAGCAATCATTATCAAGGACTTTTTATATGCATTCTCCTTAAATAATACGTATATTTATTTGGAGCCTAAGAGCGTAATATACTAAGATATCTCTTCGTCTTGTCTGTAAAAATTTTCCAAGAGGTTAAGCCTTCGATCATTAATTTTAGTCTT